>JAMPIT010000379.1:7685555-8301944 GCA_026261815.1 Monarcha castaneiventris obscurior | reverse complement strand
AGGGTTATATTACTGAGTCTGAGCAGCAGTGTATTTTCACTTGTATGTCACTGATCTCCTGATGATCTCCTGCAAACTCACTGTCATATTTACCTTCTTAGACTGCTGATCAACTCAATCATTTCCCTAGTGCCAAGTGACCCTCAGTAGTCAAATCCACGGAACCAGACATGTGAGTAGATTTTGGTCAGCTTGATAAAACGTTGGAATTGTATTTGCCCCATAAATATTTATATTTTATTAAGCTTACTGCTTAGAATAAAACAGCCCGTGCTCCAGGCATTTGACCACTGAGATGAGGGAAATATGACAGTAGAGTAGCCATGGCAAAAAGCCAGTGGAAATTAAGGTATTATACTATGTTTGAGTATATACTGCTGGAAAGACACCAGTTGGTTAGAAGGCTGGTAGCAGCTAAAGTCACAGAATAATGTTTATATCACTCGAGGACACCTATAGCCAAGGATTATTAAAATCAAATAAGAACTAATACCTCAGTTGAGATTGTGACTGAGACTCAAACAGAAGCAGTGGTAAAGCTTAAGTCAAACTAATTACAAACTCATCTAAAGTTTCCTGACTTAAGTGTGTTTTCATGCCTATGTTTGGGGTAAAAGAAAATGTTCATGTACTTCCATGTATGAGGAAAGAAGAAAGCAGCAATGTTTAAAAAGAACATTCAGATGGATTATGTGATTTTTTGTTTCCAGTGAAGTGTAGAAGAATTCCTATGGATCTTGTTTTCCAAATAACATTTTACCAAACTTACAGCTGTAACTTAAACTGGCAAGTTCTAACTAGCTTTTCAATATTTATTTCAGCAATATCATTGATGTATTTGGAGCAATCCCTTAAATATTGAGTTATAATGGTTTTATAGTTGTATGTAAGTATGGTTCGTCTTCCAAACCTGTCTGGAACATTGGAAAGTGGAATTCATTGATATGAATTATCAAATGTCTGAATTCTTTGCAGTTTTGCATCCTTAGAGGTTATTCAAAATAGCAAATTGAAAATGGCAGCAATAGCTAATACATCAATCGTGGTGTAGTAGCAATTAATCTTTTTTCTTCTCAGGCACACCATTTGAAAGGGCATGTGCACAGTTTAGATAACTAATGCTGACTACTCAGACATCTGAGATTTTGTGATACCCCTCCAAACTTCAATCAAGCTACAGTGTTGCTGCTAGTGAAATAATACACTTCTTTAATTTATTTCATTACTGTCTGTTTAATATCATTTAACAAGTGAGAGGCTTTGATCCCATTCATAGAATGTATGTCAGGGTTGCAACAACTCCACAGAGCCAAACAATGTTCCAGCAGTAATCTAAGGCCTATATGGAATGCTTGTAATGTGGTTCTTGTGATATCCTGTGCAGGGCCAGAAGCTGGACTTAATGATCCTGATGGGTCCCTTCTGACTCAGCATATTCTATGTTTATATAGTACTAAGCAATTACACCATCATTCAAGTTTCTATAGGCCTTGTTCTTCATTTTCATTCATCCACCTAAATTGTGAGCTGAATTACGGCTTGATCTGGTCACTGACAAATTTGAACCTGAAATTTGTAATTAAAATCTCAAATAGTCAGTAGAATTGTCCCAGGAAAAAAAAAAAAACATTTAATTCTTGTCAGTCATGCGAGTGTTTTGGCTTAATGATATTTTTTTTAATTAAAGGCAAATAAATCTCTCCCCGCACACTCCTACAACTGACTTTGTATTCGGAATTATTTAAAGAGGGCAGGAAATGTCAGTTGGTCTTTTCTGGGAAGATTCTGAAAACCAAAATAATTTCTACCATGCACAGTCTCAAAACTATATGTAACAACTGTACATACTGGGTGGAAATAAAATAGATTTTGTTATGTCTAAAAATTTTACATCTTCTCTAAATTTATATCATTAATATCCTAATTAGGCTGAGCGGAACAAACTAGTTTATACACTGTAGAAATAGGATATTTAGTCTAAATGCTATTCAAGGTTATAATGCATTAATATGCCTTTCATCTAAGATTATTATCTGCTTCACAAGACTGTGGATGAGAAGGACAAAGATCCTCTTGTCCCTAAGAACTTACCTGGCACCCAGTCCTTTCCTTTACCTGGGGAAGACTAAAGTTCTCAAAGTGTTAGTGTTTAAAGCAGAAAATTCCTAGGGGTGCCTTTTCTTGGATGTACAGCACTCTTGACAGAACTGGTGAGCTCCATTAGCCTGGATAGCCACGGGACTTGCAAACAGAGTTATGTCTCACACAGGCAAGTGCTCACATCCTGCCCATTCAGCAATGGGCCATGCTTGCCCCTTGCAGTCCAGAAGTCATCTAGGCATTAGCACAGCTCTGCTGAGGCAAGATGTTTTAGTTTGGGCACAAAGCCATGCTAAATTGGATCTATAGCTTCCAGGCCACAGCTGGCCTGTGTCTGTGAGCTCAGAATGCTGGCAGAGGAGCTCTCAGATGTCTTTGGGAAATGTGTCGGGTAGATTTATGTTTCTCTGGACCCCAAGGAAAAGAGAGGCATTCTGTTAGACAAGCATATAATGCTATCCCCCAATAAAGCACAGCAGGATAGAAAAATATAGCCTCCTAGGTCAGTTCTGATCACTCTAAAGTCCAGTCTGAAATCCTTCAATTTCTTGGGATGTTTCATAGTCATTGCCAAATTCATACTCCTCATTGCCAAATTAGTTGTAATGCTGACAGGGTTTCCCAGCTCTTTTGCTTGCACCATTTAGAGGCGGACTGATGGCACAGAGAAAAACCAGGCTGTTTCAGTGATGTAACACCCAGGGTCGCTGGTGGGGGCTGTTAGGTGTTTCACATCAAGTGGGAGAGCTTCACTTAGAGATTGTGAATAACCCCCACCTTGTAAAACCTTTTGGTTTTAATAGACTGCACATTTCTTGCTATGATATGACAGAGCTGCAAACAGGAATTAAAAAAAAAAAGATGCTAGAAACGCACTTGTAATTTTTGTGTTAATATACAGAATACCCAGCATTCTTTTCATTTTACTGGAACAAAAGAATAATCTATGATATTAGGAAAAAAATTAGGAAGAAGAGAAGTTTAGCAGTTATTTCCCCTCAACAGGTTTCTATAGCTGAGTGAATAACAGAGTGAAAAATCTGTTCCTTTCCATTATGCCAACTCTAGTTAATTACCTAGGGATAAATCCTGCAACAGATGTTTTAACTTATATCAACTTAGCATATTGCCCCAAGGCTTTCATGCAAATTTTCAGTGTTTTGAGAACATTACAGGGCTTGACTAAAAGCTCAATGTGGCCTTTATTAAACAATTTAATAGCAAATACTGGCAAGAATGTTTGCCTTAAAATAGTTCAATACAAGTAGCTCTGTAGCAGCCAACGTGACAGGCCCAGTTCTTTGAAGTCCTTAAACTTGGTAACCATGTCATTCTTTTTGCCTTTAATAACGTAAGGACAGCACCATCAACTCCTTTGTGAAATTGTCCATGAATATAAAGTACCTGACACTTTTGACATGTTCAAATTCTCCTATGGAGCTTAACACCCTGCAGCACCACTTAAATCTTGGGAGCTGTCATTCTTTTAAACTCTTTCCCACCATCAGGAAACTGTCCTTCACATGGTAGTGTGGCTAATTCACAAGTTTCAATTGCAGCTTTGAAACACACAGCAGACTGGACCTAAATAGAATAGTGAACATTGAAGGTAGTTGGAGGAAAAGAAATATATCCTTTTGTCTTAGTGTTGAAAGAGAAAAAAAGAACCATAGTTTTACATGCAAAATATTCTCAAGTGCCATTTGATCATAGACCTAGGGTACTATTGCAAAGTGATGCAGAAGTATCTCAGACAAAATGATTTATCCGTCTCTAGTTTCACACTTAACATCTGAAGAAAGGGTAAATATTATTAAAACAAAAATTATATTGTTTCCTGTTATGCTGCTTGACTCAAAATTCTTCTGCCACTGGCATAAATCCATGCAGTCCTTTTCTCCTGTGACCTGCATTTATAGCTTTTTAGACATGAGACAGTCATCTACTTAAGCTAAGCAGACATGACTGTGCAAAACCACCTTACAGTGTTTATACAATATATTAGGAGTTAAGCATCTGTTAAAGCAGGATATCTGTAAGAAGAAATTGAAGAATCCTGGTTAGAAGAAAGTGAGTTTTTATTTTCTTTTATAGTGCCTGGTGGCTGTGTGCTCTTGAAGGATCAGAGATCCAGCCAACGTATTCCAATAAAACAGATTTTTGAAAAACTTTTTAATTCTTGGAAATCCAAAAACATTCTAAACTTCTTGTAGGGCAAGACCTGTAATGAACTCTCTCTGGCAAGTTGATGGCAGAGGAAAAATAAAAACTCTCTGGTTCAAGCTTGATACCTGCAGCCCTCAGTAACACAACTGGCACTAACTCACCGTTGAAACAAAGACTTCATGTTTATTTATATGGGCTTGAGCTGTGTATTATTGGCCTGGGATATGAGCATCCCATGTTTAAGGGCTGCAGCTTATAACTGACTGCTAAAAAAAGCTGAGGACGTGGCTCAGGGAAAATGGATGTGCATACAGTTGAAATCAGCACAGTAGTCCCAGATACTACAATAATACTATGAAGAAAAAATTTAGATGGCTGATCAGATTTAGAAAGAATAGATGGTTAATAAATGTGTTTTTAATGATAGGAAAAATCCAGAATATTTACTATACAGTAGAAAAAATTACTCTTTTACTATTTGCTCAAAGTGTGACATAACATGTAACTTTGGACAATTATTTTTTTATGAGCCCACAGTTTGGCTGCACAACTGTTTCACAGGAAAGATAGGACTACTGTGCTCTAGGAGGAAAAGAGCATCATGCTTCATACCGTGAAAAACTTTTGGCAAAGGGTCAAATGTAGCTTGGTTGCAAATTCCATCTCTATAGGAAATGTATAATTACTTTTTCTTAGGGATAGAACAGTGAGCTGATTTGATTCAGTTATGATCCACTTTGATTTTCTGTTTCTTTGGGCAAAAAAACTGGGTAGAACATATAGGTGAAATTTTGGACATTCTGCACGTCCATGAATGAAATAAGCCAGCCTTTAGTGGGTTCAACACTATTCAAACAAAATGCTTACCAGACTTGTCATATTAAGAATTTTAGTTTCAACTACTGTGTTACAGAAGTAATACAAGGACCTGTTAAAGATGTTATTTTTCCATATTTTAGAATTTAATAAGATGACTATAAGCACTTTTTTCCAAGGTGTGAAATTTATTAATATTTTCAGGGTACCTGAAGATAGAAGGGACCTTTGAGGTCACATAGTCCAACTCATGGCTCTTCATTAACTGGTAATGGAGGCAGAAGGGAAGCAGGAAGAAATTATCTAAGTTAAGCAAACACAGTAGGAATATTAGGCCCTTTGGGGAGTGGAAGCAGAGTTTGAAGGCTAGAAAAGCACAGCTGTCTGCCTGTCATATGGGGAGTTGCAGTCTAAGGAAAGGAAAATCCATCTCTTAATACAAGGCAGAGAAAACAGGCAACTCTTGGAGCTTTTTGTGTCGTGAGAGAAGAGTGGAAAGGTTAAATGGCCAGCCTCACTTTTAGCCAAAAAGATGATGATCTTAAAACAGCTGTGAACTGATAAACATGGTCTGCAATTTTGTTTTCTTGTGTTTTTCTTTTGCAATTGTTTCCATTACAAGAAACACATTTACAAGAATTCCAATCTTCAGCAGAGCTGAGCTCTCTTATCCTACATATCAATGAATACTAAAGTAGTTTTGGTAGCCTGCCAACATATAGTGCCATTCCCACAGCAGCAGTCCAAACATAGTTAGGGTGCATTGATTACTCCTGAATGACAGGAAACTCAGATCTGGGAGACCGAATAACTCACACTCTCATTCTCCAGCAAACTGTTAAAATATGCCTTTTAGCTCTTGAATTGATTGTGCCAGTGTTGTACAGGGAAGAATCTCCCTTAGTGAAAGGGACTGTTAATTTAGAGGAAGGCAAAGTGATTTTTTGAAGGTTAGGATGGGAGGAGAAATTTTTTTCTGTTCCTGTGAGGAGCACCTCTAAAATAATCATTTTATTGTCACAATTGCTTGAAACTGGGCAATCATTGCTGGTATTTGAAGAGCCTTCTGGTGTACTATGATACATTGTGTAGTTTAGAGGTTTTTAATATTTTAATTGTATTATAAATATGCCTGCTTTCTTTTTGACTGTCAGTGTATGAATTCTCCTGTATTTATTTCTATAGCCCTGGTTCGGATAATTAGGCTTATCAGATTTACTTGGCAAGTATTTTTATTTCTCATTCATATCTAAGTCTGTATCAAATATTGTTAATTCCACTGAAATTGTATCCTCAATTAAATCTTATATTCTTTTTAAGGTTTAAAAGCTCTTGAATTTCATATTTTGATGTATTTTATAAATATATATAATTTTTTACTATTAAAAGGGTAGTTCACAAATGTGAGAGATTTCTTCTCTCTAACCTAATTTTTCACTGAAATCACAATTCTTTTTGTATATAGGCTGTATATTTCTCTGATTTTAGGGTCACTAATTGTTTAAAACCAGAGCTACCTTCTATCTACATTTTGATCTCCCTTGAGCTGAACTCAGCATTTCCCAGAGTTCAGATCTTACTCAGTTATTCATTCCTTCCACTTGGTAGTACAATATCAAGTGATACCTTAAAGCCAGGTCTTTAACCTACATGCCTGAAGCATATTGTAGTTTCCTGCCTTCATGTGACTTCTGAGAGGTAAAAACTGCTTTTCTCAACAGGTCCTTTTCCTCATCCACACACAAAGGCAACAAGAATTAATCTTGGGATCTTTTTCTTTATTGCATAACTGGTCTGTGCCAGCAGAGAGGGAAGAGTCAAAATGGATCACACAAATGGATACATGAAATATTACTGCAGGATAATCTCCTTTTATTTCTCTCACATTTATGAAGCTGTTATCAAAAAAAGTACTAATTTTTCAAGGCAGAGGACACAGAACTTTGATTTATAAATCAAGCTTGTATGTAAGAAAAAAACATATTGAAACTTTAAATGACCCCTAAGGAAACTCAGTCATAAGGTTTTGTAATTGTATGAGCTCTTGGTAGGAATGCCTTTCTAACTCTTTGGAACAATTTACAGAAATAAAATGTAGTTACTCAAAGAATAAAAGTTTTAATTTTAGATCAACTGGTGAAATACAGTTTTCATTTGAAACAAATGAATACTAGGTGTTCTTAAATTAAAAATCGGTGAATTACATTTTGTTATCATCAGAAAACAAATTGTCTCATAATTGATCTTACAAAGAAATAAAGACAAAATTCTGAAGATACAATGAAGAAGAAATGCTAGTACTGGAAGTTAATAAACCTTTTCCTATGTTGAGGAATTATTTAGGTTTCTGAGATAAAAATGTTTTTCAGTCTGCAATTTAACATTTGACCACATAATCAATTTTTATCTAATTTTCAATTATTAAAGAGCATATAAAATAAAATAATTTGAACATAAATTTTAGTCTTAAAGGTGCTCATTTTTCTAAACGGTGTGCTAGGTGGAATACATTGTGCTTCCATTTCTTCAAAGAACTTTTAAGGAGTAGTGTCGATAAAACCACTAAGGTCAGCTCAATTTGATGCAGAAAGCAACATTAATCTGGATGACTTTACCTGAAGAGATAACAAACAGCTCACAAAATGCTTTCCAGCAGTACACTGTATGCAGCAGAGGGTGAAGAGGAGAGAAGCAACAAACATCTGGGGAATATGAATTATCCCAGCAACATGACTGGGCCTTGGAGAGGGCACAAGGCTCCAGTGTGCTGGCTGGATCCGTGTGTGGCACATCCAGCAACAGCTGCTAAAGGTGCAGCTACTGCCAGATGACACCATGGTCTAAGGAAGTTGAATGTATGGGCTTGGGGAATTACTGCAGGAGGGAAGCAAAACTGAGCAGCAGGAGAGTAGCTGTCTCTATACCCTGTTCCAGGAATAAATATTGTTGTTAATGAGCTCATTCCTATATCCCTATTCCAGGGAATTAAGTGCTAATCCACCAACTATTGACCCTTCAACTGCACAATATTTTCGTAGAATTCTGTTTAGGGAATTTTGATACATTCTTGGAGGGAGTCAGGACTAAGCCACGGTTGAGTGCCACTTTCTGCCTCTCCATGCTGACTGCTTGCTGACCAGATATGTTTTTGTTAGCTTGATTGTATAATGGCTAGATTAGGCAGATAAAGACAGCCTAAATGGACCACCCCAAACCTTGATGGCCAGCAGCTGATTTACGTGGAGCATGTAAAAGAGTAGTTGATTTGCTTCCGTGTTTTTGCAGATGTTACAGGGACTGCAGTTAAGTTCTTAAGACCATTCCATGACTCTTCTCCTTTTTTAAATAAAATCAAGTTGTCCCTAATTTAGATTAAAAAGCAAGGACTGTGTTTTGATTCATTCAAGCTACAAAATCCAGTGACTGATGGAACACTATGTATTTGCCAGAGAGAGATTGTTACATGTTCAGTTTATGGTCTGTCTGAAAAAGAAGCTGTGTCTCACAAGGGGTAATGTTCACTTGGTTGGCATGTTTTCAACACATCCCCTTCATTAAATGGAATTCCCAATCACAAGTGATCTCCTCAAAAGAGAATTAGAACCTAACCACTACTGGAAAGTGGGGGAAATCAAAATTCTGACTCTCTGCATCCATCAGTAAAGACCAGTAAGTACTGATTCTCCAGATAAAGTAATCACTGAAATGAGAAATCATTAATTCTATGAAGGTTTATTTGTTGATGTCAATTCAGAGTCTTTTGAGATGCTTGTATGAATAAAACATAAGAACAGCATCAAATTGTGCATGCCTTCTAACACCTGTAGGCCTTAGAAGAGATTCTGTAATACTGAGAAAGTTTTGATAAATTCTGAAGGTGTTTTGGCACTTCCTGGTAAAACCTGATGTGAAAGTAACATGTGGTACTTGCTGGCCTACAGCATATTATTACAGCATATTATCTGATAGTAACTGAAAGGTAGAGTCAGCACAGCTCATAAAGGTGAAAATAGTAGGGATAAATTGATTCAGGTTTCATGTTAAAATTTATAACAATCCAAACTTTGGACCTGCTGCAGTCAAGAGCAGGGATGAGGGTAATGAGAATGAGAAAAGATTAGAATTAAGAATAAGCAGATTTTTATTTTCAGACTGTAAATATACTTGCCAAGAACACTGTAAATTCAGCAAAACATACCTCTGAAGCAGTAATTTCCTCGGCAGAGATTACTGTACCCTTGTGGCTTCAAATGTTCTCCATATTATAAATGCCATGTTTTAATTTATTCCAGTAACATTGTGGTTATTGTACAGGGTACTTTTCTATTTAATGCTTGATATTTAAGCCTTGTACACCAGAAATCTAAGATATTATAATACCTTTAATCAATTTTCTGGATATTAAATATATTACAAGTATGAATGATGGTTTGTCATGGACTGGGAACAGAAGAGTAAGATCCTGCACTTTTGTTCAACCTGCAGCTTTAGAAATCCTGTGGTTCAAAGACAACTGCAAAAACACCAGCATGGAGAGAGCACCTCTGAGTGGTGGGGTCACGCAGCCCTTAATGGTATCAAGTTACAATTGCATTTGGAAAGGATTTATTATCCACATGGTGATGTATTCAAATGACAGTCCTTTGATTTGCACTTCTAAGTAGTGGACTGCTTTCCAGTATCACTAATTCTTAACTGCAGTCCTTTATCCTCCTGTCCTGTTCTCCAGTTTCTACCAAGTATTCACAAAATCACTTTATAACTCTCTTTCATCACATCTTTGAAACACATCTATGTGATAATCTCCAGATTATCACGTAATACAGAAAGTTGAAACAGAGGTTCATAAATCAACTTATTTTAAGGCATGTTTGCCTGTGTTCCTACAGACCAATGCAACACGGCAAATTCCAGAGCAAACTGAAGGCTCAGTGCACCCCTCAGCATGCAAATCAATTACACAAGTCCAATCCTTCCTCCACACCGGGCTCATTACAAAAGTGGGGCACACCAACACAGCTTTAGTCAAACTTCTGAGCCCAGCTGTGGTAGAAATGCCAACAACCATTCTTCCTGTAGTTCCACACATCCAGCACATCCTCCAAAGCAGATGACTAGTACTATTAGCAGATGGTTACTGAAACTGATGGGATTGTAAGGCTAGCTTCCAAGTAAGAATGCTACATGATATGGATGATATGTAACAGCCCAGTTTAGCACCTCTAGTAAATCTGAGGACTATTACATTTCTGCCCGTCAGTTGAGCCATACTAACTAACCCAGTGTGCATGCTTCACCAAAATGAGTAGGCAACATTTGACACCTTCAGTGCAGGAGGACTCAAAAAGCACCCAAGCTAATGTGTTCCTCCTTTTCCCATGGGCTATATGTGTATGCATCCTTTACCATGGCCTTGGACAATGAATAAGATGATGCATGTTGGTCTTGAAGCTGTTGACAATTTAAGTATCTAGTGAGACTGCAAAAGCTGAAGCTTTGGGGTATTTTGTTGTTTTATTTGCAAATCAAGTTTTCCAGTGCTGCTTAATAACAAAATTCAGGTCCCTGAAGTATTCATTGACTAGACTGTGCTTACCTAATCTCATAATTTTGAGCTAGCCAAAGTGAGGTATGTTCATATAGACTAATATTCAGGAGTACACCTCATTATATGCTTCTTCCCTCAGGTATAACTATTTCAAACAAAAAGACAAGACTTTTTGGGCATAGTGTTAAAATACGATCATTCCCTGACAGGAATGCTTTGAAGTGAAGTGTTTATGCTTAGTTAGGTTTACAAATGTCTAACACAAATACATCACTTCCCAAGATGTATGTTATGCTTCAACAAAACGATTAGTTATGAAATTGTGCATTAATAAAAACAGTTGGTTCTCTTTGTAGCTCAACTCCCTTTGCCCTCACTCTATATACAATAATGTCAAATAGCTCTCTGCAGTACTTCTGAATGACTATAGCTACACTATAATCATAATATGGGAATTTATATTATGCATGAAAGGTCATGACCTATGAGGAAGTCAGTTTCTTTTCATGCATGTAATCCTTAAGAGCTGGAAGTTATGGAAGTTAGGCAAAAAGGAAAAAAAAAAAAACAGGCACCTCATGGAGTGAGGTCTAAAATCTTGATCCTGTAAAAAAAGGTGCATATATAACAGGAATTATGAATAATGGAAATAATGGTGAATAATGGAAAACATGCATAAAAGACTCCCATAGATCAGGGAATATGTGCATTTCAGTACCAAATAGAGGCCTGGATCTTGTAACCCAAGTGAAAAAGAGACCTATATCATACATCTGTGAGATTGCTTAGGTCAGAAAGCAAAATTTACTAGTAACTAATTAATTACTAGTGTAAGAGATGAAAATATTTACATTGGCATCTCTTATTCAAAATACTCTAACACCAGAACACCATGAAACTTGTAAAAAAATGGCAGATTCAGACAGTATAGTAATTTAAATATTCCGGAATGTTGTAAACATCACAATTTTAAGAGAAGTATTATTCCCTTGCTTTAAAATGTCAACTAAAATTTTTGTACCATGGATATTTTCAGTTTGGAAAAGGAGGTGACCACTGAATAAATACAAAGTGATACTGTTGTTTATTTACTAGCAATATGTTAAAAACTGTTCTTGACTTCATCAAGCACTGAATGAATTAAAAAAGACAGAATTCCTATTCACAGCCAGAGGAATTCAGTTCAGAGGATTTATTGTTTTTTCTTGCCTAAAGCCCTACAAGCTCTCTCATCTTCTCCAGCTGTGGTCTTCCTTTTTCACTACCGTCCCAAGTTTTGGCCTTACTCAGGTGGCCCCACAGACTCTCTCAGGTTGCAGCTACAGAGGTAGAGAGGCTCAGGACTTGTGCTGGGCTTACTCTTGCTGAGAAAGGGGCAGAATCAGCCTCATCTTACCTGACAAGTGGGATCCTGCTCTTCCTTCACCTCCACACTTCATAGGCAGGAGCTAAACTGCAGAACCATCCTGATTATCATCTTCTCGGTGCCTCCTGGAGACATAAATGCCACTCTACCCAAGCAGAACCTACTTCACCCATGCCTGCATCTGATGAGTCTTTAGGAACCTTGCAATATTCTGCCACACTGTGACTATGAATTCACTTTATTAAAAGAAGGCAAACTTTGTTCATTCATTTTCTATGAGACAAAGGTTTCATATTAGTTGGTACTGATGTCTTTCACACAATAATATCACCAGTGCATTGCATTTTATTTTCTAAAAATACAGATTATTTTGTATACTCTCAGGGTAAGAATAGATATATTTAAAGCTGAGGAAGAATTCTCTTTCAGTTATACAAAAATACATGCCCTCTTGATATTCTGAATCTCTAGGTCACAGAATTTTCATTTCAAGCAATAACTTCTCTGGCACTTGCACTAATGTTTTAACCAAAACCATTAAATTCAGGAAATAAATAAATGAAGGAAGGAAGCAATCATATTTTTACAGGCAAACATGCAAAGGTGCTAACTCCACAAAAATTAACTAGCAGAATTTGGGTCTCCTTATGACTGGAAATGTGCCAAATTGTTTGGCAGATAGTGTGTAGGAGCAACACATCCTGTTAAGGAAGATGTAAGTGGCTGAGGAACAGAAAATTCAGATTGCAGGTAGTGTAAAACCTTACAAGAAAAAACATTTTTGTAGTCGTTTATTGTTTAAAGCAAATGTAGTTCAAAAGCTCACATTTGAATGCGTACATGGA
This sequence comes from Monarcha castaneiventris obscurior, assembly GCA_026261815.1. Classification (NCBI taxonomy): domain Eukaryota; kingdom Metazoa; phylum Chordata; class Aves; order Passeriformes; family Monarchidae; genus Monarcha; species Monarcha castaneiventris. The sequence continues at coordinate 8,289,103 of JAMPIT010000379.1, read as the reverse complement.
TAATACATGAATGAACCTTAGTTGAAAATTCCTTTTACTTTTCATCCTCAGACAAGTAAATATGGCAGTTTTAAAATTTAAAAAAATATTTCAGATAAACTTTGAATGTTCTTCCATTTGAAACTTTATCAAAAATAATACACAGCAGTAACTAATTTGCAATATTAACTAGATAATACAATTGCTGAATTCAACTGTATTTTTTCTATTTTTTTTCTTTTTTTGGAAAGTGTGTATTTATGTGGTATAATGTTATGCATGTTCTCAATTTTCAAAGGTTCCAAAACAAATTATCATTACAATAATTACTAGAAAGAAATATAGTGATTATTTTCAATAATAAGCAAGCATCAACAATGTATTCTATCAGAAAATCCCTGCAGATACTCTAATTATTTACTCTACACTTTGCCATCTCTTTTTAATTTTCTCCATTGATTTCATTCATCATTATTCCAGAAAAGTATTTTCTTGCCTGTAATGAACTTAATTCTTTAACGTGCCCTTTACTGTTTTGATACAGGAGTTTCTCTTCTAAAACATAGAACTAACGCTCACTTTTTAAATTCAGTCTTCACTTTCTCTGCACAGCCTGCTCACCTCTCCCTGCAGACCTTCCTGCCGGTGACCCAGAGTGCAATTCCCACTTCTGTGGGAATGATTCAGCCCTCCCTTCAGCCCCAGGGCTGGGCAGCAGCGTCCAAGTGGGACTCAGCTGAGTTAACTGATGTGATTTGGGCTACACCTCTCTCTCCTGTTCCCCATAAGCCCAATAACATCCTGTTGAAGGTTCAGCGCCTGGGTTTGAAGCTGACAGAAACTTCCCCATGGAGCCAGAGTGGATCTCTGTAGATATTTTATTATTGCTTGACAGAACCATTATTGATCACCCTAATCAATGAAGAAGTTAAAATTTTTTTTAGGTTTCGTTCAGATATCTTCTGTCTGCCTTTTAAACATAACAACTTAATTAATATCTAGGGTAAATATAAACTTTGATCCATTAATTTGCTTTTATGCTTGAACTTAGCCTAAAATTTCTTACAAAAACTCCTATTAACTATTAAACTCCTATTAACAATTAGAACCAGAGCAAAAAAACTAAAACTTATAAGATTACTTTATAAGGTAACATTATAATCAGTAAACTTCAAGAACAGTACGGCAGGGCTTCATAATATATAAGTGGTTAGTGCTGGTCAGTGCAGTGAATGTACTGGTATTTCCATTTTTATCAATTAAAAAGGTAAAATTTACTAACAAATTTTTTTCTCCCTTTGGGTAAAGTATCCCAGTAACTCAATGCTATGATGTTTGCTGCTGAGTCTGATGAAAAAAGAATGGGTTGTCATGAGGTAGTTACACCACTAATAAATGAATGAACTTTAAAAGAATTAGTGAGACCTGAAATTATCCTCTTTCAGTTGCCTATATTTTCCAGAATTGTCGTAGACAATAAATTTAATATACAAACTACACTATAACTCTTGGGTATGTATTCTTTAAAGTCTTATATGCCTATTCTTGCTAAAGTTCCTGATGGCAGGAAAAAAATAAATTGCAAAACTACTTTCTCATGCAAATATTTATTCAAGATTGAGGGTTTCTTTGTGATGTGATAACTCATATTTGAACAATATCAGATAAGAATTAATAGCTTCTGTTTGTTTTTTGGTGTTCCTTCCTAGAAGTGAACACTCAGTAAAGTGATGTCCTGTGCTAGGAGAGGACTAGTAATGCCCTGCTTTTGCAATCAAACAGGTTACAACCACATGGAACAGCCTAGTGCTGTGGAAATATCCCTCACAGAGCACTTGGTAATCTGTTTCTATGTAAGTTATCCTGACATTTCTGTCCTTTCTTTGGGAAGTCTCATGCATGGAATGGTAGGCCAGAATTCCTGCCTCTTCCATTCATTCTTTTTAACAATGTTCTGCCTTGCAAAACTGAGGTAAACAGGATTTTGTTAAAGTTTTTGAAAATGGCTCTTTGTATTAATGCACGAGCAAAGACAGCTGTTGATAAACAGGTTTACTTGCTGTTCATTCTTGCCTTTTCTAAAGAGATTGACCTCTCAGTTTGGAAAGTGACACGATCTGCTAGAAAATACGAAATTGAGAGGAGAGGTTTAAGCTGGAAAATGAGGTGGGCTCCAAGCAGCTATAAATCAGTAAGAGGAAAAAATGGGCAAATCTAAAACCCCATAATTCATTTGCCATAAACTAAGCTACATTCTGGAAACATTGCATTTAAAACAAGCAAATTAAAAATCTCACACATCTCTGCATATAACTGCTTCTGTGGAACAGAAAATTGAATAAAACATGCAGTGGGTTTTACATTTGTTCTTTAGTTCCTCTTTAACTTCAGTAAACTAGGTAGAATAGTGTGTTATTACTGTTTTCCTTGGATGCTTAGGAACAGAAGGTCAAACTAACCTTGTGAGCTATTCCAAGAGTTTATAGCACTGAACCAGGGAAAGCCAGCAGTGAGACCAAATCTTACATCCTCTTTTTAGAACACATTTGGCTGGCACCTCAGCTAGTCAAACAACTCTGAACTGTTACAGTTTAGTACCTCTTTTGAATAAGGTTCTGAATGACTTTCACTTTCTCTGCTCACCAGAGTTAAGATTAACAAAAAAAGTCTGTTAAATCACAGCTTGTCCTTGTGAATACCTCCCTAAATAAGTTCCAGCAAGGATTAGGCTTCCAAGGCATAAAGGCTGGATCTGTAAAGGAAACTTCTACTTCCAGCAGACAGGGACACATGAGATAAATATCCATAGCTTTATGGGTACAATAACATGATACCTTATTGTCTTATGTCAGTTTTTCACCCCACATTTCTACATTCAGTTCATAATCTAAGGCAGTCGAATAAAGGTCTCTTGTGCTTCCAATAAATTCCACAAACTGAAGATAAAGGTTTCTCTGTGATGCAGAGGTTATAAATATTGCAAAAGATACTAGAAATTTATAGATATCACCAGGAAAAAAATAACCTTTATAGAAATAGACTACTAATTGTTCCACTCATCAATAAAAATTAAAAATTGTAATATAGAGATACTTTGGATTGTCTGAAATGATAAAGGCACCATCTGCTGCAAAGTTTTCATTCAAACAAGACTTACTGTTCATTTAGTGACATTGAGGCATTATATCATCTGTGTTGACATCTCCATCTGTCACTGTGATCTTATCTAATCTCTTTTTACTCTCTAGGATTTTGAAACCATATAACAGCAATTTGAAACTATGTTAAACCTTAGTAGAATCCCAGACTGTAAAAATCTTTGATTTTTTGTTACTGGTTGTCTTTTTTTCTTCATCATCTCCTACAGTAATTTTTCCTTTCCAAGTAGATGACCAATGAGATCTGTCATGTCCTGTTTCTTCAATTTAATCTCTTTATTTTTAGCCAAGAATTATTTCTCCTGCTTACTGAAAGTACCTTTTGCTGAACTTTTTGTCACCCAGAACTTTTATCTCCATTCGTTCATGAAACCTTTTCCAATTTTTTATTGACCTCTTTCCACCACTAGTTCATCGCTATCAGAGTTCTTTTTTCACTCCAACCTCCTTTGATAGCCCAGTCTCCAGTCTCCATCAGTACTTAACATAGTAATTTTTTCCTGTAGTTAATCACTGCAACAACTTAACTCCCTGTTTATTATAAGTCATCTGGCCAAAGCAACTATAAGTTCACATCTCATAATTATCTTTTGTGCTTGTTTTTCTTAAATTTGTGGAAAACTCAAACTGAGTGATCTTGCCTTCTCTATTCTTAAATGTATTGCCAAATTCCAAGCCCAAATCCCTATTTGTCCTCACAACACTGCTCTTTCCTAGCATAGAGGCAGGACAAGAGAACAATTTGAAAAATGAATGTATTTTCCTCTTTGAAGAAGACCGAATCATATTCTAAGAGAAAATTGATAAAATGTTAGCTTTCCTCTTCCCTTTGTCTTGCCTTCCCTCTCCTCATCACAGATGTTAATCAGTATCCTTCTAATCCAATCTCAGGCCTCACTGATTTTATCCCTCCACCTGATCTCTCTCATGATCCTTATCTCTCCTGTTCCTTTCTCTCTCTTTGTCCCCAAATGAGAGCATTTTTAACATCTTTGATGTTCTTACATTAACAAGCTGTCCCTGTTCAGGTCCTGCTACCAGTTCATCTTTCTTTTATAACCTTATAATAAAGTTGTGTAGCATACAACTGGCATGCAAAATGGTCCAAACTCTTGCAGTCTCCTGACTCCACTGGAACCAATCTTAACCACTTCCTTGACTTTAACAAACCACAGACATCAGACTCCTTCATCAGAACCACTTGACTTTTTGTCCTGTTGAATTTACTTTTGAAATATTGTCCTACCTTTACTTCTGTTTTTTTGTTTGAGTTTTTAATTTTTTTTTAATCCACTATCTCAATCACCAAAAAAAAAGAGAAAAGTATAATAAATAATAAGGCAAGGAAACTTGATAAATCATCTTGAGCTATCAAACAAGCATGCAAAATTTGACCTTGCATACCTAAGATCAGGACTAGTTTTAGGAAGGAATAGATAAAGTGGTTTTGACATAGAATATGGAACTATAACATTGCTTCTTCTGGCACCATGATATGATGTGACTTAAAATTTACAGTGGTAGTAACATACTTTGTCTTACCCATTAGCATTTCTATCATGAATTATTAGAGTTCATGGCCCATCAGACTGAGGCAATTGAAAAGGTAGAAAGTAAGTACCCTAGAGAAATCACAGAGAAGCTTTCCAGCTGGCGGTGCCAGTGTTCTCCATCTTTCTATGACTCTGCTACATTAATGGAAGAGAAAAAGAAAATCACCTCTTCCTGAATGGTGAGGAGTATAAAATTATCTTTTTTTTCTTTTCCCATACAGACTTTAAAACTGTGTTGTAATGGAGCAACAGTGATTACTTTTAACATGATCTAGAGATGATGCAAGGAATTTGGAAGGCTTGTTAATATCTCTTAACTTCTTTATGCTATGTAGAATTATGGGGTAAATGGCCTGATTTTTTTTTTCCTTTCCTTTGCCATGTTTGCAAATTATCTAGTCAAGACCTCAAGTCAAAGAGGTTTGCCTTTTTGGGAAAATCTGTCAGTAACTCCCATACTTTATTGCTTGTGCATGGCGCAGATATAAGTTGCTCTTGATGGTTGTTGTTGAATTTTGTACCCCAGCACCTGATTTCCAAAACTTGAATATTTTACCTGTCTGTCAGACTGGGATGAGAATCTTGTTTTCAAGCACTTCTGTTCCGTGTGTGAACTCACTGAATGGTATTAAACCCCAGCCTGATCCTGTTGCTTGCAGTCATACAAATGGTAGGAGTACAGTTCTTTGCATTCTTATTTCTGCTTTCCTCACTCTCAACAGTTCCTAAAGGTTTCATTTTGAAAAGAGAAATGGTGATAGCCATAAATAAATATATAAATAAATCTTATTCTCCATTAATATAAAGTATTACTAAGCAGGTTTGTTTGCGATGCATGTTTTTCTCAGAAAACCTTGTGTTAATTAGTATGTGTCACCACCGGGTGAGGTGCTCAAATGAGCTACAGCACAGCTTCCTAAAAAAGTTTTAAGTTCTGGAACTAACTAATTAAAACATTTACTTTCAAGTGATGCAGCCAAGTTTTTCATAATAGCACACTTAAGATGATGACACTGACTTCCAAAAAAGCTTTTACTTAAAAACAAACTTCTTTTGTAGTTTGTTTGATGGGTTTGATGGTGCAAGAAGCAGTCAGACATCCTGATCTCAACCCTAGTTAATATTCTTTTTCTTCAAAAGGAATTACGATTCTCTCCAGCTCTTCTCTCTACTTGCTCGACTAGTGGTCTTATTTTCCTGCTTGCCACAGCTTATACTGAGTCATATTTTACAGTCTAGACACAAAATCATCAGTTCTTCTATGCCAGAGAAACCTCTAGAAGAAACCAGAATCCCAGAGCACTTGAGAATTGGGGGGAACTCCTGGACACAGACAAGTCTGCCCAAAACAGAGTCAGCTACAGAAAGTACCCCAAGACTGACTCCAGTTTGGTTCTGAATGTCTCCAAAGATAGCGAATTTACACTGGGCAACCTGTTCCAGTGTTTGACCTCTGTCATGATAAGGAATGTTTTCTAAACTTTAAAGGGCATTTATTGTACATAAATTTGTTCCTTTTGCTTCTTGTCATTTCACTATCAGCTCCATCTTCTTTATCCTCTTCCATTCACACTTCTAAGATCCCCTTAGCCTTCCATTCTCCAGGACAAACAATGCCAGTTCTCTCAGTCTTTTCTTGTTACAGCAGATGCTCTTCATCCCTTCATTATCTTCATGATCCTTCACTGGACTTGTTCCAGAATGTTCATTTCTTTATCATCCTGGGGAGTTCATAACTGGACACAGCACTTCAGGTGCATCTCCATTTACAGAGGACAGCAATCACTTTGGTAAGGCTCTGGATGAGCTGACAATGTTCTTCCTAACGCAGACCAAGGTGTAGTGGCCTTATATTCTGCAAGGACATAGGGGTGTCTCATGTTCATCTTCTTGTCCACCAGAATGTGTAGGTCTTCTTCTGGAAAGGTGCATCCCTTCTCCTCAGCCCCCAGTCTGATTGGGGGTGTCTGGAGTCCAGTCCTCCATGGGTGCAGGACTTTGCAGCTCCTTTTGCTGAACTTCCCAATACACCTGTCAGTTTCTCCAGCTGGTTGAGATCCCTCTGAATAGCAGCACATCTGTCTGGTTTATCAATCACTTCTTGCTGTTTGTATCATCTGCAGACTTGCTGAGGGTGCATACTGTCCTATCACCATGTCACTAATGAAGATATTAAACTGTTTTGAACCCAATTTCGGCCCCTGTGGGACCCCACAATTGCTTGGACTCCAGCTAGGTTTGAGCTTCACAGTTTTCAGTCCACCTCGCTGTCTGCCTATCCAGTCTTTACTTCCTCAGTTTGTTTGTCTGTAAGGATGCTGAGAGAAACAGTGTTGAAAGCCTTACTAAAATTGAAATAAGAAACAACCTCTCCTTTCCCCTCACTCACCAAGTCAGTAATCTTATTTTAGAAGGCAGAAAGTTTTTTGGGACAAGTAGATGTGGGAGTGAAACAGCACATTAAATATCATCAGTTAAATGGATTTTTGTGCCCTCTTCAAATTATGTGTCAAGAAGACAAATTATTTGTCAATGATAAGAATGTTTGGTTGAATTCATCAAAAGAATGCATATTATTCTATTTTTAAATTGACTTTTAGTCTCCATATTGAGCTCTGGTTTTGTATTCTTAAAAGCTCTTGCTGCTCAGTGATGAGAAATTGGCTACTTTAGTCTTTTCCATCACAGCATACTAGCATGTTTCTCTCCAAGATTTTACAAATAGGGAAGAGAAAAAGATAACCTTGATTTTTTCTCCTTAAGTGGCCTCTGATGCAGTAGCATAGCATTACAGAGAGATTCTACTGCTTACCCAAACCTTTGGTTTTGTGTTTTAATCAACTCTTTGAGAAGAGTACATTCAGAATGTTTTCCTTCTGTCCACAAAAATATTTTACAACCCTTCTAAAGAGTGTATGGCTCCAAGAGGCAGGAAATGTGAATTCCTTGACGCTTAAAGGGAAAAATTGGATTCCACTGAAGCTACTGGCTAAAGAAGGCATTTTTGAATTTGTTTTCTAGCTAAAACTTGATTATTTAGAAAAACAATAGAAGGAAAGAATGATTAAACAAATTGAAAACAAACAAAATGTCATATCTGAAAATATTTGCCCATCTACCAGTTATCTATCTGCTTTAAATGCACTGGTGTGCTAAGATTTTCATTTATTAGGCCTCACTAATGCTAGGAGCACTGAAAATGCCTTTCTGCCCCTTGCTTCCTACTCTCTGCTTTCACAGACTGGAATCCAAGGCTGAAGATATCAGAATATATCAGGCTGTGATGCTGGCCAGTTCAGTCTCTGAGTGTCAGTGTGTTGGCAGCTGTAGTCTGATCAGAGTGGATGGATGAGACAAAACCATGAACAGATAAAACATTGCCCTGCAAGCCATGTGTGATAGAAGCCTGCCTGTTTTCATTAAGAAATCAGACCTGATTAAAGACCTGACATCAATGGCTTTCCACCTTCTGAATCTGGTTAGATCTGTATACTCTGGAAGCGCGCCAAGGACCTGATATTTTACGCATAGTATTTTATTGAACGTCATTGGAATTGGGTACATAAACTTCTACTTTCAAGATCATTATTCTATCTCTTAAAAGCTGCAGGAGGATTCTCTGGGTGTGGCAAGAAATATGTAGGAGCACAGATTACTTTATTAGTATGTGATACATATGACACAGATACAGGATACAGATACAAACATCTTCTTCTGATGTTAAAGTATTCTGCTTTAGTAATTTAAAAATACTTTTATCTATCCAGTGGTAGTTTATCACAGCTGCTTATTTTAGTTAAAAGGAGTTTAAACTTTTGTACAGGAATACGGATCAGAATTCTGTGTCACATATTCACCAAAAAATGTAAAACAATTTGGGTAAACATTAGGGAGACATTTATGCAAATACTGTTGCAGATTTAACAGTTATATAAGATTAAGTATGGGAGAAAAAGTTCTTGCAAATGTGAATGATAAAGATATGCAAATTCTTTCTTTCTGTCAGCAGAATCACATGTGTAAAAGAAAAAAGACTTGTGAGACTTGCTGTTGGCTGCTCTTCTGGAGTGAAGATAAACAACCTGGTAGCCAACACTATGAAATAGTCAAGCAGTCACACTTAAGTCTAGCCTTGGTAGAAAAATTGGCTGTCTATAAGTAAAATTTTCTGTTGAAGGTTTTAGCATATGCAGAAGCAGGACAGGTCGTACAGTCATAGGACATATGGGAAGGAAGTAGCACAAACTACTTTAACATTATTTATGCTACATTAGCATCTTGTAACACCGTTTCTTACCTCGTACCTTACTGTTATGCTTGGTGTATACTCACACTACAAATGCTTTGCCAAATCACTGGGTTCCCAAAGCAATCTGAGTGTTAGTACAAAACACAAGAGTATGCCTGGATCAGCAGTGATGGGAAATTCCAGGTGATAATGCTTGTCAGTGTAGCGGGCAGCTGCTTTCACATTTAAACCTGCACAAGGGAATTCTGGGAGCAGTAACTTTCAGTAAAATGGTCCCACCCTTTGATTAAGATATCACCATTTGCTTATCAAGGAGTAGGAAAGAAGAAAATACATTTTGTGCCCTGAGAAAATGATAAAGGCATTTTTCCAGTTTCAGATACAAAGTGTTGAAATTGTGTGGTGATTTGAGTCTGTATTGATAAACCTCTGATAGGCCTTCCTTTATTCTTAAATGTGTTGAATTATATTGTGGCAGCCCCAGCAAAAACCCCAGGTGGTTCCTGCTCATCCAACTGGCTTTGTAAGTATTCAGTAGAAACTGTTGCAGCAGCTGTAGAGGTGGTCATGAAGGACAGTACTTCATGAGGAATTTAGGAGATTTCTAGTATATAGATTAACATAAGCAGTAGGAAATTCATGGAGGAACATGGGCCAACTGGTTCTAAGAGTTGGGCAGAACAGTTTGAAGAGTCTCATCCAGTCCAGCTGAAGACTAAGCTGCAAGCAGCACAGGCTTTCCCAAAACCAGTGATTTACTATTTAGCCATCTGCTGATGGTGATTCTCAAAGAATCAATGTGATTACACATGATGATTATAATGATGATTAGAACATCCTGTGCTGTTCATTGTGAATTTTCTTCCAAAAGAGTGGTAGTTTGGCACTTTTAGTTTCTAATCAAATTGGTATTTCCTCCAGTATTTACAGTCAGATATTGTCCCAATATCCAGCAAAATGAATCAGTAACTACCTACACATTACACATTATTATGGTTAGGTTACTAAGGCACTTTTTAAGCGCTGACTAAAGATTCTCTGGTATTTGCCACCTTTAAGGGCCTTGTATGTAGACATATGTAATGGATAACAGAACTGAAGAGACAACTTCTCTCATCTGTTTGCAATTTAGTTACTTCCCCGAGTCCTAGTTCAAAATAGAATTGAGCTTTCAGACAGTAGCTGCTCTTCCGACTTCCTGCTGCTGGTGACATTAGAAGTTATCTTTATTGGCTTTTCTGAAGAACCATGTTCCAATCTTTGAGAAGGCACCACAGGTCATTCAGGGTTCAAATTATCTCTAATGTTCAGCTAAATGCCTTCCTTTTTATTCATGTGACAGATTTATTCTACATGTATATTATCTTTCTCATCTTCTTTTTGTCCTCTCGAATGTAAGTGGCATCTCGTGGATGTGGATCTCGAGCAGTGGAACAGTTCCTCCTTCCCTATATCTTCTCTAAGCAACCAGAGTAAGGAGAACGCAGGTAACCTCTCCCAACAGACCACGTGTAGGGTAGAACCCCTTGTGCCTGTACCTGAGGAAAGTTCTTAGTTTAACTGTCTGATGTCTGCTGTGGCTGCATGTGCCAATGGTGTATCTCAAAATGACTCCTGCTTCTGGTAAGAGGATTTCCCAGTTTTAACCTAGCTTGTGGAAACAAGTCCAAGTTCAGCTTTGCTTCAGACAGGTTTATGGAGAAGATTTTCTCACATATTGAGTGTTCCCTTACCTGGGACAATGGGATTGGGTGATGCTACTTACACTTCCACTATTTATTGCAAATGACTAATCCTAAATTTAGCTTCTGTGTTTGTTATCAAAATGGAAGCTTTTGAATTCCAAATATTCCTTATTCCTTCTGAGGGCAACCAACTGTAGTGATAATTGGTGTACAGGACTGTTGGTTTGGCACATCTCCATATGCCACTAATTTCCATAACTTTTATCCTAACAGCCATGTTTTGTGTTTTAACACCTTTCAGGTGCTAGTCTCTTTCCAAGAATAATATCCATGTTAAGTAAAAGAAATTTATTGTCAACACTTAAGTTGGATGCTAAATTTATTTCTTTTCCCATCCTTGACAGGATGAAAACATGTTTGAATTGGTTAATAGTTATGAATTGTACATTGTACAATTGTGTTGAAAATGTTTTTTTAAACTTTTAGATGGAATTTTAAAAGCAATAAAAGATTTATGAAGTGTCTATAGGACTGTAGCTAATCTTTAGAATTCCATCAAGTACACTTTTTACCCTTTCAACTAAAATGAATATAAATGGTTTCTCAGGAAAAGACAGGAAATGTTCATATAAGACATACCACCTGCTATTTTCATATTTATTGGAAATGTGTATGTATGGCTTTTACAGTTGTATGTGTATACATTATCTATCCCAGATACTTACAGAGGATAGAAGCCAGTTAAGTTCAATGTGCTCTGGAATAAACTGCAAAACTAACTTTCGTTTAAATAAGCATTTCATGGGCTATTCTTGATTTATACACACAGGTCCTGATAATGAGTGGATGGAATTAGACTTCCAGAATTTTTTTTTTTTCTGAAGAAGGTCACTTTATAGTTGCTTAGTTTATAAGATAAACAAACTTTTGTAGGACATTTCCTACAATTTTATTATGTAGTGTTAAAGAATAAAGGCTGCCCTTTACTTCCAAAGGGCTCTGCTTCTGAGTGTATGTTAAAGAACTCTGCTGTGTCAGTAGCTATATACCTTATATTTACGTGAATAAGACATAAAATATGCCACATATGGAGAAATTCCATCACATATAAGAATAGCAAAGACTAAAAAGACTTCCCCAAGCCATACAGAACCTCTCCAAGTTTTCTGAGCAGTTAAAACTCTTTTTAATAGTTTAATTGAATTTTAATGCAACTGAAAATGTTCTCTTTAAAATAAATTGTATTATATTTAATCCTTCTTGACTGATTGTCGTTTGCCTTAATGTTATGAATTTTTGCAGTACTATTTTTAGTATTCTGAAACGGTCCAAAACTTCAATTTACTCTTGAAAATCCTTTTGAACCTTCTCCAAAGCAGGAATCCTGTTATTTAGCTAGCTCTATTAGGAGATATGTCCTTCATACCAAACTTTAATCTCCTTTGTTGCAAATTTTGTAAATTATTGCTTGCACTGTCCTTGGTGAACATAGACAATGGTTGTTCATTTTCCTCCATAGAAAGGGCATTATGCATACTTGAAGATTGTTGTCATATCCCAGTTCAGTCTTTGCTCTTCTAGACTAAACAAGCTCCATTATTTCAACCTTTCCTCATAGGTCATTCTCTGCATCTCTTACAATTTTTATTGCTCTTTTCTGGACTCTATCCAATTTGCTTACATCTTTTGTAATCAAGCCTGGTCTCTGTCCACTAACAGTACCACATTCTCCCCAAAGTGGTTAAGACCTGGTTTTAAAACAATTAAGACTAAATGGTTTGATCATCAAGTGACTCAGGTGTAAAACATGTTTGGGTGAGAGCAATCTCTTCCTTACCCAGCCTAAAACAATGCTGGTACAATTTTGTTAACTGAGACACACAAAAAGGTATGGTTTGTAATATATGGGAGTGATTAAGCTAATTTAGGAGAAATCCTGACATTCCTTCTGTCATTTCTGAATATCCCCATCAAACAGAAGATGTCTACACAATTTTATTTCTTGGAGGGTTTTTTTTTTGAAAATGATTAATATAGTACTCCTGATCTACTTCAGTCCTTAGAATCTGCTGCTTAAGTGGAGACAGAAACAGTCATTGTCCAACTGTTGCAGCAATTACTTTCACTACTTTGCTCTTCAAAAATATAAAATTAAAATTCTATTATAAACATCTAAATACATTTATCAGGAAGAAATTTGCAGGTAAACCAAAGGCTTCACAGTCATGCAAAGTTAAACTTTGCCTTTGACCTGATATAAGTGAAAAGCAAATTAAGAACTTGATCTGGCATTTGATATCTGTTCAGAAGAATGAAATATTGAGTTAAGGCAGGTTGTGTCTAGAAAAGAAGTGTTATGAGGAGTGTCTGAGGGAACTGAGGTTGTTTAGCCTGGAGAAAAGGAGGCTCAAGGGAGACCTGATTGCTCTCTGCAACTACCTGAGAAGAGGCTGTAGTGAGGTGGTGGTTGATCTCTTCTCCCAGGTAGCAAGTGACAGTATGAGAGGAAATGGCCTGAAGTTGTGCTGGGGAATATTTAGATTGGATATTAGGAAAAATTTCTTCATGGAAAGAGTCGTCAGACATTGGAACATGCTGCCCAGTGAAGTGGTTGGTACTGTGAATTGCAGCTGTTTGTGATCCAGAAGCTACTTTGGCTTTGTTGTGCTGCTGCAACATTGTGTGCTGTTCCATCCTGGTGGCTGGAAAAGTAGTGTTGGAAATGTGTGGAAACATGCTCTACACCCGAACTCCTCCTCTTCTCTGTATCCATATCTCACTGTTGCTTTCCCAAACAACTCAGCTACAGACTGTGTACTGCTCATTTACCAATATCTTACATACACCCCTTTCAAAAGCATTTGGAAGTCTATTTCTGAATTGGCAATAGAGGTTCAGATCCACACAAACACAGAATAGACATAGCAGACTGTTACGAGTAGCAACAAAATTACAACAAGAAATTACATAATGTTCTTTACACCTCACAGCCAGCAGATTGGCCTGATCAAGTTCAATGGTCAGTGCAAACTGGAGCCACAAGTTGGGAACAGGGACAGGAGGGATTAATGATTACCAGAATGAATATAAATCATAGAAAAAGAAGGAAAAGAAGAAAACTGGAGACTGAAATGTGTTATTTTTTTAATAATTCTGATTAACTTCTTGCTTAATATTTCTAGTTTTTTTCATTTTACTGATGCCTAAGTCATTACTATTGCTTTTTTTATATAGATGCAAGTATTTATCCTTCAGCTGCCCACTATTAATAAATATGTATAAGCTATGGGACATGATTTTTTACATCTCTTCCTAAAGCAATCACTTGAGAATTAGAAAGCATGGCTAGGGCAGGGGAGGGATCAAAGGGATTTTAGAACATTCTAGTTTTGCAAATATTTGAAAAACACTAGTTTTCCCCTAGTCTTCAAAGCTCAGTTTTTGACCCTGTGAGGCTGGTAGATTCCACTGAAGTCTGGATTTAGCGTTTTACGTCATCATTCCTAGCTCTCCTTATGTTCATACTTGTTTGTGCCAGGCTTAATATGCAATGTGGGTCAAATTCAACTGAGTACAATTACTTTGGTAGCCTGTCCTTGAAAAAAAAAAGCTTTTTTTTTTTCCTCTTTCTTTCATGGTGGTACCTAACTGTGATACTGTACTTCATTAGTCTGGTGATTTTTTGGTTGTTTTTAATCCATGTGGCTGCAAAAAGGGTTCAGCACGGACAGATACTTAACAGGTTACACAACATCTTCTGCCTGTGTTCACTACAGCATGGGAGTCAGCTTGAGGCTGGCAGCTGAATTTAGCTTTCTAAAGCATCATAACTGCCTGGGCTTCCAGTGCTGTGGAGATGTAGTCACTATCAATGAGGTCTTAATCTTGGGCTGAATCCTACCCCTAATATTATCCTCATTTTGAAGGATTTTCTCTGCACTTGATGAGACTTTAACTTGAAAGTCATTCTTAAGCTGATGTATCTTTTCTCCAGGAAAAAAAAATTAAACTGATGAAGAGAAAGTTTTGGAATTTCCCTTCCTTTACACTGGGGATACAGAGGTTCCATACCTCAAACTTCCACCTCTCTGAAACACATACAGTTAGGATAGGAAACTCCTGCCAAGTTTTCAGAACATTTCGGCATTTCCCTGCTCCATCAAAACTCTAAAGGTAAGTTCAGCTATGGAGGAAAAGTCCAAAAAATAGCATCTCAGCTCTCCACCTTCATGAATAGTGGTATATTTCACAATTTCATTGTAATGCATCTGTTCATTATACTTGTATTTTACAGTGTCATCCAAATAATGATAGTGGCTGTTTTTGTTGGTTCTGTTCTTCTGTAAAGTTCAGCCTCCTTTCCTTTTCCACAATCTCTTGCTCCTTGGAAGGGTGTATGGTACATTCTTACGCATGAAGAGCTAATGGGTTACCTGAAACAGGGGGAGTAGATTTGGAGACCCTGTGTGCAAAACCAAAAACCAACAAAGGGATCAGAGGGCCAAAAAACATTTTACCTAAAACTATTTTCCTCAGTTCCTGTAGAAGGAAAAAAAAAAGATTGTATAGATTTCATACTGTTCAACTATTCTGTCAGCTCATAACTCTGTGCTGTCTTGTTAAGTGAAATAAAACACCAGGTTTTCCTTGAATATGTCACTCAGGAAAGAAGTAAATGAAGTATATGTGGGGATGTATTCAAATGTAGTCAGGAGCTTAATGATCAGACAGATTTTCCATTACTCTTAATCAGGCGGTAGTGATGTGGGCCAGTGATACAACTAGGCAAGTTCACATGCCTGGTAAGCAAGTTTTAGTCATGCTCTAAATCTTAAAATAATCCTGAATATTCTCCATTTTTAGGCATGAGGAGGAAAATAAACCCTCAACCTTTTCAATATTGTCTGTCCATTTCATTCTTCATTCCTCGGAGGTTTGGAAAGAGAGACCTACCACCTGCCTGCCAGACAACATGTCAAGGAATCCTTATCCCTTTTTCTGACTGCTTGCCAGAAACTGGGTTAAGAAAAAAAAGTAGGCTGCAGATGGGAATGTGCCAGTCTTGGAAGCTTTCCCCTGCCAGAAATGTGCTGAGGGACCGAAGGCGCTCCCCTATCCTGAGCCCTGCACATTGCCATCGCAGGGCTCAGTGCCTGTACATGAAATAGGTTTTGCCTATGTATCTCCTTTCTCACTAGCTTATCATCTGCAATGTTTTTCATCCATAAATAGATGACAGCTGTGTATATGACCCAGTCAGCTTTAAAAGAAACAGGCACTCTATGTACTCGTTTACTTGACAAGAGTAATATTTAGGTTTAAGAACAGTGAGTCCTTTGGTAGTACTACCAGCAGTCCACAAGATGTCATACTATGACAAAAATGGTAATTTCTTGTACCTGGAAAGTACTGCAGTACTAACCCTCCACAAACAGCACAGTCTGTTCAAACAGCCTCAGCTTAAGGCACTCAGACAAGCAGAAGACCATCCCTGAACAAGAATGGTCTGAGATCTATTGTAGGCTCTTGCCAAGCACTGAGGTGCCAGTTTGATTTCATCCCTAAATTATTAAAAGAACATGAGAAAAACAAACACTCTCAAGCTCTAACTCATAGTGCTACCCATGTTGCAGACTCAGTGGAAGGAAAAGGGATTGTACCAGGTTGTCCAAGTAGAATGTCAGTTCTGTTTTCTGTGTTGGGTACACTATACAGTTAGAAGGAATGGATCATAAATTTGCCAAAGCTAAGAAGGTTTGTAGCTACTCTCGAAACTGTGACTTAATGCAATGAGTACTTCTTTCAAGACATCTAGAAGTTGCTGCTGTTTTAAATAAAAATTCCTTACTTTACTGTTGCATTGTTTACTCTTTGGGGCAAAATTAACATACTTCATCTTTTAAAAGATCATAAAGTTTTCCTTTTGGTTTTGGTTGTGTCCTAAGCAGAGAGTTTTTCTGCTCTTCATTCATTTATAGGCTTTAAATTAATTTTTAAGAGTTGTGTTTCTCATTTGCAATAAGACATCTCTACTCTAGGATGTAAATACTGTGTAGAATCACCCTTTCTCCAATGTTTGTGAAGAGACAAGGAAAATTTCAAAGTGGCATTGTGAGCCTCAGAGAAGTGCCAAATCAATTTATGTGGATTAAATAACAGGTGTAAACAGTGAAAATGCCAGTATCTTGGGGTCCGTGCATACCAGTTTTGGTGGAAACTTTAGTAAAAGATTAATGTCAAATGAAGAAAAAAATAACTTTCCTGATGGGCAACTACACCATCTTTGTTAAGAGTGCAAGAATCACCAGTCAGTTTGGCAATAGGCTGGAACAAAGCTACAAAAACATCTGCTGAGTTTTGGCATTCTCCAGGAAAAAAAAATCAGGCATAGTTAACTGCAGTTATTTTAATTTTGGATCCATTGCAGTGATCACTGCAACATTTGTTTTTTAAAAAATCCCAAAATATTTGCAATATCAATATATATTATTAAAATTATACTTATATTTCCCCAATCCTGACTGAAGGATTCCTTATCATCCCTCAGAATTTTTTACCAAGTTATGGATGATTTTGAAGGCCACTACCATATTTTTCCCAAATTGTGAGCTGAAGCACTGCTGTAAGAGGGTGTTAGTACTCAGTGGGACAAAAGTTTTAGCCAACCTTTATTAGGATGACTTAGCCATGAAGTGTAATGGACTTACCATGGATCTCAGCTTCAATGAAGATTTTAGCTGCAGATTTTTTTGAACCATTGATGGTGTAGGAAAAAGATAGATGAGTTTTATTAAATACCCTGCTTATTTGGTGAATTTTGAGACATCAAGAGCTGTTCTTTGAGTAATGAGAAAAGGAGCTTGTTTGGTCTCCCTGTGTGTTGCAATCCTTGTGATTTCCCATTATGCCCATGCTGAGGTGAGCTGACTGAGTAAGAAATATTAACTTTCCTTAAAGCCTCATCTCATTACATTTTTAAGCTGCTATTGCCAAAACTTCAGTCTGTGATGAGGAACGACTAGTTAGGACAGAGTATATTAGATTCTTGATAGTAATGTGGTTTAGGAGCCAGGTAATAGGGTGGGGAAAGCTGGCAGTACTGAAAGATAGGTATTGATTGCAAGTAAAGGTATTAAACAGAATCCTCAAGGAGTTTAACTCTGCTATTTCTAGTTAATGAATGTGCCAGAGAATTTGCTGAGGATGCAGAGCTAGGAGGTGTGATCAATATAAAGGACATTTGAGATCTCAAAGATGACTAATATCTAGATCATCTTGAAGCCTCAAGGAATAGGATTGGAATAAAAGTGATTAGTATAAAATGTAATATTTAAGCTGAAAAGTTACTAGGAACAGATGTAAAGTAGGCACATTTTGGCTTTCAACAGCTGGAGAGAAGGACATGAAGCAGCGATTCAGTTATCTTATGAGAATGAGTCATTCATAGTGCCAGGAGCTGGTAAATTTAATTCTTGTTTACCTCTGCAGAGGTAGGCACATGCAGGATCATTGTAGAAAGGACATGAGTCCTTCTGAATTGCTTTTCAAGATTATGGCCAGTGACATTCAAGAAAGATGAACTTGGGTTGGAATAAATGTGAGAAAGGGCTATTAGCATGAAGCAGGGAAGAGATCAGAATTTACTTGTTTGTCTGTATCCTTATCAAATTTCATTTTTCTTAACACTCTCTAAAAATACATCAGTGGAAGAAGGTGCAAAAGGCACAGAAAGAAGAGTATGAAAACTCATCAGAGTTACTTTAGCCTGAAAACTAAACAACACTATAGAGTTATCACAGCAGTGAGGTTCCAAAACAATCTTCTAATAAAAATAATGAGAGAGATGCAGTGTTTTGTAAGAATAGGACTTAGTGAGCAATATGGTCATAGGGAACAAGCAGCAAGTCCTTCTGAAAATCTCAGAGGGACCTTGTTCATTCAGACCAGTGGTTTTAACAAAGGTAGACACACTGTTCAACATTCTTTTGGATTATGCACACAGGCTCAAGCTTCTCCAAATTAATACTTTTAAGTACTTATTATAGAGTTTTTCAGTATTTCAGACTCTGCAAGATGTGTCCTATGCAGAACACTAAACAAAACATTAATTGTAACAAGCTTTCCTTCTATCCAAATAGCCAAAGTAGGCATTGGGAAGAGACTGACTTCAATGGAAAAATGGCATTCTTCCAAGTCACAAGGAAATAAAATATGTGATTCATAATTTGTACATGTACAATGACCAGAATTACGAGAACAAGGGCTACAATTCATTTCACTGACACACATAAATTCCCAAGATTTTATTTATCTGCCTTTCAGACTTCCAGGTTCCATATATGTATCCAAGTACTTGTCAGTCTGCAAGAAATAAATTCTTTGACATCCTGTGCACTTAGCCAGACAGAACACTTCTAAAATAGTTGAGATGTTAATTGGGGGACCTATGTCAAAATTTACTGGCAAAGGTCTTAAGCTCAAGTTCCCTACCTGTTTGGCTGAGAGCTATTTTAGATTGCTTGATGGTTTTACTTATTAATAGCAGTATCCTTGTGTGAAGGCTGAAGGTCATGATTCAGACGCCTGGGCTGAATAATGAACGTGCTTGATTTAAACTCCAGTTTATTGCCTCTCAGGTGAGAATCCAAAGTCGGAAGGATTGCTTAAGATCCTCCATTAATTCCTGCTCTTAGGGCTAATCCATGGTGTATTCTTTAGAGTTTTATACAGAGGTTTTTGTAAAAGTTTAATTATGAAAACCTGGAACAGAGTTAGTAGCAGCACCTGAAAGAACTCAGTTGTCCTGTCTGATGAACAGGGATTTCCTGTGGATTAGTTTGCCATCATCCAACAGATGCAGAGCTCTGAGCTGCTGTGTTCTGTGGAGGTCTTTATCAGAAAGCTACAGGCTGAGGTGCAAAGAGGGTTCTACTCCCTAGACAAAAGTATGAAAATTTTGCCCCTTTTTTCTTTCAATAAGTGATAAAAATCCCCCTAAGCGCAACAAAACCTCATAAAGCCAACAAGTACAAGAACATTTTAGAGCTTTAAATTAAGTTGAACTTGATTATTCCATTAATTATTTTGACTCTGCAAATGTTGTCGTAGTCTCTATCCCAAATATGTTTAGAATCTATGAAAGAGACCTTTGAAGTGATGAATTTGTTTTAACTGAGTGGACTTCCTCACCCTGATGCATACTCCAGATGCAACTAGACAATTTAACAAGTCTTTTCTGCATTTGTATTCAGCACTGTTTTATCACTCACATATGATCGCACGTAAGTGAGATTTCATAGGCTGTTGATGTAATTAATTCAATATTTAAACACATAAAAGGATGAGACCCTATTTCTTTTGTCTTGTGTAAAATCACATTATGAATAATTTGTTTGCTATCATGTCTTATTTAATGTTAAAAAAATGCCCAACAACCAAATTTTACTGAAAGAAAGATACTGTACAGGAAAATTACCTAATGATCTTTGACACTGGATCACTAAGGCAATGTATTTTCTCTTACCTTATTTTTTAAAACATGTTGGATATTAACTCTACCTTTTACAATCTCTTTTAACAATTTAGAAACCTTCCAAACTGTAATTTATATACCACGTCTCATGTCATTTTTGTGATGGAAAATATCAAGGCCAGGATCATTTACATTGTGAATATAAGAAGAAATCTTTAAATAATGTTTATTTGACTAAATTTTATGTTTTTGCTTTAAAGACTTGCTCAGAACAATTGACAATCAAAAAATAAATGAAAGTAATGCTGTTAGCGAGCAAGGTATTATTTTATATTTTTCCACGTTTCCTGACTCAACAGCTGTGGTGTCCTGTCTGGTGGTGAGACTGCCTTGAGAGCTTTGTCCCCAGTCTATTCAACAGTTTTTTATTGCCAGAGTACAATGTAGTTATTATTTTTTTATGGATCAGAAACAGAAAGAAATGATTATTCTAACCTGCCTACAGGTGAAAGAAACCCTCTGGAATATTTCAGTCCAGTGTGTCATTCCTTCTCCCTAATTATTTTATTGTTTATTACCCACCAGTCTCTGAATGATGGTTAATTGGAAGAATTAGCCTCTATCAATTTTATTTTTTTCCAAAGATAGCAAATGAGCCAGAACTTCAGTATTTATAGAGGAGTTCCAAACATAAGGCTGTTGAAAGAAAGGCTTCTGAAGAAAACTCTCCATCTCTAGAAATGTGATGGTGAATATAAGAAAACCACAGAGAGTTTAAACGAATGTCCTATTTTAAAAATAAAAGGGATTTCATACTACTCATGATTTCTTCAAAGAACTTGCAATAATAAGAAGATGGGCTGAAAAGCCGTGGAACTCTTGGGGAAGTTAGAAATGTGAATGAAATTCAAATCAATATTTTGGAGCACATAATCTTTTTCCAAACTGCTGCAAAAGGCCC
The DNA here is from genome assembly GCA_026261815.1 of Monarcha castaneiventris obscurior. Lineage (NCBI taxonomy): Eukaryota > Metazoa > Chordata > Aves > Passeriformes > Monarchidae > Monarcha > Monarcha castaneiventris. Next base: position 8,268,046 of record JAMPIT010000379.1, on the reverse strand, counting down.
ATAAAAGAAACACTCTGGAATTGCAGGCAGTGGTGTATTTTTATTATAAGAAGTGTTCTTTTTATAAGAATTGTTGGAGTAACATCTTGCTTTCTATAATATTTATTCTTTTGTCATTCTGGATATTGTGTCTTTGAGACATTGAGAAGATTGATCTAGTTTGTATGTTTAAACAAAGGTTGCTGTGACTTTCCTTGGGTCTAAAACGGCATTGTATGGAACTGGAAAACAGCAGTTGAACATGGCCACATTTGCAAGTGGTTCTCTCTTTCTAGTGTTTAAATCTCAAGGGGATGACATGGCACAAGGGTCAACACACGCTACTTTCAGTGCAAGGGAACTTTTACAAGAGGAGCCATCAGCCACGCTCCTGCATTTTGGGTACCTGCAGGAAAGAGTCACCTCCTGTGTGCTCACTGGCACAAAGCTCTGCAGTAAGGCATGAGTGAAAAATTTTTGCTGGAACATAAGTGAGTCAAAAAAGCCTCTGCAGAAATTCCTTTTGCCAGCAAAACTTGCCAGGCGTGCATCAGTTTTTCCTCTAATGCAATAATTCTCACACCACATATACAGGTAACATTAACCACCTGCTGAGCAATTTCCAAGAGCCAGTAGGTTCCCTCTCCATGTATTTCCCCCACTCCCCAATATTACTCTGCAGACCCTTTGACTTTTTTAATAATCTTCTAAACTGTTTTAAATATTGTGCTGCCATTTACTCCATCTGTTCCTTGCTGAGTGTTGTCTGACCCCCTCTGTTCACCGTATTGGCAATGGTGAAACAATTGTCAAAAATGGCAAAAACACGTTACCTTGTTCTCCTGCAGAGCTGTTTATCTTTCCCTTGTTTATCATGCTTTAAATTAGAAATTGAAATCCTTGCTCCATATGAAGCCAAATCTATCACTGATCCTACTAATAATGGAAAAAAAAGTAATAAGGTTGATATTTCAGTAAACATGGATTGTGGTAGTGCTTTCCAAACCTATTTTGGAGTCCATTCAGCAAGAGGGTTTAATTTTCCCAAGGGTTGATATCACAGTAGTCCAGAAGTACAATGCACAAATAACATAAATAAAACATGAAATTTCAAAGGCATACAAATACTATCAACTCTTGCTTTTGTGGAATAAGATTACAGAAGGCATGATCAAAATCCCCTGAAACAATAGTAACATGAGTAAAGAATTGTTCTGACTAGTCTTGGGTTTTAGTAGGAAAAAGATGCAAATAAAGCATTTTGCTTTGGATAAGCTTTAGGTTAGCATTTCTGCTGGTTTTGGGTTAAATCAGACAAGATTCTGATTTGGCTTAGGCTGAGATGAAAATATTCTGAGCTCTTTTCAGGAGATTTGGCAATCTTGCATAGCCAAAATGAAAAAGAGATTATTATTTACTTTCCAAAATTCTTAAATGTCACCATTCTTGGGGAATCAGGTTTAAAAGAAAAAATATTTTTATGATTTTACAATGGATTTCAACCAATATAAAAAGAGGAAGTCCACAATAATGATTTCTGTAAATGTAAAAATTAGAGAAAGAAAACATGCTTAAATAATAAACCAGTCTCTTTCCAGGAAAGCTTTTCAGAATACTATATTATAATAGGACTCTTGATGTTAAAAGTGGCTTACAGAGAATGAATGATGAGCTGACATGCCCTGTTATTCTTAAAATAGCTTTTAAAAAGAACAAATTTGAAAAGCATGAAAAATATACAAATGAAGAAAAAAGTTTATGTGCTTTTATTTCTTAGAAGATGTTCTAGAGAACTCACAGATTGCTGCCATTCAGAACAGCAGAAATAACTGTGGGCTTGTTGGGGCTTCAGCAAGAATTTAACTTTGGCATGGCTTATTTGTCTGGTTTCAATTGAGTATTTTTTGTGTCCTTCACCCAACATGAATGATCATACTTTTAAGTGTATAAGATGGGATTGCTAGTTAGGAAGTGAATATGATTTTAATTCCAAATATCAAAAAATCCACAACTTCTCGTCACTCTTTCCTAAATTTTTGGACAGCTTCCTGGAAATCTCGGTGCTGTTAATTCTCAGTGGCCTTAAGGAAAGTCAGTGGCTATTTAATCATTCTTTCTTCATTAGGAACTGTAATTTTTTTTCCTCTCCTGGGGATTTTCCACCATTATCAAGAGTTTTTCCTTCACTCACTTGTTCCAATCCAAGCAAATTTTTGCTTCCCCTGACACTGAAGTTTCAAATGTTCCCTAAGGTCAACAACCAGATACTGATTGCTACAGTTTTCACTGTCAGGGTGGGACTATTCCCCCTTTACCACCAGCTTTTGACCGGCAAAACAGTAATAGCAAGAGGTATTCCTTTGGTACATACCCGAAGGAAATGCAAAAAGGATATGCCTGCCAAGGATCTTTTGTTCTAATCAGGTAGAAAACAGAGTTTCAAAAACAGAGGTAAAAACACTGGTGGATATAGGTAAATAATAACCTAGAGAATAATGGCTTCATTTAATTAATAATGACTTAACTTGATGAGAACATCGTATTTTCAAAAAACCAATGCTAGATATATGAGAAATGCTCAGCTTAACATCAATTCCTAGAAAAAGCATGTTGGAATAAACCAATTTTGGGCACCTAGGAAATAAAACAATGAACTTGTCAGGAACCAGCTAGATTACACTAATGTACCTTTCTCCAAAACCAATAGGCCTTTTGGATAAAGGAGAAGCAATTAAAACAATACTAAACTGTGAGAAGCATTTTGACACAGTTGCTGAATTGTTATAAACACTGATAAAAATAAAGCCTGACATCTCTTACACAAGTGCATGAATTGAGAGGGGAGCACATGCTTTAAAATTACCCGTTAGATTTGACTCTGGAAGAATCTCTTCTATTATTGGTCCATACTTTCCAGTTTGGACTTGGACATGGATTTGGAAGTAATTATCCAATATGCAGTTATCATTGCATTAGAAAATCAAGCTCCCTTTAAGAGTAAAGGAACATCTGGGTAACCTTTTCTGGAGTGAACAGGTTTTTTAGTTTGTTTTTTTTTTTTTTTATTCAAGCCACAAGTCTAATTCAACAAGTGTACAGGAGCACACCCAGGTAACAATAATCAGTGGTGCATACAAAGGTTTCTGGCTGCATTCAGAGGCATGCAGTTTAAGAAAGGCGTGGATCATTGAGGAGATGTTGAGTTGAGGAGCAATGAAAATAATCCATGTCTGGAAATGGTCATGTGTAAAGACCAGTCGTAGAATTAGAATAATTTACACAGGAGGAGACTGAGTTGTTAACCAAGAGAGAGAAACAAAATCTTCTCCACAGACACTGTGAGATGGAAAGGGGTCTTGAGTTTCAATTGCTCTGAGGAATGTTTAGGTTAGCAGGAAGAAAACACCGTTCCATCTCAGAGGAATAGTAAACAAAGAAATAGGCTTATTTGATCATCAAACCAGTGATGTTCTATCCAGAAACTCCAGTAATCATTTCTGGGCTTCTTAGGAATAGATCAATAAATAGATAGAATGGATACTTGCCAGGAGTGCAATGAATGAAACTGGTCTTGCTTGTCTTGCTTGCATTGGGTGGAAATGCTCTTTAAAGTCCCTCCACTTTTGTCTCTATCATTCTCTCTATTATGTTAGACATAATCCATCCTACCCACACACCTGTAGCATTTTAAAATTGGGGTAGTCTTTGGAATGAAAGGGGTTTGGTTTTTTGCCCCCATGTAGCTCAACAGCCCACTGGTACCACTGAGACGCACATAGTAGTTTGATATTGTTGATAAATATGGTCAGCTCTCCCTCTAGTGGCATCACTCAGTTGGGATTTATTTAGTGGAAAGAGGTTTTTCTCCTCAGGCCAGTGAAGCCTGCTACCCACAGGCACAGGGAATCTGGGGACAGATGTGCTGTAGCTTAGTATGTGGTTTAGCATTTCCCACCAAAATTCATGTTGTCCATTTTACTGCTGCTGTGATCACACTTAGAGACTCATCTGTGACTTCTGGTTGAGGCAGGTGAGGTAAAGGGAGCAGCTTTATGGGGAGGGTTTCCTAAGTCCAAGTTCCCATTAGCCCTGATAGGATCTCATGTTTTCTATCCCAGTCTTCCTAATTTTAAATACATGGTGTATCTGAATCTTCAGCAGATTTCTAAGGGGTAGGCACAGATATTGGAGGTGAGGCAGACTGGCTTTTTGGAAGTCAAGCCAAAAATTGGCTGGTCAGAATCAAGGGAAATTGCAGATCATTTACAGACCCTAAAATTAGTTTCCAAGTTGATATTAGGGTTTAAAATGTTTTGACAAGCTACTCAACTCAGCCTTCCAGCCATGTTTGCAGTGGCAACCCCAGGTGCTTTGGCAGCTTCCAGGAATTGTACCCAGTACACGGGCTTTGATCATGATGAATGTGTTAGGCAAGGCACTCGTCTGTGTTTGACTGTTGGTTCTGATTCAGCATTTGTCTTGTGGTGGTTTCCTTGGTACTTTTATTCAGACAATTTCATACAGATTTGGAGGCGGGGGGAAACCAAACCAAACCAAACCAAACCGAACCCAACCCAACCCAACCCAACCCAACCCAACCCAACCCAACCAAACCAAACAATAAAAGGAACCTGACCACTTTTATCCAGTGTTTTCCTTTGTAACAAGTTATAGAGAAAATAATCTGTGGAAACAGTACCCTCATGGAGACCTGTGCAGTTCATAAACTCTCCTGCTGCCAAGTCTGTTTTTTTTTTTTAATGTGAACATGTAGACTTTTCATGTCAATATATTTGTCGTATTGTTCCACAGTTATTTTTTTTCTCAGAACAGAAAGTCTTCTCTATTATAAATTAAATTCTGTTTACTTCTGTCTCTATTCGGCCATAGCAAGTAAACAAACCTGGAGTGAACAGAAGCGCAAGATAGAAGAGGAAGGATTTACAACTGGATGATTGTATAGCTCAGACACTACCAAATTTTTACTAAGCTTCTCAAGGAAGTTGAGGATTTCAACTTTTCTACTTTGCAAAGTTTTCATGAGAAATGTTATTCCTCTTTAGTAAGATTTTGTGCTTTTACTGTTCATTATTATAATATATAAGGGAGAAAGATGATGCGTATATATATAAAGTCAAAGTCTTAAAGCATGTACGTATCTGACATATTAAAAGCAAGGAAATAGTATCTTAACACCAGTATTTTAAACAAGGAATCACAATAAAATTTAACATAAATCTTTTAAGTATTTTGTATTTTATTACTGAATTTTATCCTCTTGAATGAATTATTTTCTTCAAATTCACGCTAAGGAGTGAATTTGAGTGATTCCAGGAGCTAAAACTAACCATCCCTACACCATAAACCAGAGTTCCCAGGCCAGCTACTGGCATCTAAATCCTTATGAACTTAGAAACTGAACTCTGTTAAGGTCATTACAGCAGCAAGAGTAGAGTTTTCTTGCTGCTGAACCCAGTATTTTTCTTCCACCCAAAGCCATGCTTCCTTTTTCACAGAAGTCAGAATTCCCTAGCTCCACCCCCTCTGTGATGAAGTGAGTGCTACAGAAAAACAACCTAGACACACCCATACGGCTCCTGGCTCCACCCTCATCCCATCCTTGGCTGAAAACTAGGACAATTATATTTCCGAAGTGACATGGAATGAAACTGTTATAGGCCACATATTGTCCTATATCATAAATAATGATTAAAAATCCTAACTTAGTAAATAATGTTTGGAAGATGAAACAGAAAGATCTATTTTGTAGACTCTGAATTTCTCTATAGGAAGGTTATTTCTGATTAAAGTAATTGATAATTATAAATAAGGTTGCAAATGAACGCTGAATGGGAGAATATATAAAATGTTACTTTTTTGTGTCTGACTGTATTAGTCATGCAGACTACAAATTACTGATGATTAATGAGCACCTGCTCTGAATAAAATGGAAGAGCATTTTATCAACACTTGCTATAATCTTCCATTAGAAATGTGGAAACATCCTTCTTCATTCTCCAAAAGTACTTTTAACACACTTCAAGTACTTCAATTTTAAAGCATTTCTAACTGCTCCATGATGATATAGTATCTTTCAGTAATTACAGTGAAACATGCTTAATAAATGAGGATGAAATAACACTATCTATATTGTGTCAACACAATAAATCTGCATCTCAGCAGGTGGCAGTTTGATATACATTTTGTTTGCGTTATTAATTGATGAGGATGTTGTACACGCAAGGTGAACTTCAGATTTAATGGAAAGGGCAAAATGTCAGAACTGTACACAGGCCTTTGATTAGTGAATTGTGCCATGGAAAATGCCTTAATTTGTAAGTGGGGGGAAAAGATGTGGAGTGTTGAGTTCTGTTTATATTTTTCTATGTTTATTATCTATGATTTAATAGCCCCTTTTAGCTGTGCATTTCTTGTTTAAAATGCATTTTCAGCAATAGCAGGAAAGTTTCAGATTATCAGTTTCTAGACTTCATAATTGCAGGATTAAGCTTTGAAACATGACCTAAAGGTTCAACAGATGAACGGAAAAACCACTGAAACTTCTTTTTTCCTACTTCCATAACTATGGCCTTTATGAGATGAGAATTCTGCTACCCTCAGTTGTCTAAAAGTTGTGTGTCTAAGTTATATATCATGTACTTATGGCCTGTAGAACTCAGGAAATATTTACCTCCAGGGAATTTAGATTTCTATTATGATAGAATAAATCAAACATAAATCTAATTCAAATTCATATTACTAGCAAATTCTAATAACTGAATTCTGGTACACTAGGGCAGAGCTTGGAGTCCTTGGAACACTCTCCTTGTGACACTCAGGTCATTCTGATGAACGTGAGGGAAGTTCCAGTGCCACTAAGAGCCACTAGAAGACAATTTTGCTTGCCTTGTCCCATGTGGAGGCTGCCCATGACTTTGCCTGGTTCACACAGGGAGTGCTGTTGGATGGAGACCGCTTGTGCCACAGGCCGCTTTTAAAGATTCTCCACAGCCTTGGACAAAGGACACACTTTGTTTTCTGACTTGAAAAATGGTACTTTGTCCAAATCAGGTTAAAGTCTAAATAAACCTACAAACACTTATTTACAATAGCTAAAAGAGACAACACCATTACAAATGTTTGTTCCTTTGCAAAGAGGTGCAGGTGAATAAACAGAAGACAACCTGTGTATAGTTGGCTTGCACCAAATTAAATACTTTTTTACCCTCTCATCCATTTCTTTGCCTCGTGGTCCAGCAACACGCAGGGTATCTGCATTCCCCCTGCTTCTGGGAGGATATCCTACCTTTTATACCCAATCTCCCTTTCAAGGCTTCTAGACAGTATTGTTACTGATCCCTGCAGCTTACTAAGGGAGGTATATGTATTCTGCTGCAGTGAGAATCATTTTCCTGGTTAGCAAACACACTTTTGCTTCTCTTTTTTATTAGGTAACAACTTGATATTCCTCACAGAAGAAAGTACCTTGCACTGAACCTTATATAATAATATCACTGTGAACATTAAAAATAGACATAACAGAACCAGCCAGCTAATTGCTTGAAGTTCCCTGCCCTTTTCTAGTCTGATGAACTACAACATAAAGTTAGGAAGAAATTTTTATTTTCAATTTGTTCAAACCATATTCTTTTTCAGTGTGTTCTGTGGTGGCTTACAACCCTGCTTTTCTCTATTTTTAGCATGCAAAGTAGCAAAAGCTAGCAAAACAGCCTTCACTAAAGACTTTCCATGTCTCTTTCATGTGCACTTCTTCATGAGCACTTTGTTTTCATAAGCGTATAGGGAATTTGTAGGAAAATATAGTCTCTGCCTACTCACAACATCAAAGAATGACTCTCAAGAAAAGTGGACTGACAGCATACAACAGAATAAATGTTTTCCATTATAGAGATGTCACGTTTAGAACTAGAACTTCACCCTCCCTGAGTTTACAGATACTATGAAAAATATCCATGGTAGGCAGTAGCAAAGTGCTAGGTGACTCTTGTTTGTGGCTCTTACACAGCAGATGGATATGCAAAAGCAGAGAAAGGGTAAGCCCTCAGTGTTTGCATACAGGCAAAAGACAAAACATTTTCATGAGAAGGAACATTGTGTGCTCAGAGTGAAGTGACCTGTGGAGCCAGACATTAAATCTTCCTATTAAACTTTCTGCAAGGTATGAATTCAGCTGTAAAACATTTCTCATCCTCAGTTTACTATTCTTATGGCTAAGAGTGTAACTGAAAAAAGTGCATCTGAGAGAACTTTAAGAAAAACTGCATTCAGAAGAAAATAATTATGAACTGTTGCAAGGCAAACCAACAAATTGGACAAATGCAAATGGAGTTTCCTGAAAAAAATTAAAATTCTGTGTTTATGTGAAAAATATGATATGTGTCCTCCCCATGTGTTGCCTCATGAGGGCCTTGATAGGTAACTGTGGCTGAGGTGGTATTTGAACAATTGAGAGAAGTAAATAATATGAGAATGGAAACAGTGTTTTCTGTTATACGTTCACAGCAGACAAAAACATGAAGATGAATTTTTTGCCATCAGCTCAAGCTTCTCACTAAACTCTAATACCTCCTTCATAGTATTTATTGATCCACAGCAGTTATAATACTGAAAATCAAAGAAAATTAGAAAAGAAACATTTTGAAGTTATTCTTACTATTTTGTTTCTTTTTCGTTTGATAATTAGGAAAGAAAACACTGATCCCACTGCCTTAATATTAATTATAAATTATGCTTGTGTACAAAAAACCCTGAAAAACCTCATGACAATTATTACATAGTTACTCTAATTCATTAAAAAACCCCTTCATCTATGTGTTTGCAACTACAAAAATAATACTGGATTTTCTCCCCAGAAATAATTAAAGTTAAATTAACTTCTTCCACTCAAACTGTTTCTGACATCAATGGAAATACTTTTACATTGATTCAAAAGGGGCGAACCCACAAAGGAGTCTACTAAGAACAGTTTACATCTGGCCAGGTTATAGATGTACTCTCCTCACTTGGATATTCAGTATGAAGATATTCCACATGTTGTCATGCATGGTCTCCAATAATAGAACATTGCACTAATTTCCTAGCTGGGGAAATATGAATTAGCAGTCTGTTGAAGGCCTTCTAGTAGTTCATGGAAATTATGACTGTTCTATTTAGACAAGGCTTCTTATATTTTAGGTTAATTTCTCCTTTCTCATTATTACTTGTAGTCTCTGTATGAAGAATGTGTTCATTGTGCTTTCTGTGGGGCCTGTACTCCCTTCAACATTTTGATTTATTACTGTGGAAGCAGTTAGGTCACAAGCACGCATTTACGATTTCCAAAGGAATAATTTGCCTCATTAAGAAATTAAAATCCAAATCTGATGCTTTGTATAAGGTCAAAGGCAATAGCTGACTAAAAGCAGATCTGCATTTACTTTTAAATATCACATTTTGCAAAAGAAATCTGTGTATTATACACATGTAAGATTCTTTTTCACCCCAACATTTTGGTACAGTCTGGCAATCAAAACTATTGGATACTGCAGTTAGATTTTTAAACTAATGCTGGGAGAAAGCAGGCAGTCATCCTCTGAAGGAGCTAACCCAGGGTAGGCCATATCAGGCAGTTATAGATTACTGGAATATAAATTAACTTCCACTGGGAATGAAATACCTGTGGACTTGCTATTATTAATTACAACCCACTCTTGGTTTTGATCCTTTGAAAAGACACTTTTCCATCAGCACCTATGCTGTGACCAGGACAATTCCCCTGTTATGAAATATTCTGGCATGGTGTGATTTCAATTTGTGGCCTGAAGCTGTTAATTTTAAGAAGATTTAATATGATTAATGTCACTTACCTTGAGACGTATTTAATTGTTAAGAGTGAACAGCATTTTTAAGTTTCATGGATAAGAAGTTCCCATAGAGAAGACACATAGGGTTCAGATCTTTCGCATGTGTTATTGTCTTGTCATTGAAACAGAGTCCAATCCAAAGCATTGAACTGGGAGATGATGTTGCAAATCTTATCCTTAACAGGAAATTGAGCATTGATTGGTCTTATGGAGACCTAAATGTGATGCTAAGCCATTTCTAAGTGGTTCAGGATAAAAGAGTTGAAAAGTTTTGCCGTTTTATGTAATCATTTTACAGAGGAGGATTACATTTTGATATTCCATGATCCTGCCACTGCTTCAGGGTCCATCAGAAACTATCACCTTCCCACGTGTATATTTCAAGTGCTTCACCTTTTCATGAGGCCCACGAAAATGAAAGATACAATTTTAGGAGATGTTAGACTCAAAAAATAACTTTCACTTAGAAACTGTTATTTTAATTTTCTTTGACTTTCCATCTGAGATTCTTTCTGCAGTTGTATAATTTTTTTTTTTTTCCCTTTGCACCAAAATCTTTATACTGCCTGTAAGGTGTGATCTGTTGATACAGTCAGTCATAAATTACTTCCTTATATTTAAATGGTGGATTTAATTTATTTTACGGTGGAAGCCATTAAGGAGTGTCTTGCCTTCAAAAAGCCTAAGGAAATAATAATAGTGTTTTATAGACTATGAGAACAGTGATTAACCTTCACTTTTGTATAACTTCAAAGTGATTTTCATCAATAAAAACAGCTTTAGTTTCCTTTTGAAAAACCTATCTGTTTTGTCCAGAACAATAATATCCAAAACAAATTTGGGTAGGGAAAGTTCTCTCTTTTAAAGGGGCCTCTGTTTGGGTTTTTTTTTTTTAATATTTGAGGATTTGTCTCTAGAAAAGTCCTTTCCCCAATGGAGAAGGTTTTTCTGTCCTTTCTTTCTACCCCACCAAATTAGAAACTTAGTGGCATCTAAGTGGAAGAGGTTGCAGGAGTTACAAATGGTAGATCTGCTTGCAATTGCAGACAATTGCCAGGCCTCTGCAGAACGCAAACATCCTGTGAATAACCTGAAATGTTGACATAACCTGTATCCTGTATATTACTGATGGTAGCACAAGAATACAGGAGGTGGAAATAATCCCATTTTTAATGGTGCTTGCTTATAGATGCTCTATATACCAGTTCTTGAACGCTTGTGAGCCCAAACATTATTCCAGACCACAGTTCCCTCTGCAACACCAATCTGTGTGCCAGCAGTGCCAGTGTTTAACGGAGCACGGTGTTAATAATGCCAGGGTTGTGAGTTTGATCATTGTGTGGGCCGCTCACTTAAAAGTCAGGGTCAGTGATCCTTCCAACTCAGAATATTCCATCACTCTGTAACTAGGAAGGCTGATGCTGGGAGCAAGATGCCCTTGCTGTTTCTCACAGCTGCCCCAAAGGGCTTATGCTGGCCCATAAGTGCTGCAGAATTTTGTCAGAGGCCATTTAACAATAACATTCTGAGAAAATGAGGCTAAAGCACTCTATATAACTCTCTGATGGCTAATGACTCCAGTCCCTGAATACACTAAATAGAATTAAATGCACTCTGAGCATTCAAAGGTGAATGGCCAAACACAAGTGAAGTATCCCCCCTCCCTTGCTAGAGAGGTAGAGTCCAACTCTTACTTTCAGAAGGGCCCAATCCAGTAGATACAGGCTATAAGTATTCATTCATATATTTATTTTTTCAGTCTTGTTGCTTATTTTCTCACTAGATGTTGGTCCTCATTAGAAATAAAAGTTGACTTTCCTCAGCAGGACTTACTTTCATTAAGTTTCAGCCCTAAACATCCTACTGTTCAAATGCATGCTCTGTGCATCATTGTGCTAATGCCTGCATAACCTAATGTCACACTTTATTGTGTGTATCCAAGTGCTGGAGGGACAGAAACAAATAGGAAGAAACATTACAAAAAATGAGGTTTTGATGGAGGAAGAAATGACTTGGAACTGTGCCAGGCACACTTTGTCAGCACTAACAATCATCTTGAAAAATTCAGAAACCCATAAATCCCACCCTACAGAGGGGAAACTGAGTGAAATGGTATTACTGCTACTTATGATGTAAGAGTTCAGGGAACAAAAGACAGATATTCAGTAATGCTGTATTGAAAAAAGGAAATAAATGCCCCATGGAATACTCTGTCTGAGAACTAGAAAAAGTTTAAATGTACAACAGAACTGCTGGAAAACTCTGTGGTTAGTCCCACATAAACTGTTGCTACAATAAGTTGTTTGCTGTTTAGAGAGTTTTGTGGTGCTCTTAATAGAGACATAAAAAGTTAGTACTCAATATATAAAGACTATGATTCTGATTTCTTAACACACAGAAGGAAATGCATAATTACTTAATTCTAAAAGTAATTATTTGAGTATTATGTCCTTGTGTATTTTTTTCAAATAGCCCTTAGCTTCATTCTGCCCTAAAATCAAGAAAATACAAGACCATTTCTTTTCTCTTTAGTACTTTTTAATGTTTCAACTATTTCCAAATTATGACTTTTCCTGGTTAATTTTCAAACTAATTTTTTTATTTCTTTTCCATGTTTCTTTTGGATTACTGATAAATATGTAGCATTTAGTTTCTATCTGACATCAGTAGGAAAGGAAGACTGTTCTATAGAGTGTATTCTCTTTAGTAAATTAGATTTCTTCTAACCACACTATACATTAAGCATCTTAGAAGTCTTCCAGGAAAACTTTTAGAGTTTGTAACAGTACACAATGTCCCATAAAGTTAACCTTAAGTAATATTTTTAAGAGTGGGTAGACTTCATGCAAGATCTGTTTCAGCTCTTCTGGTTTAGTCCAAGCTTCTTCTGATCATAGTGATCCTTGAACTGAAATAAATAATTTCCAAAGTGTAGAAGAAATTAAATTTCAATCCCCAAAACAGCAGTATGAGAGACTTGCTTATTTTTATCTCTACCCCGAAACAGAAACCTCAGGGTATTAGGTTATTAAACTAAACTAAGGAGTTCTATGTGATATTTCACTCAGGGAAACAATTCAGAATGACAAAAATTTATGTCTTAGAGAAAAAAATCTGCATCTCTACAGTGCATTCCATGAGCAACTCAGATAAATATGTCACAGATTAGCAAAAGAACAGCTCACGAAGACCAGGACCTCCACTTTCTCACAAGGCAAGCAAAAAAATTTATCAGGACAAAAGGGGCATAAAATTGTGCTTTCTTTACTCTGGTAAATCTGTATTGTATTGGAAAAAATGCCTTCTTTCTTTGTGTAATAGGACAAAGGAGGAACATCTGTCCTTATTTGATAATATCTGAAAATGTAGCTCTAACTGAAGTAAAGTTATGTAGTTGTGAGGGCGAAGGGGTGGATAAGCATGTATTTAATATCCCCATTTTTCTTTCTGTGTGCTTCATGGTCTCTCAGAGGCACAGGCAGAGGCATTGGGTACATCATTTTGTACCCCTGTTTGGCTGCAGAGCTGAGGTAAGTGCTGAACCACACATGGAGGTCATGCTTGAGGAGATTAACTCAAAGTGCATCCATAAAAACGGAGGTGTATGGATACTTCTCCCTTTTACATGTTTGAGTAAGTCTGACAGCAGAGTCTGCTGCAGCCTTGTTGTGGGATAGGCAAGCAAAAGGATGAATTCATCCTTGCAGAGCAGTAATAATGAGAGATGGTGAAGAGGGTTTTGTGCTAATTTTAGCAACAAGAAATGGAATATTTTATCTCCTCCAGTAAATTTTATTTCCAATTTAACAGTTTTTAATGGACTAAATTGAATTTTTAATGCCTAATTAATTTACTAATTAGTATTTTGGAGGGCTAGATAAATTAAATTGAAGATTCAGAAAATTTTGTCATTTATTTGACCTTTCCATTACTCCATTTTCATGAAATATTGGCAGTTTCCTCTCAAAAGGCAAACAACATGCCTGTAAGAAAAGCAAGAACTTCTATATGGTTAATACTACCAAGGTGTGCTCTGGTGCTCCAGTTAGAAACTACAATAATACATATTTAATTCCAACCATGATTCTGGTTTTGTAATTCTGGGCTACTATTTTGAAACTGGTGAAGATAAAACCAAAACTCTTTGTTCAAGACCATTTAATTTTTTTCTGGGCTTTGTGGAATATTTTCCCATAAGCAAGAAAGGGGATTTATACCAATGTATTTCTCCTATTCTCATCTCTCTTCAATTTAAGGACTTAACAGTTCCTGGTCCTGCTAGATCCTGGTTTGATTATCTGGCAAAATTTGAAAGACTTAAAGAATTCTGGAGGATATTTTCCTGTGATCTTAGGGTCCCTTTTATAAGCTGATGTAGCTTCCTAAGTAATTTCTTGTAAGAGGCCGGAAAGAATGATCATATTTATTCCCCACTTATGATAAATGACTTCTTTTGGGACTTTTGAGAAGTTCTGGAATAGCTGTAACCAGCTGGACATCCTGTCACTTTTTGGGGTTTTTTTGGTGATTTATCACAGGTAGTGTGGGTAAGAATCCAATCTGTTGCAGAAAAAGAACCACTTCCTCCCAGAATAGCATTTCACTTCCTTCTCTTTCCAACCCCCACAAATGTTCAGACATTTCAGAAGCTGTCAGTTACTTTCACAGAAATGCTTTAGTTCACCACAACAAAATAGATAGGAACATCAGAGGAGAAGAGAAAAAATAATGCAGGCAGCCCTTTTTGTTTATCTCACAGCTTTAAAATATGAGCTTTTCCTAAGCAAATTTAGAAGATATTTTAATGAAATTTGTGTATGTGTGGTTTATGTAGATCAACTAATTCACTTTTGAATTCAAAATTTAATCCCTGCAGCTTGTATTTATCTTTATATGAACATGCACCTCAGTTTCACATTATTATTACTATTATTATTATTATTATAACTAATAATTTATTGTGCCTTATCTTAAAAAAATTGCTATGTGTACATGCTGCCTCTTTTACAAAAAAAAGACAACAAAAGGTCTGTTTAATTCCACTTCAAGAGATGTGCGCTGTTCATAAGCCAATACCTGGGGCTTAAATTTCAATCTCCTTTATACTGGTAATTCTTGTTTTCTCCCATGTCCTTTCTAAGAGAAAAATCCATGACTGATTTATATTTATTCTTGTTTCCTCAAATCTATCTTTCACTACTGTAAGAACATGCTTTTATCTCACTACAATATTTAGTCCTCTGCTTTTTTCTCACTCTTGTATGTTACTCCTTTATGACTGCTTGGTATTTTATGTTCATCCGTTCCTGCAGCTGCTATCACTGTTACTTTGAAGTGTCCCTTAAGGAACTTTGACTTAATACAGATTTTAATTTAAAGTTCCACCCTCTCTTTTTCAGTGACTTTTAAGACACTAATGTGATTATCAGTACACTGTGATCATTATGCAGTGAGGCCTGTTACTCTTGTTCCTATTTATCACATCAGGACAGTCACTGTTGCTTGTGACATAGGGTAATCAGAGTGATCCACGACAATGCTAATATCCACAGTGTAAATCTACAGAGAGCTGGGAATTTTGGTGGGTGAAGGTTGGAAGAGACATTATCTGACTTGTTTCTTTCTGCCAGTAAAGCCAATATGTCTTTTTCTGTCAGTCTTTCACAGTAGCATTACTCAGAACATTGAGTCTTACCCCACAGTTATTTCCAGTAGACGTTGTATCAGCAATTGTTTGGTCACAGTCAGCACTACACCAGGACTTTAATCATGATTTTTCAACAAGATTTGTGGAAGAAAACACTGGAAACTTAATCAGCAATCATCAATGCAAAACTCTTCATGCAAATAACCTAGAAGGCAAGTAGGCATTTTGGCTGCCTATATAAAGGAGTATTTCCTAACTGCTGATTGCCATAAATTTTATCGTACATTTAGTGTGTTTTACAAACCTCACAGTGAATGGATCTCAGTAAATTCATTTCACTCGGGCCCACTCTGGTCCTGATGACCAAGTTTCCAAAATGCTCCTATCCTTATCTCACAGGTTCATCTTCCATTCAAAGAGCCCCAGTGCTGAAGACTGGAAAGTTTGTTTGACCAGTGTTCTCCTCCCAGTCGCATTCAAGAGTGTGCGTTTGACAGAACAGAAGTGTACTGCATTAATTAAGTGTTGCTCCTTGGGCAGGTTTGCTCCCCCCCAGTTTAACTAGCCCCCCTCCCGCCATTACTGTAGATATTAAATCCCTCTTAATACTTTCCTCTCTGTGATTAAATTAGAAAACTTCAAATTAAAAGCCTTTTCTAACCTTTGGTATTTCTCACTAGCTGAAACTTTCATTGCATTTTCCAGCTAATTAACAGAATGGTTGTGGTGCAATGGCACATATTTATGCTAAGTTGTGCTTGTGGGATAATATATGGCTTTGTCAAGAACACTGTGTAAAGTCTCTAACCTACCCCTTAACCTGTGACATGTTTCATTTGTGTTTGAGATAAGCATACACAAAAATGTTTGCCTGAGGTAACACCAAACTCCAAGTTCCTGGAGGGTTAGAGCTTTTACCAAAACAGGAGAAGTTATAAAATTATTTTTCTTAAATGAATTATTTTTATTTTGGATTTCATTAAAAATATACTGAGAAGACCTGATAGGAGTTATATTTGGTCCTGCAGGATCACCTAAATGTTTGTGATCCTTCAATTATTTTAGAGATTAAAAATTATTTCCAATATTTTTTGTGTAAGGAAACACTATAAATGAAAACCTCTGAAGCTGGGAGCAAGAGAGGGTTCAAAACCTTTTAAATTTTCTATCTTCATCTGAGATTGGTTCCAACATCCCACCCACTAAAAAATAACTTTTTACTGCTATCTTTATGTGCAAAATGTATGCAGTGTCTATGTTCAGTAGGACTAATAAGATGCTAAATAATAGTCAGAGTGCTTGACGGAGGAGGAACTAATACAGAAATACAGACATTACTCTTCCAGTTCTGGTTTTTCATAGATGTCACTAGTGAGAAAGCAAATGCTAATTTTAATTCTTCTATGACATTTGCATTATTTGTATAAGGAGGGTGCCTAAGATTCATAAAGTCAAAGTGCTGAAACTCGTGCCTGGGCACTTTCAGCACAGAATTGAAGTTTTCTTGTTAGGGAAAGTGAAAATCATCACACACTCAATCATCCACACCGCCCGAGACTTTAACCAGCAGGACTCTGTAGTACCACCATGGTGGGCAGCTCCACTGAGCTGGTGGGTGCCTCATGTTGACTTCAGACACACACACACTATTGCAGATGTTTTCCCTTCTGGCTCAACCCTAGGTTTTCCTGAGCTGAGCCTCAGGCAGCATTCAACTAATTAATTTGTAGAGTACAGTGACAAAATACATTCCAATGAAGTGCCTCCAGAGGGGGAACCAGAAGAAAGAAATTGGACATTTAAAGTCTCACAGTCTAAGTTTCCTGCCCCTCATGTGACAGCTTGGTCCAATGATTAGGTTAGGATCTGCAGTCTTCATGTTCTTTGTTGGGTCTCTTCACTGTTTCTAGGCAGGCTGCTGGTTCTTTTATCTCTCAGGCTGCAGTTTCAACCTTCCTTGCTTCCTTATCTTCCAGTATGAACCAGCTCTGGAGCCTTAAGCAGGTGAAAATTCAGCATATCTGGGTGCAAGTTCACAGCTTGTGGCCCAAGGCTGCAGCACATTTAACTACTAATGCTACATTGTGCAAAGAGGTACATTTCCTTTCTTTCTTTGCATTTCTGGAAAGGGAAATTCTTCACATGGACCCCATTCCAACACTGTCAATGGAGAAAGTCCAACTGACATACACTTGATGTTAAACTATAACAAATAAGTCACTTCTAAATCCTTCTGAGCACTTGTAGATATTATAGAAATTGGTTTTGGTCTTATTTGTTAAATGCAATACTATGTTAGACTAGTTTTAGTCATGGTTTAGTAAAAAAACTGATGAAGGCAATTCTAGTTAGCGTTGTATGAATAAGGATGTATTAATGTGGTTTTTTTCCCCTTCTTTTTCCTCTCATATGATATGCCACACTGGTGTTTAAGTTCTGATGTAGGCCAGTTTGGGCATAAGCAGAGTTCCTCAAAGGAAAACATATGAGACAGGAATTTTGTGCTAGTTGCTGTAGGCAGACATGGACACTGAAAACGGGCAGATGAAAGGAAACCATAGTTCTACAATTTAAAAATGCACTCAACATTTGCACAACAGCATTTGAAACCCACGGTTCATTAACCTTTTCCTCTGAAGACTATAAAATAATCGAGATGAGCTTGACAAGAAAAAGACAGTGGGAGGAAGTTCTGAAGGGCAGAAACCAAGAAGATTTTCTGAAAAAAGATTTATATCTTGCATAAACTAACTATAAAATCAAATATTAACTGAACTATTAAAATGTTAATTTCTACAACATATTCAATATTGAATTTAAGATAATATCAAGGAGACATTTACATTTGGCTTTCAAAGTTCACTTTTAAGGCAATTTACGAGGATATTATCCCAAATAGGTGTCATGAACTTTATCTTCTATTTTGCCTGGAATTCTTTAATAAAATCATATAATCAAAAATAATTTAGCTTAAGGAAAGACCATTAAGTTCATAGAATCCAATAGAAACCCAATTTTTAATTAAGTAATATAAGTTTACTGGTGTTGCCTCTACTTCCTGAAGATGTACTCCCCAAAAGTCTACAGTTATTTGGGATAAAATTCATAGGAGCTGCACTGAGGTATAGAAGTATTTGCAGGGCTAAAGGACTGGAAGTAAACAATAAAGATCACAAGGAGGAAGTAAATGCAAAGTAACCTGCAGGCAGTAAGTAAATCTGTGTACACTGGAGTGGAAGTTTTGAATATGAATACATGAGAAAAGAAGAAGCTGCTGCTGAGGGTAAAGTTGGTCACATGAGCTCAAAGTTTGTGGAAACTTGTGTGTCTGTGTAAGGGTTAGGTTTTAAGATCAGAGTTCTTCAAAAGTTTGTCATTGTAAGCTTCCCTTTTGCATAGTGTCACCATGCCCTTGGAGCTGTTTTTCTAACTTCTAACAAGTAAGAGTCTTTTTTTTTTCTATTTAAAGGAGAATAAATTTTGTGTGGAAGGATGTTATTATGGATGTTTAAAAGAAGGTGGGAGCTGAGGGAAAATGCTAAAGAAAGAAGGGGAAAATGCTAAAGAAAGAAGAGGGAAAGTTAATGTGAAACATAGCCAGCTGGTGATTTTATAACTACATGACAGAAACTTGGGTTTTGTAGGCAATTGAAACTAAAAGGTGTTATGTAGATCCAGATAGGGAATTTTATGTTTTCAGAATGAATGTTTTTTCTTAGATGATAAAACATGAACACATGACATGGTGCTGGAGTGGCAACTTCCCCTTTGTCTATCAACGAAGGAAAGCTGTACTTGTTTTCGTGCTTAAGTTTGATGGGTAACAGCAGAAACCTTTCTCCTGGAATTGAGGTAGTGATTCAGATAGCATGAATTAAACTACAAGAAGATTTTCAAAAGTGAAATGAATGTATTTTGTTTTTGTCAATATGCTGTAGTCCTCCCAAAAAATTTGTGAACACTTGAGGCAGGTGGGTTGCCCCCCCATCTCCATTTCTTTCAAATAATTTGAGAAATTAAAAGGATTTTTCTCACACTCAAGGTACAATTTTCGTTTGTAGATACCTTCAGAAAAATGTTCAGAATATGTCCCAGAGAAAACTATTCTATTGTCATGTCCTTTGTCATAAAGAGTATTTGTAGATTGTGCTCTCCTAGAATTTTAATTAGCCTTCAGTGGAGTTATAAAAATTATTTTATTTTTTAATAGATGGTAACAGGCAAATTATTTGAGCTGTTAGGTTCATTCTTATTATGACATGTACAAAACACAAAGATGATGAATTTTGCTAGGAATTACTTAGATGCTTGCCTTAAAAATAGTTTTGTAATACTTTTCTTCCACAAGAATGTGTCCAAGACATTTGTAGTTCCATGATTGGTTGAAGATGCCACTCCAGGCAACTCTTGGGCTCAGTGACCACTGAAGATCATGAAGAGGCAGACGTGGTTCATATTCAGTTTTCCTCAAGTTTGTGCAGAGATCAGTTGCACAGGAGAGTCCAAAACTTAAGTCCAAACAGAATTAGACCAGAGGTGTCTGATCTGGTGTGGGCATGGCAGGAACATCTTGCAAAAAACTGCTCCTTGGGGATTTTATGTTGTTTGTTTCTTTTTGTTTGGGTTTGGTTTTTTGTTGTGGCTTTTTTTTTTCCTAGCCAGTTCTGACTTACTGATTCTTCTGTCTGCACTATAATCAGGGATAAAACTATATTCATTACTTTGACAAAGGCTACTTTACAGATTTTACATCATTTAAAAAAACTCCAACTGCAGCACTGTTAGATGTGCTTGGTATTTTTCCTTCTCTGTTGTTCAAGCTGCCTTTACAGAAATAGCCCAGGTGTTAATCTGTGCTATTAGTGCCCAGAGAAGCAGTATTTGGGTTAAATGAAGTAAGGGGCTTAAGAGGAACTACCAGTCCTATAAAGATAGAAACTTTGCCATACTCTGTCATCTGCACATTTTACCGGGAAAATATTCCTCATCACATAGAGCAGAATCCCCAAAAGTTTTAATTTTACCTCAAGATTAAAAATTTTTCAGGACCCTTAAAGAGGAACAGTGAGTGCTGCTTTATGATTTTAAAAATAGTGATGATAATGACATCTTTTTTCCCCTCTCCCAACAGATCCCTGAGATACTCCTTTTATTACTTTAGGTAGAAAATAAAGTGGGAAAGTGGCTGAAATAAAAGCGTCTTCCCCCTCCATTCTGATGTGTTTGAGAAGTGGGGTAATTGCTGTCTTTGTAATTATACCCTTAGAAATAATTTTCAACTTTCTTACCATGTCTCTCATGACATGACCCCACTCACACCCCTCACCCATTTATTCAGAGTCTTCGCTCTGCTTCACATTCTGTTTTTGCTTTTTCTCTCTGAATGACCATGACAACATTATGTTGATGGACAGAATTTATGCTAAGTACTGATAAGCTAACTAATATCTGAGCTCAAAATCAACACCTCTAAAAAGTTTAGCTTTCTATAATCCCATAAACCATGAAAATTCACAAAAATAGCATATGTACAATTCAATTCTGTTTGCAGACCTATTAATAAGGACTTTCTCGTTGATGTTCTCTCTCTGAACATCCACTCTGCTGAAAGTAGTGTCTTCTCCTGTCTGTTAATGTGGAGTTGAGTCAGTTGGAATCAGTGTCCTCCTAGAAGATTTCACCACTCTGTTCTGGGATATATGGTCTTGGGACAGTAGCCTGCCTTACTACGTGTGGATCCACCTCTTCCATCTGAGGGTGAATCCCAAACCAGCTTCATTGAATTCACTCATCTTTTGTCTGGGAGAAATCACTATCTGCCCTGCCTCTTTGTGAAGCTGTACATTTCAACAACCTCCATCTATTGGTGTGGGCAGCCAAGTGTTGAATTAAGTGCCATTTTTCTTAATGGGTGATTGAAGGGAGCAGTCAGGAAATTCAGTTTTCCCTGACGTGATGAGGGAAATTCAGTTTTCCCAGCAATATGAGGTATTAAAATTCATCAGCCAGATCAGAAATCTGAATGATTCAAACACGTATTCCAGAACAGGAATGCCTCAACTCCAGATCATCATGATGAATAATACCTCAGTACCACCTGCCTTCTAAGGCTGGGCCTTGCTTTTCTACCCACACAAATATTTGTATCCATAATATCCATTGCTTCAATATTTAATTACTGAGATTCCCTTTCCTTTCTGACTTGCCACCATTTCCTTCACTGTAGTCAAAGTCACTTCTCCCCAAGGACTTTCCTCTGTAGAAAAAAAAGCTTAAAAAATCAAATTGTCTTCTAGAAGTATTTTTTTTTGGACAGTCATAATTTGAAAGGGGTGATTTGTTTTGGAGAAGCAATTTAAAGATTTCTAGGTTTTTGGGTTTTGGTTTTTTTTTTCAAGATAGCACAATAGCAGGGGTTCTGGTTTTCTTATCGGACACGTATTTTGCTGTTCATGGACGTTGGGGACAGCCCCACCCCTTGGTTTAGAGCCACACTGGCAGTTAGAGAAATTATTTCAAACATAATTTTTCAGGTCCAAAGTCTTGCTTGATGGATAAAGTTACCAGCATAACTTTAATTAAAGCTTAACTTTAAATCATAAAGTGAATTCTGATACATGTAGAGATCCATAAATCTTTAGTGGTACAAAATGAGTACTACTCAAGTTGTGGTGTGGTAAAGTACAAATATGATGCATAAACCTTTCAACAACAGAAGTGTCATCAACCAGAGATATTTTTGCCCCCTTGTACTTTGAGTTAATTTTAGATGATAAAACCCAAAAAACTACTAATACAAAGCACAGCACTCTGAGGGCTGCTACACAGGAAATTAGCTATAACTCAGCTATTTCTCAAATTATAATGCATTCCAAAATGCTAGCTGCAACATTCCCAGGAAATTTAATATTCTAAGACGCTGGAAAGTAAATGTACAAAGATTTTTTTATCTTTTAGTTGTTAAGATGAAATCCCAAAAAAAGTCCATGTAAAACTCAGAAACGTCTAAAAATTGTACAAATAAAATAAGCTGTTTGAGTTAAAATGGTTGTTCAGCTCTCAGCAGCCTCTGGAAAGGGACACTTTACTGTGCCCTTAAAAAAGAACACTTTGGTGGTTTCTTTGCTGCTCTCTTCCTGAACATTCCAAGCACTTCATTTTCCTCTCCTGGTTCTCTGAGTAGCCTTAGCAGAGGCAAAACCCTATATTTCCAGTCCAGAATTCTTTGCTTATTGTTCTTCCTTTATGACAACTAAGAGAGATGATCAGAAGGACAGGAACAAGTAAAACAGAATCACATGAAATGTAAATCTCTCTTGCTTATCTTGGCAGAGCATAAATATCTATACAGTCTTCTGAATATAACTAATTGTTCTGTGTTCTGTATGCCATCAACTGAAATATGACAATGTTCCTTTTTTTCTGGGCCCTTTCAGTATCTGCATCTTATTCTTTAGAGACGTTTCTTGTTCATTTAGTTTTAAGTTCTGTCTGAGAACATGAAAGACATTTGTTACCTTTGAGTGTTTTACTGTGAACATAAGTAATTAGTTTAATGCATTTCCAGACAATATCTGGTATCACTAATCTTAGGCATGCAATTAACCTTATCATTACTTCTTGCTCTGTAAATTTAGTGAGATTTAAACAGAAACTTTTTGTGAGTGTTTCCTCAGTATTTGGTTTTAATATATACTATGTATGTTTATATACAATACATCATTCTAAAGTGAACAATTATTATAACAATAATTTTGAGATAGCTAGCTAAAGAACAGTAACCTTCTGAAAGCTTGTGTATGTGAAGGGAGATACATTTACATATTCTTGTGCACTTTTGGTACTAGGCCTCTTACCACAGCAGTTCAAGGTGATTGTGACACAAACTGTAAACTGTGGCATAAAAGCAGTGTCCTTTAGAGTCTGGCAATTACAATCAAAGGAAATCTGCTATCCCGTGCCACAGAAAACCATTGTTTTGAATGATTTGGCTGTGTGCTTTCAGAACATCTTTGTGCATACATAGAAGGTCTAGCACGTGACTGATGCAATGAACTCAATACTGACAGGTCTGATATGCCAGATGTCTTCAACCAACCTGCCCAGGTGTAATAAGAGAATATAGGATTTTGGATCTCAGCTGACAGGAAAAAAACTGCCATCACTGATATTTTGCTTTAAGCAATAAAATACAATCCGAAAAATAGTGACTGAACTGTTGTCACACAGAAATGCATATAAGGTTTCTGCTGAAGGTCCAGCCTCCTTTTTCTTTAAAGGATTGATTCTGCTTGTGCAAGTAAGCTGTAATTTTCACAGGTAAATCAAAGTTCAGAAATGCAGGAAAAAATAAGAAAACTATCCTGAGGTACTGTAGAAGTAAAGGAAACAACAGTGACTGTCATGAAACACAGAAATCATTGCTAACTCTGTTGAGGGTGAACTTTGAAGTGGCCACATTTGACTCAAGGTGTTGTTTTAAAGGGTGTGATTTGTCTTGAGTTGCAATTGGGGGTCATGATAAAAAAGGTGCTAATTGTCTCCCTTAGATGTTATTCTTAGGTTCAGTCCTAACCCCTTTCATAAAAGTCTGGTTGCATTATTCACTGTCAGTAGGTTTGCTTATTGGGAGTTATTAGTAAGGTTCTGGTCACTGCGACAACCTGCTGGCTCGAAATGAAACTGACTCAGGGCTTCCACATCAGCAGATACATGTGGTGGATCCACCAGTAAATTTTGAAATTGTGATAATGGATTTATTAATATCTCTTAATAGACTGGCTCGCTATGATCTGTAATAAAGAGACTCTTCGGGGTTATGGGTGCAGAGGGTTGAGAGTTTTCCTGTGTGCCTTGAAGAGGACAAATTTCTGCTGAGTAAATGTTCAGAATGGACAGCCTTCTGATAAGAAATTAAAATACAGCAAGAGGTCTGTAGTCAAGCTCAAGCTCAGGTTTTTATATTTGATCTTTGCAAGAAATGAAACATCTTCTGTCTTCACATCACAAGACAAGACTGCCAAAGAGAACTGAGACAGAAGGCAGCCAAGCAGCCTGAAATTTCTGGGTAAGTCTGCCCAAGGGCTAACATTTTGTGCTGACCACAGAAAAATAGACAAATACTGCAGCACTTCCTTTTCCAATCTTTTGATTCAGCCTGGCGTCATTCATGCCATGGTGTCAGGTGTCTTAACATTTTAATCTTTTAACTGAATTGGTTTAGATATGCATGTGGAGCAGGTGAATCACATGTGAATCATTTAATACATGAAGCTTGTCCAGAAATTCCATTCAGGTTCTACTCTTCACATAGGAAGTTATTTTATAGAAGAATCAGCTCATGTGGGTTATATCAAATCAGGATTTAAACATTCTCTGACAAGTTAATGACGTGTAGTTAACTGGAAATCAGTTAACTGATTCTAGTCCAGTGCCAGCAGTACCACAGAAACACCTCACTCAACACTCAGAATAATGAACTAACGAAGGTTCTAAATACCCTTTTCATAAGTAATGCAAAAAATTTATAGTCATGCACATTTCTTTCCCCCCTAAATACACATCATATACGAATGGTTACTGACATGCCCATTTTTTTGGTTTCCCTGCTTGCCTACCCTGGAGGAGGCAGGTTTGCCCCTGCTTTCTGCAGTTCCCTACCCTGAACTGGGGGTCCTTCTTCCACCACACCCAGTACTGTCACCCATCAGCTGGGGCACAGCCTGCTCACTGTGTGGGACAGGGACCACACTGTGTCAGACCTACATGGGGCTGCAACAGCAGCAAAGTGATTTCTGCCAGCATCAGATGCAGACTGAGTGCTGCCCTCAGTGCTTTCCCACTCTCAGATCTCTCTCTGCAGTCACAAATTTTCTCTTATCGCCTCTTATACATTTTAAAAAAGTCCAGATGACCTTCTGCTTGCTCTTGAATCCATCTGATAGTTATCTTGTGAAGTTCCATCACTGTTCATTTCCTCTTGAAGTTTTCTAGGGTTTCTGCAAACATCCTTTCAGGTAACTCTCTTTGTGTTTTCCCTTTGGGGTATTCCATGCACATGTGCCTCTCACATTCACATCCCTACTGCATCTTCTGGTGTTACAGAGACTGTGTTCCCAAGGAACAGCTGCGTGAATTCCCCCAAAAGAAGAAATACTATTCCAGTATAATGCTAAGTTGTGCTGGGTCGACACTGGCCAGAAGCCAGGTGCCCACCTGGCCACTCTCTCCCCACTACTCAACAGGACTGGGAGCAGGGGGGAAATAAGACAAAAAAATTTTGTTTGCCTACCCTGGTGGAGATGATTTTGCTCCTATTTTCTGCAGTTCCCTACAATGTATTGTTCCATCCACTGGTAAGATGGCAGTCCATGAGTCCATGGATCCATGAGATAAAGACAGGGAGAGCTCTTACCAATTGCTGTCATGAGCAAAACAGGCATGACTTAGGAAGACTTAATTTAATGCATTTAATTAATCAGTCTGTGATAAAAGCAAGCATTATAAATGTGTGATTCTTCTTTGTGTTGTCTCAGACCCAGATTTTGAAGAGACCTTTTTTGAGGAAGTTCCTGGAAATTTATTTTCAAGCTCAATGGAAGAGGAAGAAAGCCAATGGCAGGTACAGCTGAAGCCTGTGATCCACAGTCTAAAACCCAGCTACAGTTGGGTAACACTTAGCTTTAGAAATACTCTGATAAATCTGCTATCAAAACATTCTGAAGTGTGCTTTTGTAAAGGCTTTTTTCAGCATTCAAAATGCTTCTACCTTTTAAATCCATTTCTTCTGTTCAGATAAGCACATATATCCTGTAGCTTCTCCGCAATGATTTAATATTTAGCTCCACACTTGCTGATGGTGTGCTAAGGGAAGCTTACAGGCCATCAGCTCCTAATTGTAACTTGAATGATGCCTACCTTTGTGCATCTTCAGGTGGTGAGGAAAGGCCCAGAGATTTTATGTAGAGGTAAAGCTAATGTAGGTTGGAAGGAAGTTGGAGAGGAATATGAAGTGAAATATCCACTGGTATGTTTAAGGGTGATCCATGGATTTGGAAGTATTTTATGGAAACCAAGCTAAATCCACTGTGGAAGACACAGTCAGATCCAAGATATTTATGTTCCTTATAAAAAAATAAAAGGGTTCTCTCGGATGGGTAGGGGATTGATGTTATACAAAAAAGGGTATTATGCCTTTTATGAAACTTTTCTTTCAATAAAAATGCTGACTATTTATCTGTTCACAGTCTTTCACTGCTTTCTATCACATCTTAGAGACATTGTGTTTGACATTTGCAGTACCAATACTCTATTGGTAAAAAAAATATTGACATGACTGTTAACAAATGCTTTTGTACGGCAGAGCAACATATTATGTTAAGGACCTTTGAAAACAAGTCGAATAATTCCAGAGTTCTCATCCATTTTTAAAGAAATACAGATCTGTTTCATTTGACCCATAAAATGAAGGGGGTTTTCTGTATTGAAATAATATATGAGAAAAACTGATTTTTTTATGGCTTCAAACAAAATTATTGACTATTTTTCAGTGTTATCAGTGTACTGATTTTTATAGAGAATATAATTCTCTTGAAGAACAGGGGAATATAAAATAATTTTTAGATTATTAAGCTCAATGTGATGACTATAGAGCAGTTTCTGAATAACTCACATTAAGAGGGCTTGTTTTGCTTTCCACTTTTTCTGCATTCTGTCTTGCATTCTTCTTTCTTTCCTGTGTTGTTCAGTTTAGGTTTCTACAAATTACAGAGGTATGAGTTTCAACAACGGCCAGAACAACTACTATCTCTAGTTTATCCAGGTCAAGTCCCAGTGCTGAATTAATTGTTTGAATTCATGTATCGCTGTCAACACAGCTGTTCAACACTGCAGTGTTTCCTTACCTTGGTTTATATCACTATTGGTACTGGTTTGCAAATGCTTCAAGATGTAATGCAGCTTTCAGTCCATTCTGTGATGTATTTAACAAAACTAAGCTATACTGCAGTGCTGGAGAAAAAATAATGCTAAATTTTATTTAACTGGCAACTCAGAGCAACCCAGCTACAAAAGTGGTGAAGAAATGAATTTTGAGGCATTTCTCTAATGCAAGTGATATTTAGAAACATCCATGTGCTGAGTAGATATTCTTTATCCTTGAGGACTGTAAGTTGTACCATTAACAGAAGTTTATGTACAGATGACTAATTAAGAAATTTGGTACCTGTACTAACACAAAACAGCATCACCCATCTAGCTGAACTTCTTTTGTCTTAAAATTATAGCAGCACTCTTTCTTATCATGGCAGTTATAAATGGATAAAATAAAATGCTGGTCCCATAACAATTTTATACAATAACGAGATAAATTAAATGGGAGCTAATTAATCTTTCTTACTTCTAAATTCCTAAAACAAACTCTTCTTCTGAGAGGGAAGCTTAGAAGCTCAGCATTTGTATTATCTCCTTGGGATTTTCTTGCATATTTCCTTCCATGGACATCAGTGGAAGCCTAATATCCCTGAATTTTAAGTCTGCTTTCTATGATGATGTATGGAGTAGAAACTCCCCTATGCCAGCCCATTCATTTCCAGAACTAGTATTATGTCCATAAGAGAGCAAATGGTTTAGACATCTTTCCTGATAAATGTAATTTACAGGATGTAAAGGCATCGGTTCATTTTAAGTGTAGAAATTATGTTCTTGTGTCTCCCTCTTGTGGCATGAAAATACATTGACCAGAAATTGCCAATCATAACAGCACCGCTGGAAAAGAGTACAGAGCTTCATGGTTTCAGAATTGTTCATTGCTATAAATTTTATAGTGCTTCTGTTCCAAATGTTTTGTGCTCTTTTAATTGAACTGTTGAGAATTCTCCTAGAGGTGTAGCGAAATTTTCAAGTTAAAATTTTAGCCAGATTTTTTAAGAAAACACTGCTACTTAACAGAACGTAGAGAGTGCCCAAAGATAACAACGTTTGTAAGTGCCGAACCTGTTGAAGCCGTTGTGTTACAGGAGGTTCAGAGGGAAGTGAAGGCACAAAGCTGTCCTTCAAACATGGGCTAATATTTATCAACAGAATTTATCAACAGCAAACTCTCAAACCACTAAATTACTTCTGTCCTCATAAGGCTCTGATTAAGACAGAATAAGCACACACCCAGCTCAATCAGTGCGGTCACAGAGTTTTAGCCTCCCATTTCAAAACAGAAAACAAAGTGTTTGAGGTGCTGTTTTGTTCCAGACTTTAGACACAGTGCAGCAAAAAAGGGAAAATGCCCTTTGACTTTGAGCCCAAGGGTTTTCTATCTCTGTTTCTCTAACTGCAGTCCTACAAACTCACTTGTTCTCCTATAACCTGAGAAAAGATGCATTCTCATATTCTGTAACCTGACCCAGAAGGGATGCTCCCAGGAACCTGTTCTGACTATGTGGCAATGTAGGGGGTTTTTGACATGAGATATACAGCATATGCCCTGAAGGAATGAGAGATGGGCTTCAAAACTCTCTGTCTTGTTACAACAGAAGCAAGAGTCTGAAGTTTATGTGTCCCAGGTGAATGCCTTAACCACAGAGCTTTAAAGCAGACAAATGTAATCTTGTCTAGTGAATAAATATCATAAGTAGAATAGTTTTTAACAGAAGAGGCTGCTAATAAGCAAGTAAAGGATTCCTGGCCTGGTAGTTAATGGCATTCCAGAAATCGAAGCTACACTTTCCCCAAGTGCGATGAAGTGCAGATTTGAAAACAAGAGTAATACCTACAAGGGAAATTATTTTATTTTCAATCAGACATAAAGCATTTGCACACCTGTCAGACAAAGAGGGTAAAAAATTTCCAAGTTACCAGAAGCTTTCTGTAAAATCTGACATACCTGGTTGGAGAATTCCCCATTCACAACTTGGTAAGAGACTAGATCCTTTAATTTTGTGCCTGGTAAGTTCCACTTTCTCGTTCTTGTACACAAGAAAGATGTTTAAAATACTGCTTGAAATACTATTTTAAATGTTTAAACAGAAAACCAGTCAGAAAGCAGGTTTATGTTAGAGCAGCATTATGCCAGATATGAGTTAATAAAAAGAAAAATGATATAGCACCTATATAAATCAGTGTAGATGTTGAATTGTGCCTAATTTTTCTTGTCAATACATGGGATTAACATTTCTTTATTATCTATCCTGAAAGTAATTCAAGTCTGATTTGGGTGTTTTATAGGAGTGTCCTTTTTTCTTGATGTGTATTTCCACAGTGCATTTTTTTGCTAGTAAAATTACAGTGCAAGTGATACCATCTGTACAAAAGCCTATATTTGGTCATAAATAGCAATAAGAATGCTGAATGAAATATAGAATAAAAGTTATTTTATGGCTGAAACAGTAATATAAAAAGTATTTAACATTATTTCTTTACGAAATGTATTCAACAATCAGTCTAATTTTGTCCTACAGAAACTACCGCTGCAGATATGCAAGGCAAAATTTCAGTCTGACTCTAAGATCCTAGGTTAGCACTTAGAAAAGCTATATTTGAATTTTTAAGTGGAATATGGTGATCCAGAATAACTGGTGGGCACTAAGCAATAAAATCATTAAGGTGTTCCCTTTTCTAGTCCTGGAGAGCTAGAGAGGCAACTGTCCTACTGTGACTGGGAAGGTAAATTGGTACAAAATTGGTACCTGTCTCCACTGGGTGGCAGCCCAAGATCTTGTCAAACCCAAAAGCAGCAGCTGAAAAAACCAGCATCACCCTGACATATCTGCATTTTGTAAAGCTCTTGAAACTTTTCTGTGTATCTGGTGAGTCAGGTGCTGGCCCCTTCCTCCTCAGGGACTCACAGGAAGATGGTCTCTCTTCTGCTAATGGCTCTTCAAAAGGGCAGTTCCAGTATTGGTTCTTAATTATATTGTGATTGCTTCACACAAACTGTTTTTTAAAGTGAGGATTCTGAAATGAACACCTTTGCCACGAACACTCTACTCGCAGGATTCCCCAGAGGTATCTAATGGGCTTAGGCAGCTTATCTGGAAACTGAGGGGAAAAGCATGCACTGTGTCCCCCATGCAGCCTTGTACTTTAAAACACACTGAAGCACCACTGAACAAAGCGAATCTTTACATCAGTGAGAGACAGCACTTTTGATCTGCTGTCCTAGGAGGCTCATGCCCGTGGCTGCAGTCATCACTGCTGTCTGTTCTGCTGTAGTCTTTTTGAGCCTCAGTAGAGGTGAGGCTCTCTGGCTCTGCCTCCTGTGACACTGGTGAGGGATGTATTGCTAAGATTCCTTCAGCCATCAAGCAGCAGTGCCACAAAAGCTTCACACATCCTGTCTTCTCAGGATGGTAAAGCGAAATTGCAGTGTCCTGGCCATGTCACATAAAAAGTAAAATTCCTTAGGTGTTGGAAGTCTTTTTGTTGGATAGAGTTTCACTTTTCTCTCCTTGCACTAATTTTATAGGATTTTACAAAGAGTTGCTTGGCCTCACAGCATATATCATAAATAGTTTAGTCATTGTTTCACTAAAAAACAGTATAATACAAGAAAGAACATTTTATATGACTCTGGTGTACAAGCCATATTCTTTTCAATAGAAGACTGTTAGTTTAATCTAAAATGTGTAACCTTGGATTATTTCAGATACTTTCCAAGATTCCTTTAGGAAAGATTGCACTATTTTCTCTCAGTAAATAAAGAAGGTAATGGATCCTTTCTTTTTCCATGAACAGGTCCAGTAAACTGGGTAACACTGAAAAAAAAGACCCTAGCTTGGAGTTTGTCCTGAGTTGATCTCAGAATCCCAAGTCAGTGTGCTAGCAGCTTCAGAGCTGTGTCATACAGAAAGACACATTGTATACCACATTTCAAAGTCTTTTGCATCTCCTAATCTCCAACTCAGGAGACCTGTGAGATTTAGGAAGTCAAACCCAGGCAAGAATAACCTGTTATGGGAAAGGATAATCCCTGAAGAATTTATCTGCACCTTAATCTATAGTCCTTACGTTACATTAAGTTTAGGAACTCAGTTTGAATACCTAAGAGTCCTTGAAAATTAACAGTAGAGATTTCCTTTAAATGTTTTCAGCAGAGTTTGTTTGGAGATTATCTGAAATGGGTGTTTCATATCAGAAAACACATGAAAGAAAAGGAAAGCTATCTTTAGTTTCATGGGATGAAATTTCAGTCCTGAAACAGAGGAATTTATAATAAAACTGTCTTTGGGAATTGAATGATTATTTTTGTGTTGCATCCAAGCTACAATGAAAATATCCTCTTGCATTGGTTTCTTCATTGCTCTTAAAAGACAGGAAGTATCAAAGGCTTCTGCATCACTTTTGGATGTAAGCTGCCCCAGAGTCCAATGGCTCTGATAGAGCAAGCTGATGTAGCTGATTGTAGCCCACCAGGAAAGGGAAAGCTCTTCACACTCCCTCCTTAACTGCTTAGGAGGTTTCTCATACTCAAAACAGAGATACATCATTCCTAATCCCGAGGAGTGGTGTCACAAAAAATCCATCCAGAACAAACCACAGACCATCCCCCGTCAGCAAAGGTCACCATGGGCATGTCACCAGTGGCAGCTGTGCCAGCCCTATACTGTGAATGCCGAAGATCATTTGGCAGCATTTATTCAGATCTCCAAGAGTTACCTGGGGGTTTGTGATCACATCTGTGTTGGTGATAGCTGACAGCATTTTGAGATAACAGGCTTTCAAACAATGGCAATTTTTCTGAAGAAACTTTTTGAGAATGAGACCCAGACTGTGATATTTGCTTCTGAAGGAAAGAAGAGTGATCATGGACCTCAGCTTCGTCGTCGGATGTTTTAACTGCACTTGAAATGTCCCCCACTGAGACAAATTGCCTAATACCTGCCAAGAAATAAGGCAGCACAACAAGAGGAGGACTAACCTTTCTGTGCCTGTTGCTCTGTAACATGGTACGCTGTCAGAGAGTCTTCTGGTCTTCTGTGGAAGCAATCTGGTCTCTGCCTGCCCTCAAGTCAGTCTCTGTCCCTCACCTACCTCATGAAAGAGGGATTTCACAGTTAATTTTTGTGAAGTGCTTTGCAATTATTACCTGACAGATGCCTAAATATGGGCCATGGTTGGTATAATAGAGTAACTAAAATGACCTTTACAGAACCATTCTTGCTGTAAAAACCTCTCCTCTCGGTGCGCTCTGTTTTAATGTTCTCATCTTCTTTCCATTTAATTCTCATCTCATACCTTTTGTTTCTTTTCATTGACCCTTCTGCACAACTGTTTTTGGGAAAGCCTTTTTATATATCTCTCTCTCCTTTCTCTCTCTAATAGATACCATCATCTTTTAAAGAGCAGGCACTCCCTCCCTCAGCTAAGTACTATCTTGGCAGGCAACTGGGGAGGAGGAGTCTTCTTTAAAAGGCTCTGAAATTGTGTTGTTAAAAAAATATATAAATAAAGCAACAAACCTTTTAATAGGGCTTTGAACAATCATCCCTTTCATTCCCTTATGGCCTTTTGTGCTTCTGGCTTTTTTATTATTTAGTGTGCTTCAAAAAAAAAATCCAAATGTTTTATGTTAAGCCATTAAGAGTTTATTTGGGTTGAAAATAAATAAATAAATGTGATGCTAGCAGTTGGGACTGTGAGCACATGCACAGTTGCCTGGCAGAGGCAACCTATAGGAGGCACATCAGAAGGCCAGAATAAGCTTCAGTGAAAGACCAGAACAAAAGCATCAGCAGCATTTGTTTCTGGTTAAGTACTTTTGCATGGGCCTGACTACTGGAGTGGTTTACCCAGCTTTTATCTATTTCAAATTCACCTCAGTCCCCCCAACCCTCTCTACAGAATCACTCCAGACCGTAATTCATGGTAATTACATTGAGCAGGATGAAGCACGGGATTTTTAAAATTATTTTTTGTTTTAATTTTTAAACCACCTGATGAGACCATGTGACTGGTTGGTATCCAGCATTGCTCCTGGAGTTATTAGATACCTAACTGTTTTTTGCATGACCTGCCTGATTTTTTTGCGTGTGTGGGTATTTTGATTTATTTTTTAAAGTGATGGGTATATTTTGTGAATAGCCAGAAAAAGCATTTTGTTTCTTTTTTTTTCTTTCTACCCCCTTCCATTTTTGTTTGCCAGCTTTGCCTGTAATCCCCAGAGAATTCTGTATCGGGCTGGTGACTGCAGCAAGGTCTCCTCTCTGTGCATCATTAGTATCAATCTTGCTTCATCTCAGTTCCCTGGTGGAGCTATTTGGGAGGGAGGGATGAGTCTTTGGCATTAAACACATTATTAGGTTCACATCTTAGCTCCCATGTGATCTACATTTGGCAAATCAACATCAGAACTTTAGCTTCCTAACCCTCTTTCTCCATGGGACTGTTATATGGCAATTCTTGAAAAGCACACATATAGACTGCAGCTGGTCTTCTTAAATTAACAGATTGCAAGAAGTAGATAGGAGGAACTTCTAATCTGAACCTGACTTCACTATCTCAGTTTTGAGACTCATGAATAAAACAACCTCATAATCCTTGTGAAGATGAATGGAGTCACTGAAAGTCCAGACCCCAAAAATTTAGGGAACATGTGTCCATCCCCAGACATGATCCAAAGGAAGGAGAATGCCAAAGAGCACCCTTCAATGAGTGCCATTTTGTGTGTGGGACATAGAATGTCAGGTCGCTAATGACAAAAGGAGCTTCTGGCACACATAACCTCAGGTGCATCAAAGAACAGAAATCCACAAAACAAAACAAGAGAACATGAAACTGTCTCCCTAACACAGTGATATCTCCCCTTTTTGCTCTCTTGCAACAATGTTGCTGATTTTTATAGAATCATAAAATATCCTGAGTTGGATGGGATCCACAAGGATCACCAAAGTAAAAAAAAAATCTCTTGGAATTATACGAAGGAGCATGATCTGAACAAAATTTTAATTGCTAGGTTCCTTTAACTCACGTAGTTTGGTAGGGTTCCCTATAAAAGCAAAGTGTACCTTTCAAAATTTTGTTACAGCATCAGGAACAGAGAACAAAAAGTCATCAGATGCTTGGACTTGGGAGGCTTAATGTTTTATAGGCCTGGCTTTTGTGTACAACCTTCTGCATGCTGGTTCTAACCTATTAAAAAATGGGTACTAGGGCTCAGAAATAGCTTAAGAAGAAGACTTAGCTGAGGTTTTTCCAGTCCATACAAGGGATTATAAACTTTCTGACCTCATAGTGATATGTGAAAATAATCACCTTACTGCAGTATTTTGGTAGGCAGTGTATGTGTTCCTGAGATATAGATAATTAAGTGGAAAATTGAGCTTATTGGGAAAGGGGAAGATTATGTGTATACTTTTCTATAGTATATTACTAATTTTAAAAAAATGAGAAGAACTTATACTGTAAACTTGAAATTAAAAAAAAAATCAAAATATCAGTGGAAAACTTACTATTGGCTCCAGCACTTTTTAAAATCTAGGCTAAAAAGCAATAAAAACAGGTGTAGTATCTTCAGTTATCATGGGCAAGTGAAGGTTCACTTGATATCTGTAGGTAATTGCTTTTGGAGAATGGTACTGCTTAACAAGGCACAACTCCAAAGAAAAATTTGTTGATTGTTGGATACTGAGAAACAATCATATTTTTTTTTAAAATCCTGAGTTATTTGGACAATTTTACTTGTAAGATCATTCACCATTCATATTTTAGAGACATTGTTTTCAAGTTTGCATGAAAGAAATATGTCTAGGTATTTTAAGTGTTTGTGTATTTCTAGAAAACCTTTACATTTTAAAGACTATACTTTTGTTATCCAATTATTGGTCGTGGACCATTCAGCTGTTGAAGAATGTCAGAAGTTGAATGTGCTTCATGTCATGTCCTTACTCCTGGAATATAGATTTGGAAGAACCTGTGTCACAAACCTATGAAAGTTTAGAAAGCTGTAGATCAAGACCCCAAAAAGAAAATTCAGACTTGAGTTTATTCTAAAACATAATGTCACTGTGTCTCATATTTTCCTCTCACAAACATGTATCACAGGTTTTTTATAACACCTGTCTTTTAGACCTTTGAAAACATAGCAAAAAATACTTACTAGAGAAGTGTTAAGGAAAAAAAATGAAGCATGGGAGGTGATGCCTTGGAGATAAGAAGTGAGGATGGTTTGGATTGTGTGGCAAAATAGGATTCCAGTGCTGGTGTGACAGTTAAAGAATGAAATTACAAAGGGATTAATGAGAACTTTATCCTTCCAAACATGGAAAGAGTTATTTGTCATTTATTGCAAGTATGAGGAAAAGCAGTGGAATATCTTGGTGTGAGTAGAGGCCAGTGGTCAGTTCTGGAAGTGCTGGGTCTGTGAGGTAATTCTTTTCCTACAGGGAGCTGAAAAAGGCATTTCTGCTTCCCTGCCAAGGTGTGGCTTTGTGACTAGTGGAGTAAGAGTTTACAAAGAATAGATGAGTTTAACATAGTATTTAGACTGCTTTGTTTTTGGTTTTTTTTTTTTTTCCCCAGGCATGAAGTAGAGTAAGTCACAGAGTTTCTGTCAGTTTCTTTGATAAATCTGGAAGATTCTGAACTAACTTCTGCTGCTTAACTAGGCTCTAGGGTTCCAAACCTAGATCCTGCACAAATTCCATATGTTCCTTTCAGATCCCTTCTGGGAGAAAGTAAAGGTTATAATGAGGAAAATCCTGTGCAAGACTATAGCACATGCACCCAGTAGACTAAGCAAGACTGAAGTTCTTCTTCGACCTGATAAAGAAAATAAAGTGTAATGTTAAGACAGAGAAAGAGTAACACCCGCCTCCTCCTCCTCCTCTGCTCACACACACAACTTGTTTACAAAAGTGCCTTGTAGTGACTGCTGTTGGTGTCACTCCGTCCCATGCCCCAGAGCTATCACCGGGCCTCATGGGAGATGTGACTACAGCATCGGACATGGGACTGTTTGTTCACTCACTTTCTGTGAAGAGAGTTTTGAACTGTGTTTTGAATAGACAGCATTTTCTTTGTGTGGTTGGTAAATAACACAGAGCAAAGTTAGTCAGCAAGTTGCATAGCTTCTGCATTCTGATTCTTTGGAGCCCTTTTGTACCAAGCTTGACAGGATGTTTTTAACAGAATGTGACCTCACTGGGATACCAGAGGTAAGGAAAAAAGTTATTGGGGCTGTTGTGGAATATTTTGCACAGAGCTGACAGAAAGTACTGCTTTAAAATGTCTTTTGGAAAGAAGATGGTCTCATGGTGGTCCAGTCAACACCTTGTTCAGTGAAAATCAATGTCTTGCACTCCTTCGTAAGTTATAGGACGTCTTAACAAGATTTTCTATTTCCCACATATGGAAAAAGAGGCTGATTTGCAAATCTCAGAACAGTTATGTACTTGCTCATTGAGCAAAGGCCCAGTTCTAGTGACAGAACATCAAAACGTTTTCTTTCTGACACAGCACAGGATAAGCAGATCAGATCCAGTTGTTCATCCACGTCCTAGAAGCAGCAGTGTGAGTACTGGAGCGGTGGCAACCCCAGCAAGACCAGGCAACAGCAACCTTGCGGACGCCCATCCTCAGTCGCTGGGGGAAGGTAAGGAGGAAAAGTGGCACAAAGCAGCATCATTGCTCTCTCCGGGCAGGAGCAGGTGAGGAGCTGAGGCTGCCGCCGGTGGCGGTGCTCGCAGGCAGAGCAGAGGGGGTGCGGTGGCCCGGGGGCTGCGGGAGGGCGGTGCGGGCACCCCCTCTCCTCCCTCTGCTGGCCAGCGCCGGGGCAGCGCGGGGCGAGCGGGGATCCCTGACCCGCACCGGCTCTCCAGGGCTTCCCCGGGATGCTGCTGCGGCTGCTGAGCGCTGGCAGGATGGAGCGGTGCGAGCCTCAGCTGCCGCCAAAGAACGGAGTATGAGCGCTCCACAAGTCGGAGAGGATGATCTACAAAAAAAAAAAAAAAAAAGGATGTCAAATTCAAATATTTATACAGCATAAAATATTATAGATTCATGCTGAATATCTGAGTGATTGGTTTACATTCAGGATCTAAAGAGGTTTTTATGGAAAATGAAAGAAAAATGCTTTATTGCACAAAATAGCTTCATGGACAAGAGGGACCTTGCTTTTCTGAAATTGAATTAGCAGTATGTGATCCGCTTTACTATCTATAGCAACAGAACAACAAAGCTTCATTGTTTTTGTGGTCAGCAATTGAAGGGGTTTTCTCCAGCCAGTATAGGTGACTTAAAAATTTTGAAAGTTTGTTTGGAGTCACTGGTAGAGCAGTGAGAGGAAACAAATTTCTCATGATATGTAAAACGTTATTCATACTTAAACACTTTCATAAAAAAGAAAACTAAAAATATGCTTTTAAAATTGGAAAGTTTTGGGTTTTGCTGACAACGAAAGTGTTCTTTGGTAAATGAGGATGGAAAAGTTTGCTCATTTACTTATGACTAACTAGAGCTGCTTTTTACTGTAAGGCACATAAAGAACTAGGGCTTTGTTTTTGCTTGTGATCAGTTAAAAAATGTATGGTTTGAACTTCATTTCATTGCATAAAAGATGTGGTGAGTGCATCACGCCTCCCAGTAAGACAGGGTAATGACTTTGGTTTGACAAAGCTTTTACAGTGATACTTTTATATTGCCAAGCCTGTTACAGTACTTTGATCCATTGGTGTGTGGTTAAAAAAGCTGCAAGCTCTGCCCTAATTAAAGCAAATATCTCTACTGGAGAACCTTCTAGAGAGAAGCATGTTCTGTGAAGCAGAACTATGTCAAAAGGGTATGATTAAAGATGTTATATTTGTATTCCCAGCTTTGGTATTTGTGGTGCAGTTGTACTTCTGGTCTTCATCACAGGTCAGATGTTTGGAATTGTATAATAAAACCCAAGATTTTATAAAGCAAAAATCTAATTATGATATTAGACATGAGATAGCAGTTAAATTAAAAAATGTAACAAATTAGTAATAAAAAATGTGTTAAGATAGAGTTTTCAGATTGAATATCTATCCACAGCTGTATATGTACTCTGAGGTGGTTTTTTAACAGATGATTTTTCATAGTGTCTCATTCACTACAGATGAACTGCCACCAATATTTGTAAGTTTGATCTTACAACAAGTCAGGGAGAAGTTAGCAGGGTGGGATACAATTTACTTCATCCCGAAATTTGGAGAAAAGAGTACAAAAGTTCAATAAAAGTGGGTCTTTTCACACTGATGAAAGCTACAGTGGAGAAACCAGTAGAGGTCAGTGCAGAGTGCTGAAATAGAAGGAGAGTGCCAAGGCTTTGTGTATTTATGCTCTCTACTTTTGGTCTTTAACTTTTCCTTTAAAATGGGGTAAAGGCTTACAGTGTCTTACAGCCAATATTCCTATCATCTTCGAAAGATAGA
Organism: Monarcha castaneiventris obscurior; assembly: GCA_026261815.1. Taxonomy (NCBI): domain Eukaryota; kingdom Metazoa; phylum Chordata; class Aves; order Passeriformes; family Monarchidae; genus Monarcha; species Monarcha castaneiventris. Next base: position 8,229,176 of record JAMPIT010000379.1, on the reverse strand, counting down.
CTAAACATACTTGTGACAATAAGATAATGTCACACTGCTTAAACAGATCAATTTACGCAACAAAATGTATTTTGTCGCATGTTATAGCTTGCAGACAGATGCTGGAAGCCTCATGTGGTGGAATCATTACTGAAACCAATGTGTAATACTTATTACATACATTGCAGTGATAATACATCTAGTTGATGGCTATGTAGCAAAAAAAAAAGTAGGGGAAAGGTTAATTTTTAGGGAGCAAGTTTTCAAATATTTGACGTTAGAGTAACAACAGAATTTTTCTCATTTTTGGTAAAAAGTTTGGATAATAATCATCTGATGTTTTAAAAGTCTTTTCTTTTTGTATATACATAGATATGCAGGGGAGTGTGGTGAGGCAAACAGACTCTGTATATAAAGTTGAATTATCTTTTGTTTCACTTTTTAAAGCCATTGTATGCTCGTGGTTTCCTTTTGTGATTTAAAGCAAGGAAAAGAATCACTGCCTATAGTCAGTGCATGAAAACATCCTTCAATATATATTAGCTGCAAAATCTCCTCTCTGAAAAGCTTCTGTTCAAGCTGCTTTTTGTGGATCTAGAAAGAGCAACCTGCCTGTCCCCATTCTGTTTCCTTACACTTTAACTAAGTACTTTGAAAAAAAGCTTGCTATTAAATTGTGATTGTTGAATATCAAGGAATTGCAAAAAAATTATCACCAGATAAAAGGGGTCTTGTTCTATTTTGATTCTAATGCCATCTTACATCTTCTGTGTCTGAAGCTAGGGAGAAATTTCCCATACCTTTAAAGAGAGTAGAGCCACACAAGCAGTAAATATTCTTGAAAATCCTCTTCACTTGTTCTGCTTACCTTTCATGTCCTTCTTTAAATTGATTATGGAGGCATTGGAAAGAATCCAACACCTTTGAAAATCATACTTTCTTTTCATTTGCTTTATCATGCTCTCAAAAGTGACATGAGCCAGACAGAGACTCTGCAGCCCTTCCTCCTAGGCACTTGTTCTGTGTGCCATGAGCATGGAGGAAGCTCCAAGGGCTTTAAAGGGAGGATTACTGCAAGGGAGGAATTCCCTGATAACTGTAGCAGCTATCAGCAATATAAATTGAGGTGGGAAGGAGAGAGAGATGCTATAAACTACTGCTGCATATCTGACTTGTGATATGTTTTTGCTGCAATTCTCTGTGTAACATCACACTCAGGTCTTCCAATCCCTGGGTTTCATGTCAATATTTCCCTTTATACATGTAGCATAAAATGTTGGATTTGTGAAGCCATTGAAGTGCTTGTGTTTGAATCAGCAGTGAGACCAGAAGCTCTACAGGCTTGTTTCACCAATTTTTTTATCCCTAGGGCAAAGAAAACTTAGAAATAATCTCATTTCTTTCATAACACAGGATCCAATCTAATAGAGTGGCATACATAGTATGTCAAATGACAATTTCAAGTAGGAGTCCAAATTTTTACCAAAACCTTGCACTCAATTCCTCTCAATTCAGTTCTCCTTTAAAATTGAAGAAATAACTTTATTGATTTCACTCCCAGATTTGATTGTGTTTTGAAAATAGTCTTGCGTCCAAAAGTCAAATCCCCTTCTCTCCTCACATAAGCTTCTGTTGTCCATAGCATTTTGACAAACAATATTTTCCAATTGGCTTTTACATATCTCTCTCTCTCATTTTTTGTTGGTTAAAAAGGGTGTGAGAAGTTGTGTTTAGCTGAGCCGCAGTGGAAGCACTCAATTACAGTAGCTGATTCTCTTCATTAGTTGTTGTTAGGAAGGAGCCCTCCTCCTCAAATGCTTTTCCTGCAAAGTAGTGCAGAGGTTGAAATTAAGGTACTATTTATAATCCTCAGTACTCTGGTTTTAGACAGTCAGTGTTGAAGTCCACAAGTCCAAGTGGACTCTTGACTCAATTAAGTTTGTTTGCTGGTTAAATTTCATTAACAGCTGGCCTGCTTTTTGTATTCTTTTTTTTTTTTTATGTAACATATTGAATACAAGTCCCCAAAATTCAGAGACCAAAATAATGTTGCTGCAAACGTGTAGTTTAGTCAAGTATAAAGCTATGCTAGAAGTTTGGTGTTCTTATCTGTTTCCTGACCAAAGAGAAGATTTCAGCCAAGCTGTTCATGACTAAGAAACAGAAGGTCTATCTCATCACTGAAGTTCCCAGTCTCTCATAGACCAGCGTTTGATATTTTCTTGATTGTGGTGTTAGTTATACATACAGGTATGGTAATATCATGTTCTCATTTTTTTCCCTTCCCTTCTGATGTCTTTGATTTATTCTTTTTTTTTTTTTTTTTTTTTTTTTTTCTGGTTTGTAAAAGTTTAGCTCTGCAAAGTAGCTGTGCATAGTTAAATTATCTTGTCACTACACAGCTACATTTTATGTTTGTTTAACTCAGGGATATATTTCTTCATTCTTAGTTCGTAAGGGTGTGGGGGTGACTACCAACATGTTTATGTTACCTGAAATGAAGGTACCTGTCATTCAGATACAGCTTAGTACTCTCTTTAGGCATGCATCAAAGAAAATGTGGGCTTGTGTCCAGCTGGGAATAGCACTGATTCCGTCAGTGGTGATCGGCGACCGAGATAGCAGCGCTAGTGAAAATCAACTCATGTAAACAAGGAAACTGTGGCATTTGCACCAGCAATTGAATAAATTCAGGCTCCTTACTGGTAATTACATTATCAATCTGCAGATTGCGAAATAAACTTAAATAAATTAGAGCCAATAAATTAGCATGATAAATGTAGGCAAATAAACCGTAATTTCAAAAATTCGATGTGGAGGAAAAAAATATAGATTTTTCATCCATTTCATGAATAAATGGACAGCCTAAGCAATTGGTATAATTCTGGGAAATGTAGACATATATCACAAGAAAATGTCAATATTGCAGTTTCGTTTTTGGTGGTTCTATCATTTTACTGAAACGTATCTATGGAGGCATCTTTATTTCTAATGTGTTTTAAGAATTAGAAATGGTGATTTTCCCCCATTATATTAGATTGGATCGTGTAGCTGGGTGTGGGTGTTTCTCACTTTATCCTGTATTTCTCTTGGGAGTTTGTTACCTGCCCTTTTCACTGTGTATCTCAAATCAATACTAGGCTTTTTTATTTTTTTTTCATTTCTTCACTTTCTCATATGTCAAGAGCAAACTTTAGATGTCAGTCTCTTGTTGATATTCTTTGACTCCCACTGAAATCCATACAAAGCTGATACAAGCCTTGCGTGTCTCACATATCCTGGGAACAGAAAAAAAACCAACCAACTTATGGTGTGTGGTGACCTAGAGCTGAGGAATTGTAGCCTTTATGAGCTCAACGTTAAATCTGAGGATATGTGGTACTAAGCCTTTCTAGAAAATCTGAAAATCACTCCTCTTTCCTAGAAAATTTCTGTTATTTCTCTGACACATATGTATTTCTGAGTTTAATAATCACACTGCTAACTGTAAACAAAATAAGTGTGAATTCAGTTTTTGTAATACATATTCATGTTTACGTCTACAAGCAAAGACACTTCAAAAGATACGTTTACATTTTTAACAAGTCTCTTCTAAAATTGAATCCTGTATTTTGCTCTACTGTACAGAATAACTCTTCTATCAATACCCTGTAACACATTAAGGTCTTCTGTAGAAATGTTTGTGATTAGTCAATATAGTGCAGGGGTTATTAAGAACAGGTTTCACAGAATAGAAAAGATTTAACAAATATATTTACTTTTTCTTTTTCTTACTTTTCCATGTTTTGCTTTTTCCTTTTTTACTTTGGTGGCACATCTCAGTTTCAATTTTATGCCCTAGGTTTTCCCAACACTGTAAAAATACAATGAATAGCAATGTTATTTGAATACATTATTTTACTGTTCTTTGGGGATTTTACGTTGGTCCAGAAAAAGAAGCGTGCACTTCTAAAAACTTTTAATCTATGTTTATATATATTGTATTTTTATCAATACACTCACATTTTAGATCTATATATGTATATGAATCTGTACAGAATATTTTGAAATTTCTGTGGGGAAATGATACTTAGGACCTCATTAATATATTTTATGATCTCAACAAGTTAATATGGGCATTATTTTTTTCCAGGAATTAAGATGTTAAACTTAAGAAAACACTTCATTAAAATTATATGAAATATGGATAAAAGTCTGGAAAAATACTAACTGCAGCTTTAAACAGCATGAAACTGAAACACATTTCTTATGAACTTGACTCAGAGAAATATTTTTTCTATTTTTCTCGGTAATAATTTTATTAGTAGTGCTCCTATAGAAGTGTTAATCATGTGATCTCATGTGTCAAAAATATTCCATTTTGCTAGCAGATTTTTGCTACTTCAGAGAAAATATATGAGTAAAGATTTTCTGGCAGATTAATGTTGGTGGTAAAGATGACCACAGAGAATATGAATGTTTATACCTGGTATGCCTACACCCCATTCTCTTACAATAAAGTGATCTGGAGTGGCATGGTTTGTAATTTTTAACCAACACAGTAGCATCTGCAATGAGATCACAGGGTCGACTGGATTAATGTTTAAGAGGAGCAGGGGATGTCATCTGCTTTGACTTAAGCAAGTTTTTCAGCACAATCTCCCATTACATCCCAATATTGATGCAATGTAATTATGGACTGGATAGATGGACAGGTACATGAGTAGAAAACAGACGGATCATCAAATTCCCAGGGTCGTGGCTAATTGTTCACACTCCACCTTGTTATCCGAGTTCCTTAGGGGACTGTCCAGAGGCCCACCCTGGTTCAATAATTTCCTCAGTGGACAGTGTGTTGAACTTTGTGTGCTGACTGTGATAAAGGGTAACAAAGCACAAGGCTGTGTCAACACCAGACTACCCGTACATCAAAGAAAGTTGTGATTTCCTTATACTTGGTACTAACTAGGCCACATCTAGAACAATGCATCCAGTTCTAGGTGCCTCCAATCAAGACAGAAGTTGATCAACTAGAGCACATTCAGCAGGGAACTCTCAAGATGGTTGGAGGCATATGAGCATATGTCTTGTGAAGAAACTCTGAAAGCAGGGCTTGTTTAATCTCGAAAAGAGATACCTGCAGGTAAAAAAAAAATCATTTTTAGGCAGAGAAATGCTGAGAAAATAATAGTGTGGCAACCTCTGAAATAGTGATTTCCTTGTAAGTGGGAAGTATCTCCTGCCTCCTAAAGAAGCTCACCATTCATATGCACCAGGTGAGCTTGGGCTCTTAAGCAAACCTAATGAAACACTAAACATTGCAAGAGATTTCCTTCAAGTTAGGCAGTAATAGTTAAGTAAGAGTTTACTGATTTTTAAGGGTAAAGTATTGTTTTCACATAGGCAGTAAAGAAAAATATTAAAAAAAATTCATTCTAGGTGTAAACCAAAGGTTTGTCCAGGTCTTTGAACTTCTTATGTCTGCTGGAAGGATTCTTCCTGTAGAGTAGCTCTTGCTGTTGCTCATGGACTGTTGTAAAATTTACAGAGTACAGCTGTTTGCCCAGGCTGGTGAATGTTCTTGCTAGGGAAGCAATGGCCTTTGTATTCTGAACTGTGCCTTGGTTTGATTTGATGGAGTTTATCCTCTGTTTTCTTTTCCCTGAAATTTGTTGTGAATATTTTCGCTAAGGAGGAGAGCACTGTGTCGAGGAAATCAAAAGAAATCTGATGCATTTTTGCTTGGAAGTGAAAATGGTAGAACAAAGAGAGTGATTAACAAATATTTCTAAGTCTATCTTTTCCTTATGCCAAATCAACATGACTAACAGTAAGGACTGAGATCTAAAAGTAGAAGAAAATAAACGAAACCTCGTGGGTCCTTGGTAGAAACTACTCTACTTGGGAATGTAGAATACATTGTAATCAATCTTTTACTATGTGGATTTATACCGTGAAAGATGTTAGGAAGTGGCTGGGAAGACACCAATATAATCGGTCCTGGAGTTGTGCCAGAATGTTCAATCTGTCCTGTCCAGATGTTGTCCTTTTAGGCCAAGGAAAATACCTCTGCCCAACTCGCTTCCTCCTTATTACAGAAGCAAGCTTGACATTTGCATTGTATGTTTGCAAGTTTGGTTTGTAGTCCTGACTCATGCTGGGCTCATCAAATGCAGGACTACCCAGCAGGCAGCACTGCTCACAGCACTTGCAAAACTTCTAATAATTATTTTTAGATGTTCTTTTTCACCTCTCTGATTAACTCTTTCCTGCTTCAGTCTCCTCCCAAAAAAACAACCTGCCTCAATTTTTTTTTTCCCCCACTTATCCCAGATTTGCTGTATCACTTTGCCAGGTCAGTCTTCCTGAAGCCATTGCTGGTATCCTCATGGCCTTTCATGGAATTTATGCTACACTTCCCTGTGCACTGTTGACTTAGCATGACTGCACTCATGAGAAGGTCCCCAGTTATCCCCTTCAACTATCTGTGAAGTCTGGCCAATGATTATATGTCTCTCAGCTGCCTGTGAAATCCAGCCATTCTTCACTGCACTATCTATAGAGCTTATTAGCTTCTCCCCTTGTAATCTCTCAATAGTTTCTCGTTTACGTTGCATGGAGAGTTTTAGCATGTCCTGTTCAGTTGATTTAACTCCAGGTGGAAGCAGCCTTGTTGCTTTCCTGAGCCCTAACAGCAATAGCATCATCCTTAGTTATGTATGCAGTACAGTAGCACAAAGGGAGATGAGGAAATAAGGACATGGGCACTAATGGCTGGTGATAGATGGCTGAAACCTCTTCAGGTTCCTTCCATGCACCCTGGCACAAGAATCCACCTGCCAGGGCTACCTGGGAGTCACAGTGTGTGAATGGGAATGGGAGCAAACTCTGCCTAAATTCTGAGCTAATAGGAAATGAGAAATCTAATATTGTGTGTCATGGCCGTGATAAGTAAGCCTTGTTGGAAGGCTGGATATGGCCTCACATTTCTTAACTCTTGTGGTAACAATATGAGAGTTGGCAGACTTAATATATGGCAGTGTGGGGTCTCATCTGCCCACACTTGCACCATCAGACCTCATCAATGAGAGGAATTTTTTTCTTGTCGTTCCTGGTCACTGAGGACAGGGGGAACAGAACAAGCAGGAGTAGCTGTAGTCACAGCTGTCATTGTAGTATCAGTATGGGAATAAACACTTAAAAACTGGATACTGGAAAAGTCCCTAGTTCTAGTCCGTGGTTAAGCCAGATAACTTTGGGTAGTCAGCTGTTAAATGGGAATGTGCCCTGGTTATGAGATATTGGATCCCACCACAGCTGTAAGGCAAAAATGAAATGCTACAATCCACTGGTATTACATGAAGAAACAGATCTTCAGAATCACTGTTCACACCTTTTGATTTAAAAAAGAAACCAAAAAAACCTTTCCTAAATGATTTAAATTTGAGACTTTAGGAAAATGACATTGATACTGCCCATTGTTATCTCTTTTACAGACCATACTCAAACCCTTGCTTAATGGGTATGTACCTCTTAAAAATTAAAAACTGTGGAACTTGAGGCTTTTTAACAATGCTTTAATATTTTGGAAATAATACTTGATTAATTTCTGTATTATTAGATCTTTACAGTACTTGGCTGCAAGTACAACAAAGAAACAGCATGCATAATAATTTTAGTGACTGCAGAGTCTGCTGCCCAGTTACAAAAACTCCATCCGGAAGGAAAAGACATCACATCCTATACACCTGCTTATACAATCTTACAGATATTGCTATTGCAAAGGCACCAGGCTTTCTTTCATTGATTTCTGGCAGTCAGATTTCATGAACAAAGTGAATGAGGCACAATGGGCAATGCTGACTAAGATGGAAAGATAATGCTTATTTTTGTAGCAAAAAAAAATTAGGAGATTGGTATCAATAAAACTACTTTTCTTTCTGAAACAACACTGGGGTTGGCATTGGGAATTTCAGTGGGATTATACAGCTGGAATATAATTATATTCTTGGACGGCTTTTGTTTCTTTGTTAAACGCTATCCAACACACCATCAAAGATATAAGCATTTTTTATAATTTTAAAACTCTTTTGTAAGTGCTGCTGTAGAATTGGCATCCTTCCTTTAATCAGCTGAAAAATTGACCAGTACTTGTACAAGTTCTAGAGCTGCATCAAAGAATGGCTGGAAAAAGACGAAATTCTGACTACCACAGGTTTGAGATGCAGTTGATTTGGTAGATAAAGACAAAATCTTGAAGAGTCAGTGTTTATTCTTGGATTTATTTCACTTGGAGGAACAGTTCTTAAAACCCTTTTTGGTGGTCTGTTCCCATTTAGCTCTGGATATTTGGTTACTAACCTGTGGTGATTGTGAAAGAAGAAAAAAATGGTGAATTAAATACTACTATAATAAGGGGTGGTGTTTAGCCACCTTTATGTACAAAATCTTCAGATATATAGAATATGTATTAAAGATACTTCAGTATGAGAAATCAATGTCATGTGCAAGTGTTATGTAAAATGATTAAAAAGCAGAAATTCTTTGCTTTTTAGAACTTTAAAACACGCAACTTTCTGTTTATCTGGACTATGAGAGAGAAGCACATTGTTCTCCTTTTTATTAAGCTTTTTATTATGGGAACATTCCTCAAACAAAATATACCTGGAGTCGAACATTCCATCTCCAAAGGCAAAACACATTCTATTCTCAACATACTAGTATGAAGGGCTGAATCTTACTTTAAATTATTTGTCTTTTGCCAAAATATTTGGTAGGTCTACTTAACTGGATAAAAAATGATCCTGAATGCTCAAAGTACTTTTGTGAAACAAAATGTATGTTATGCATGTACAATGACAACAGGAAAGGAAGAAGCAGAGATTGCCAAGGACATTCTGAGAACATTTATTGATTGGAAACAAATCAGTAGATTTTTTGTTTTGTTTTGTTTTGTTTTGCTGGATTGTTTTTTTCTTCTCCATATTACACGAAGTGGTCTCTGTCTGGGTGTAATTTTTACTTTTTAGTGCCATCTGCACCTGTGGCCTTTGGACTTAATGTTTATGACAGATGGACTGGACTGTGTTTGCACCATTTAGTGTATAATCCTTCTGTATGTATCTATGCCATGCTAGGCTGTGGCACCGGCCCAATGGGCATATTTATTAGTGCAGACTTCCTGTCTGCTTCCATTGTTCTGTTGCAGTGTCCTTTGAGCCTAATGGACCTTGCTTTGTGCTGGGCCCACCTACAAAATATTGTTTCTGATTCGTGCCAGATTATCTATTGCAGATTCTGAATTTTTTTTTCCTCTAACACATTTGCCAACTAGAACGCTTAAAATGGATCAATTCCATATTGTAAATGCTCTTCCTCCCCTCTCAGCCTGCAAGCTTCGTTTTGGAACAAGCTTGCTAGCTTTGTTTGCTGGTACTAAGATGCTCGATAAAAACAGGAGAAACATTTCTACTGAAAAATGTCACCTCTCACTACCTGAGCTCCTGTTCTACTGGAAGCAGAAGCTGTCCCCAGTAAGGCAATGGCCCCTGTACAAGAGGGAGCAATAAACATAGCCTTGGCTTCAGGAGCTTGCTGGCTGGCCCGTGGCCTGCAGCCTGGAGCTGGGTGGCACATCCCATCCCTGCTGACTTCATCGGAGCTGTGTGATGCAGGAGAAAGGATGGGCTGCTACTGAACAAGAAATGTTGCCTTCTGGATCTGAACAGCAAAACAAATGCAACACTTGGGAACTTGCAAATTTTTAAGTTCTTTGACTATTTGTGAACGTAGCAGTCCACAGATGTGATATCGTGAAAACAAAGAGCAATTCATTATTGATCATTTATCTCATGAAATCACAAAGTTGCCTCTCTAGTTCTTGGGCCTGTTACAGAAAAGCACAAAATGAACCTCGCAGTTTAGTTGTAGTCACATCAAATCAGTGGCAAATTTCAAACAGACAATTTAGAAACAAACCCACCCTTCTCTGAGTTATGAAAAACATAATTTTTCAATGTATATATCCTAACAGCTAAAAAGGACTTTAAAAAAATATTTCTACAGACAGTAATCACACCTCTGTAAACCCTCTACAGAGACAGAGAGCACCTATAAACTTCTCATATTACACAGCAAGGCTATGTAGTCTGTGCTCATATTATCATGATCATGAGAAAAGGAAACACATTCTGCATCATACACCTGGGATAACAGGGATAGTTTCTGCTGTGGGTATACCTGCCAATCAGATTTCTGCAGGATGAGAATGAAGACCTGTGAGGGAGAATTCATCATATCATAAATAAAAAAGCAATTATCAGTAACAGTTTCATGTCTAGAAAAGGCTTCTTTATACTACTGAAATAAAGCTGTATAGTAAAAAACAAAAGATATGATGGCATATTCATGACTGGAAAGTAGGGAAAAATTTATTTTTTCACTCAGCCATTTTAAATTTGGCATTTCTAATTTGTAGTAAAAACTCAAACTGTCAAATATATATCCAGAATATATTACTTGTGATCCTGGCCTTGAGAAGAAACCACGTAGAAGTCCATGTACAAATACTCATGTGTGATTTGTATATCTGCCTTTTTCATTCACCTTTAATGCTCTTGAATACTTAGTACTTTTGAAGATCGGGTACCCAAACTGCAATGGTGAAATTCCATATAGGCAATTTTTGAGAAGGAATGGGTATATTTTCAACCCTGAATTTAATATTAAAACACACGGTTGAAATTGGAAAATCTCGTGGCAGTATGTTTTGAAATCAACTTTCACACCCCAAGTAATTTATATTTCTTTCTTTTTGTGATATCTGGAAGAGTTTCATCAATTTAGCCTCATAGTTGCACATCTTGAAGGAATATTTTTAAGAATGCAGTGTAAAAAATGTGCAAGCTAGTTGTGGGCAAATCCTGTTTAATACCCTTCAAATTGAATTAGCTGTGTGACGCTTCTGGTTTTTTCCCTCTGTTTGCTGTGGCAGTATCACAATTTGTTTCTGATAAATTATTGCTCACCTACTCCATGAAAAAGCAGTTTTCTAAGTTGCTTTTCTCTGCTGCCAGTCAGAGTGAGGATGAAGTATCTTCTCAAAAGTACTGTAAAAGCTGCAGTATCTCCTTATTTGTAAAAGACAATTTATAAATGTTAAGGTGAGAGCAGAGGCTGGTACAGTGGTAAATCACAGAGGAGACAGGATATTATTTAGGTTGTTTTTGGGTTTTTTTATTTGCTTTTCTTTCTTTTGCTTTACAGAATTCATAGCCAAAGTTCAGGGCAACAATAGAGATATCATCCAAGTTTGCCAGAATAGAGCAGTAATCTTCTCCTACTGAAGTCTGTTGGTTACATGATAAGATTAGCTTTAAGGTTATTGCAGTGTTTGAGTTTCTGATTTGAGCCCTCTGCAAATAATGACCTGAGGGGTTGTGTCATCATGTAGACAAGCTACATGGCCATTCAGCTGTGATTATCCTAACTTCAGTGCCAGTAATATACTGTGGCCCAGAACTGTGGAGCTAGGTATCATGTCCTGCAAATGGAATTATTCTGTTAATCACAGAAGAGCCTGGGGACTGGGCTGATGGAAGCACATAATAGCAAGGTTATGCCTATCAAGGATATGCAGCCTAAATCTCCCAACTGTGAGGCAGTGTAGAGACAAGTGTTCCGTGATGGCCCTCCCTCGTGGATCATCTTCATATCCCTTCCCTAGACAGTACCTGATCACCAGCCAAGCCAATACACCAGGCTGTCATCGTCTGCCCTGGCATCTGCAGGGTTGCATCTGAAATGCACACAACCAAGGGGATTTTTCATTACCTTGAACATTAGAGAGTCAGTCTTGTCTGGCCTTGACTGAATTCACACTTCTGTTGGAGGAACTTTGAATCTAAAAACTTTGCGGAACTTTCAAACTGGCCAATAACTACCTGCATGTAGCTGGGGACAGGAGACAGGAGACTCTGGTCATCTGCAAGCAGACAGACTGACTGCCCCATCCATGACTTTCCAGGGGCTGACCAATGGATTAAGCCACTTTGTCTCTAGGCTTGTTTGAGTCTGCTCTTTAGAAAGACCAATATCCCCACCTCTAACCTGCTGGGGGATTCCACTGATGTTATTCATTGTAAGATCCATCAGGGAAACCAGCTTCTGCTTTTGCCTGCTGAAACACCATTTGTTGCTGCTAGATCACCAGTGACTTTGAAAGGTCCCACAGACAGGTTACTTTGAGCCTCACCTGGCACCTCCTGGGGTGGTTCTGAGCATTGACTGACGGAGGATCGGCAGCTTTTTGCTTCCCCACCAATTTTCTTTTCTAGTATGTCTGCACATACTCTTTAATGCCACTGCTTTGTCCTGTCTTGCAGGTTATTTTTATTGTTGATACTTTTCTGATGCTTTATACCTAGATGTTAGGAGCAACCTGGTCTCATTTGTGATGCAATTGAATCATTCTTCATATCTGCTCCTCACAAAATTAAAGAATTTCTCCGATATTGAACATTAAATAAAAGGATGTGGTGATAAATTTGTCAGATGTGGTAGGCAGAATAAAGCTCAAAGGTTTGGTTTTACATATGTATAATGTAGCTGCAGCCTCTTTCTTCCAAAAGTTAATTTCACTTTGTGCACTCAGGAAGCATAGTTAAATTCTGAATAACTGCTCCTAGTTGAAACAGAAAGAAAAAAATTGCATTTCGTTTATGAGTAGAGAGTGTAATACAATGTGTTTTGTGCGTCTTTTTACTATTTTAGAAACAATATATTTTTTATTCCTTTTTTTTCTTGTAGACTGATATATGCAAATGACAATGTATAAAAAACATTCACATCATAATAAAATTGTTTGAAAAAAAAGGCAAATATCAAAACCTGCAAATACTGGAATAACAAATGTTAAGAGGGTGAAATGAACATATTTTTAGAAAGCTTTTGTGAGAGATCTGTATAATGTGGTCTTTTTTTAATCAAACGTCTTTTTGCATAAAGACCTCAAGTTTTCCTTGTTTCTGTTTCTCATTTTATTAGATGTTATCAGGTCCTGCCTAAAAATTAAAAAGGACTCTGTGCACATAAAACCCTCCTATGTTTATTTTCTTCCCTAGCGGTGGGGAGTTAAAGTAGAGGGGTAGAGGGGTAGACTGTGAACATGTTGGAATCAGTTGTTTCTCTGTATAGGGACTCAAAGACAGAGCGTGATTAGTTGCTTTAGCCAAAGCCAGTAAGCAGTCCAACAACTAATTTAAAATCTATTCTTGTGGTAGTCTTCAGTGCTAGGAAAAGCAGTTTTTCCCATGTTTGACAGCCCACATGTGAACCTCACAGCACAGCTTCTGCATGCGACTGAAATCGATATGGCCAGCAATACACACTGAGTGGGATTATTTCACTTGTCCGCCTCTCTGCTCTCAATCTCTTTCTTTTGTCTATTAGTTGTATTTCCATTCCACCAGTTAATACTGTGATCAATTCAGATGTGAGAGTAATTCGTCCTTTGTACAGGTCTTAAGTCTTCCATCTACCTACATGTTTTCCCCAAATCCTGTGATTGCTTGGGCTCAAGCAACAGAGACAGATGGAGGTTGTCACATCTACATACAAATGATGAAGAGATGATGGCTGTTGGCCATTGACTTGCAGTGGCAGATGTATCTTTAACTTGTACCTCAAAGGAGCCCCTTTTAAGGATCCTGCCACCATCACTTGTTGCTGAAAATGTAAAAACAGATCCTCAGCTCTCATGTACTCTGACATGGATTCACTGTGTTGCAACAGCAAGCCATTTACACAGCAAAACTCCTACCTAAATAAAACTAAGCCAAGGAAAATATGAGAGACTAGGGAGGTGCTCAGTGCTATTGGAAAGGTCTTGTAACATCTAATATCAACATAGAAATCTGACATGGAACGTATCTTTCAAATGAGATAAATTTTAAAGTGGTCATTGCTGCATGTATGTATTAACAGAAATCTGAATTTGAGAATAAATGACTACATAAGATCTCCTTAACCAAAGTTGATATCAAAGTTAGATTCTCTGTAACATTACTGACATATTTTATGAGGATCTAGATAATTCAGTGAAAATGTCTTCACAAAAATGGTATTGATAAGCTAAATTTGTGGGCCAAGACTTAGCCGTGTTTGTGTAACATAAAAAAATGCAGCTGATCAGGTCACTGTGGGAACTGACAGCACAAAGCATAGATAAAAGCTGCAGCATTGACTGTTTTTGTTTATGTTAAGTGGTTGTTTCCATTTAAAAACATGGTTGTTTCCATTTAAAATAGTAGCTGCATTATGTTTTCCGTGTGCTAGTGTAAAAAAAAAGGAGGTGTACTTGTGGGGAACAGGAGGGAAGAGACTAACGAAGGCTTAGAATTTCCATTAATTAATCAACTTTGCTATAGAAAAATAACGGGTGAAATAGCAAGCAAAATAATATTTATGTGTTTGTGTGTGGAATAAGTCCAAATGTATTTAAAAACTGATTAATTCTAAGTTCCCAGTGGTTAATACTAGCCTCTATTTTCGGTACTCTGATATTTGAGTTTATAGAATATATATTCTCTTCCTTCTGACTTCTCTGTAGTCATTTCTGTTAATTATCATCTGAAAGACTATGTAGTCCACTTCTAAGTGACATAAAAATGCAGTAATTCTCAGAAATTGTCCCACTGATGCCTATGAAGCTATTTGCAAGAGAAATTGCTGGCCAGAGTAAGCAAGGTCTCTATTAAAGGGTTCAAATGGAAGATAAAGTTAAATGTATGTTTGCTTGATATATTCTCATTCTCTAACATTCTTTTTGTTTAAATCCTTATTTCTTCTTCTACTTATGTTTCTAACTCCTAACTCTTGCTCTGTTTGTTCTTCCTTTTTTTTTTTTTTTTTATTTTTCTCTTTCCTCCTCCTAATACTGCATTTTAACAAGATTTTGTGAGTCACACTGATTCCAGGCAAACAAGCTGCTGTACTGTAAAATAAATAGCCTTGAAATGCTACAAAGTAAATCACTTGCCTTCAAGATTAAGCTTAAATGTTTGCTTCAGCTTCATGTCTGAACATCCTTCCACTTAACCAGATGATAGCAGACTTTTTGCCAACAAAACATATCTTTACTAAACCAGGGCCATCTTTCAATAAGAACAGAACAGTATGATGCCCTCTGCCATCAAAACATGCCTCTAGCCCTATTTATTTATGAGGAGCTTTGTACTGGATACAAACTGATCATGAATGTTATCCAGCTTTATATAAGATGTCACATGGTGTTGGTAATCTGATACAGGGTTTTAAATGGATAGCTACACTGCCAGTTTGAAGTGCCAGCATTTTTTTTTCACCATTTTGCTATCAAATGGCATAGCATGAAGAAATAGTCAAGCCTTCACTGAGTTTCTGTCTTCTGCAGAAGAATTGCTACGTCTTTATTTTGCCTTTTCTTCTTCTGAAATATAATAAACTATTTAGTGTTCTTTACGGAGAATCATAGAAATAGATTGTTTTAGGAAGAGTAATCTATGTTTTACTCCTTTCACCCAAAGATATCTTTTTCACAACCTTGTGTTTCCACATCTGTTTGCAGTATTTTATTAAAATAGTTACACTTTGATTTTACAGGTCTGGAGAGTCTTGAGAAACAGACAAGAAACACTGACTTTTCTTGGTGTTTATTCTCAAATAATTCTATTTGATCACATATACTTGTTACTGCAAATCTAGAGAATCAGCTTTACGTGTGGATTAGGCATAAAACTGACATTTGCTTCATGCAGGCATGGAAAAATCTAACCTGGTGTGAGAAACCTGAAGTGTGACTAACATCCTGAATTTTTGCTTTGCAACACAATCTAGAGAATGGATGAGCATTAACATGGAAAATCTAGGCTCTTTTTCCCAGAGGGCACCTTTGCATTATTGTAGCTGAAGTGCTTTGTGTGCTCTATCACTTTGATCTGAAACCAAAAATCTGATTAACACTTCTTTGAGTGTTTTAAAGGTAAACTTAGTAAAGTTTTGATGATTGGCTTGAATCCGTAGTTTAAATCATTTTAAGACAAGTTAAATTATGATTCTGGAACTGGTCTGCGTGTGCTTAAGGGAAGGAAAATTGGCTGATATGTGCTTGACTTACTAGGAAGCAGGTATGAGAAAACATATGGCAGAGGGAACGTCTAAAAAGTGAAGAGAACCTAACCGAAAATTTTGTAAGCAATTAGAGGATAGTATAGGTAAAGATGTCTCAGGCCAGCATTTCAGTAGCCAATTATTTAGCAAACATTCATTTGCAATTGAAATAGCTTAAGTAGAGATGTGACTGGGGACAGGGGGTGGAACTGGTAAGGGGAATTGCATGCTCAATATTTGTATGTATGTTTCTTCTACTATGACAGAAAGACCTGTCGGTTTGTATGTTGCCCTAAGTTTGCGCATTAGAGAAACTGAATAGCATGACTGAGTTTAAAAGGGGTGACATTAATGTGAAGTCTAAGGATTCTTTATGTGCATAAAACCATGATGGTTCATTCCATGAACAGCTGCTAGCCAATAAGCCTTTTAAAAAGCCTTTTGGAGACAACACTGAAAATCAAGAGCTTACATTCTCACTGCAGGATTTGAACACTGAATTTTCAAAAATAGGGCACCTCCAAATACATGTTAAAGGGTAATGTAAATGCCTCTTTGGGACTCAGGAGGATATTAATGTATATCTCACTAAAACAGTTTGACCCCAGCCTGCAGCTAAGCCCCACACAGCCACTTATTCACTCCCCTTGAAGGGGACTCAGGAGAGAATCAGAGCAGTAAAAGTGAGAAAACTCATTGGTTGAGTTAAAGATGGTGAAATAAGTAAAATAAAAGCCACTCATGCAGGAAAAGCAAAACAAAGAATTAATTTACCATTTCCCATTGACAGACAGGTTTTCAGCCATCCCTGGGAAAGCCAGGCTCCATCATGTGTAACAGCGACTTGGGGGGACAATGCCAACACTCGAATGTCCATTCTCTTACTCCTTCTTTTTCTCTCTCTATATGCTGAGCATGATGCCATATGGTGTGGGATATCTCTTTGGTCAGTTGGGGTCAGCTGTCCTGGCTATGTCCCCTCCCAACTCCTTGTGCACCCCCAGCCCTCTCGCTGGTGGGGTGGGGTGAGAAGCAGCCTTAACGCCGTGCAAGACCTGCTCAGCAATAAGGAAAACACCCCCTGTCATCAACACCATTCTCAGCACAAATCCAAAACCCCATACCAGCTCCTGTGAAGTAAATGAACTCTCCCTGCCAAAACCCATGCATCAACATAACATTGAAATTACATCTTAGTACCTAATAGAGATGTTGTACAGTGTTAAGTGTATTTAAACATAATTAGATGTTATGAAACTGTTTTGAGGTGGTGACTTAATTGTCCAAGTTTTTATCTGAATGAATCTGGCTCTTTGGTATTTTTACTCCTGATTTTGTGCAGGCTGCAGAGCTCTCACAGTTTCAGGGAGCACAGAATTCTATGTGTAATAGCTGAGGCCTACTAGTGAAGCTGTGTCAAAGCTTGTAGCAAAAACCTTCCACTGAGCTATTTATTTGAGGTTATGTTGTCAGTTTTTGGGGGAAACTCTTTATTTATACTCTACCTGCACTGTGGTTCTGATTATTGATTAGTGCTATGCTGTAAGAAATAAACAATAGAATCTATGGATTTGCTCATATTTTGGGCAATTGTTGAAGATTCTATAGTAGTTATACTTTTCTGCATTGAAAGAACATTAGATACTAAAAATTTGATATCAAAAAATGATAAGCCAGAAGAAAACAAAACCAGCCTGTTTATAAAGTGTGTTACTGAAAACACACAGAATAGAATAGAAGGATGAAAGGTGTTAAGATGTTAAAAATCTTCCTTCTCTCTTTCTCTGATGCAAAATTTTCTAGGAGCTAAAGGATGGGAGTGCCAGTTCCAAATCACTACAATTGTTCAGCAGTGGTAGAATTGTCCAAGGAAAGATGCATCACAATTCAGGGTTTCTGACCTTATACACTTAGAACTAAGGATTAAGGAACTACATCTTAATTATGGAGAGAGGAGGGTGAGCTGGCAAAGGTACTACAGTCACATGATTTCCAAAGATAAACACAACCAGCACATATATTTTAAAATGTGCTTCATTTTTTATTAATTTAAAGCTATTTAAATTGTAAGGGTTTGTGAGACTGGTGTCCTACATGTCCTGACCAATGCATGGGAAGAAAAATTATATCCCCTTTTAATGAAATTACAAAACATTTCCTTGAGATCTGATCCTGTAGCTTAATAGAATTGTCTCATCTTATGGACAACTTAGCTAATGCTGGTGTAATCAGAGATGGCTGTTGTAGCATGAGTTGGAAGTACATCATTAAGAATGTAACAGCTGCAAGTTCCGCTTAGAATTTGTCATTATATCTTGAAGTACAAACATTCAAAATACAGTTCAAAAGAATATAGAACCTTCAGCTATGTGGTTTTCACCACTGAAATGAAATTAACAATAAAAATATTGGTGTGTATACAACAAACAGACTCAGGTATAACAGATTTGTGCTGTGCATTAGGAATTAGTCCCCTTGTGTCTGATGACTACAGCTATCAGGGCAGGACAGAAGGCCTTTGATCACAGTCTAAAAGCATATTTTGCACTTCCTTTTGCATACTTGATTTGCCTCTTGTATGCAAATATATTTGCTCTATGTTTGTAAAGTGTCTCCTATTAATCTGCATTGACCTTATTTTCTTTAGCAGGTTGACTAACTTGCTTTGTGCAAGTTACACTGTAAGGACAGCTTTAACAGTTGAATTAGACGGTCTGCTCACTTTTTACAGTAGATTTTATTAGACTAAATGTTTGGTAGACAGGCTTAAAACCAATACCTACAGGTATCTGTTCAGCACAGTGCTCAGGAAATTAACCATGGAGCTCTCATTAGCATTAATGGGTGCTTAGTGGTTAATTTACTGTGCACCATACTAAAAACATTCCCCCCAGGGTGCTTACCAGCCTGTGTGGGAGATTTCTCCCTGCTGATGATACCGTAATTGTATTTTATTAGATCGAGTTGCAACTGAAAGATTTTGATTTCTATGACATCTGTGACTGACTCAAAGACAAAACACACACACCTGTGCTCCTTATGAGTCAGCTGTGACAGCAAAATACTCCCCTCAAGGAGCTCTTGTGGAAAGATACAGCAGAAAAAAAGGTACTATAAATACTTCCAATTTCTTGTAAAAATGGAAGGTTACAGCTAATATTTTTTATGATAAATATTAAATATTAAAAGAAAAAACTTTCAAAATAACTATTCAAAAATTTGGAATAAACCCTGAAATTTTAGCTTAGTCTTATTATGCATGTGTTTTCAGTTAAAAAGAGAAGACTTCAAGAAATTACGGTAAATCAATTGGAATCAAGAGTCTGGGAACTCAAGTCTTAAAGAAGAGAAAGTCTTCTCAGTCAGAGGTGCAAAAACTCCCTTGAATCCATGTTCCAGTCCAAGACAAATGCCCTCAATTCTGTTCTGAATAATGAATTTTAAAAGAGCATTCACCTTGAGCAGAAAACTATAAAAAATGTGGAAAGGAGAAAACAAGAAAGAACCTTGTGCTTTGTTGAACAGAAACCTGTGGGCTAAAGGCAGAGAGAATCAGCCTGTGTCTGCTTTAGAAAGAAGATTCTTAATTTCTTAACAATACACAAAGAAGGCAGATGTGCTTAAAATTATCTTTTACCCAAAACAGATCCAAATTATATCTGTTTCACTTACTAATGGGACCAATGCTAAGCACAAAAGCAAAGGCAGGGTTACTAAAGCAAATCTTACTAAGCTTCATGTATGTGTATGTGAAGGAGATGGGAGAGGAAAAGATTATATCCTTCCCAAAATATTGGAATATAAAACAATCAGAGAGACAGTGTTAAGAAATATGAGTGGCATCATTAAACTGTGGAGTAATATAAATTCTAGCTGCATTTAAGACAAGAAAGAAAGTAGGGAGCAGACTAACATGGATTTATAAGGGTGACCCCATCAGGAAAAATGTTAGTAAATATTGATGATATGAAAGAGATGGAAATAAACAGCCTAAAACAAAGGTCTCATGGATCATATTAGCTGAATCTCAATTGTAATAATTTGTTGTTGTTGTTGTTGTTGTTAAAAGAAGTAAAAGTCAGTCTAATTTGTCTGGACTTCAGAGAACTATGGGGAATCATGGGTTACATTGAGAAAAATGGGGATTGGTAGGGAATTCTAGAGTGAGTGAGGAACTGGCTAGAAGAAAGATGAGTAGATTTTATTTTAATAGTAGTACATTTCTTGTATATTTCTGCTTATCTGATAATATAGACACCAAAATGTTATTTATCTTATAACTAGTTGGTCACTGGGGTGTTTTTAAGATCTTTTTCTTCACCATTGTCTGTAATTCTGTACTAAAGAGCAACTGTTACAGTGTCTGTCACTTAAACCTATGTCATAAGTGTCACAGATTCTCATAATTCATAATGGCAGTATCATTCTTGTACATTACAGGCTTTAACATCACTAGTTTGTGATACCCATCTATTATTATTTTTTCATCCTAACCTTCTTCCCCATTATTGCACATGTACATACTGAAGTGTTTGCCACTGTTAAGTGACCTGCTAATACCCTGGGTCAGCTTCACATCAAAAAGGTACATAAAAAATGTTTAGGACAGTGCTTTGCACTCTAATAGCTTCTAGGAAGGTTAAGAATAAAACTGAGCTTGAGTAGCCTTTTTTAAGACAGAGAAAGTTGCTGCCTCCAGAAAAAAAGGTCTTTCATTTGTTTCAGATATGTTTACAGAATATCTTTTTAAAATCTGGAAGCATATTTAAAGTGGATATCTGCCTAAGGGTAGCTAACAGATATATTACAATCTCCAATTGTGGGTGAACTGTAACAGATGTAATGAAGTGAGTGGTGCAGGAAAAGCACAGGATAAAACATGATATATCACAGCTGGAAGGCTAATGTCTTTCTTTTCACAGATATACAGATTGACTGCATGTAGCAGTTCACAGCAAGTAAAGAAAGGTAAACGTGGTTTCACTTCAAAAGGATGATTCCAAAGGAGCTTTGCTGGGCTTGGAATAAAGCATTTCTAGTGATAGAGACAGAAGAAAACTGCAGGTCTTGCCTACCTTTCCCTCCCTGGATATAACATTTGTTGCTGTGGTTTAAGTGATCACAGTCGTCTGTTTCAAATTTTTTTGAAAGAAAATGATACAGTGTAGCTTTTGTTGTCCCTGTATTTTATGGTTGCTATAAAAACTCTGGGAAAGAAACTTCTACCATTTATTTTCAGCAGTGTCTGTTATTTAAACACTGTCAGCTTATCAACTAATGTTCCTTTGCAAAAGTGAGACAAATTTCTGCACTAGGAAAAATTATGACAAAAAATATTAACAGTTTTAGAAGGTTTGCACTTATTTTCCTCAGTCAATAATTTATTTTCCATCACTGTATTCTTTAGTATTTGCAGTTTTGTTAATCTGTTTCTTCTTAGCTTGAGGGAAGATTGAAAGTGCTTGTTGAGTGGGTGTGGGTGAGGCACTGATCAAATAACACTTGTAGGAAAGGGTAGCAGGCAACAGCCTGTTCTTAAACAGCATAGGAGGAAATAAAAAGTGCTACATTCATCCCTGTTATGAAGAGACCCGGGAAGAAAAGACTATCAAGAGAGGCTCCTAAAATTGCAAAATAGATTTGTTGCATCTGAAGAGATACATGTATGGCAAAATGACAAAAACTGTTTTCCAGAAGTGTGGCAATTCTGGGGTAGACTGTGTACAAAGGGGCATCTATGGCTCCTAGAATATGCCCTTCATTGCTCCTACCAGCTGAAGACATCCTGCCCTCTACCAGATGTAAAAATAAAGTTCTATCAATGCCCACAGGAAGGCTCAGATGCTTCTAGAAAACGTAATAAAACTTCATAGGAAAAATCCTGACCCCACTGAAGGACATGGAAACCTACCCATGGGCAGCTGTAGAGTCTGATTTTTCTCACTAATTAGCAAAAAGTGAACTGGAAAATAGACAGAACTTGATTTAGTTCTTAACAAAGACCAGGTCCATCTTCAGCTTTCATGCTTAGAAAGTGAGGACTGAATACACTTTTTTGCCATAAAAATAAATTCTTAAACATGCAAGGATCTGAAAATGAGATGGCAAAACTAATGATGTACTGCAGGGTGTAGTATGAGTAAGAATAGTTTCTACATCAACTTTGATGATGAAGAATGTTTAATAAACCTGGCATTTTTATACTTAATAATTGCAAATACAATTCTCTGTGATAGACTTTCATCTTTTACCAATATAAAATAGTTTGATGAGATGGTCTGTAAGAAAAAATTCAAAAGTTTTTCCAGCAGAAAATTCTCATCTAATGAAATTGAAACATATTGGGGGATGGACAGACACATGCCAGCTAAATTTATCTAAATTGAGACATTGATCTGCACCTACACAGTATTTTTTTTCCAAATTGCTAGATACTGTTTCACACAAATAAAGCCAAATAATTCAATGTAACGAAAAAGATTATTTTAATATCTTTGACATTTCCCAGATATTATCAGTTCTGACTTTGCTTCTTCTTTCTCTTTTAATTTCTCATAAATGGATAGCTCTCGCTTCTCGCAGTGTGGACTTAAAAGGAAGCTGTAAGTTTTCTGATAAATCACTTTCTATTAGTTTTAAGGGCGCTCAGAGTTTCCCTTATGAGACTGTATTGAGCCTACTTCCTGTGGATGCAGACACACATCTTTGTTTTTCTTCATGGACTTCCAGCTAGACCATGAGATTGGGTAACCTACGTGATTTTGATACAGAGTGTGCACTTGTATTTCAGCTGCTAAAATTGTTTGCCTATTTCCTAAAAGTTGAATTTTTTATCTTTTGTGATAACATGAAAAAGAATTCTTATCTGGTCTCATCATTACCTGATATATCTAGAACACAGAAATTGTTGCTTGGGAAGAATGCATGATAATGGGATGGCTTCTGTACTAGAATCACACATAAATGTTCAGTCAGTCCCTTAAACCTTTTTGTAAAGCACCTGGCATGCTGCTATCCTGCACGGAAATGCCAAAACTTTCTAGTACTAGAATCTGGACTGACTATGAGCTGCCCTATATCAGCATGAGTGATGCCAGCTGAGAGCATGTTCATGTTTTTTCATGCACCTGCTGGTCACATCCTCCTTTGCCATTTCCATAGCTAAGTCAGGCACACCAGAGCACTGTGCAATATGTGCAAGTCCACATTGCTGCACAGAGCATGTTCCTGCACAAGCTGCCAGCACACAGGTACCTACATCTGAAACGCTGCACCTTGGAGCACCGTGGCTAACGTGTTAATTTTAGATGTCCCTAAAAAGTCTCCGTAAATTAAAGACTACTGCATTCAGGTAACATAAAATTCCTCCTGTACAAAATTTCCTTTTTTCTTCTTCCTCCCCTTTAGCCCTCTCTGCATCACAAAATAAGTACTATCTCAGCACTAAAGAGAAAAAGTTACCTGGGCAATATCACGCCCATATAACACATGCCTAGTATATGGGCTACAGTCTCTGAAAATTTTCGGCTCTCATATTGCAGAAAATTCTGTACCTTTTACCATAGATCTGTGGTGTTCTTTCCAATGAACATGTGAATAGTGGTTTTATGCATATATAATCTCAGTGATTCTGTAGCTGCATGGCATGACACAAATATATCTAGAGTATATTTACAGGGAGCAGAATAGCCTAGTTTAATTATGCAAAAATATTTATCTCCCCTAATACCATATCTGAAAAGTGTATTTCCCACTCCCACAGTTAAATGTATCCTCACATCAATTTCTCATGTGTAGTTCTCAACACAATGCTTTACATTTTCAAAGTGCTTTAGAAACATTAACTAATTAACTAATGCATGTCATTATGGGCCTGTGAATCTCGGATGTCAAAAGGCAAAAGACAAGGCAACTAGAGTGAATTAAATAAAACACAGATTAAATTTCCAGCATAGCAGCCCCCAGCATAGCAAATTTCTCTGCCCTGTGCAAAACTCTCTCATCTGCACTACTCTTTCTTGCTTTCTTCTGGTGTGAGGTAGCATTGCTTGGTAATAATCTTTCCCTTCAATTTAGGTCCCATAATTCATGGCACTTGTCTGCTCCTGCTTTAATACATATGAGCATAAGATTGTACTGTCCTTGAGATGTGGTTAAGATAGCATTTTTTCCAAGACATACTCACTGCACTGTCTTAGAATAGGAATTAATATAAATGCAGCAATCCTGACTTCTGATTCATACAAAAATCCTATTTGTCAATTTTGATCAGAGTCATGGTCTGAAAGTAAAATCTAAATTTGAGACAATGATGGGAAATATTTATGTCCTTTGATACAGTTCTGATATTGAAAGGACTGTCTGTATGAAGGTGTCTGATCTTTCTCCTGGGGGAACGGCCCTCATGTACTGGATACAGCCCAATAGAAAAAAAAACTCATTTGACTCACAGCTTATTTATAATCATTCTCTTTCCTTGGATCTCTTCAGATAGGGACAGAGTAAATTCTTGTATAGATGGCTGTTTGCACCTGGCCTTCTTTTCCCAAAATTCTTTAAGCCTTCACCTACACATAAATATATGGCATGTTCCTCAAGTGACCCACCCAAATGCTCCTCATTCAAAGAATTGTTCCTAATATGTAATGGTGATCTGTTTTCATGGCTGGAACCATGTTTTTTCATATGAAACTCAATGTAACCTTCATTTGACCAAAATAAAGACCCTTTTTTACAGTTGCTGGACCTATTCTCTTCCAGTTACACTGAGAAACAACATTTTGTGCACAGACTGATGAATTCGTGTGACAGATGAAAAACTTGAGGATCCAGTGGTTTCACAGGAGATGGTGAAGCCAATCTGCTTGATGGCATAGATGGATTGTTCAGCAAAATTCCTCCTCTGCAAGAAGCATAAAGCACCAGGTCTTACATGGTAAACTGATTCATTGAGAAAATCAGGTTGTATGCTGCTCATTAGATTCCATTTAGCATAATAAAACACCCTAAGAGCTCCAGGGAAGAAGAAAGATGCCCAGGGAGAAGGGAGAACAGCGGAGCACAGCAGAGCATAGGTGTGGCCATCAGGACAACAGAGCAATTCATTCTTTCTTTGGGAATGACTAGATGGGCAGGTTTTTCTGAACTGAAGTGCATTTGTAATACAAAGTTTGTAAGGAAAATTACTTGCTGCAGTTATTCTCAAGTTTCTGAAAAATTAGAATTTACTTCAGTGATTTTATCATCTTTCATCCTATATCCTCAAACTTAACTCTTCAGTATTCCTAAGGGGCAAATAAAAGTTGCAGGTAAAAGGCATCTTAATAACTGCTGGATAATAACAAAAGTTCTGACAATTTAAATTGATTTTGTACCTCAGTATTAATAACTGCAGAGCCATTATACAGCTATTAATGATGATACAGCTATTATAATTACAGCTATTGTAATAAATGAGGAAATGATTTCACTGGCTTAAGCAGAAACATTATAGTATAATCTATATGAAATGGCAGTTTTCTCCCTCCTGCAGATACTTCATTAGCACAATCATACTTCTCTAGTAGTAGCACCTAAGAGTCCCTTATTGGTATGAAAGAATTCCTGACAGCAGTGCCAACTTGCTTTGCAGTTAATGTGAAGAGGCCTGAACTATAAATATTTTTGTGACCTTTATGAATGCAACCAGATTGCTAATTTTAAATGATAAGTGTATAAACAGGTTGGAAAAGATGGACTGTACTGCTGAAAATTTGCCATTAACAAATTTTTTCCCAGAAATGTATGTTCAAGTGATTAATTACTTCATGTTACACTTGTCATAAATCTCCCTGGTGCACTGTGCTCCCCCATCTGTCTGTCTCATTGCCACAATATCTCTTGCTCTAAGTGTAAGTGTAGTTCCTTCTCCAGATACGTGGTTAGAAAGGCACCCAGAAAGACTTTATAGAAAATGGAGGGCAGAGGTCCAACAGAGTACAATGTGCTGTTGATGGAGTTGTTTTACAACAAGCTTTTAGAGACAGGGATTGTCTTTTAATGGTGTTCACAGTGCATCATCATCAAATGGGCTTCTCCCAGACTCACCACCCACGGCTGAGGTGCCTAATCTTTACCACAATCCAAAAATAACAGTATTCCATTCAGACATGTTCCTGGTTTTAATTTATCTTTAATAACAGTCTATAGATCAAATCTACCCTTTACATTATGGTTAATAAATAGTGTCCCAGCACAGAGGTTCTAAACAAGCTATTTTCGCTGCTAAGATGGAGACACTTTCTCCAGAGCTAATGAAACTTTTATAAAGCTGGATTGGTCCCTGTCTATCAGATCTTGGGGGAGAATTTTATAATCAAGGCTTAACGAGGTAAATGTCTATGGTTGGTACATTCAAGGACATCTTTCGCAGCTTTGTGAATAAAGGATATTATCACCTCATATAAAGTAGGAAAGAGAGATGAGGTGCATGGACCTGAACTGTGCATCTGGGGCTAGTTTAAGGAACACTGCTTTGTAAAATGTGATAGTAAAACTAGACTTCCCTGAAGCTTTATTTGGCAGTTTAAAAAAAAGCCTGTTTTATTTCTTCATGTATATCCACATCTAATACATATCCCTAGGCCAATGTTAGATGGAGGGACTTAATTAATTGAAAACAGTTTGAGATTCTTACAATAACTTTTATCTCAGAAGCACATTGGTAGGTACATGATCAAGTAGATATCTACTTACTAAAAAAAAAAAGCAACATGTTTTGCTCCTACTGTACACAACTGGTGCATTTATATTGCTTTAATCTTTTAAATTCATAACTAGGCAGTGACTTTGTCTTTTTGGCCAGGTACAGATCAGCAAAACTGTATCATCCATTTAACCCAAAGCTTCCTTTAACATACAGCTTGAGAATCAGGGACGTTTCTTGTGGTTTATATCTTGGCTATAATTCTATAATTCTTTGGTGCCTACCATTTTTCTTTTTTTCTCTCCTAAAAAAATCTAACCACACCCAAAAAAATCCCGAAGTGAAAAATAAAAAAAAAAACCAAGAAAAATCTCTGGTACAGTCTGAAGAGGGAAGTCTTTTGCAATAATGACAACATACCCACAAAGATCTGTTTCCCACTTGATATTTCTACTTTATTCCATTTAAGTGACCATGAAAGACTTTTTTTTTCCCATTTTCTCCCTAAAAATGTTCATTCTTATATAACTATAGAGTATGTATTGAAATGGAGTACATGAAAATAAGTTGTAATGAAAGCTTGGTTCATAAAAAAATTAAATGCAAAACCAAATGTTTAGTCAATTGTTAGTCCCTTTGATTAGATTCAACAGATCAATAGGCTGTTATTTTCCTGAATTACTATAATTCTGACAGTTTCCTGTTTGCTTACAGCATATGTTGTTTGCATTTATATTGTAATTTGCCTTGTAATTTGCAATATAATCTTAAGGAAACATCGAATGTTTCCTTGCTATATAGGGTCCCCTACAGTTAGATTTTCAAAAGTCAAGCTCAAATAAACCATTTGGATTTAAGCAGAAGAAAGGAAATTAATAATGAGATATTAATAGAAACTTTTTCAAGGAATTTCAGAACTTTGAGAAGAAAATGTTTGAAATGTATCTGTGTTGAATACACCCACGGCTCAATATGACATCGTTCATAATTATGGTCATGAAAACTGACTATGTAACATTTGAAACAGGAGTTCTGTCATTGACCATATTGGGGCAATATTGATAGCAGACTATACTGGGCCTCCATGTGAACAACAATCTCTCACCACAAGGTTCATTGAGTACGAGCAGGACCATATCTAGAGACCATCAGGACTTCTCAAGAATGCATTAACTCAAAACCAGGGATTTGATGTTACCAAAATTTCTGCCGAGAGCTAAAGTAATAATTACCTTTATCAGCAATTGAAAGTGGAGGTGCAGCAGACCCTCAACCTGAAACACCTAACATCCCCAAAATTACGGAGTTCCTTATGAGTGTGTAGTACCAGCTTTAGGCTGCCCTTCTGGCTGGCTTTGACTGGGGACTAGAACCTGGGTAATTCTGTGTTTTGAGCATATCATTAACAGGGATAGTATATCTACCTGAAAAGGTATAAAAAAATGGGAGTTCCTCTGCTTGTTTGCTAATGTAGGAGGGAAGATATAGCCATTCTAGCTCTGCAGAGTGCTATGGTGGCACTGAAACTGCTAAGACAAAAATTTGTCTGCATGTGTTGGTGTAGAAATATTCTGTCTGCCTGTTTCAGGAACATCTACTCTGCCACCCTCCCACCCATCGCCACCAAGCTAGAGTCATAAATGTGGTATAAATAGTTAAATATTCAGTTGCTTAGAGGGGAAACTTTCTAGGAAGTTTGTTTAATGCTCGGCTTGAAAAAGATGTAGTTTCAACTGAGTTCTGATGTCTCAACTCAGAAGCATTGGGTTTCCCTAAATATTTTCCTGTTATCTCTGTCTGTCTCTTCTCAAAATCTTTTCTTTTTTTCCTTTGATTCTTTGTCTGGTTGAAAGCAATAACATAACATCATTAGATATCAAAGAGAATTTTTATTTTCCAGGTAGGCAATGCCAAATATAGTCCTCATGTTACATTATGCAAGGCATATGAACTGCTCCAAGTCCCCTTCTGGAGTCTGACCACTCTCCAGTAGCTGCCTGAGGATGGATAATTCTATCTTGAAGTCCAGAGCATTTGTGAATCTAGGTTGAATCTGAGCACCTTCATACCACAAAGTGTGAAATGTGAAATGTGAGCTGCTATAGGATAATGGGATGTCCTACAATGCAGACTGAGCTAAAAGAGGAACACAACAACAGAAGAAAGATACATGGAGCACCATGATTTTATAGGGGCTTGAACAAAAGTCAGGTAGGATCCAAACACACTGCAGGAATTTCAAAAGGAAAAATAAAGAGCTGGTACTCTTGGGATATTTTCATATACATTTACTATTTGAGGAGCTGTTGCTTTTAGAATTTTACAAATTATTAAACACATTAGCTTTGCTTTACGATTTCCACTGTAGGAGCATGTGTTGGATATCTGCCTACTTGTAACTCCTTTCAGACAGCCATTTCCCTCCTATTTACCGGCTTTTTATCATTTTAATTACATGACAAATGCTACAGATTACAGATTTTTTTTCTTGATTAATGTTGCTACTGAGGCATTCACTCTTGGAATACAGTTACAAGAAAAATATGTATTTATTCAATCTTTAGGATTGCTTAAATAATAAAAAAACTTGTCACTTTTTAAATCTCCTAGAAAAACATTTTTGTTTTGCCAGATCTTATGTTTCATACAGACGGCATGCACCATGCTAACAGTCAAAATACAGTATTACTGTAATATCAATATTTTATACACAACGATTTCATAAGCAATAACCTTGCAACTTAAAACAATGATTCTCTGTCATAATACAGATAATTAGGGATGAGCATCCTCATTCTGTTCATTTTTGATCTCCTCCTAATCTCTGTAAGTAAGAATATTAAACTCCAGTAATCCATAGATAATATGGTGGGAGTGACTCACCACAGTTGTGTACTGTGATCAAATTACTTACCTCAGAAGCATTTCTTTGCCTACAAATGACAAAAAAAATCCAGAAAAGAAAAATAAAATAACTGGTCTGTATCGCCTCTGGCCCCCCACAGTCTTTCTGAAAAACAGGTATTTGTAACAAAAAATTAAGTACAGTTCTAGACGTTATTTGGGGATTAAAATTAATTCCACCACAAAGAAGAAATCAATAGGTTATAGAATTTCAGCCAGTCAGAAACAAAATCAAAAACTATTTGGGCACTTTTATTCTCATCGATTGAGTATTTAAGTGGGATTTTTGTGGGGAACCTCTCATGTATAAAATATATAGGAAAGGGTTTAGAAGATGGGTCATGTAATCTTGTAGCTGTGAACCTATACACCACTGACCTGCACAGAAGTTCTGAGGGTATTCTCTTACATAATGACTGCAAACTCCAACAAACAACCTTCATCCTCTGAAATTTCTCACTTGTCTAGATAAACAAACCCGGTTTCTTCAGTCTTTATTTCCAAATCTTGTTTTCCAAACCTAATTCATTGCTGTTGCTTTCCTTTGGATTGTTTCCAGTTGATCTACATCTCCCTGCCAAAAACTCCATGTGATACAGCCAGAACCAAGTAGAGTGGAAGGATGACTTCACGAATCTAACATGACACTCCTATTTGTACACTGCCTCTCCATTGTTGTATTTATATATCACAGTATGATGTTTGTTTTTTTCTTCATACCACTGAGCTGCTTTTAAAAACCTGTCCATCTCTTATCCTCCAAACACTTACTCACATTCTTAAATGGACGTGAGTTAGAGGGGGCAATTAAGGTGTGTAAAGCAATGCACATATTTAAGCATTTCAAGGGTCAAGGCCAAATATTCCTGTCAAGGAGTAGTATAAAAAAAAACCTGAAGAGCCAACCGGAGTCAAACACACACTAAGCCAATAACAGAGTTCGCTAATGTAATTAAATCTTTTCTGATCTATGCTTACATGGGAACCAAGTGTGCCATTGTATGAACTAAATACTGTAATAGCAGTATTCTGCATCCCAGATCTGCTGTTGTTTATGGAAAGGAAGAAAAATTATCTTATTTCTAATTAAGCTTCAATTTACTTTTTAAGTAAATAAAATATATTTTAATTCACTGACTTTCAAGGTTTTTTTAATACGCTAGCCAGAGTGAAAGCAGTTTACCAATTAAAAAATTTACATAAATGCTTATCATATTCTGTTAATAGATTAAGTAACAGTAGATGACTCAAATAAAATGTGTTTATTTCAAATGTATTTCAGAAAAAGCATCAAAATATTATCTGGTGTTCAGTTTACTTCTATTTTGTCACAACACTATTCAGTTGTTAATAGAAAGTTTAATTCTAATTGTTAATTTCTTCATTCATGCTATCTCAGATGTGTAAATTTGAGTTGCTTTTTTTTTGTTGCTTTTTTCTTCTTTGTAAATATTTTATTACCATTTTTATAGACACTGTCAGGAAGCTTTTCTTTTCATCACTGATTTTCTGAATATTTAATCAAAAATGTCTTCAAAATTATATTGCTTTTTTAAAAGAAAGTTATTTGTACATTTTTACCTATGTGATTATGTAGATAAATGTTTAGTTAAAGGTAGCATTATTGAACTGCTTTTAAGGATGCTCGGTACACAACAGCTGACCCATCATGATGTGATTACTCATGTTGCCTTCATTTTCATTTCAACCAGAATGCAGGGTTTTCTTGGTCCTATTGTAAGAGCAGAAAAACAATTATTTTATGCATGACTGATGATAGTGATGGAGACACTATATGGGACACAGCAGGAAGCTGAGAACTGCTTGATGCTTCAAAACACTGTGTACTTACAGCATATTCAAATGTTGTAAACCTTAAATATTCAGACTAATTTTATTTGTAACTTTAGATTTTCTAATCGTCTGTAGATATATTTTTTTAAATTCCAATGACATGCTGAAAAAATAGTACTTTTCCAAAAATGCATAATGCATCATTTTTAAAGCATAAATGAGTTCTGACTAAGTGGATGCTTTACTAGGCAAACTGGTGTTAGAAGTTAATTGGGTTTGACTAGCAAGTCCAGTTATTGGCACAATTTATAAGCTTTTGCAGAATTGTGACCATTCTGCTATCATACAGTAATATGCACAATGTGAGATCTGACAGTAAGTGCTTGCTGTCTGACAGTAAGTAATGAATACAAGTAAAAAATATCCTTATAAAATAGACCCCTTTTTGAAATGAAATGTAGTACAAGACTATTTTTCAGGATGCTTAAACATTTATTACATTGGCATATAATTAACTTTTCATTGTCTTTCTGTTCTGTGCCAAATCTGTTACAGGAATGGTCAGTTGATGCTTCATGGTGGAGTAAAAACTTCCTAGTGGAGGAAGGATTTTTTTAGAAAATATTATTATATAACTATAATAATTATTCTGTATTTGGGGAGACTTCCTTGTTCTTTCTGAAACACAATGCTATAACTTTGAATCCTAAAGTAGGATTCATAAATCCTGGTGGTCTAAACCCATATAATTTTTTTTTTACTTTATGTGCTTAAATTTCTGCAGGTGTTTAGACATGAGGAAAATTTGGCATATATAACTGCTGTGTGAGGCATTTTGGTTTTATTTAGTATTAAGCGAGTTAATCTAAAGAAGAATTTAACCACCATAGAAGTAAACATTGCAGTGAAGTGCATAAAGTTTTACAATTAAATGCAATTTCATTTAGGGGAAGAATAACTTAATTTACCTTTACTTCTATGATGGCAGTGTTTTTAATTTTTGGGGGATTGTGACTCTTTGAGGTTGGTAATACATCTATCCCCCACTATTTTTTCCCTCAATTATCCAAAGGCTGGAAGGAGCTACCTCCCTTGAGAGCTTAACTATTGTTAAAATCCCTGTTTTCCTGCAGGATAACCAGCTCCTGGCAATTGCCCTGAAGCCCAGAGTTTGCCTTTGCAGGCTCATGCGTGCACATCACACCACCCGTCTCTTTTCCTGACTGCCAATTCCATCCCAATGAGCTGGCAGGGTGCTCAAATTCACATCAATTCTGTTCCATGATATTTTCATCAAATTGCCAAGCCTTAATTGCATAAGTGGGCTACATGGTTTTTTTTGTGCTTGCACACCATTGTAAATAGGGCTAGCTACATGGAGCTGTCGGTAGGATATTTTGCATTTCAATGTTCTCATTTTTTTTCTGGGGGATCACTTTGTGTTCATCTCTTCTTAAGATGGTTTTGTAGGTTTCTCCCTCATATTTCACCCAGCGAGTTTAGTTTGGGCTTGATTTTGCATCTCAGAGAACACTAATTTTTTCACTTCATCAAGGAATACTGACAATTCTCAGAAAATATGCAGAAGTTCTAGTTCTTTATTGCGATGCTTCACTGGCACTTGGTGGATAACGTTAGTTGACCAAATGCTCTTATAGAATGGGACTGATTCACCATCGGCAGCTGTACCTGGAATTGCGGTCTGACTTCTTCACTGTGTGTGCTCAGGCCTGAAATCAGCTGCTAAGGTGATGCCAACAGCAGTTTTGGTACCATTTCAATGCAAACCCAAGGGATTCAAGAAGGGGGAAGGGGGTGGGGCATTTGTGTGTGTACTGACTTCACAATGGGTCAGCTGTGAGAACTAGGTATGTGTCTTTCTCTTTTTGGTGACTTAGTACCAACGCTGACATTATAAAGTGTGTTACTGTGATTTCTCTCTGGCACATTTCTAAAGCAGTAAGGAGAGTAAATATCTTGCTGTTATACTATATCATACTGTGATACATATGTGGAGAAAAAGTAGACCTGCAGATTCTGGTATTGATGTTGAAGATGATTTTAAAGGTAGAGTTTGATTCTGATATTGATGCTGAAGATGAGTTCAAAGATAGAGTTTGCATTTGCTCATAATAAGCGTTTAATAGATCATCAGGGTAAAGTCCTGAAGTAGAATTATTTCCAGCCATTTTTAGAGAAGTACAGGCAGTGGTGACCCTTTCCATACACAACTGTAATAAAATGATGGGGGATTTATTTGGATGCTGATCTAACAGCAAAAATTCAAGAAACTAGCTTATATAAAGCTTAAATGCAAGACTTGTTTATTGAAAAGTTTTCTGATTCCATTACCCTGAAATCACTTCAGGCCTGTCAGCCTGACCTTGGTGTTGGAGAAGACCATGGGGCAGATCATCTTGAAGGCCATCCCACACCATGCACAGCACAACCAGGGAACCAGGCCCAGCCAGCAGAGGTGTATGTGAGGCCGGTCCTGCTTGACCAGCTTGATTTCCATTTATGACTAGGTGACCAATCTAGTGGATGAGAGAAAGGTTGTGGATGTTGTCAATCCGGACCTTAGTAAAGACTTTGGCACAGCATTCTCCTGGAGGAACTGGCTGCTTATGGCTTCAATGGGTGCACAGTTCACTGGGTAAAAACCTGGCTGGATGGCTGGGCCCAGAGAGTGGTGGTGAATGGAGATACATCCAGCTGGCAGCCTGTCACAAGTGGTGACCAGCTCAGTATTGGGGACAGTCCTGTTTAATGTCTTTATTGACAGTATGGATGAGGGGATGAAGAGAACTCTCAGACAGTTCATAGCCAACACCAAGTTGGGTGGGAATGTTGAGCTGCTGGAGTGTAGGAAGGCTCTGCAGAGGGATCTGGACAGGCTGAAATGATGGGCTGAGGCCAGTGATATGAGGTTCAACAACATAAAGTGTTGATTTCTGTACTTGGGTGGCAACAACCCCAGGCAGTGCCACAGGCTGGGGGCAGAGTGGATGGAAAGTTGTCCAGTGGGAAAGGACTTGGGGGTGCTGGTCGACAGTAGCTGAATATGAGCCAGAGTGTGCCCAGGTGGCCAAGAAGGCCAATGGCATCCTGGCTTGTATCAGCAATAGTGTGGCCAGCAGGACCAGGGCAGGAATCATGCCTCTGTACTTGGCACTGGTGAGGCTGCACCTCACATGCTGTGTTCAGGCTCCTCATTACAAGAAAGACATTGAGTTGCTGGAAAATGTCCAGGGAGAGGCAATGGAGCTGGTGAGGTGTTTGTAGTGCAGGTGTGATGATGAATGGCTGAGAGAGCTGGGGATGTTTAGCCTGGAGAATAGGAAGCTCAGCAGAAACCTTATCACTCTATACAACTACCTGAAAGGAGGTTGTAGCCAGGGGAGAGTCAGTCTGTTCTCCAGGCAACCAGTGATAGGACAAGAGGAAATGGCCTCAAGGTGTGCCACGGGAGGCTTAGACTTAGACCAGGAAACATTTCTTCACGGAAAGGGTTTTGAAGAACTGGAACAGGCTGCCCAAGGAAGTGCTGGGGTCACTATCCCTGAACATATTTAAAAGACATGTTGATGTGGCACCTAGGGACAGGGTTTAGTGGAAGACTTGACAGTGCTGGGTTAGTGGTCAGACTCAGTGATTTTAGAGGTTTTTCCAACCTAAAAAATTCCATGGTTCCATGATTCTGAATAGCCAAAGGTCTAGCTGTGCTCTACTGGCTGTGGCTGCCTGCAGGTGAAGAAACTGCTGCTGTTCTGTTACCTCTGGTTGCCTATCACCAGCCTTGGGGGTGAATATAGTTAAATCACCTCAAACTTACAGCAGGCAGTTGAATAAAATGAATTGTTGAGCTGAAACATATGTTCTTATGCCGAGTATTGATTTTTAACTGCAAGAAGTTGTTAATTAGTCTGTTTCCCCAGCAATATGCAATAGCAACCAATAAGTGTTCAATGTTTAGTAACTGTTGTCCTGTGTATTTCTACATTTCCCTGAAGATTTAACTGCTGAGCACAGCTCAGTGTTTCCAGTTCATTAATCACTAGGTGTTTTAGAAGTCCAAAGAAAAACCCCCATCAACTGGCTGGTTTAGAAGACAATCTCTCTCAAGATTCTCCAGGAATTTTTTTTCCGAAAAAATCCCAGATGTTGATTTCATAAATACACAGCAGATTTATTTTCTTATAATTCCTACCTGTGCTCTTGAAGAAGCATCTTGGAAACTTGCTATATGGAATTTTTTAGCATATTCTGAGTCCTGCATGGAGAACTCATGGAACCTGAACCTATGGAAACCTGAACGTGTTCAGAAAAGCAAATGTTTTAAAAGGACAAGACAAAGAAGAAATTAGATTAAGAACCCAACTTGACAGGTTAATTCTTTGCTCCTATGCAGTCACTGAGCAAACAAAGTGTTATGCAAACCAGGAAATGCTCTTTTCACTCAGTCATGCTTTGAAATTATTATTTTTTGTCCTTGCCGATGTTTAGGTGGAGACTATTTTCCGTACTGTGTGGCACTGTATTTCTATGGTGCATAAGTTGTTTTCCTGAAAAATCACTGTCAACCTCTTCAGTGCCATGAAGATAGAAACCCAGCCTAGTGGTGGCAACAGCTTTGAATAAATGGTTCATTCATTTGGATGGAATATCAAAATGTACAGTAACCTATGCATCCACCTGCATCAGTGGAATACATTTCACATGCCCATTGGGTGCATCACATAGCACTGAAATGATCAAAGTGACAACCACTGGCTATATCACTTGTACTACCATCACATGGATGTGCTCAGATTAGTGAATAATTTGTTTTTGGGGTTCAGATAACAAATAAAAGTAAATACTCATGCTATAGAAGGTGTGTACTAAAAGGTGCCCCTTCGAAGTAGCATTGCTGTGAGTCAAGTAAAGACGTCAACACCAGCCCACAATTAAAGTAAACTCTATGTTGTCTCAATGTTTCATCACGAATTTCATGGGTGCCAGAAGTACCAAAGGTTTATGTGGTTCTTGCATAACTAGTCAGGGAGCAGCATTTAGGATTTTTGCAGGAGTGAAGCCCTGGCTGGCTGCCCAGCCTTCCCTCTCTTTTCCTGGGGGTTGGAACTGTCAGGGGATTCCCCAATAACAATCAATGACCTGCTGGCTCTTCTGGCAGCTTGCCATCAAGTTGTGAAACTGCTGAGAATTACATGTCCTGATTCACCCTCACATATGCCAGGGAGCTTCCAGCCAGGAGAATATTCTAACCTGTTAAACAAAGATAATGCATATATTCTACCTCTAGTAAATCATTTTTCCCCCTTTTTAACACAGGGCAAAATATGGTTTTTGTCTGTTGGTCTCTTGTGCAAGCATATCCTGAGGCCTTTTTTCATGTTAGGTTTTATGGATTCAGTAGAGGTTTTGTGTAATATCTTTCACACTGTTTTTTCCCCTTTAATATTTATGTGAATACCAAGAAAATCTAAATACACAGTTCAGGTTTTTGTGTTTGTGTTAATGCTAAACAGATTTTATCAAAGGTGATGATAATGATAACATCTATTTTACCTAAACCTTCATTTCTCATTTTACCTATTACCTTCAACTGTCTTCTGGCTAAAAATGCCAGCTTGCTCCACTTTGTATACAGCACAAGTTTGCACTTAATTTTTAGGCTACTTTTTGCAGTGAAATATTGGGTTACGTAATGATTATCTTGTACTTACCTATTTTTTTTCTGAAGAAATTTAATTTACATTGGGTTACAGCAACTCCATGCAATGTTACAGGCTCGGGGCAGATTGGCTGGAAGGCTGCCCAGCGGAAAATGACCTCAGGGTGCTGGTCAACAGCCCAATGAATATGAGCCAGCCTTGTGCCCAGGTGGCCAAGAAGGCCAAAGGCATCCTGGCCTGTAACAGAAATAGCGTGGCCAGCAGGACCAGGGCAGTGATTCAGTGATTGTCCCCTTTTACTTGTCACCGGAGAGGCCACACCTGGAATCTTGTGTCCAGTTCTGGGCCCCTCACTACAGGGACATTGAGGTGCTGGGGCATGTACAGAGAAGGGCAGTGGAGCTGGTGAAGGGTCTGGAGCATGTCCTATTGAGGAGAAGCTGAGGCAACTGGAGTTGTTTATCCTGGAGGAAAGGAAGCTCAAGGGGAGGCCTTTTATCCCTACAACCTGAAAGGAGCTTGTAGCAAGATGGGGCTTTGTCTCTTCTCCAAGCAACCAGGAAGACCAACCGTGCCCTGGGGCGCACCAGACACAGCTTTGCCCTCGTTCCCTGAGGGAGGTGATGATCCCACTGTACTTTGCCCTGTGCGCAGTTTTGGGCAGCACAATATCAAGGAGATGTATTAGAGAATGTCCAAAGAAGAGCTATGAAGGTGGTGAAACACCAAGAGGGGAAGCCACACGAGGAGCAACTTAGGTCACTTGGTCTGCTCAGCCTGGAGAAGAGGAGACTGAGGGGAGACCTCATTGCAGTCTAGAGCTTCCTCATGAGGGGAAGAGGAGGGGCAAACTCTGATCTCTTCTATGTGGTGAGACCCAAGGGAATGGCCTGAAGTTGTGCCAGGGGAAGTTTAGGTTGGATATCAGGAAAAGGATATTTACCCAGAGGGTGTTTGGGCACTGGAAGAGCCTCCCCAGGGATGTCGTCACAGCACCAAGCCTGACAGAGTTCAAGAAATATTTGGACAATGATCTCAGGCACGAGCGATTTTTGGGGTGTCCTGTGTAGGCCAGAATTTGGACTTTGGTGATCCTTTTGGGTCCCTTCCACCTCAGGATATTCTATATTTCTGTCAGCTAGAAACAGGATTCGAGGAAATAGCCTCAAGCTGTGCCAGGGGAGGTTCCAGCTGGACATAAGGAAGAATTTTTTCACTATGAGTGTGGTTAAGCATTGGAACAGACTGCTCAGGGAGGTGGTGAAGTCACCATCCCTTGAAGTGTTCAAGAAATGACTGTCCGTGACTCAGTGCTGTGGTTTAGTTGGCATGGTGGTGTTCAGTCAAAAGTTGGACTTGATGATCCTGGAGGTCTTTTCCAATCTTAATAATACTATGATTTTATGATTCTATGGTTTTATTGGAAACAGGACTAAGATTCCTATAAACTCTTTTGTGAAACCCTCACATGATACATGTTCTGAGAAAGCATTCTAAGAGAATACTGAGCTATAAGAATTCATAGAGATTTAATGATATTCTTTGCTGTGAAAGTTAATATAGTGACTTGGACTTAATAGTTTCTTATCCTTCAGAGCCTTGTTAGGTACTTTATTAGGGTTCTAAAAGATTTTCCTTGATTATATATTTTAGAGTTTCCAGAAAAAGAATATAGGAAACTTTGAGTCCTTTTAGGTGTAGTAGTTGTAGGTCATAGATAAAAGCAGGGTATCATGTGGATCAATTAGTCTTATATAATGTCACACATATCTCATGCTATTTTCAACTCTTAAGAACAAATGATTCTGCAAACAATTGCATAAACCTTGCCAAATCATTTCTTGTAAAATCCCTTAGAATGCAAATTCTCCAGAGATTTCTAACATATATTTTATTACGGCTTCATTTCTGGTACAATTTTGGATTTTAATGCAAAAAGATTTTAATGGTTAAAATTTTTATGGATTTTTAAGTTAACGCCAAGTGAAAAAAACCCTTCAAAAATCACATATAAAGTAGTTACTGCCTTATTAAAAATCAATGTACCACGTTTTATAACATACATTTAAAAACTCATCTAACAGCAAGCAACAGGTTATCTTACACTTTTGGTGTATAAAAATGGTTCTCTATGAAATTAGTTTGAGCCTTTCTAAAAAAGAAGCTACCTACAGGCGAATGAAGAAGGCATGTATGTGTAATCATTTTTCCTTCTTCTGAACCAGCAGAATGATTAATTTCCCCTTTAAAAAAAGACAAGAGATTAAAGGAAGTATTTGTTCAAAATAATTCAAAAGCTTTCAAGCCACTTAAGTGATTTCACTAATCTTTCAGGGTTGGGTTTGGTTTGTTTGTTTGTTTTTCAAATTAGTCTGTCTATAATAAATGTGTATTTTGCCTTTTTGTGAGTCAAAACTGCAATTCTTACTTTTAAGGAAATCAAGGTAGCCCTAACCAAAGTGACCACTTCTATTATTTTAACTTATTCACAAATGAAAAATCTAGGAGAAATTCATATTAAAATGTAAAAACTCCACAAGCTGTGTTTATAAGTGGTGATTAAAAATGTGGGTGTGGATTCTGTAAGGAGTTTCCTTCAAACCCTTCCAGTCTCATTATGCTAGATTTTGGCAAACCACCTAGTTGAACTGTAGGACTGTAAAATCCAAAGCTCTTCCAGCTTCCTGATTCATGTTGCAGATGTCAGACTGTGTCTTGAGAACAGGAGGAAGAGCAAATAGTGTACTCTGCACCATATGTTTCCCCACTGGCCTACACCTTTTTCCACCTAGAGGTGCTTACTTGTAAGTACATAGGTCTGTGATTGCATTCTCCTCCATATGGCAGGGTCGACAAAAATTGTACAGCAACAGGCCTTTACAAATTACAAGCCTCTTTTTTCCCCCATACATGCATAGCTGGACAGGAAATTATGACTCTTTTGGGTCAAACCTCCTTTCTGGTACAGTTCCTCACATCCAAATTTGCCTTAGGTGATCTCACATTGGAAGATTCACTGAAGAATTGTTCTTAAAGACAGCTATTAATGCAGGAAAGCAAGTGGTATCTACCATTTTTATTATTATTCTGGCAAACACTCTCATACGCAAATGAAATTCAGATTTGAATTGAGATTTCATGTATCTGCTTTGAGAACAAATAAAATTATTAAGATCACCTTGCAACATACTGAAAAGAAGAACTTTAATGAAAAGCCTCAACTACTTTAATGTACTGTGACACACACTACGTTGGAATAATTGGGTGTGTGAACAAACTGAATGCAACTGTACTGCAGTTTTGCTATCACTAACAGAGATGGCCTTAAATACCTCAGCAGCTTTACACATTGCATCTCTGTTACTAATATTAATGATAACTAGATAGCAACCCAAAAGCATAATTACTTTGCCCTTACCATTCCCATTATACTTTATATGAAAGAAAAATGAGACCCTAGCTTTTCTACATTCCAAACACCACAATACTACCAACATGAAGCATAACTGTGGAACTGAGAAAACATATTGAACAGAATACAAATCAAGAGCTCAATGACATAAGCACAGCTCCTTCATGTGCCTATGAGGATGTCCTCTGTGATGACTTACACACGATCTGAACAAAATACCCTTTTATTTTTGAATGCACTTTGCCCAGCAACACAGATGTGAATGAAACTGACTGTGATAATTTTCAGGTATGCGGTAGTTAGTGATGTGTGATGGATACTGCCCATCTAGCTCAGAAAAAATTTAAACATTTTTAAAACATCTACCCCAGTACATATATTAACTGCATGTCATATTACTCTGAAAATATGCTATTACCTATTGTGAAAGCACTTGCATGCCTAGTAACAAACATCCCAAGTCACACAGCAAGGCTGCCTAGATGTTATAATGCAAGGGCACGCACTTTGTTGTTACAAACATGTAATTTCTCTTGACCTCACTGGGCATTCTGTATGCATGACACTCGATGTAACTTTTCCTGCCATGGCAAAAGACCATATTCCCTGTTCAGTAATAATACCTTTGCACTTCGTGTTTGTGAGCATGACACACAATCTGCCTCAAAATTTCAACTGAGAGTTTTCTTTTCTGCACAGGAGATAATATAGTTTCAATACAACATAATACAACATATAGCATAGCATATGCTCATAGTAGAATTTACTATCAGCCATGTTAGGGAAATAATTTTATTCCTCCCTACTCCTTTTTTTTTTTTAAGGGAAGAATAAATGATATTTCTGGTCCAGCTAATGCAGTGACAAGGACTGTCGAGCTACATTTCTCCAGTTACCATGAGCCCAGGTGTTAAACATGGCACATGACACTGGTACGCACCACACAGTGAGGCAGGCGTGCTGTATGCTGACAGAGAATCAATAATGAAGTGGAAAAGACAATGACACTCTATGGCATTGTCTCTCTTCCTGACAGATCTGTTCAGCCCCAAAAGTATTAATTCAATTGCTTCAGTACCATCAGACTCTTTGATTTCATTCAAAAATCAGCACTCATGGGGAGACTGAGAGCAGCATCTATCATGCATAAATATGTTTCATGGTCCTTTCTTTTTAAATACTTAGTTATATAAATTGCTGTTGTAACTGATGAAGCCATAGTGTGTTTCAATCTTTTCTTCTCAATGATAACCTTTTCTGCAG
The DNA here is from genome assembly GCA_026261815.1 of Monarcha castaneiventris obscurior. NCBI lineage: Eukaryota > Metazoa > Chordata > Aves > Passeriformes > Monarchidae > Monarcha > Monarcha castaneiventris. The sequence continues at coordinate 8,187,337 of JAMPIT010000379.1, read as the reverse complement.
CGGAAATCCAGTTTTAAGTCAGCACTACCCTTGGCTTGACTCCATACTTGAGTATTTTAGGGAGAATCTAGTGACAAATTTAGTTAAAAGTTAATTAATTCAGTTTAGAAAACAGAGCTATGTTACTACTAGCTATATAGTAAGAAAGTAAGTTACATTTGTTCATTTTTCTCTCTACTCTCTCTATTCACTGTAATGACTACTGGGAATGTACAATGCTTTTTACTTTTTGTTCACCACTGCAAATACAGTCACACTCAATATTAGTTTACTTCTACGTCCCTGTTTCTTCTAAAATGATGGCATCCATGTATTGAGAATTATCAATCATGAAATCCAAACCAGGGAAGATCTGAGTAATATGATTGTAAAACACATCTGAAACATATAGGCTTGAAAGGTTTAAGTAGTTTCTGCAAACAATATTTATCTGCTATACAGATAAATAGAGAAATTGATTGTATTCTTTTATAGCTTGCACAATTTTCACAAATTAATGTTACTTACTTAATTTTTAGATCAAAGTGCTTAACTACATTGAATTTTCATTAATTGAATTTTTATTCACTGAATTTCATTAGTTGTAATGGACCCTGCATGCTTTCAAATTTTTTTTATTTTTTCAAATTAAGCTATTCACACAGGTTACTTAATCTCTGTTTTGGTGTCTGGAATTCAAGGATCATTCTCTTGATACTTAGGCCTCTACTTTTATGTGGGTTTGGACAGAGAAATCAGAATGGTGAATTTATACTACTTTCATATCATCAGATCTGGTAGTACTTGTGTAATCACGGTGGGGTTCAGCTCTACCATCCATCCTCATGGTTGAGTATCTATAGGAGGCCATACCAGGCTCAGATAATGTCATTCCCACATTAGAAAGTTAAAAAATACCGGTACTGGAATTGCACCCTAGGGTATGTACTCACACAGAAACTTTCAGGAATAATTTGGAATGTAAATGCAATTTGTGGTAGTGAATCACATACGACATTCATATTCTTTTCTTGAGGTTTTGTTTTACATTTATCTAAATTCTCATGGTCAAGATTGGTGAAAAGATGTACAATTTCAGCCTACAGCTTTCAGTACAAAATAAATCTGAAAAATATGCGCGAATAAAGGTCTGCTGAAAAATCTAGGGAGGGAGTTTGAGTTTCAAACAGTCATAGAAACTTTAAACAAAGCTAAAAGGACACACTCAGGTTCTGAAGGCAAGTTACGATCCTGCCTAATTGCTATTTTAATTTTAGTTGAGTATGCTTATTTTCTGTACTGAAAGTATATTGTAATATAGAAAGAAAATGTTCACAGAGGGACCTGGTTGGAAACAGTATTTCCATTAATATTTTTATTGGATGTTTCTCTGAGTGCAACTGCCATAATGAAGCCTTATTCTGTAAGAATTCAGAGCCCTTCAAACCTGTAATTCTTTCTCATGCTAAACCAGTAACCCTGCAAGACACGCCCAAGTAAGATGCCATTTTGAAGCAGGATTATGAGAAGTGGATGTTTGCACAATTTTGTGAACATGACTCTATTTAATGGAGGAAAACTAGATCATTTTTCAGATAAGTAACTCCTTTTCTAAAAATTATTTTCCCTTTATCTACTTTAAAAAGAGTTTCAAAAAAGCCTGCATCATGACCCACTGATAGGAAGAATTAGGATAACATTGGAGACAGTGAAAGAGAGAGAAAGGAAGCTGGGAAGAAGTGTGAACTGCTATCATTTTCCTCTTGAATAAATAGTTCTTTTTGCAATCGGTATTCATATCTTTAACGTGTAAACTACTGAAAATGTGAAGCCACCTTAGGAGCATTCATAAGCAATCTTAATTTTTGTATTAGAGAAATAAATATTGCTTACAGAATGCAGGGGCTGGGTGTACTGTGTAGAGCCTCATGCTACTCTGACAAGGGTTCCATGTCAAACCAGGGAAATTACATTGTCCCAAATTTTCTACAACAAGACATCACAGTAGATTATCTGGCTGCCACCACTCATCAGGCTGCAGCTGTTACCCTGCTCTGTCTGCCTGCACCAGCTCCCTGTATCTCTGCTGAAGTGAGATGGGATGCAGACCGTGCTTGAAAGCAGGTTGGATTAGCAATAATAAGGAGGCAGACTGTGCAGCCAGTAAAGAGTCAAACATGACTGGTGGTGCAAATCCAGGCTCACCCAGACTTTTGTTTGGTGTTTTGGTACAAGGGCTAGTGGGGTTTATCCATCACAGCATTAAAAATAAAAGAGTACATTGATGGTCTTGACCTTAATGTTATCCCTTTGATTTAATTTTGACCTCCTAATTTTGCATCAAAAGGATGAGGTACTGCTAAAACATGTCAAGAATTGAGAATGCAGGGAGCATTAACAGGAATTTTGTGGCCATGTGTAGAACTAGTGTATTGCTGAAGACTCTCTCTCTCTACTTCAAAAGGTTTCATAATTCTGCAGCTGTATACAAATGATCCATTTTGTTAATCTGAATTCCTAGGGTCATTAAAATTTTTTTCTCTCCTCTCCGAAGTGGTTTATTACTTTGAGAGAAAAAAATCAGTTTAAAGCCAGGTAAAGGAGGAAAGCTGACAAAAACATAAATTAGAGGAAGAACTTAATTTAAAAAGTGTCAAAAAGGATAGATAGTCTTAGTTCAATAATAAAGCCTGGTTCAAGAGCCTTCTATCTTAAAATAGAGCATTCGAGCACTCTATTACCTGTGTACAACCAATCTTTGATTTCCAATCTAAGCCTATTTTTGCTTCTTATGTGATTAGCATACAAATGCAACAAAAAAAAAAATGTGGCTACTCTGATGACACCTAGGATGGGTTTTTGACTTTCATGACAGTGTTAGTAAGAGATTCTGTATGATTTTGAAGGTGAGTCTTTAATTAAAGCCTCTTGTTTTTCTTGAATTTAAATATCATCTCTACTGAGTCAAGTGATATCTACACTTCCTGGAATATTTCATGCTGTGTCTTGTGCTGCTTTATGAAGACACCAAAGAATTTGTAGGGATTTGACGTTTTCTAGGCCACTATGCTGTGTTTCTGAATGTGAATACCTATTGAAGTCGCATGTACTTGGAGAATAGAAACACTATCCAGAGTTGTGAAAGCAGCTCTTGTTTTCCCTAGAATTTAATGCTTGCTGGAGCTCTCCCTGATAGAATATCCCTCAGGGTAGTCCCTGTAAGCTACAGTCATTATGGTAACGTTATTTCAAGATACTATATTTAAGTATAATCAAAGCAACATGCTGCAAACTTGAGCAGAGAGCTGTGCTTTGCATTATTTTCTTATAAATCTTTTGCTGCTTCTGATACTACTGACTAAGCCTAAATTTGCCTACCAAGCCAAAGATCAGCAGCAGCCTGTACAGCCAGTTATCATAACTTCTATGCCCAGACAAATCTTGGGTAACTCTATTGGAGACAGTTGATTTTGTCTGAATATATATTGATTTCCAGTGATGTTACTCAGTAAAATCATCATATTCAAAATAAGAGATGTAATCCTATTTTTAACTCCACAACTTGCTGTAGAGGGACAACAAACAAACAAACAAACAAACAAACAAACAAAGTCAGTGCAAATAGTGAGAACTGTGAATTCCTTCCTATTGATCCATGCCATTGGCTTGTGTTTTTGGTGGGACCAATTGTAAGAGCAGATGTGCACAATTACATCTCTGTGGTTTCCTTTGGCTTTTTGCTGAGATTGAGAACAAAGGTGCCTGTTATGATGGGGAGATTTGTGAAGTCTGTCATACTTTCTTTGGAACTGGCCTAAGACAGCAAATATATTTCACATAGATCATGCACTGAGATTGTTTTTTTCTCCATGCTGAGAGCAGTGGGGTCTGAGGAGTTTGCAAATAACTCTAATCTTCAAATCTCTCAAAAAAAACCCCCTAAAATTAAAGTTGTTGGCTATTTGGTTATTTAATTATCTTTATAGCAACAGCTGCATCATTTGCAAACACTCAAATCTGATTAAAATTAAAGATACTGAATTTACTAGCCAAATATCTCAGTCTAATGATCACTGAAATGGCAGTTAGCCAAAATATTTAACAGTTTAATTTCTGGTAGTGCATACAGTTTGAGTTCTTCAGCACCCACTGCCTCATTAATATTTCATTTGTGATGAGTTTCTGAAGTTCTTTGTAGCTAAGTTACAACATCATGAAGCTGGTTACTCTGCGTTTTTTCTCATGAGGGAAATTGTCTCCTGGGGGATGATAATTGACTGCTTGGGTTGGTCTCAGAGGATGTTGAAGGTCTTCTAAATTCTTCATGAGCGCCATTTGTGTCTGTAATTTTTGGCCTTCTAAGACAAGCTGAGCACCCAAATGGACCTGCACTCTTAAGTTGATCAGCTGCTGTGAGGTGATAGCCCTCTTGAGGGAATGCTGAAACCCACTCTTCTGAAATACAACTTTTGGTAGGGAGGGTACTTGCTCACTTTGTCTCTAGACCATCTCATTAGGAAATATAACTGAGAATGCGATTGCCTTCTACAAATGCCTAGGTCAAAATAGCTTGCAAATGTTCCACCTAAGTTTTATTTAGGTGGCTGTACTATTGCTACTGTCTGCTGCATCATTTTATTTGGCACTGTTTTGTTCTTTCTCTTGCTTTCACTGTGTCTTAGTTACTTAGATCAGGTTATTCGGTATTTTTCTCTATGTTGTACACAGATTCACTGATATTATGAGATGTTCTCAGAAAGAGACAAATAGGTGTTATCAACATAGAAGTCTAAATAATGAATAATGACCTACCTGATTTCTCTCTTCAATACTATTTTTTCATTATTTCATACAGTATTTAACTTCTCACATAGTTACATTTTCAGATGTGACTTTTAACGCAGTTACTGTCTTTCATTTGCACTGTAGAGCACCATGATAATTTTTCAGAGGAGCTGATGCTGACAGATGCACAAACATAACAAAACGTTCTGTATTTGCAATGGCGGTATAGCAAACATATTGCTTTCAATAGCTGAGATGTGCTTGTAACTTGAAGGCACTTCATTGCATGTACTGAAAGTAAGATCTTGCAGGAGTATCAGATTCTGGCATGATATTTATTGTTTGACTGCAGGATACTTACCTGGACTTTTCTCTATATATGTCCAATTCTCTTTTCGTTGTTCTTACATTTTAAAAGTCTGTGTAACCTGTTTATGTGAGGAGGAAGAAAGAGAAATGGAAAGAAGAAGAGTAAAGGGCAATATAATGCCAGGAGGACAAATAAATTTTTCAGTTCTTCAGAAGTTTTTTTTCTCCTTTATATCTTCGCTGCTTTTTTAATTTTTTTTTTCATTTCCAAGGATTTTGGTTATGATGATAAATGTTACCACTTACCTGGCAAAGTGTTTGAAATGGATGGAAAATCGATTTACAGTGTACTTGGGTGATGACAGGACTTTTGCTCTGCTCTAACCTTAGCCAGTTTACAGTGAGCTTTATGCTTACTTTTTGCAATTGTTTGGGGCTGGGAAGAAATGCTTCCCTCACTGATGAACTCACAGATGTAGACGAGTGTCCACTTGTCTGTAAGGCTTAGCCATGTAAATGATGAAGTTAGGCTCAGAATACTAGGTGACAATGACTAGCCGAGATGCTTGGTCCTTTCTCTATTGGTCTATTAAAAACAAACAAACAAACAAATAATGAAAAATCACAGAAAAAACCATAGCAAACCTTTCCTGTAGCACCAGCTCATGGGGCATTACCTGGTATGGCATCTGCCCAGCTGTGTACTTCATGCCTTCCACCTAGTCACACCAAACTGCATCTAATTCAGAAATTCCTCTCTCTCCAATACCTTATAAACCAAGCCCATAAGTCCAGTATACTCTGAGAGGACTGGTTAAAGAAATAGTATCTCGGAGGGTACAGATGACATCTGGGTGGCTTTCACAGGTGCCTTACTGAATTTATGGCTTCAGTAAGCCATATTCTTGGCATCTAAAAGTGCTGCATGGTCAGGCTTCCTGTTGCTCGTATCATGTAGGATGCTCTGTTGTTTGTGGAGACACCACCACTTTTTACTACATAGTAGCTTCAAATTTATATAAATTCAAAATTAAAAATAAACATGTCCAGATTATTGGTAATTAAATATTTTAAGAAGAATAAGATCCTACTTTAAGTCTGAATAGTTAAATTTTGTACTGAATGCATAGTTAATTATAGCAATTTCTACATTTGCAGTAAATAAGGAAGTTTGTAAATATAATAACTCACAGAATGAATACAATACTATCATGAACAGTAGGTAGAAGAGGTAAGAGGGTTAATAAGGCAGACATTATAATAAGTACATCTTTATGTGTAAATCAAAAGATCTAAAATGTAAAATATTACCATGCATGAGAATTGGCAGTAGAAACAACAGAGCTTTAATCTAAAGTACACTAATGTAGCTCAAGTATAATCAGGGTTGAATAAATATTCATCACCTGTATTATATTATACTGTACTCTGAAGAGGAAGATACAGAAAAAAGTACAGGTCCATATTAAAATTCAGTTTTTGGCTTTGCAAGCTTGTTCAAGTTATTAATTTATATGCAGCTTTATAGCTAAGGGCTGACCGGTGCTGCTGCTCAGAGAATGTGCAGTTCTGTCAAAGTCAAAATGTCCCACTGAAGTGGCCAGTTTTGCATGAATTCTGTTTGAAAAGGGAAGGTGTGGAGTGAAAGCCAGTTCCATCAGAACAAAAAAGGTTAAAACATTAACTTCAAGCAACTTTTTCTTGTTGACATTTGGTATTGTGCCTTAATACAAACTAACACAGTTGCTACTGAATTCTGAATAATCAAAAATTTTCATTTGAGGTTTTTGTTGTGTTAGCCTTTGCTTTGGTTTGGGAAAGAGCTATGTTTAGTCTTAAATTTGTTTACATATTTTGGAGCCCTTTTCAGATTAAAATAAATAGACATCTGAGCCTCCAAGGATGAAACTGGACTCTTTCTCAACTCCTGAGAAACAATTTCTTTTATATTTAATATTTTACGGCAATATTGCCCTTTACTTAATTCTGGTTTCCTGCTGTGGTTCCAGTATCCTGTTTCTGATAAGAGCATATATCTCACACCTTTTAAGTTTGCTTTCTACTCAGAAGCAGAGAACATGGACAATAAATTGAAGTTGATGAGGAGAATCAGGCAAAGACCCTTTATAAAATTCACCCAGGGCTGTGGCCTGGAAAGTCTTTCTTGTTCACAGCCTGGCTAATAACAATTAGAAACAAAGCTCAGAGAGAAGATCTGAATGTTGCTCATCCAGGGTGAATTTACTCACAGCTTTCCAAGCTCCTAACGACACTGCATGTTCCAAGGATTGGTGTTTCCTCATAGACAAAGATGTTGGGAATTTGACAATTTCGATACACAGAGATTCCTAACGAAAAGGATTTATTCATCACCCTGCACTGGTTAAGTTAAGTGAACTTGAAGATTGCATTAATCACCAGTTGCAGATGGTTTCCACAGTTTTACATTTGTACTTCGAACCACTTTGGTTTCATGTGTTTCAGGCAGATTATTTTTTAAGGTGTCAAGTAACATCAACAACTGCTGAAGTTATTCACACTTAATCATTGCTTCCACTTACTGGTGAAAGATCCCCTCACAGGAACCCTTGAGGAAGGTGAAGTGAGATACCTTGTAAGAATATTGTTTCTTTCAAGCGTTCTATTCTTCTGAGCCTCAGTTAATTATACCCGTGTTTCTACAGTTGCCCTAACTCAAAGGTAGTTAAGGGTACTTTGTTATTCACTCGACTGTGAATAAAGCTCATAGCTTCACCTTAGGTGGAAGTAATTAGCTCAGAAACAAGTAATTTCCAGCTAGGGAGGTGAAAATCCTGTGAAAATAATTGATGATAGGACTAGTAGTAGAAAACAGGTCATCTAGTTCTTGGTCCTGTACCTAAAATATGAGATTATTCTTCCTTCTGTGCTTTGAAATGTCATTCCATTCATCAAGTTAAATATACAGTGGATTAATGATACCAGTGTGTTCTAGCCAAATTATTTCCCTTTTGAGATTCTGTCATTGTAAATGACATTATTTCAGTAAGCTTTCATATTCTTTGTAACAATAACAAAAATTTTGGACAATATTACACATATTCATCAGATCCTTTTAATGTAGGTCTGATTTGCAAATTGTTTGTTTCCTTTCTTCTGTACTAGATGAATATGTTACTGGTGAATAAATGTTTCCATTATTCAATTAGTTGTATAGATAGTCAAATAATGTTTAATTTTGTGACCTATTCACATTTTTCCATCAATTGGTACTGAAATACTCACAAGTAATTATTTTCATTATTCAACCAGCTTTTTAAATGATCAAATAATATTATTAAGTTAAATTCAATTATTATCAGCAAATGAAGAAAGGAGTGTTAGAGTATTGTCTTTCATTATTTGTTTCAACACATTTGCATGTGCCATGAACCTGCTTTGAGATGTTTCCTGTAAAAGTAAATCTTTTGTACACTTGCATGTACAACCAATATAACTCAGACTGAGGTTTAAACCTAATGGACTGGAGGAGAAATACTGGAGTCCTCACTTCTCCACTGTTGATATGGAGGTTGATCACATCCTTTGAACTCTGCTTCTGTCAGTGGTTTAGCATGTGCTTTTTTTTCTCCCATATGAGAAACTATTGACTACTATTTCAATAAATACAATATTTGTATTTTAGTGATGTTAATGTTGCCAATTAGAATCCATTGTTCAGCCTGAAGGCAGACTAGTTTGCAAGTTACAGGCTTTCTTTCCAAGCCAATTTTGGATTTTTACACCACTTATTTTTATTTGGTATATTTTGAATTCAGCCTGACATGGTGTTCAGAAACCACCAGTATAAAAATGAAAGAATATTAGTGTAGGCACAAGAACACTGCAGTGCACTTGACAGATGGAAAAGGTTTATGGTGAATGTATCATTGCCCTATGGTGGAGAACAGCACCATTCATAGATTAATGTTCATTTTATTACAGTCATACCTTACCCTCAATCTGTGTGTAGAACTCTCTGTGAAGTCATTGTGATCTGTGTGCATCAATCAAGGGCAGTATATGACACTTAGGACCATATTTTCGAATGTCAGCTCTTGGCACCTGGAAACCCTCTGTTCTATTTGTCCAAAATATTTCTTTATATGTGCAAATATTGGTGGTTACAGAATGCCTTTGTGAGTGGAATAGTGAACCTGAAGTGTGTGAAAAATTCACTGATTTTGATTTACCCATTTGAGTTAAATTGAGCCATAGGCTTAAACTGGGTGCACTCATTTAAACCAGTTCCACAAGATTTCCATTCACAACGGCATTAACACAATTTCCGCCTGGCTCTATGGCAGTGCAATCCCCTTGCTGTGTAGATCAGGATAATATCTATTATTTAATTACTAAATCTATTAAATTTGGTTATATATAAACCAAGTTAGTAACACCACAGTTCTGAACAAAGACTTTGCACCCTATGAAGGCCTATGTTAACAATTATTTCAAAAGTGTTTTGCAATAAGTGTTTTGAGAACCTGCCTATTTGCACTGTTTACATGTAAGCAACGTCTGTTTATCACCACTGCTGATATCTCAGACTTCAGATAATATAAGTAAAAAAGTGGTCCCTGAAACATTTCTGGGATAATCTGTTCTTTACAGCATGCAGTCAAATGAAGAAACAATTTTGTCCACATTTGCTCAGCATGACCTCGTCACTTTGTGAAATCAGCAATGACATAGGATTGTATTCTTCTAAATTGATATTATTAGAAAAGTCCTCTAACTGTTGAGATTTGAGAGGAATAATTTACCGTCAATATAATTTCCTGTGTCTCCCTTTGTGATGCTCTAATGAAGTTATTATAGTTTGGCCCTTCAGCCTATGACAGATTGAATTTTCCATGACTTGATGATGTGACAAAGTCATTGCTCAAAGGCAAATATACTTTGTAACTGATAAACTAATGCAAATTAATTTATACTTCAAGTAAACTTTTTAAAAAGGTATCCTAGTTTATTTTTAAATTCAAATTAAAACCCAAGCACTTTCATAATTTAGTGGTCTCAAGAAAGCAGTAAGCACAATCTGTGATGTGAAAAGAAGTATTGCTACAGTATTAGGGAAGTTTCAGAACTTTAATCTTTTATTTTCCATACTGTTTGACTATGATGATAGCCAGTGTCCTTTTAAAAACCTTTAGCTGTATCATAGGCTGATTTAGGACAGAAGGAAGAACTGGATGTAAAAGTAATTTTCACTTGTCATGTTCATGCAAAGAATATGTGAATTATTACTCCTAACAACAAAAGCTTTACCCAGATTGTCAATTCACTTATTTCATTGCCTTTAGGCCAGAACTCTGGACAAGGGTTTGGTGCTGTCACATATCCTTTTCCATCTCATTTAAGTGATCTGGCCTCTGTTTTGGGAATGCATTTTTATTGTGCTGTTAAGCCCTGTGTCCCACACATGAATATTTCATATCTCTACTAAGTGCTTACACTGAATATATTAGCCCCTGGTTTTATTTTTTTTCATGCCTGTTGCCACAAATAAGGTAGTAAGCATGGCCTAGTATACATGAATAATCCTTTATGGGATGGGAATTTTCAGATGCCAATAACAGCTACTTTGTCAGGTTTTGGCTAAGCTATTGAAAATGTTTAAACATAATCTGTCCATCATATTACGTAAGCATTTTTCTATTTATATCTGCTTTACCAGTCCACAACAAACATAATGAGCAATAAATGAAGCAGTGGCCAAAAGATACTTTTATGACTCATGCAGATGCCAAGGGACCATCCTAATATGGGCACTGCTTGGCATTTCTGCTAGCAACAGACCAGAGCGTAACTCTTATTTCACAATAGTTTTTAAGTTTACAGTCAAAGCCCCAGACTTTACTCATCTTAATGTAAATTAATGTTAAAGTTACAATTAAGTTATTCTACTTAATGTGAGAAATATTAAGGGCTGGAGACAGTGGCAGTTCAAACCAGTATTTTATATCCAAAGCACAGTGGAAACAAGAACAAATTTTGTCCCATACTGTGGTAAAAAGAAAACATGTAAGTGTGCCCATTTGATACTATTCAGACAGACCTAAACTAAATTAACACTGGAATTTAGCTACACCTATTTTCTAAGAAATAAGCTTGGCTGTGGTAATGGCCAAGATTCATAACCCCATTTCACCCATACTTGTGATGACTAGAATATTTCCCAACAATGAATCTCCTGATAGTTCATGCAGATTGCATCTATAGAGCTGAAAATATATGTGCACTTCCCATGAGTGCTTTTGAGATGAACGATGGAAATGGAGCAAAGAATGAGTTAATAAAAGGGCAAGGAAGGATACCTTACATCATGTTAGAGAGGAATTATCTATGTTTTGGGCCTGTGTAGAAACTTCCTTCCATGGTATTCTATCCTAAGGTTTGAAAAGAATGTGCTAGGGGACTTTCAACCCCTCTCTTTCTCCCATTTGCACACCGGAGTTATGAGGCAAATGTACAGGTGCTCCAGGAGACGTTCTTGGGACTATCTGGTTGTGGAGCACCTGACAGATGAACAGCTGTACATAAGCATTCTACCCCATTAAGCATTTCTTATTTACTAAGCATAGTTATGCGTCCTTTTGCTGTGGAAACAGGGCCCCTCTCCATCTTCAGAAGGCACTGCAGGAACCACTCCACTATTGTTTAAAATCATGGTAGCCTTCCCTGCAGAATGCAAGCTGTACATGCAAGGCTTGGAAGTGATACAATGATCTTACCAATGTGCAGCTCTGAAACAGACTATTTCTTGGCTACACAGAAGAAAGCTGTGATAAAATTCTGAGTCCTCCTCTATCAGTGAAGACCAAATTCAGTCTGACAGATAAAGTTCTTTGTATAAAGTCCACTTCTGCTGATTAAAACTGCTTGGTTGATTTCCTGTACTTCCAATGAGACCAATCTCCTTTATTCAACATGAGAAACCCCTTGATCAAGAAGTTTACATGAAGCTGTAGAGTAGGATGCAATATTTGTTACACAAGGAGTCAGAGAAGCAGCGTTATGACCACCATGCAGGTTTGGAATTTATTGACATCTCTGCTTCAGACTGGAGTCTTGCCACCAGTTTATACTAAAAGCTTGAAGCATGCTGAGTTCAATGGAAGCTTTTTGCATTAAAACCTGAGTGCTGAGTCTCAAGCTCTAGGTGCCTATTTGTTGACTTTTCAGAAATAAACATGTTAAAAACCCTTTTTAAGGGTTAGAAGAGGCTCCATATCACCAAATGAGGTTTTTATCTATATGTTTTATTTTGTATTTATTTTTCAATCATCTGCATATTAACATCTGATTAAGCAACCGTTTGTTTAAGAGAGCATATCAGGTTATCTGGCTGGAGATAACAAAGCATGTTTTCCATAGAGGCTTCTAGACTAGAGGCTACACAGATGTGCCTGAGTTAAAAGGATCTCACTGTCTACTTTGAGAAGTGTAGATGGCTTCTGTATTTAGAGAAAACTCATCTGAAGCATCATAAAATAAAATGTACGGAAAATATAATATTCCATAATTAAGATTTCTAATGAATTGCCTTGTTAATCCATACAGTGTATGCATGTTGCAAAATTTTCCTGGCTTAATTAGTGCACTTGCTGATTATGTTTATTTCCTGATGTACACACTGATTAAGCATTGTCCATACACTGAGGCTTGAAGTGAGATCAGTCTACAAAATAGTACCTAGTCATTTAACTGAAGACTCAGAATGCAAATAGATCAACTTATGTAAAATTAAATTAGTTCTAATAGAACCCATTTTGACTGAGCAGCTGGTGACACATTATAAACAGAATTCTCTTGTTATGTGAAATAAAGGGCTTCTGCTAACAGATGCTTATATACTTTTAAGCCACAAAAAATATTGTATTATGTTTAAAGTCTAAAGTTAATGAAAGAAGATAAATTCTGAGCTTGTTAGGTAACACTTCTGCACTGTATCTCAGCATTCTCATCTGAATACTCTATAAGGTCAGGTAGCCCTTTGCAATGCTCCACGTAGGAACTTAAAAGTGAGTAATCGCTAAATCATGAGTCTCACAGCTAGCACACCACACCTTCTCTCTTTAACAAGCAGTGTCTGTCAGCTGGTTTTTGAAATACACTATTAAGGTTTACTGTCCCTTAAATTTTAATTATTTTGTTCTTTTAATATAAATGACTAATTTTCTTTGTTATTTTTTGGGAGCATAATTTCAGACTTGTCTTAGTACTCAAATTAGCCATTAATAAGCAGTTTTGTGCCATTCCTAGTCAACATTTGACTAGGAACTGCACTTTTTTCCTAGGAATGCTGTCAGACATTCTGAAACGTGTAAACCCCAGTGACAGACATTTTCTTGGTGACAGAACATTTAGTGTTCTGTAAGAATGAGTCTGGTGTGTTTAAACTCCTGGATGTACTGTTTATTTATGGTAAATTTGGGACTTCAAGAAAAAGAACAAAATAACTTCAACAGAGATAAGCAAAATTTTTATTATAAGTAAATTTTAAATTTATAAAAAAAAGCAAGTGTGCAATACATTAAAGGTCTAAATTTGTATTTTCTGGTTTTAATGGATTTAACTCTGGTCATGGATTTATTTCAAGATAGCTTTTTGTGAAGAAGACATCCTACTTACAGGCTCCTTGATTCTTGTTCTGTGTTTGACAATGTTTACCCTAGGAAAATTTCTCTTCTTAACTGACTTTCTACATACAGCAGCATGCCAATTAATGCATATGTGTAGTGGATGCTTTGAAACATTACAAAAGTAGTCATATCTTTGGTAAGTTAAGCAGGAAAAAAATTACGTTTCTTTTTTTATTCCATTCCTGGTGAATTTTTGATTGAATTTTTTTTTTTAGTCAGTGGCACCTACTAAGCAAGCAGAATTAAAAATATTGGTTGATCTGGAAGAATTTTTTTTGGCTTTACTCAGATTTAATTTAATTTAATATCAATGTATTCTATGGAGTTAGAGGTCTACAGAGTTTATGCCACAGTATTTTAATCAACTCTTGCAGAACCTAGATGAGTAAAGACAGATGAAAGTCATAGCAATTTAAATATATAATTCTTACAATCATTTGAATAAATGAGCAATAAAGCTTAACTCAAAGAATTGCATTTGTACTTATTTTCTTAATGCAAGGTTGAACTATGAAGATGAGGATTATCAATTAGCATGGATCTTGTACTACTTTTGCTACTTCTTTTTGACAATCTGGAAGATACACTAGCTTAGCATTTGAATAAAATCATCTGAATATACATTTCTTCAATTACCTATTTAGTGAATTTTGTTTCAAAAGGTGAAACAACATTTTTTTATTCAAGGGACTTAAATTTTTATCCTTATAATTTGGCTCTCTGTTTCTGTGGGGAAAAGGGAATTCAATATTGTATGTACACAATCAAACATTGATGTTACCATCGCTACATTAAATTTTAGTTTAGATACTTTATAAAAAGTACTGAAACATTCTACACTTAGAACTGATTTGTAAAACAAAAAATGATTATAATGTGTTCCATATATGGTTTGATGTTTTGTGACAAGTCTTTCACATGTTTATTCACATGTTTATTCATACGTGGACTAGAAGAGGAAAAACATGTTACTGATTGTTCAAGACTTGATATTTAATTTCTTTTTGCACTTTGAGTACCTTTTGAAAAACAATTCTACTGTTTTCATTAATATTTGGAAAGGATAATTTTAACATTAAAAGCTACTCTTTAGAGCATTCTAGAGAAAGAATACGCAAAGGAATACACATTAGATACTTAGGCAGTAATGTTAGGAAGCATTTTGTAAATGTGAAATGTAAATTTTGTCTTTAAATACAGCCCTTTATTCCATCATTTCAATTAATAAACATGTGTGAGTATTAAATTTTTAAACTAATTTCCCTCATAGTCACTGAAGATTTTAATACTGCAGAAAAGAATTAAAACACATGAATCTTTTAGCAATCCTCACTTGTATGTCTTCTCCAAAGAGTTTCCAAATTATAAGGAAAAAAGCCTGTCTTTTGTACAAGGGAAGTTTTTTGCCTCCTGTGTCTAAAAAGGCAAGAGACTTTATACCCACGAGTTATGCTTGTAAGTGTGGTAGGCTCTTAATTTGCCTGCCTTATGCGTTAATGCAAAGCTCTTTAAGTTGGAATGGTGTTCTCACCTACCACTGTAATGAAAACATTTAAAAGTGTCAGGTTCAATAATCATAGACATAACACAAAATCTAGCTCAATGGCTTTTTGAAGATATTAGAAGCAATGGACAATAGACAAGAATGGGCTTTAATCTACACCAAAGTTTTGAAGACCAGACCGAATATCTGAATTTATATGCAATTAAATCATTCCTCCAATGATGTCCATTTTACCATGCCTCATCTCTTTTGTGCTCCCTGGAAGACGCTGAAAAAACTCCACACCAGTATGACTTCTAAGTATTTGAAAACAATCCCAATTTAAGTTTGCATAATCTCATCCTTTTACTTGCTGTTTGCTGTTTCTCAGTAGCCTTTAATCCAGCTGACTGAAAAACATTTACTGCTAGTCAAACCTTTGTGCAATAGAAACTGAAGTTAATAATATCATACCTGGGCACTGGTTATTATGGTCACAGTTTACATTCCTGGCATTGTCTCTGCAGTCTCACCCATTTTATACCTAGAAAAAAGAAAAACAGCACGCATTCCAGACTGAAATTTAAGCAGCCAAAAATCATTCTACCATTAAGCAAGAAGACAATACAAAGCAAGCAAACTCAATCCAAACACATTTAAATTACTGCTCTAGACTGCATGGCCTTTTCGTATGTTTCATACCAAAAAATTTCCAAAAAACCCCAAAAATCCCAAAACAAAAGAACACAAAAAAATCCCCCCCAAAAACCACTAAGCCCAAACTAAACCAGGATCACAGCTCTGACAAAGTGCAAAGCTTCCTAATTTTCCTTTTCTAAAATGTATCAACTGCAAAAAGCCAGTGTGCTAGGATCAGAATTAAAACCACATGAAGTGAAATATCAAACTTTATACTCAAAAGAACTAAGAAAGTTCCCGAGACACAACCTTAATTTAAAGAAGCAAAATTGCAAGAACTCATGCAGAGCAGTATTCTCTTCCCCTCCTTGGAAATGTGCAGCTCTTTATTATGGAAAGGCAGTAGCCCCTCTATAGTTAGGGTTGCAATCAACTTCCATTATAAAGCCCTATTTTAGCCCCCTGTAACTTTGGCTTGTAAAATTGGAATACAAATTGCCATATTTTCTCCAAAAGCAAAGAAGAATAGCTGAGGATTTTTTTGTTTATTTAGTGGGGTGTGATGATTAGGTTTTATTTTTAGCTCTTTTTTTTTTTTTTTTTTTTTTTGAGGACAAGTTGTTTAACTGTTACAAAATTTAAGTGAGTAAGGAAAAATTAACATTAGATTTTTAGGTTTTTGGAGATTTTTACAGTTGCCATATCTGCCCTTATTAGTTGAAATTATTTTCAAATAATTTAATAAAAAAATTTTGCCTTTTCTCTGTTAGGAGGGATGGGCTAATTTTGTCTGCTGCTGCTGACAGTAAGAATATTTTGCTGGTGACTTGTATGGACATGGGACTAGGCAGTCTGATCAATATTTTCAAAAGCAAGTCATGTTTGGGAGTGTGGTGTATATCTCAAAGTGGAGCATAATTCACATGTTGATTTACCTGGAGTTTTAAAGCAGGTGATTAGTTTCTGGAGCTCTCTGCATATTCTTGGTTGACATTTCCAACACAGAGGGAATGGCTGAGCTTTTAATTTAAAGACTGCTTTTAGAAATGCCAGAAGAAAACATATACTTAGTTACTGAGGGCTAGTGACTAATGACACAGTGGTTTACACTAGCCACTCCCAGCATTCAGCCTTATTTATCACGCTTGGCTCATTTCCTAGGATTAGGTCCAGAATAGCCTCTGGCCATGTAGGCTGTTCATCAAAGTGTGTAAGAAAAGAAAGCAAGTCTAGTCCATGGAAACATAGTTCCCCCTCTTTTCAGTTGGTTGTTATCCCTTTCTGGATTTAAGCTTTTTAAATACTTTATGATTAAAGACCAGGCATTCTTGTAGATCTCATTGATTGACTGAGGAAAAAAAAGCGGACAAAACACTCCTCTTATGGCTCTCCTTTACTTTTGTGTAAACTGTTGAGAAAAAGTTTATAATACTATTTCCATTCTACTAAAATTATCTCTTCAGTGTTATAAAGAAGACTTTTCTGCCCTAAAAGCTTAATTAAATTATGCATAAAAATTACATATATATGTTTACTTTTTTATATAAAATACATGATTGCACATAGATACTTGAAAACAGAGATTATTTTACATGTGCCAATTTATAGAGGTTTGGACAGCCAGAGTTTGCACACAGGGTGTTATAACAATGAGTATTTTAATTGTTTACTGCATTAGTAAGGTGTTTTAGAATCCTAACAACATGCACAAAATGTAAATTTAAATCCAATTGTGATCACATACTCAAAATATTGCATACACAGACTTTGGATCCTTTTCACACAATGCTTAAGATGTCCTTGTGAGATCACTGTGTCTTATGGCATAATTTAACTCTTTGAACACATTCCAGTAAAGTTATTCAAAGTTCAACAACATTATTTTAATGTTATTAAAAAAAACCCTGAACAATATAAACTCAGAAATTTTAAAAACAATGAAACTTGACAAGGTTTTAAAAATATAATAGAAATCTTTGTACTAGGAAGATGGTTTTACTGAATAAGTCATACTGGTTTTAATAGGATATATCTATAAAATATATCCTAAAAATTTAGAAGCAGAAAGAAAATCCTGTGCCAAAATCCTGGCGAGTTAAAGAAGGAAGAAGATGCCAATATTTTCTGTCTTTATATCCACAAAAGATATATTTAAAAATACTTCTTTTGACTGGCCGTTTTCATCGTGATAATTAATGTTGAGACCCATTTGAATTTGTGTTCACCATGCAGAATTTTTAAAACCCAAGAATGTTAAGAGCACTGTTTCGATAACATCATTAGGGTTTTCTTTGGAGAAGAGCTCTGTTCTTCACATTAGCAGAAAGGAGAAAGGAAAATGATGTGCAGGATTTCTCTGGAGGAAGCAGCTGTCAGGGATCAGGTAAGACTGCTGGCAATAGGTGTTGGAGCTTTGTGTGTGTTGCTGAGAGAGCAGCAGAAAATGTTGCCTTGGCACTTTCCCAAGGCATGGCTATCAACTACAAAACTCTGAAGAGCCACAGCTGGAAGCCAAGGGAAATATGAGGACAAGAACTTAGGGTGCAAGACAGGTGTTCAGCAGATGGGTGTTTACCTGTTGAATTCTCTAATCTGGAAAACTGTTGAATGTGAGCAACAGAAACAGAGCAAGCAGACACACTTGCCTGCAGGCAAGTCCAAATCAGAGAAAGAATTTTTCCCAAACAGAAACTGGAATGGTCCTAGTTGCGATAGGTAAGCTTTAATAAAGAATACATAAGGAAAAATATGAAGGGAATTGAGGGAAAGACAGGGATCAGGATATTTAGACAGCCATGTTGAGTTTTGTACTTCTCAGTACTATTTGGATTTAGGTGAGCTTTGTATGAACACTTTCAGGGCTCATTTGGTCTGTTAGAGATAATTATATTCCCAAACAAGAGTCTGATGCTGCAGATGCTCATGGGGAATTTTTTCGAGGCTAACAGTAGAAGTTAGAGGTGTCACCCCTACTTCTTACCTTTATGGCACCTTCTTCCATTTATGATGATGCGTGAAAGGAATGGCACATACAGTCACAAACAGTTAAAATAGGCAGCAAACAGATCAATAATTTAGACGTCAAAAATTCTCTAAAATAAGGTTTACATAAACAGAATAATTTTGCTTTCTGAGTCAAGACTTGAAAATTACTAATATATGACATGATCCAACATTGTGACTCAAAAGAATTTTTCCAGCTGATCAGCTATCTAAAATGCAAATGAAAATCTGGTAGTATCTAGGATAGAAAGTTACCACAATAGCAATATGATTATTGTTTTTTTATTTATGCATTTAATAATACAATGATTAGGAGAAGGATGTGTTTGAAGGCTTTTTTTAATTAGCAGCAAGAGCTGAGAAAATTTGTTACTATTTAGCCTTATTATGTGAGTTTTTGAAAGGCTTAATCCGTATTTGACATCACCTACACCTAATATTCAGTGATTATTAAATAACTGCTTTCAGTTACTTATTAAGGCTATATTTTAAAGTAAATAAGACTGCAAAAAGACAATTTTTTTCCCCTAGTTTTAAATCCGCCTGAGTTTCATAAAACTGCAACTCTAACCAGCACTATTCCAACCTCGCTTTCAGTGTGGTACAATCCCAACAATAAGCCCCATTAAGATTACTTTTTTACATCCTTTGCTTGGAGGGTTTTCCATAGTCCTTTGCATATGTTTATAGAAAGTCTAAGAGAATTGGGCGCATGCCTGCACTAAAAGGCTTTGAGAAAACTCACCTGAAATGTCTGTTTTCAGCTTTCTGTGGTATAATTTATTGGCAGGAAAGGAGTACTTCAAAATTTGCTGGCTTTCTCTAGGGCAATGTTGAGCAAACATTTAAGAAAGAAATTGGCTAGAAAGGAGATTAAATCTTTCTGTTATTTTAGGGAATAGAGTATTTCATAGAGAACATGCTGGAAACATTTACATTCCCACGAGCAAATATGTAATTTTAATTGGATAATTGTTCCCTAGTTAATATTAGTTCAGGTATCTTCTTCCTCCTTTCTATTCCTCTAAACTGACACTTTTAAAGTAGTATGTTGTATAAACATGGTTAAGACATTTTCTAAATGTCCTTTCAAAGTTGAATGCTTAATGAATTGTAGCTTTTGTGTTATGTATATATCTGCCAGCTTTCCTCAGCATAAGCCTGCTAAAATAACTCACTCCAGGCTGATTTATTATTTTTATTCAACCAGGTGCTTCATGGTTTTGGCAACTTTGGCAATGTTATTGTCTATAACAACTCTGCACTTGGTGCTTGATGATGCCAAAGCGTGCAATGAATTTACTGGCACCAGCAAAGAATATTCCATTCCCTTATCTCTTTGTGAAGAATCAAGCTTCATCTCCCATATTGTTTGTTATTCAATATGTTTCATGTAATCTCTCCGATTTCTTTGATACCTCTCCCTTTCAGGAATGTTTAGTTGTGATTCTGCTGAGCTCGTAGCTGTTCAGAGAAGTAGAAATGTATCTGTTATGTTGAAGTTTCTTTATAATTATTGTCACTCTCAATTTTTTGTCTCCTGATGTCTCTTAGGCATCTCTGTTTTGTCTGGGAGGTAGAATCATAAACAAGTTTTGTCTCTTTTAAATAGATCTGGTATACCATTTGGTAAGATGGGGTGATACAGAGAGTACCTCTGTTTCTGCAAAGGAGGGAAAACTACTTTTTTTTACTGTATTAGTCTCTCCTTCGTAACTGGAAGATAAGCTAAATTCAGGTGAAAACATTGAAAATTTTAGTACTATTTAGTACAATATTCATGGTACTTATTTAAAGTTCTGTGCAGTTTTTGAAATTTTCCCTGAACTTGAATAGCAGTCAGGTAACTGCTGTACAGTCTACAAGGAAGTTTTCTTTTTCAGTCTGGTTTATCTGATATATTACCACCATTAATTTACATTTTTATCTGTGGTCTTTGAGGAGCACTTTATTTATCAATTGAAGGCTATGAAGTCTTGTACCTGAGCATTCATGCACAATTTCTCACCACGACAAGTCTGAGTAGTAACTACTACGTATTGCAGTGCACATTTGTCTCATTTGTGTTTCTGCAGCAAGACATCACTCTCTCCTATTATATTTCACTTTTACCTAAGTAGCAGTTTGAGGGATAATTTAGTTTTTTTTTACATTTTTCTCATTAGTCTTGCAAGCTTTGAACTTCCTATTGCTTAGAGTATTAAAATAGGGTGACTGTTGCAACATAAAGTTTTGCTAAGTTTTAAGCACTTACATCCTAAGAACATTTTTTTAAATGGATATTGAACACAATCCAATCTGACAGTTTTCCATTACTTACTGCACTGCAAACCATGCAAAATGGAAAGTTGTGTTAAATCTGAACTTTCATTAGGATTGATTTAATGACAAAGATCTTTTCTTTCTTAAGTGTTTCAGTGGAATGTAACAAATACCTTTCAAATCCAGTTTTTAGGAAGCAGTTTTCAATATGCATGGCACTACACAGATAACTATATAGATAGTAATCATACAGGAAAAAGTAATCTGTATCTACAAATTTTACTCATCCTCTCAGTCCCATGTTCTTCCCATGTTCAAGAGGATCTGAATAGCTCTGCTAAATGAGCTGCATCTTTAAGGTAAATGAGGTGCTTCACAGTCCAGGACTACACTTGACCCTGGAAAAAATAAAGACAGTGACCTAAATGCCAATGTCTATGATCAATTAAGGCCATGCACAGCAGATCACGAAAAAAGGAAAAAAAAAAAAAAAGTCTAGGAAAAAAGCTCCATCTGGTTCAGAAGACAGTGGCCAGTCCCATAAATAACACAAGCTGTCAGGAAAACATCATTCCTGAAGTACTCTGTGTGTTGGCTTTCTGTCCAACTCCAGATCCCCTACAGTGAGCTTCAGAGTTTTACACAGGCTTGGACCAAATCTTTCTCTTCATCTCACCATAAGTGCCTTGTTCATGAGTTATTTCAAACTAGCAAGGTGGAGAATGAAATGTACACAAGTAAAGAACATGGACATAAACAATTCTAGAATCTTATTGCACATGCACACATACACAGACACACACACAAACACAAAAAAACCCACATACACATACACATACACAAAAAAAAGTCTAGGTTTTCATTCTAGCTGAGCTTTTCTGAAACAAGAAACATCTGCAACACTATGTTTGGAAAATGTAATTGCAAACTCCACCAAAGTGTGAGGTAAAGATGAACAATAAGCTTTATTTTATAATATTTTTAATCATTCTCCTGGGACCTAAAAACATTTTTATTCCAGTAGTATCTACCTCTAGGTATATATTAAAGGTGAGAGTGCTGGGTGATGTACAGTCGTATGATAAATAAATAAATGTTCTGTAAGTTTACGACATTGGTGCACAATAGAAATGTGCCTGTGTTTTTTGGTTTTTTTTTAGTTGGAAGACAGGTTTCATAAAAAATGGAAATACTAATAGAGAACATGAGCAATGCTGAGATGGTGTTGAGCCCTGACAGAGGAGAAGAATCCATAGGCCCAGTACTGCCTCTGGAGATTTCTGTCACTCACTTCAAGAAAGCATCTGGCATCCTGGTTTTCCTTCAGATGCCACTCAGTGTCTCCTCTCTGGTGTTAAATTTAGGGCTCAGGGTATATGGGCTACTAGGAGAGCATTGAAAATTGCTTTCAACAATCTCACCAATTTTGAGGAATTATCTTGTGTAAGGGGTAGCAAGGTTCCTTGGTTCAATTCTGCACTAAATCTCTAACACATGACGGAGCCACTCCTTTCCCAGAGTGTTTAATCAGTTTTACTTAAACATCCTCCCCTCTACTGCAGAGGGAGACAAAGGGATCTCCATTTTTCTAAGATCTTCCCTGGAGAGCAGGACAAAAGACAAATAGTTTTTAGAAGTATACTTCCTTAGTTAAACACACAGTTTATAGCTGAACTTTATTTCTGAGGAATCAAATGGCTACTCCCACACCCAGAGTATCAAAGCATGAGACAGCTGTGGCATGAACAGTGTGAAGGCACACCGTGGCTATTTTGCTTGCTGAGGGGTAAAATGGTGATCGCTACTCCTGCCTGTTAATCTGTTGAAGATAAATGGCAAACTGCTGCATTTACTTCTTCTCTCTGGTTTGCATTCAGAAGACAACACACAGAAAATTCACTTTGAAACATTTCCTTAAAGGTGCATGATCAATCCCTAGGGAGAAATGCACGGCCCGGAGAGAGCCTTGTGCTTGGGTTTGATAGTGACAGATAGCAATGGAACACGGTACTTAGTGCTCCGAACTAAGAGACCATTATGTGTGCAGCTCACAGTGAGACCATGGCAGAATAAAGCTTCCCCCAGCCCCACCCAGAAGTGTGGCTGCCTTTGTAATTTTAATTGGTCTGTGTTTGTGGAGTGGGGCCTCTATTTACTTATGGCTTGGGGCTTGTGTTTACCAAGCCTGGTGGAGGCCAAGTGTCATATCACTGAAGCTTAGTTCCTGCAAGCTCTCCTGCTATATCTTGAGGCACTTTTCTTTTCAGTATCTGTGCCTGTCTAATTCACGAGCTTCTGTGAAACAAGCACAGGAGGGTACAAGGCCTACAGGGAGGAATTACACCTAATTACTCAAATAATTGCTAGGCTGTTGCCTTCTTAGTCACTGAAAATAATTTCCAGGTCCCTGGCTTTTATAGATAGTCTTCTAGAGGCAGGAGGACACAGCCCCCTTTTTAACTCAGCCCATTCACTCACAAAATCAGAACACTCGAGCCTGCAAAATTAATAAGCACCACTTCCATTACATATATTTTAGGTTGTTGTTGCCGTGGCGATAAAGTCAGGGACATTGAATCTCCTCTGTTGAGCCATTGTTATCATCCCTGGCCATCTGCTGCAGAGGAGTGATATTCCATCTCATTTGCATGATGACTGATATATGGGAGGTTTGGAAGGACATATGCCACAGCAATCATGTGATGAAAATTAAAGTGAAAGTTTTGGGCCCAGAGCCGAAAAAAATCTGTGTATGCGCATGAGGCTGTTGATGTGCAAATGTGAATCATATTGAGAAGGTTTGAATAGGGAGGTGTGACGTAAAGAGGGGACACAAACGCAGGTGCTTATCTCTAGGCAGTCAAAGGCGCTGGATGTCATATCATGGGAACTACCTTTCAAAGACACAGCTTTAGTGCACAGTTCAGCACACAAGGGAGGAGAAACATATAAGTTTTGGAAACAAAAATAAAGTAAGTTTAACAACTTTTTCACACTATGAACCAATTGATGTTTAAGCAACTTGTACTGTTAGTAACTTTCTGTCTTTATTTTTTTTTTGTTTGTGCTCTAAGCTTGCAAAAAGCAAATAATCCTGTCCATATATTGATTTTAAAATCTTGAGAGATTTTTATTAAGAAGATTGAGGGGTTTTAATCCATGTTTAAAATGCTCTCTGCAAACTTTTCTTTTTTGTTTAAATGACACTAATGCTGTATGCTTGGTCATTATCTTAAATGCTATTTTGGGCCTCAATTAAAAAATAGCTACTTGTAACTGCTTTGAGAAAGCTTTCTGAATAAAATGTCATGGTGTAATTGCATTTATACTGCCTCAGTAAAGCCTTTGTTCATATACATTTTACAATTGTGCAAATTTGCAGCTCTAGCTATTTGATTTGAGGAAATGATCACAAGGACACTTTTTCTCTCATTTTGAAAAGTTACTGAACTTAAATACTGGCTTTTAAAAAAAGAGAGAGAAAAAAATGAGGCAGGAGAGGGAGAGTGGGACCAGTGTGTTTGTAGGAACTGTTCGATAGATGCAGGTTCACTTGCAGTTCTGTATTACAGACCAGAGAGATTTCTCATGATGTTTTAGAATGCTTTAAAATCATGGTGTAATGCTTTTGAAATGAAAATTGTTGATCAATATATTTATTAGCTTTACTCTAAGGAAAAAAAAGGTCTTTCAAAGCAAGGCATTTCTGTCCCTTAAATTATTTGGGATTCAGAGAGTGAACTGAGAGCTTCTGATTTAAAAAGCGAATACTTTACTTTAGAATGAATGTATGTGTCAGGAAAATCTTTAGAAAGTTAAATGGCAGTAATATCAGGCAAGGTTGAAGAATGAAATGGACCTTCTGGGACAACATTTTGCAGGAAGATAATTTTTATGAAATAGCATTTGATGCTAGAGAAAGTCTGTTTAACACTGATCAGCAATAGCTCTCTGTCTCTCTCTGACTTTCTTTTGTCTTTAACAAAGCACTTAGTTCAGATTTTTGTCTTCCTTCATATGTAAATAGCAAGACAATCTTGTGCAAGGTGCTGTGAATTTTTCCTTTAAGAGATTATAAAAGCACAAATCCCAGATTTTGTCCTTAAACTGTAAAACTGTATGGGGTGAACTTTGTTAGTTAAGGATCTTTGTGGGATTGAAAATGACCATTTACTACGTCTTTTGTCAATTAAATTAGTTAAGTTAATTGCATAGATGTGTCTTCTTTGATTTGGCTGTGCAGTGGTTTTGTAAATCTTGAGGAAAATTACAGCATTTGTGATGAAAGCTTTCTCTTGAGACAATAATATATTTCTGCTCTAAGGTGGCTAAAAAATAATACAGATTTGGAATGAGGAATTTCCAAATATAGGCTTTGCCTCCTAACTTCCCAGTTTTGAAGCATTTTATTTTTACTTGTAAATATCATCTTTGTGTTATAGTACTTTCATGCCTGCAGGCTAAGATTACCAGTCTTCCTTTTTTACCTCCTCCTTCTAAATATTCAATTACTCAATGGTAATTATTATTATGTGGCCTTCTTGGCTTACTGCATTATTAGATTAATATAGATTTCTTGTGCCAAATTAGCGGAAATCACTGTTATACACAACAACGAATCACTTTTGTTTTTTTTAAAGTTTTATTTACTTTGTTGAATAACAGGAAGACTTGACTCATGATGTTTTAGTCTTAAGACTTTTAATATATGTCTTTGAAAGCTGAGCGGCTGAGGGTGTCTTTTTGTTTTGTTTTTTCTCTTGTAGGTTTCTAAAAAGTAGAAACTTTGGTTAAATTATAACTTAATTTGTTCAGATATCTATAAATAGGGATCTTTGTGAACGAAATTGCAGTTCAAGCCCCCTGATCTCTGATTCTCGTGACAGAAGTGTGTAGCAGAGGTGAGAATACCGAAAATGAAAGAAGAGGAGCTGTCCAGGGTACTGCAGCTGACTAATATTTCCTGTTACTGCACCGAAAAACGTCTTTACTTAAGTGTTCACAAAACTGCCACTGTTTGTTACTTTTTATTTTCCCCCTCAGAAATAGAAAAAAACACTCACCTTACAACTAAGTCAACTGTAAAAACGATGTGCATGAAAAACTTAATTCAGGAGCAAGTAATCTCTCTGTGGATAGCAAATAGAGACCCAGATCACAGTAACTTTCAAAAATTGCTTAGCAAGATTAAATTTTTATGCAAAGGTTTTTGTCGAAGTTACAGACAATAAAACTTTACCAGTCTAAATTAATCTATGAGTACAACACAAATGGTTTCTATGGTAGTGCTGTAATGTAAACAAAACAAAGAAAAAAAAAAAAAAAACCCAGATCCCAATCTTGCATTACTTGATTGCTTTTGAAATGAATTCTTGTCCTTATATGACCTGAAATGTGTGGTTATAAAGCTATAGAAATCCAAACGATCATATTTGTTTGATATGAAATGAAAAAAAAATAGTTAAATTGAAAGTTTAACATCATGAAATTCAAAATCCCAAGCGGTATATAAACATTAAAAGAAACTTTGGACTGCTAATCCTAGGAAATGAGTTTTATGGATTGAATTCAACAAGGCTTCAGAAATGGTTCCATCTGCTGCCTAGCAGCTGGTGAAAGGATAAATTTAATTCATTAATTCATTTGGAAAAAAGGATCCAAGTAGTAAAGACTTCATTGCTCATAATGCACATAGGTGAAAATCAAAACTGAAATTAGGTCCAGTTGATCATCTTTGATAATGAGAAACATTTTCTTTGTAATTGTTATAATTATCTTGATCAGTCAGTTGACAGTATACTGAATATATGCTGTTAACCACTATTTTTATGTCTTAAAAAGTTGAGAATAGTTCTGAGAATAGCTATTCCAGAAGGAACATCCCTACTTTGGGAGTTACAGATTGTTTAGGTTTAAAAAGTTAGGTTGTTTCAGTGAAACAATATTGGTATCTTCCTATGAATATTCACAACTTGTCACTTATTAAGTCAATTTAAGAATACAAAATAAGGGACCACTGGAACTAGAAAATAGACTTACTCATGGTTAAGTCACTGTAATAACCCTAACCCAGAACATCAAATGCAGTTCACTACTTTACTTTTCTATTAGAGTCACGAGCTTAATCTTTTCTTTTCTGTCTTCACCCATTTGCATTTCATGTTAAGTGCTAAAAACTTAGAGTATGAGTGAAAAGTATAAGTTAAAAACTGAGAAAGGGTGACGTTTAAAAATCCAGAGTTTTAAAGGCAAAATTAATTGGACAAATGCTTCAATAATAAGTTGACATTCAAGTTCTAGCTATAAAGTTTTCCAAATTACCACAATTTCCAGATAAAGATTTTTTTTTAAACTGGTCACATCTACTTCAAATCACAATGAGTGCAAAGTTAGCTAAGGCTTTTGAACAGTAAGTGGAAAAATATCTTTTTCATCTTATCAGGCACACAGGTGAATCTGTGCCTCATTACTTGCTGAGGAATACATGGGACTGATGAACCTGTTATCCTGAAACCAGCTTAATATCTTCCAATGCCTATTTTCAATGTTTCTACTTGAGATGGTGATTTCATGAATGATATTTGGCTTTTCCCATTTCCTCTGCAGCCCATAGCTCACTGTGGTGGGTTTGTTGGATTTACTATAAAGGTTCTGTTCGCACCCTGTGGGTTGGGTTAAGAATTAGGATTTATGCATTTACTTCTACTGTTGCTTTGTTTATACAGCTTTGGTTTAGTTTTGATCCCTTTTTTTTTGCCTTTGAGGCTCTTCCACAGTGTCAGCTGCTGACTGATAGTAGGAGAACGGCCTCGTGGTGTGAATGAAAGGGACCTAGCGGTTGGTAAACAGAGATAAGGAATAAATAGAGCACAGGCAAAAGGAGATAGTTCTGTGGGAGCCCAGATTGCCGCCAGTCTGTTCAAGTGAGATGCAGTGCCTGTCCTTTTCCCAGATTAAATTAGTGTGCGAAATCTCCAGTGACCTCCTCCCCTTCTCCCCATACTCTTTAGCCAAGCTGAACAGCCTCTGCTGTAAAGTATTCATTTTATCCAGGGACAAGATGGACAATAGAACTCTCCCTGTTACTTATGGACAGCTGTCGTGATTCATGAGGCTTTTCAGCATTTCATTTTTCATAAGAGTTAAAAGGGTTTTACCTTGTAACTGACGAGAGGTTAGAAATGCAAAGATGCCAGCCCTGAGGTTGCCTGTAGTAAGGAAGTTAATAAATAAATATCACACACACATACACACACACACAAACACATCCCCTCCCCAATGTGCGAAAGGCTGTGTTTTTTTGTTAGTCCTGCTCTTCTTATTTAAAGGGGTTTAATTGTGATAACATGATTACACTGAAGCATGAACTGCATGGAGAAATTAACAAGCAGAGACACAGCGATATGCAGGGCCCCCAAGGTTCCCTAAATTAAAGGTGACCAGTGCAAGCCCAGTGAGTGCCCTTTTCCCTTCTTTGCCCTTGCTTTTGCCTACAACTCCTATCAGTTTATTACCTGCAAATAACTCCCAGGAAAGAGTAAACACTCATGAGATACCTCTGTGGTCCCGTTTTTTTTTTTTTTTTTTTTTTTTGTGATTTACTGCAAATATATTCAGCATTTTGACTGATTAAATAGACCTTCGGCAACCTTGAGGGTCACTGTGTAGAGTATGTACATAGAAAATGCATCAGCCCATTGTACCCTGGCAGCTAATGAGATTGGTCGTTAAGTAAATGACACAAAGCCTACAAAAAAAGCTTAGCAGCTCACTAGAGTATCACAGAGTGTCCCTGCACACCACACAACGACACAAACAGTGGACTAACCTAGCCCACCCCTGCTTTATTCTACATCACTGCTTCCCTGATGTCAGCGTGAGAGGCAGAACAAAGGCTAAAAGGCACACGGTAAGTCAGTCTGACAATTATGCCCTAGGGAGAAAGTAGAGCAAATCTTAGCCTAACCATGGGGTTGAAAGTCCGTTTCTAGACAAGTAGGTCATAATGAAGGGATTTTTTTTTCTCCCCCTGTCACTTCATGGAGGGGAGAAAAAATGTCTCTGGAATCAAGGTTGGGTTTGTTTCTTGTTTGTTTGTTTCCTTTTCTCTCTGTCTGATTTGCCAGCTTACAAAAGTTTCTGGAATTCCGAAAGTAACGTGAAACAGGATGTTTTGTGAACTGGATATTTCAATTATAGTCTAATGAATTAAATATTCCTTGTAGCAACTGCCACACAGTAATCATTGCCTCAGATGTACATTACATCTGATGAACTTTACAGACAGAAAGTTTCTTTTTACTTCTCTGTAAAAATCTGCTGAAAATGTGTTATATATATGAATACAAATTTCAATCCACTAGACAGCTACTTACACCCCTAAATCCCTGGCACAGTTTTTGCAAGTATGCAGATATAAATGAAGTTGCTACTATAATTTTAAAAAAAAGATTTTAAAAAAAGATTTTTACATGATGTCTTTCTCTGTGTTGTTTTTTACGTGAGCTGAAATTAAAGAGTTGAAGATTACTGCTTAAGAGTTGCACAGTCATTACTTATTTTCTTTGCACAGCAGCAAAATATTCAGCTGATATCTTATAATAGCAGGTGCCTGCCTGTGTAACCAATGATAAAATCTTTTCTGGTAGTGTTTCAGTTTAGTACCTCAGGACCCTTTATTTTGCTGAAAAATGGCAACAGGAAGTTGCCGGAAAGTCTTCTTTGCATTACCAAAATGTTTCTGTCTGCTTTGCACTTTGGAGGCTCAGGGGATGTTAGCTTCAAAACAACATGATATTATTGCAAAATGCCTGTATGCATTAAGTAATGCTTCTTCTCTCCTCCCTGCAAAACCACTGCAAACCATATGTTTTAAGAATGCTTTATCGAATACAGACTGTTAAAAAAGTGGGCTTTAGATATCAGTCTGCATCATAATTGATCTTTTGTTGGGTTTTTGGGGTTTGGCTTTTTATTTTGTTTGGTTTTTGATTTGTTTTGCTTTGTTATGTTTTGCTTTGCTTTGTGAGTCTTATTTAATTTAGAAAAAAACTTGCCAATATACGTGTATTTAGACATATCAGGATAACCTGTTCCCTTAATTAAAACTCTTCACAGGTCACAGAAGTCAGTTCATTATGATATGTCGCTTACCCAGGAACATCCTTTTTACTGCATGGGCAATAGAATTATCACCACAGCTTACAGACCCTAAGACAAAATGTGACATTTTTAACATATACATTTGATGATTCCTTGCAAAGGGGTATGAGCATATGCATATATACAAATCCATGTGCGCATATTTATTAAAAAAGTTCACGTATGCAAAAAACTGTATTCACCTATGTAGTATCCTAGTAGTATCCTGACACTCAGTATATATTAGGTATGTCTGAAGTTATATCTGCTTTTGGGTTTCCCAGTAGTTCCAGTTCTGGAAATATAATGAGAAAGTAACAAAACTCGAGTGCAATTGTGTTGTTGGATTTTTTTTTTCCATATTTTTTAAAGTTGTGTACATCTCAGCAATGTTTCTCTCAGCAATGTTTGTTACCTCAGCAAATATGAGATATTCAGGCATCAGAAAACAAGCTTTCTTTCTAAGTCCTATAATTCAAACCTAGAACAACAGAGATTTAGCAAGCTTCAGTCTTATAACAGTTTTCCTTTAAAATATTCTAATTGATAGAGAGTTTTCAGTTTATTTTAACAGAATATATTCCAAGATATTTGATGTTTAGGTGCATCCCCACAGCTTTTAAAAATTATCATATCCCTGTGACACAGTCATGTTTTATGTACCTACACCAAAAAGAGTAAAGGACATTTGATATTTCAGCATTCATCACATTAATAAGTACAGCTGTTTATACTATTAAAAGCAAAGAGTGGTTTAGTAGGGGTAGTGCACACAGAGCAGTGTTACAGAAATCGTACTGCTGTAATCTGACAATTACATTCTGTAATCCGACAGGTTGAGCCTCAGTAAGTTTTAGTAGTTTTTCACAGCTTCATTTTTTTCTTGTTTGTCATTTCTTTAGTACACCTAAGAGAAAAGATAAAGAAAACTTGATTTCTGATAATTAATGTCATTCATCTGATCTCCCTGATAAAGTAGGAAACACTCCAGATTTTTAGAAACCACTTTTCACTCGACTTTTTGGACTTTGCAATCCAATATGAGGCCTCTACCTTTATCTAAGTGCACAGTTCCAGGGCACAACCATATGAGCTGTGCATGCGGATCTGAAAAACTTTATGGTATTATGAAGTTGATTTGAATAATTCTGAATCAGGTTTTTTTGCATGTTTATAGTTTTTCTAGCCAGTTATCCCAAAATGTCTGATATTCCTGACAAGCAAGTATCTCCAAAGTCACTTACAATCTCATGAAGGCCTGACGCTGTCACACCAAAATAAAACATAGCAGATAACATGCAGAATAAACTTTATATTCTACTGTATCCACCAGTGTATAGAGAATCTAGACCAAAGTCTGTTACTGAACTGATTGATTTTGGAAGCGTACACATATACCTGGGGTCGGGTCACTTCCTTATAGCTATTGTGCGCGCAGTTGTGGATTATTAAAAACTACATAAGCAGAATCTGTGTTTCTGGATTTTAATTATCTGGAAGTACTTCAGATTACAGATACTGTTTAATCAATAATAAAAAAAGTTTTCTTCCTCTTACCTTTTTTTAGTATTTACATCAAATATTTTTGTAGGACAATTGCTCTCTTTTATGTTCATGGAAGACTTTTAATGATACCAGCAACTCTTGCCTTTCTAAGTAATAGATTTCTGGTTCAAGAAAAGGTGATAACCTAACTGCAAAAGTTACTTTAGAATGAAAACGGGTTTACCTTCTTGGGCAGGTGAACGCTGACAAAAACTTTTATACACATGAGTGATTCCACTGAGGTAAGGTCGATACCTCGCTTTAATACAGTAAAGCAGGTGTGTGCTTTGAAGATGAGGGTTTTATTGATTTGCTTAAGAGATTCAAATAACATTTGCTAGCACATATTTCAGGTTTGGGTTCATATGCGGACTTTTCCCTCCACTAAGGAACTTTGGTAAAAAAGAGCTAGATTTTCATTTAAAGGCATGTATTGAACTCTGTGCTGTTAGGCATTAGATTTAGAAAATTCTTTAGAACTTTTCCAAAACATCGGTTCAGGTGAGGACTGGAGATCCCCATTTCTTCTAAACAGTGGTCTTCTTTTTTCAGCGGTAGAGTCACTAGGTCAGTTCCCTAAATCTCAAGAGAAATTTTGGCACTTTCGCTGCCCCTCCTGCCCCCAAGTTGAAGCACATGTACAGCATCTGGATTGGCACAGTGAAGTAGTAATGGCTCCAAAGGCACTGTTATGGACTATCAGGTCAATAATCCTTATGCTAAGAAGGATTTACATGATACAGAGTAATGGCTCTGTCATTTCTGAAGTAAAAATCCACTTTTTAATGAGCATAAAAATATTGTTTTGCACTCTTCACATCAGACATACTAGGGGAGCTAAAAAGACAAACATATATAACTTCCTGAAGTAAAAGTTCACACAAATGCTTGAATAAAATAAATGTTAGAATGCGGTAAGTAGACAGCTACAGTGTGCCAAACGGGCT
This sequence comes from Monarcha castaneiventris obscurior, assembly GCA_026261815.1. Lineage (NCBI taxonomy): Eukaryota > Metazoa > Chordata > Aves > Passeriformes > Monarchidae > Monarcha > Monarcha castaneiventris. Next base: position 8,154,578 of record JAMPIT010000379.1, on the reverse strand, counting down.
TTTTTTAAAATGTACTTATTCTTCTCAAATTTTTTTCTTCTTTACTTTATTAGAAGAATTATAGGATGTGTATATCCTGTCTTCAAATAGCATTTTTATGAGGCAGTCCAGAAATAAATTTGGCTTAGGGGGGCTTTTTTTTTGTTTTATTTAATTTTTCTACTGTGTGATTTTCTCCTACTTCAAGTACAGGTTTGACACTATCTAACACACATGATCTTGTTACAAAAGTAAGTTTGAAAGTAAGATCAGTGGTCATAAATAACCACAGTTGTGATTTTTTTCCTATTAATATGTTTCCTTTTCAGTAATTTAATTTCTTGTGATTTAAAAATAAAAACCAAAACACACACACACACACACAACCTTTCTTAAATATCTCACACTGGGGAAAAAATGTTTTCTTCACTAATAATGGGGTTAACTTAGACTCCATAAGAGGCACAGAAAGGCATCAAATCCTAAACAGAAAGAATGAGCGCTGCGACAAAAATGAAGAGAATGAGTACATATGACATCTTCATTGTATCTCTAACATTTTATAAAATTAAAGACCATTTTGAAGTATGGGTCTGATGGGAATCATCCTATATATAAGCATTCAACATTTAGTGAACAGAGTGCAACTGAACACATAAATCACACTAAATAGCATTGACACTTGGTCAAAAGAAACATATATTTATGGCTCAAGTGTATGTTCAAGCTAATCTATGGAGAACCTTGCCATTATTTTTGTGATAAACAGTACTGTCTACAAAAAGGGTTAAAGAAAATGCATTCTGTTGCATCTGCTTACTAAATCCCTTACTTTAGTAGAAATTCAAATTTTGTAAAGATTATTCGTTTTATTGATGCATATAATTATAATCACAAGCCATCTGCTGATTTGGCAGGCATGGTTAAAATTCTCTAACTCTCATAACCTTTCAAGTACAGTGCCCTTGGGACTCTATTTCACTTTTATATTTTGGAAAACATGTAGGGACAAACAAGAGAGGTCATCTGCCGAAAGTCAGACCTGTAAAACATTAAAAGAATAAAGATCATGATGACTGCTCTTGTTTTAATAGGAAAAAAAAAAAGTATTTTCTATTTTGTTTCTCACTTCAGGAAGGATTATACTGGTTTTCATCACACACTTTGGGAATTTGAATTTTTTTTCTAGGGATTAAAGCTCTCTCCTAGCACCTCTGGGATCTGGGTTCCAAGTTTAAACTAAAAGAACAAATATTGTTCATTTTGGTTGCCACAGGTGAATTAAACGCATTTAACCTTGGCCTTAATTTTTCTTTTTACACAATTCTCATTCCATTTCCATTTGAAATGTTTTAACAAACACTATTCCAATTTTTTTTTTATTTGTTTACTGAGTTTCACAGGGAGGCACCTATCATATATTTAGCTTTTTCCTGTAAAGCTCAAAAGAGCATTTTAATTTAGAGGGCTACATCCAATAAGGCATAAAATGAATGGCTAACATTCTTTGCCATAGCCCTTTAGAAACAAATGACTTTATCTGTATTACCATACCACTGACTGGTGGTTAGCCACAGTTGCAAAGGTTTCGGGGTTTGGTCTGTGAGAAGGTTCATTCTCAATTTTCTTGTGTCCATCACAATGTCCAGCCAAAATATTTTATCCTTGACAGTCTTTTCTTTTTTAAAAAATCTTTGTAGTTTTCATAGAGTTAAATGTGGTGTTACTCAGCTGCTCCTAGCAGAAAACGACCACAAGGGGGAAAAAACCCCAACCTCTAAGGTGCTCTCTCTGTCAAAAATACAAAAATGATACCATTTCAACTAGTTGTAGCATATTGACAATGCTGTGATTTAGGACAAAGAGTGTTCTTGGGAGAAAACGCAGAAAGGTGGGAAAACTATGTGCAGAATGGGATAGTCCAGTGACTTCCTGATATTAGCAGAAGGCAAAGGCAGTAACCCTTCTACAGAGTTGCCTTGGCTCATGCTGTATTGATGTGTCTCTCGCAGGGACAAAGGATGCAAAGCTCACTTCTGTTTAATTAGTGTCTCTGAAGGCCTGTATGCAACATGCACGCTGCTTTACTCCTTTTGGAGGTTTGATTCTCACCCCACACCCTCATTATGGGAAGCAGGAGGGAAATGCACATGTTTAAAAGTGTCTTCACAGCTGAAACTAGGGAAACAGGCCGAGAGTAGCTCTGGTTTATTTCACAACCAATTAAGTATGACATCTGTTGAAACTCAGGAAATAAGTCTCCCTTCCCCCTGTTCATATACTTACTTAAGCTGCCAGTCTTTTGTTTAGATATGATGAATTTCACCAACAAGAATTTTTCTTTGGGGTAAATACATGAAATACTAATAATACTACTAATACTAATAATGCAAAATCTTTCTTTGCTTTGTTTTTAACACTGCAGTTCACTGAGTGCATTTGACTCCGATCTGTTTGATACCTAGAAATCAAGCAAAAAATTATGTTAATAATTCTTTGCCTAAACACTCACCTTACGTGCTAAAAAAAGGGCATGTTTGTGGCAAGCAATGCAGGCATGATGACATTTTAATTTTTGAAAATCTGGCTCTTATTAGCTCCCAAAGACCAGCAAAAGTTGCGAGAAGGAATTTGGGTTTTAATTTATTTACTTTTATGGTTGAAAACTTGGCTCAGAACAGAAAACACCACATAAAACAGGGCAGGTGGAATTACGTATGCTTAAAACAAACAAATACAAAAGAATTAAACGCAGATCCACTGTCACTGGTGACGTCAGGTTTCTCCAGTGTGCAACAGTTCATAGTAAACCAAGTAAAAAACATAGATAAGCTCTATTAGTAACTTTTACTCATATCAGGCACTTTCCATTTATCAGACATTAATCCACATGGTGAATTTACGTATCAGGAAAATTTTATTCCTTCATAAAAAGTTGTCCAGTGCAAAGAGTAAAAAGATGGTATTTCATTCCATACCAGCTCTCAGAGTTCAGTTTCCCTCTGTTCTGCTTAGAACTTGATCATCTTCTTCCTGCTGTATCTAGATAAGAAATATTTACCATATCATGCTGGCCTTTTCCTTTGCCTCTTGGCACTGGATTCTCCTGTGTCTCTGAAACCACACTGCTTGTGTCAAAGCTAAAGCTAACTCTCCTTTTCTGTAGGTTCCACCATCTAGTGCTTGCCTTTATTTGTTCATCGGCTTCGCTTTGTTTGCCAGTTCTTTCCTACAAGGACTGGCACTGCCTTCGTTCCTGGAGGATGGTTCCCTACTCTATTTCTCTTGCCTTCCCAGCCCTATTTCACAACACATTTCACATGACATAAGTGTTATTTAAGCTTTAAGATGCTGTTCAGTGATTGCCATAGGTTCCCTGGTTGGGAATCAGCATTTGCTGAAATGTCAGTGTGCACAGTGGAAGTGGCTAGACCTGAGCCAGTCATCCAGATTCCCTTTAGAGTCAGTGGAAAGAGACATTTCTTGTGTACAATTCATCTCACCCTGAAGCAGAGTATGAGATGAGTAAGATGTATCACACATCAGAGGTGCCTGGAGGTTGCCTACAGGCTACCCAGAGACCATGGGAATCCAGCATTTACTGCCTCAGAAATATATGTTTGCATTTCAGGCATGTAAAGTTATGAAGATGAATCCTGTCTTTCCCATCCAGCCTACAAACTGGACTTGATTTCTTCTTAAATCTTCTTTAAACAGAAACATTTCTCATATTTTCTTACAAGACAGTGATATGGAAAATATGATACACCTTAGATCAAAAGTGTCCTCCTGCATTTACATGAAATTGATGGAAATCTTTATCTGCTTAGCAATTAATGGAGAGCAGAATAACAGAAGTGAATACTGCTGTGCAGCTTAGAGGACTAAATTTTGCTCCTGAAATATGATTTTTACAAAAGGGAGGTGTCAGTTCCATACTATCTTCTTAGATGCCATTATATTTCCTTTAACAAAAATGTTCCTTTTCTCAAAGCTACTCTCAAAAAAATGAAGAGAAATAAACTGTAAAGATTTAACAATATCCATTAATTCAAAATTACCTTTAATCTGTTGGAGTTTTTAAACACTGCTGTTAGAAGCATTTCCAGACATATTCTTTTTCCTGTTGGTCACCACTTCGAGTCCAGAGGCACTTTTAGGGGTGGTTTTTCTGTCTCCTTAAGCTTTCAAGACTCTGTTTCTCACGCTTCAAAGTAATAGAAAGATTGATTTGATTATGGTTTTGCACTGTTTCAGTGGGTGATTATAGTGATTCAATATTCCCCATGCTTTCATAAAAACTATAAACAAGCTTTCAGATGAAAATTTGAGATGTTGTGCATACTTTGCATAGATTTCAGCTATTTTCTTTCATTTTTTAAAGAGATTTGATGACAAAAATTTTGATTTTTACAGAATTGTTTATCATTTTTTGCACATAAACGTATGGTTTTCAAACAAATCTTTAAAATTTCTAGGGACAGCTACTCCAATTTCCTTTGGATCAAGGCAAAGTTCTTGAATTCTCTAAGTGGGCAGCTCAAAATTCCTTTGAGGGTTCAAAGTTGCATGCAACTCCACAGATCTGAGCTAACCCTAACATAGTGGATGGTTCCTGTGGGACAGTATTTGGCCATGATATCCATATCATGGAAGGCGTATGTGGGCCTTGGAAGCAGGGAGTGATAGCTGGGTCTCTGGCAGTGTTTTGTGATTTCAGACTCTTTCCCAGAGGGCAGGATAGACACAGGAGTAAATTCTGCTGTAAGAGAATGCTCAGTTTGAGCTCATTTTGAAACGACGAGTTTTACAAAGGGTGAGTGACTGTCTCCAGTAGCACCTCCACAGACTCAAAGTCAATGCACAAGATTGTGGGCATGCAATATTCATTATGGTGTAAATTGGCACCAGTTCAATAAACGTAACCCTTTATAATGTTATAACATTGATCCTGAAAAGCTTAACCAGCTTATGTATAATATTCTCAGACTTTTCTTCCCCAAAGTCAACACTTTAGTGGCTATCATTAAAAAGTGTCTTCTTACATATCCCTAAGTCATTCTGAATAGCATGAGAGAACAAACAGCTTTAGCCCTGAATGCTTTGGGCCCAGTGTTATTTATAGCAACAACATTAGCAATACCAGTTATTTTTATTGTTATTAATATGACTTACATGCTACTATATTGTGATCATGGGGAATAGTACTGTAATACTGAAGAAGTGCAAGCTGCTTTCAATCATTGATTGCCAGCCTACAAACAGCAAGTTCAGCATTGCAGACACTCTCCAAGCCACAGGGTTTAGTTGGGAACTTGGTATCTATTTGTCAGTTGCATGATGATCCCTGTCTTTTAAATTTACATGATATTTTAGGAGTAAAGAAGTCAAGTTTATAAGAGGACACATTATGGAGGATATAATGGGTTTTGGCACAATTTTTATTTTCCTTGTTCCTGAATCTCCAACAGAGATCCCCACAGTAGGAGTATCATCAGCCCAATAGACTCTTTAGAGAGATGCCTTCTAGCATCCCAGCTGCTTCATTGTACAGCATGAAGTCCACTTCTAGTAGACAGATATTTAACCTGGGTACTGACAGAGTTCAAGCTAAGCAGACCAGATCTCAGGAAAGGGTGAAACTCATTCCAAAGGTGAAGTTTTTCTATTCACCAAGTGGAGAGAACTTTTTCCCCATTTCTGGCCTGTGGATGAAGGAGGAATAACATTCTTGAGAACTCAGGAAACCTAAGGCAAGCCAGTAACATGAGAAGACATTTGACTATGTGGAGAATAGCCATGCTATCCCTGGGAATTCATTTTTTTTTTGCATGAACAGTGAGTGAGTGAGTGTGTATGAAGAAGGAATAATCTGGTCAGGGTAAGAATCTGAGACAAAATGAGCATTACATAACAGTTTTCCCTGGCCTGACCTGAGTGATCTGGGGTTTCTGTGAATCATTAAGCCCAATTAATGCACCTTCAGGAAATTCACTTTCACTTAATCCAAAATCAAGCAGGAGAATTGCTTCTAATGGTGCAATAAATAAATATCTGCCTTTTAAAATACCATAACCACACAGCTCACATTTTCTCTCTGCTCAGAGTGTTTGAGCTGTCAATACAGCTTGCACAACCTAGGGTGCCTGACAGAAAGAGGTGGTTTGTTACAGTAATGTTAAAAGGAAAGTATACTACTCCTTTCCTAGATGACCATTGAAGTGATCCCTTGGAATGCCATGGTGCTTTTTGCTTTGGTGTTCTCAAAAGGAAATTTATCATATTTTGAGCTGTCAGTCCTGCAAGGCTTACCTGGAGATAGAAGCTTAAGTTCCTTCTTCCATCATCATATTAAGATGTCTATATTTCTGCCATAAATTTGTCAATTTTCATTCTCTCATGTGACACTAGCAAGGAATTCAGCCTTGAAAAATAACTTCATGAACAGGCCTGTTGCAGATAAAACTGCAGGTAGCAAAGCTCATTCTGACATGACATGTACTCACATGACATGTACATGTGTGTTGTCCCTTTGGTGTCTGGTAAAAATTTGCTTTCTCTACTAAAATCTGTAGATCTTACACTGAGGGAATCCCCTCAGATCAGGGCAACCTCCATACAGATGTTTTCAGCACAAAATCATGTTATGAAGACAGCACCAGCTTAGAGTCCTGCCCTCGGTTAAATGAAAACATTTTCTGAATGTTGACACAAACGGGACTTGAACTTTGGAAGAGCTGTCACAATACCTGACTTTAGCCACAGTCTTTGTAGCCTCCCACAAGAAAGCTGAAATAATCAGTAGTGACTACTACTCTTGATCTCATACAGCTATAAAAAATATATCCTGTTCAACCTAGCTAGAAAATGACGTGTTCTATTTACTTACTATTGAATTACCTGTTGGAATTACATAAAAACATTAACAGTTTACTGAAAGTCTTAAATCATTGTCTCATTAAGGTTTGCCATATAAAATGGTATGAACTCTTTCCCTAGCTGCATTAATTCTTGTGCTATTACCACTTATTACTTAAACCAATATTTTATAAAGAAGTTTTCTAGTTCCTAGGTCAGCAAGCTATAAATAAATATCCTCACTCAACAATCAGGTGAGACAAGATAGATGGCAACAGGGATCTAATCTTTCTTATATAAACTATTATGCAATATTGCAAAAAAAAAAAATCCCTTTCATTAGCTTTTATGTCCTTAGATTTCTACTCCTCTTGATGCATTTAGTAACCTGGAAAACATGGTGCTTGCCTGAAAAATAATGTTTTTTCTGTGAAAAGAGATATGGGAATGGAAGGAGTTTTAAGTATTTCTTTTTTTTTTAAACTGCTTTGCAAATTCTTTGCACAACAAACCTCGCCAATATGTAAACAGGGCTCTAGCTACTGTGTTTGTCCACAGCTAGAGCTACAGATGAACACAGTGTAGTTGTGTGATGACAGGAACAGCTGACTCATTAGTAGAGAGCAGTGAAAGGTAATTAACCCTGGGAAAAGTACAGCTGCCATGCGAGCTGTTCCTTTCTGTAGGATCTGATTAGAAATTAGTGTTAAACCACTGATTCTTTAAAAAAATGTCATTGATAATTCACTTTCTCTCTCAGGTGTAGCCCCTGAAAGGGGCCTAGGATAGAACTAGTGTACAAAAGGTCTTCTATCTAAAAAGGTCTTTTCTGAAAGAAGTGCCCACCTGTTTGGCTGCTTCTGGACTTTTCTTAACCATGAATATTGTCCCAGCTTTCAGTGTTTTGAGGACAGCCTCCAAGTATATAGGCAGTGCAGAGAATGCACTGTCAAAATGATTTAAGGTTGTTGGTTGCCATAATGGAGTCTTTAGTGACGCTGATTATTTAAAAGTCACAGCTACTACTTCTTGTATCAGGACACGGTTCTGATGTAAAATGAAGCAGACCTCTTCAAAAGAAAACAAAAATCTGTCTCCTGAGTAGAGAAGCACAGCATATGAAAATAAAAATAAAAATAAAAAAAAGGATTATGCCTTGAGCACAAAAGCCACTCCTCAGCCCACCCCTTTTCCTGCACACACTTTGGCATTTGAGGTTCCAACATAACACACAGAGCCCATGATTTAATCAGAGCCCACACAACAAGCCAGGCTATTACATAGATATGCAGACACCTGATTAAGGCCTACTTATCAAGAATGACATAACTATCACCTAAAATCACAAAATTTCATTGGTGTGCTTTTGGAATTTCTAAACTGCTGTTTATTATTTTCAGCTGTCACATGCAAAATAGTTTTTGATCACCTTATTTTGTTGGACTTTCTGACCAGGACTGTGCATTTGTGTACCTGTGTGATTAACAAGGTACACAAGTGTATGTGAATGCTTTCACATGGAGATAGCATGTACTGTTGAGGTCCACCAGAGTGTCCTGGTCGTTTTCAATGCAGCCAAGCTTCCACTAGGGAATCTCAAGGGTAACTGAGCTTAACGTGACAAAGTTTGTAAGATTCCTCTCCATAAGATGATTTTTTTCATCTTGCTCTGGTCCAGTTTGCTGCAATAGAATGATTGTTATTATTTTGCCAATACAAAATAGTACTACAAAGGTATGTTTCTGTAGCATTATTTTTAGCTCAGTATTGTTTAGTGGTACCACAGGCCACTTCCCTACTGCACATCTAAGAGGTTCACATTGAAAGAAACTTTCCTCTTTTGATTTCTTTTGAATTAAACACAGTGCTTTTTGTGCCCGATATTTGAACATAATGTCAGCATGAACATATAAATATATATATATATTTATTTTTACAGAAATAAATATGTGTACATACACACACATATATATGTACACCTTATTGACATTTTCAGCAATGAGAGCAAAAATCAAAGGAAAAGAGTTAAAGATATTTTCTCAGAGAATATTTCTCTATATAGGAAAGCAAACAGATTTTTAAGATAAGGGTCTGACATGTAAAGATTACAGTTATATCCAGATTGCCTAAGATTTTAGGAGAGAAGGGAATGGAAATGTGTTTTAAATTATTTTGCCATTCACCATATGTTTGTTAGTACCCATCCTTCTCAGTATTGTCCTTTTTTATTTCTTCAATTTTTTTTTGGTAAAAAAGCCTACAGTGAAAGAGAAAACATTTCAAGCTGAGTTTCAGAGGAAGTGATATGAGCAGGCTACTAAACTGATGAATGCATGATGATAAAAATAATATTTGCTACATTAAAGTATGTTTAGAAATGCACAAAAGCACTTTACAGCACTCTATGTTGTTATCCTCATTTAGCTGAAAGGTGAAAAGACTTGCTGAGGGGCACAGAATCCATCAGTGGCAGAGGCAGGAAGAGAATTCCAGAATCCCTTTTTTCCAGTTATTTGCTCAATCATGGCGCCTTCTATTTGTGTCTACAACAGAAGACAGGAGTCATTTTAGGAAATAATCTTTGTCCCACTTTAGAATCATAAAAGGCTCTGAAAATAGAATTTGAACCACCATCCCTGGTGACGCCAAACTCTTGTAAGTTTGAATAAACTGAACATGCTTTTCCTTGCTCCATTTACCAGACACAAACATACGATGAGCAACACCTTTTGCATAAGAAGTCTGTCCCAGGGAATATTTGACATGCACATTTTGGTATCTGACAAGTATTAGTCAGTTTTTCTGGATATCTTTTACTGCTTTGATTTGCAAGGTGGTGTTTTTGTTCTTGGGTTTTTTTTCCCTGTGCTCTTTAGCATGTTCCTAAGATCCTCAGGGCAGGGCAGCAGTGTAAGCAAGCCCCCATTATCTTTAGCAGTTAGAGTCATTACAAGTCTTTTAAATGGTGGCAGACTGTACTTCACATGGCACTCTCGAAGTTAATGAACATATGTGATTTGCATGTTGAGGGAAGGCACACTTCTTCCCTTTGTGTGACTTTCCCTTTCCCGGGACATGCCTGTCATGCTTAATGAAGAGAACTTGTTCAGAAAGGGCAAGATGAATGCATAGGAGAGAAGAATGGTAGTTATACTTCTTTTCATAACAGTAGTCTGTATTTTTCGGTTTATTGTTCGACTCCATGGTGGAAAATGTCCAGCAGATGATTAGACATGGGGTTTGTCCAGCACAAGAATTGCGATGTCCTAACTCTGACTATTAAAATATTCCTAAAAAGTATTTCTGGAACAGTCAGAAATCACAAGGAAGAAAAGAGGAACTTAGATTAAGCCTGTAAGTGTTTGAGAAGTGACCACTTTTACTGAACCTAACCAGCTTCAGAACTTCTATAGAGATTCAGTGCAACCGCAACAACACCCCATAAAATTGCCCTTGAAACCCATCAATTCCTAACTAACTTGCTGCAAATCAAGTACAGCAGAAGGACTGTAATAGTGCTGGCTAAACAGCAGGCATGCAGCAAACATCAGAACCAGACCAGGATCTTCCTGATACCGAAGAAGGCGGTAGCAGAGTAGCTAAACCCACACAATTTCGCCGTTCTTAGTTGTGCTGATCTGTGTGCTCAGGCATCTCCTGCTGGCCTCAATCCTGCAGCTACTGGGCAGCCCTTCAGTGAGCAGAGCATGGTCATCTCTGCTGAGGGCAGTAGTGGTCCCCCCACACAATGCCTCTCAACATCCGTGCAGGGAAAGTCATCCTGGCTGGAAAAGAGTAAACATGTTTTAAAAGAAAACAAACCCTGTGTTCCAGAGTCAATGACGCATGCTCTTTGAACTTTCTTTTAAAATTGCTCTGAAATCATAAGGTTGTTATGGTGTGTTTTTACTCAAAATAATGCATATCATTGTAACACAAGCCTTGAAGTTAAGTGGCTACTTTAATGAAACATAGTTGCCATAGTTACTGCAGGCAAGCAGAGAATAACTTTTAGTTCTTTTGAAGCTACGAATTAGTTTAAAAAGAGGAAAAGGAATAAACAACCATGCAAAAGTTTATTATTCAGTGTTTCATGCCTGATCAATTCTTAAAAAGGAAAACTCTCCCTAGACTAGGGCCTTAACTTTTTCTAGCTGAAATCTATAATTGCCCATCAACAAACACAAAATTAGTTTTCAACTCTCCACTATGTCTGTTTTCATGTTTTCCCCCATTTTTTTCCCCTGAAGAAACAGATTTTTTCCAAAGTTCTGCTAGCAGAATTTTGTTAATAACTGTCATTTTGCAGCATCTAAATTGCTATAAAAATAATGTTCTAAAGGCAATAATGTATTGCTTAGCACAACTCATGGAATCTGTGGTCTAGCTCTATTATTCATTATGAACACTGTCTTAAAGCTGATGAGAGTGAAATGAGAATTTATCATAGTGAAGATGTCTTCTAAGACCAGCTTCATTGTTTTTCAGTTTAGCATTGAGATGTGCTCTATCCCTGAAGTGTTAATGGAGGTCACTGCTGTTGCTCCCCTTTACTGCGTCAAAGCAAAAGAGTTCCTACATAGTTGACTATTGAGAAATAAAATGATGTTCTTTCCAGTATATCACCTTCAGCTTATGAGCCTCTAGAGCAGCGGTGATTAACAGGACTTTTACAAAGTTTCTGTGTAGTTACAAGGACAGCTTCAATCTTCTGTCATTTTTTTGCATTAGCTATGATTATGCTTTTACCACCAAAATGCATTTATTTTAAAGGTAACAATACAGACTCAGAGAATAGCTTATGTTTCATCTATATTTATCAGCACTCACTGTACATTTGTGTCTTCATTACCAGGAAATATTAAGGGACATTGTGCCATCTATTCCTGTTTACAGTTTATTATGCAGAGATAGGAAACACTTAGCATGTAAAATGAATGTAGAAATTATTCCTGGATAGAAACACGGACATTTCCCACTCGTTGGCTCTTTCTCCTCCATCACCGGATCAGAGTGTAATTGTCAGTAATCAGGCCTGCTTGCTGCTGATAAAACCACTCTGAATGCTAGCAGCCTTCTTTGTGTGATGACTCAATTATTCCAGAAGTGCCTCATCAAATCTGCCCCATCAGCTGGGCTAATAAATAAGGAGAAGAAACTGGCCCCCCAAAGCAAATTATAAATCCATTTGCATTAACCATTTCGCTGGTCCATGATCTAGGCAGAAATAAGCATGGCAGATTGTGTTAAGCTTATTTGAATATGTTTATAATGTTTACAGCTTGCAACATTTTTTTTTTTCACAAGGTGTTGGAATTATCGGTCATGAATAGCATCTAAATGCAGTTATGTTAATTACAGCAAAGCCTCCGGCATCTTTGAGGGATAGTTTGTTGCTTAAATCAGGTGAAAGTTAAACTCCTCTGCTAGGTAAAATATGATCTTGGCATTGGAATTACTGCCCTGTTTAAAAGAGAGGATGACTGAAAGTGAAGTTTTTTTACAGGTACTAGAAGGACAACTGCCTGTCTTACCAGCCTGTCTCACACTGCTAACGTGACCTCCTGTTCATCTCATGGTAGAACAAAATAAGATAAAGTTTAGCATTAGAGTTGAGAAAGAAAATGTGATCGTTGAAACAGCAATAATTCTACTTCCTCTGTACTTTGCACTGAATAAAACAAGTGCAAAGATGAGTACTCTGCCCCAAGGAAACTCCTGTCTGAAGGTCAATTTATACACAAAAAAAAAGTTGTTTTCAAGTAGAGTCCTGCAGATTTGCTGCAGTGAGGGTATAGGCCAAATGAAATTCGGCTCCTCATGCACTGAATATTTTACATGCACCTTGGGATCCCCCTGAGGTTTGTGCAGAACTTAATGTGTAAAGTTACAGACTTATGACTGTGCAGGATAAAGATCTGACTGAAGTCCTGAGCTAAATATATCTTCATTTATTTGTAATTGTATCTTTCTTTCACGTATTATTTTCTCAAATACTAAATACTAAATATGCTGCATTATTCTGTCTTGAGAAAGAGAAATCACTGTCACTGTAGAAACACAGGAAATATTCAGGGATCATAATGGTGAGCTCACTGGATTTTGTTTCCTTAGATATTACTTTTATTCTAAGTTAACAAATCACAAACGGTAGTGATTATTCATTCCCATACTTGCAATATATCAACACTGATGTGGAAAATGAGAGAAAATCAAATTATTCTGTTGGAAATGGAATGTATTATGCTGAAAAAAGCTTTTGGGATCCTGCACAAATACAGTACAGCTTTGAGTATTGAAATTCTGACAGAGAAACAACTTCAGACTTCTGCTGAGATAATTTTGTGGTTGTACAGTATGTTTTTTCTCATTTTAAAATCATCAGGAACTCTAGAAATCTGACCTGAATGAGTGGACTTTTACTCATAGACAATGGGTCAACAAAAATAGTTGTTTGAAGGGATTTTTCACACACATCTGATGTTGAGGATCAGGACCTAAACTGTGATTCACATCAGTATCCTGGTATGACTCACGGATCTCAGTAGGATAGCACTTCAGAGTCAGTACAAAATCACATTGCACTGGAAATGGCTATAAACAGAAGAATGAATTGCAAAGGCTCCAGGTGATTTCACTGAACAATTACATTGACAAATCAAGCAACTCATATATTCCATCTTTGTGGGTTTATGAAGTTTATTATTCTAGTTGAATTGAGATGATGGTTGAAAGGGTGAAAGTTTTCTTTCTAGGCAGGCAGGCTTCAACTTCCAGAATAAAAAATACTGTTCAGACAGATAGGCAGTTGAAGTGTAAGCATAAATTGTTTTGAATTCTTGACTAAAAAGGAGAAATTAATTGACGCAAGCTATGAATAGATTGGGCCAAATGAAGATACATGTGGACCCAAGGGGAGTGACCCCACCAAAGAACAGTGATTGACAAGTAAATAAGTTATCTGTGCCTGATTTTCATCAATAATGATCTTATCATCAAAGTCACCAACAACCTAGTTAGATGTAATTTGTGGGTTCTTGAGGCTGAGATCTTATTTTCTCCAGCTGGTATTGCAGACTTCTACATTTCTTGCAACATCTCAAAATTTGGCCCACGATCAATTTTATAATTGATTTCTATAATCAAATTTACTAAATAAATTTTGTGTAAGGTATTAATATTTCTGTGAAATCAGCACCAAGCTTTTTTTGCTGCCTGAACTATCAGACCCTAACATTTATATTTGAAATATAACTTACTTGTTGGAGGGTGGACAGGGGTGACACACAGTTTATGTTATGTTAGGGGTATGTCACATCCTGTGACACAGCATAATCCTACAGACCCTGTTTATAGCATGACAGATGCATGACATTGTATTAGACCTTTTATGAAACACCGTATCTTCAAACGTGGGTACTCACCCATGAGCCAGCTGAATGGCAGCCAGCACCCTGTTATGTGAAAGAAATCAAACCCAGCACAGTTAAACTTACTAACCAGGAACTTCTGTTGTGTTTAAACACAGCAGAGGGGTGCAGGTTTTTGTTCTTCGACACTGTTGCATGAAGGTTTTCAGTACAATTTTAAAACCTGCCCCCCCGGACCTGTCCCAGCCCAAACTCCTTTTCTTTTAAGGAGGATTTTCAACATACTTATTACTTATTATAGCTTATTACGTAAAGTTAAACGTGAAAAGTTTTGTGTATTTTTCCTTGTCCTTTGTGCACTTTTCCAAGTGGATCTCAGCTGTGCTGTCTTAACTCTCAGTCCCTTAGGATGAGAGAGACAGCAGATGGGGTTAGGGCAGAGGGCTGATGCTTCTGACAGCAAACGGCCTGGTTGTTGAGTGGAAGCTGTGAGCGTCAGGAAGCTTCTTTTCCCCAGAGAACCAACTAACCACTGAAGAAAGTTGAAAATGAGCCCTTTGAGAAACGCTATTAAAAGTAGTAAAAAATTGCAATTGTGCAGATGATGTGCTGCTGTGTGGTTATTCGGATGCTAATGAGTTTGACATTAGGGAACTCAAAGGGTTTACAGCTACTCCCTTATGTGATTTAGTTCTTTATTGGTAATCTTTGAGAAAATAAAGGAAAAATATATTGTTAATAAATACTTAAGGTGCTAGAATTGTAGACAAAAATCTGCTAAGTTTTTGTCTTTAGAAAGAGGCTCACCATTGTAGTTATTCTCAGAGATCTTTTGTTTTAGATTAGTGTGTTTTGAACAAAGAGGAAGAGGAAGGTAGAAGGCTTTGAGACTTCTTTTGTGGTTTTGGGGTTTTTTTTATGAATGTTGAAATAGAATAACAGGAAAATAGGCCTTTGAGGATAAATAACATCTCTTTCTAGCAACATACTGGTTAAAAATGCTTAAAAATCCTTTTGGTACCAGGATGTTTTGTTCTGGGTTTTCTCCCTTTATCATCTTACATCTGTTGCCTGTTCCATCATTTGAAAAAAGTGTACTTTTAATTAAAAGTTCTTGATGGGATGAAATTAACATCCTATCAATTGGGACACAAGCAGAAACTAGTCATTCAATGAACTCTGGCTTCACTGAGAATCTGTTTAGAATGAGCCTTTCCAATTTCAGAAATGTTACATTTCAAATTTTGCTGAAAACATCATCATCAGATACCATTAAATGAATAGTCAAAGTTTCCAAAGTTTATTTAAACTTTGTAATAATAGAAATATCTTCAATGAATAAATCTGTTTTACTAAATACACTGGATAATATTTGAAACAGGCCTCTGAAGTTGCAACTGATAGCGAAATTTTTATGTTTTGGTCACCAGTGTCAGGAGTGATGCCAAAGTAAAGCTTGCCCTTAATTACTGCTTATTGTGAGATTCTTCCAGGCTGCAAGTGCGTATAACTCTAAATGTCAGAAGGGTTTGGGAATTCAGTATTTCTGAAAACAAGGATCTCGGTATTGTACACTCAGAGGTAAACTTCTGCAGCTTTACTTTCCTCGCTGTTAGTGTTGATTTAGCATAAAGTGCCTCACAGAAAGGAATAAAAATTGAGCATGGAGAGATGTCAAATATTTCCTTAATATGGCTTGTGCTGAGAACACTATCAGCCTGCCAAAATTTAATATTCAAAGTCAGAAAAAATAAAACATAGGGGTTTTCTTCTGTTTTTAAAGTATTTTAGAATGCTTCTCATTTATTTTACATCATGTACTGAAGCATCCTACTCACTCAAAGGGGTTCTGATGCAATTAAAGCATTTGACTAAGGATTTATACATATAGAAACGGTAGGTTTTTGTCCGCACAAGAAGCAAAACTTTTCTTAGAGAAGGTTTATTTCATAAGCTACCGAAAAGGCATTAATGAGATAAAGAAAGTACCATAAGAAAAGAAAATACTCTATTCTTTACGCTTTTTAGGAGCATCGTTGATGCCTCTACACCCTATCTTTGTAAAACCGCTGAAGAAAATATTGCACCTGTAGTATTTATCCATTTGATTTAAAGAGTGCCTTGTTCCATCTATATGTTATTTAGTATAGCTGTTTTTCTGTTTTCTTTTGTTGTTTTTGTTTTTGTTGTTTGTATGTTTTTTTTACAGAGAATGAATTTGAGGATTATCTGTTAAACCAGGCAAGGCATCTTGGGCTGCGTGACAAATTTGGTCCTTTGGAATCTGCACGTATTTTCACCTGGAAACACGCAAAGGTGGGATAATTAATTTACAAAAATTAATTTGAGTAGAAATATATCTATGTATTAGTAGTAGAATACTACTTTCATGTGTAGAGCCTCCTGCACTAGGACTACTTTTCTTGCACAATATCTGCTGTTTTAAGAAAAGTCTTCGACAGTCAGGTATAGCAGTATGAAACAGTTGAAGAGATGAAAATTTTTGTAAATACGTAGAAATTCTAGTAAAGTTTGTGAATTACACTCTGTTAGCCATACATACTGTCAGTAACACAAGTATCTTTGAATCCATATGACTCCAGGAATGAGAATAGATTTCATAATGCGCTGCTAAAATTTAATCTTTCATGGATAACTTATTATGGATTTTTTATATAAATATGTATAAGGCTTATTGTTTTGGGATTTTTTTAACTATGCAACAGTTTGGTGGGCTAAAACTTTAGTGTACTTAAAAAGATCTCAAGGCGTCAAAGCTTTTTTTTTTTTAATTGACTCTTTCTTTCTTCTAAAAAATGATTTTTAATATATAGTAGCACAGGAAAGAGTGACAAGACCTTGAACTACATAAAAAATAATAATCTAGAATAAAAAACCTCCAGAAAGTAGCCTGGGTTGAGCTACATTTCAGTGTGGTATACTATGTAATTTTTCTCTAAATTTAAAAAGCTAGCAGTTGCCCCTTAATTTCATAAAGCTGTGACTCTGCCCTCTAAAGCCTTGGTAAAGAAGACTAATAGAAATACTTGGCACACGTTAGTTACCTAAGGGAATAATAGAACTATTTGCTGTAGTCGTTTGGCAAAAGGACATAAACATATGGCTTTGGTTTATATTCAGCACTGCCAGTTGTGCAAAGTTGCATGGATGAAGTATACAACAGCAGTGACAACTCAGAAATCAGAAGTGAGAATCAAAATAAATCATCCTCATTACAAAGCTATTCAAGCTTGCCTCTGATTTAAGGCTTATTTTGCTGCTGCATATCTTGAAGTACTGAATTCAATATTTAAAAAATCTACTTCTCAAGAATGTGTACACCATTCAATCACACTATAAAATGACAATTTTTTGATGATTTATATGTGTTATAAACATGTTTAAAGTTTGCATTTAGTAGATGTACTTACTTTAATTCCTGAGAAATTCGTAGGGCTGAACCAATTATTTCCATGTCATTCAACTTTTTCCTAGAGAAATCAGGCATAGCATTGAGCAAACTAAAGCAAAATCTTCAAAAATAAAGATGAGATGACTCCTTGGTTAAGAATAATCAAAACCACAAAACAAGACATATTTTTAGTGATAGTCTTTAAGAACACATTTGTAAATATTTTTCCTTTCTAGTCATTAACATATTATTAAAAAAAAAAAAAAAGAAGAAGAGAAAGAAACTTTAACCACAATTCAGGCAATGTTTCTAAAAAATTTATATTTGGATTCTGGATTACTCTTTACTGCCAGCAATAAAAATATATAACTTTGTCTAGAAGTTGCTATATGTTTTCTTGGCATTTTTTTTTCTCACCGTACTTCCCACTGTCAGTGTGAGATTAATACTTCATATTAAAAATGTTATTGTAGACTAAGAGAAAGATTCAGTCGGCACACATGTACACAGCCAAATAGTGCTCTGCACTTCTGGATGGACAGTAAGAAATCATGATTTCAGATTTACTAAAAAAAATTCTCTATGACTTTATTATCTTTTTATATGGTAGAATCTTAACTGAGTAAATGAAAAAAATACAGGTATGAAAATCACTGTAAAGCTTGCTCTGAGGGTATTATTTACTGTGGGGAGAAGTACACAGAGTGTTGTGTCACCTTGGGGCACAGTATAGGACAGTCAGGTTCATTGTCCTTAGCAGAATCTGACTTCAACTTTGAAGTTTTTCGCTTGTGTTGGAGTCTTGAGAATGTATTTTTGTGCTTTAAAAATTATCGAGGTTTTTTCCTCTGGCAGAGTTCACTAAGCTTGTGACAGATATAGCTGTTGTCTCAATAGTAACTTAAGTAATACACAAATTAAAAACAGTGGAGAATAGCGATTCTTTTTCCAGACCTCTCAAAATCAGGTAAAATTTTCCTAGTGAAATGATTCCCCAAATTTAATTTTGAAAATCAGGTGTAATTTTTAGTCAGAAATTCACAGTGCAATGATAAAGTTTACAGTCTTTATCCCCAGATAAACCCGTGATTTCTTTTTCTATGGCCCATTATGCAAAAGGAAACAGACTGACACTCCAGCAATGTGAAACCCACTCCAGGAAAGTCATGTTTGTATGAAGATTACAGTGGAAATTACGAAGTGCATAGCTCTTACACGAGCTCTTTCCAGGACATGCATTTTACTTTTACAAGTCAGCAGCACTGGCTTCCCTAAGTAATAGTTTATTTCACAATTATGTGCTGTAAAACTATCCTACCAGGAGAGTAGAGTCAATTTAATTTCTGAAATTCAAATTTAAAAATATGCAAGTAAACTGAAATAGTTGCTATTATTATTATTGTCGTTATTATAATTTATTGCACATGCCCTATTTTCAGCTGTTAGTCATATTCTTGGATCCTATTATAACATCAGTACATGCACATGTGCACAGACAGACTCCAGGCACACAAAAAACCAAACTCAGAGCCAAATCCTGATTCTCTCACTCAGGGAAGTATTTCCAGGTGCTGCTCTCGAGTCTGTTAACTGCAGTGGGATGGTACAAACAAAAGAAGTACCATTTGGTTCCTGCAGCCAGGAGCTCAAATAGTTTGCTCAGAAAGTATGATTGCTGCTATTCCACCAGTAAATTAATCTGGAGAAACATGAATACCCTGTAGCAGTTAAATAGCAAATTATTACAGTTTCAGCCAAGCAGAATTTGGGGTATTGTCAGTGACTCCAGTCAGTTTTCTGCTATCTAGTTGTTGACTTATGCTTAAATCTCAACCAACACTGAAGGAAAAGTGGAGGAAGGATCAGAATGAAATTCACAAAGTCAGACAGAGGGCATTCATAAACCTGGGGAGATTTGCTGGAACATGTTTTCAGAAAATTATTCAACATCAATATCTTCAGTAAATTTTGAGATCACAGAAATGGAGTATAACTGAAGCAGTAAGCATTTATTTCTTAGCCTACTTACCTAATGATTTGGGACTGCAGAGCTGCTGTACCTCCGTCCTTGTGTTTCTGGCTGCTTGTTTCCCACTAATTCCTTTAGAGTCCATTAGCTAGCTTCAACAAATTTTGAAAAGAAAATGTTTAGATGAGTTTAAAATCCATCAAATCAGAGAATCTAGCTATAAGACACAAAGATTAAGTGGACTTAGTTCCATTATTCACTTGCCATTATTTTTGTAAAGCTTGCTCTTAAAAATTATGGGACTATAACACCCAATAAAATTTTCCTGGCACACATTTTATTATCCCCATGGTCCTGATGGCTAAAAAAATTAGTAGTGAGATATTGTGTGAGGACTTTGTGCAGACATAACCATTCTATTTACCCCTTATGGATTCTTGACTCAAGACAACAAATGTAGTGGGAGGGAGTGTGACCATCCCCCAGCTTTGACAGCATGAAGCACCTTCCAGAATCCATCTAACCTTCACAGTACACAACAGTAATAATATATGTCTCAAATTGATAACACTGATAACAATTACCTCTAAAAAGGTTGGCAAGAATTTCTCAGAATTTAATAATCTTGTCGTTCCATGGGTGATTGGAAAGTTTGAATGCTTCTTGCTGATCATCCTTTGGTGTAATTTCACGTAAAATTATTGCTATGTAGATGAAAAACAGAAGTGAGACTCTTCATTCACGTTGTATCAGTATCAGGCTGTCTCTGAAAGAACTACCAAACTCCAAAGATATTACACTTAAATTTTGAGCAAGAGAGGTTTTTTGCTGACACAGTTAAGAGATTTCAGTTTTATTCAGTTACTTTTGTATTTCAAGTTAATGCATAGGACTCTTTCATAAGTTGAGGTGTCTTTATGCAACACAGACATGATGACTATTTTGATACATGCATGCACTAGACTAAACTGTCCTATAAATTTTAGGTTTGAGTTGATGAAAAGATACCTCATATTTTGAAACTTTCACAAGGAAAGAAAATCAATTGAAAAATCACCTGCATTGATTTTATCATTGCTTTTCACTCTTTGTGCAGTTTTTAAATATTCATCACAATGCAACCTGCTGTTTAGTCCAAAGTAACTGCTGTTCAGTAGAAGCAGTGGACACTTTTTGTTTCATAATTAAAAGAGCAGCACTGTGATTGGTGTGGTATTTAGTATGAAATGATGACAAAGGAGTACCAGTGGTTTTAATAGTTTTAGCTTACAGGAGCTGTTGTTAATTTTGTCTGTAGAGTTGCAGGTGAAATAATGCACAGTGGATAAATAGTCTATATTGGTTTAACTGAACATAATATATAGTGTGTTCTGGAGTTGTTTGTCTCAATAGACTATAGTAATCAAAAGTAATGAACCTATTATGTGCAGGACCTTGGAGAGCATAGAATGGCAGTAAAAGTGTGGCACATAAAAGGTTTATTAAAGGAAATTAAAGTCCATCATTGCCACACCTGCTCCCCTATTATAAGTCTATGGCAGGTCAGTGCCTTCAATCACAACTCAGCATCAGAGAACAGAGCCATGTTTCCCATTACCATTGCAGTCACATTGCAAATACTCATTCTCCAGGCTTTAAGGATAGTAACAAGTAAAGGCTGCCACCAGCCCCACTACATAAACAGAAGCCCCTCATGTTTTTTCCCTGCTAATAATCAATATCAGATGTAAATTTAAACAGAGAAAAGGTATCATTGTCTGGCATGTGCATTTCCATCAATTTATATTTTCATTTCAGTCATCACTAGATGTGTTCTAGAATTACACCTCTTCAAGTCCCTTTTCAAATGTTTGTGTTCTCTCCTGCAAATAGGTATTTTGATTCCAATAGCTACTTATAATGTTCAAACATATATAAAAACAAACAAATCCCAGAAAATTAGAGAAATGCTCTTTATTCCCTAGAAAGGCTGACTTTATTCTCTTATTTCTCAGGTCAATTTTGTCATATTCTACAATGTTCTTTCACATAAGACCTTCAAAACATCTCAGTAATCTGAGTCACATAGAGCTAAAAATAAAGCATACTCAGATCTTCAAACTCTATAAATGGAAAAAGGCACAAACAGGACTTCTTGCTTCTTTCCTCAGTTCAGTTCAGCTGATCCTCAGAAAGAAAAAGTGAAATAATAGACACGATCTTCTGTTGACATCAGTATTTATCTTGTGACATTTTGCATGGAGAGATGCCTGGCAACTTCTGGTACCCACGTCTACCTATCACCCAACACAGTTTTATAAATCAGACACTGGTGTCAGCAAATTGATTTGCAGAAGCCCATGGCAGTTGCTTTTTCTAGAGTATACTTGATCATTACTATTTTACAACAGGGAAACGGAGATTCAAGTCAAAGACAGATAGGAAGATTCCCTCAGAGACTGAAGGAAAATTCCATATTTCCCAACATTTTGCCTAGACAAAAAATTCCTGGTGATAGAGTCTTCCTTACATAAAAATTAAGTCTTACTTTTAGAAAGAAAGGGAGTTTGCCTCCCTGGACATGGTCAAAATTGTACCGTTGTACAATCTGAGATATGTCACTGCAGTTCTCCACACCAGAACATGAAATCTTAATCCCTTTGAATTTCAGGGGTTTGCAATAAAATCCATGGATTGAAAGCCTGCCCCTACAATTACATGTCTGGGCCACATCCAAGACCAGAAGGTGCATATTTCCAGTTCGGGTTTAGATGTAGCCAAAAGTGTAGTGAGAACAACTGATCTTGAAAGGACTCTCTTATTTCAGTTAGAAAACTTATGACAACAGCTGACTTCTGGAGAGGTCTGGGCTTTTTGATTGTTTGGGTTTGGTTTTTTTAATGTAAAATCCTAATCTGGACACTGCATTCTCCCAAAAGACTTCCAAGAAATCCGTAACTCACTGTGTCTTTAAGCAAAACTCCTTACAGAAGTAGTTAAGGGTGAAAAATTTCAAAGCTGTATATGTGTAGTTATGCATTGTCAAGCAAGAAGGTTTCATGTTTTAAGGATGAAGCTGTCAGAAATGCAGGTTCCAACACAGCTATAGAGCTATGCCTCAGTTACAATAAAAATGCGGATTTCCTGTAGGCACGGCAGCTTTCTGGGAACTTCTGTTTCAGGAGGTGGATGCTGAAAGCAGCACTCATGCAGCATTTACTCTTTCTAACCTTATGCCTTCAGCTAACACCTGTAGACCTCGTCATTAAACCTTACAGAGTCACTCATAACCATCACTTTATTAAACAAATCTGTATCATTAAAGGTATCTCCTAGGTATTTACTAGATATTCACAGATGGCTTTTTATCTCTTTGACAAGATTAATAAGGCATGATTATTCTTTTTTTTCTATTACTGTCTAGCCTTTGGAAATGCGAAAAAAAGCGTTGGAGTATTTTTTTTCCTCAATGGCTAAAGGTATGAATTAAAGACCTTGTGTTAATATTACAGATGGATGCAGATGGGGAAAATAAAAAGCTGCGCACACGCTCCAAAGGAACCAAGGGTGAGTTAGCAAGCACGCTCCACGACCCTGTGCCCAGAACACCATGAAATATCATAGTTCCTGTGCACAGTCCTTAATGTGCAGTAAGAGACTCTGTAGCTTCCTTAGGGCTGCTTTTTTAATCAAGGCAGGACACCGACTGCTGGCATTAAAAGGCACGATGTTATCAGCTATGGTATAAAGAAAAGGCAAAAAAAATCCAGTGATGCTATTTTCTTTGAGTTATTTTTCAAAGAAAATAAAGGTTATGCTCTTTATTATGCAAAAAAAAAAAACCAAAACAAAAACAAACAAGAAACCCAAGGATTTTCCACAGTGAGTTGACAACATTGTGTGGATGCTTTAAAAATAATATAACAAAAATTTGTCTCAGCCACGTGAATGTTTTTCTGTCTATTGCCATTAATTATCTATAAATTAGTTGTGTAAATGGTCCAGAAGTAAATTTTCTTTAATCAAAAGCTGCAGGTGTATGTAGCAGAAGAGAACCTTGTGGGTTTTTTTGGAGTATTGGTGCTCAGGTGTCATTTGCAAAGTTATGACACAGTTGTATTTCCCAGATATTACTCTCTTTTTGTAAGGAACAGATGGAAATGCAGTACTGAGAGATAAACAGGCCCTTAATGATCTCAACATCTGGAAAACATGATTGACTAGCAATACAGCTCTACCAGGAAAATAACTTTTTATTTTAATTCATAACGCTTTTTGTGACTCTTGATAACAAGTGAAAAATGGATATACTTAAAAATAAATGTCAAAGTCTTGCCTACCCTGTTAACGTTTTTGCTTATGACTATTTTCAGAGGCACAAAGCATGATCCTTCACTCTGAATTTAATGGGAATTGTGCACTCACGATTGCGCAAAACAGACTACTTCGATTTGTTGTCACAACTCAGTAGTTTGGATTGTTAATATTGTGACTTCAGGTTCAAGCTATGGTCTGAATGAAAAATTAGAGTGATTTGGCTTACTTCTCTATTTTCAAAAGATCAAAGGGGCAAAAAGTGCTAGACTTCACTTAGGGAAAGACAGAGGAAGAGCACTGAAGTACCACACTGACTGCAGATAAGGAGATGAATACAGACAAAATACTTTCTAAAAACCATAATCATTGTCATATCAAAACTTTGATGCAACCCTCAGTGATGTTCTCTGAAATTTAATACAAAATTCATATATATTTCAAAAGTACCAAACAGAGAACTTGAAAAGAAACTGAATAGGAAAGTTATTTACACCTCAGCATTGGGGCATGTCTTCTCTGTTGGTCAGGACTGTGAGTTTAAACAGTTTGGCTGGCATAGCAAACTTTAATTGTAATCAATAGGGGTTTCATACCCTTTCACTCAAAAGGCTAATAACACAATTTTAAAACTTAGAGATTTTTTTCTCCGTGTTTTTCTACACGTGCACACACTCTTACAGCAATTACTATATCAAGAACATTTTCCCAGAAGTGAAAACAACAAAAGTTTATTCTGCAATATGAGTAATCCTTAGAGACACCTGTTGGCCTTGTCAAAATTCTGTATACTCTTGTGTGGGCAGGAATACGTAAACACCAGCCTTTGCAATTCCCAAACTGATTTTAAATTCTGAAAAACAAGAGATTTTGCATTCTATTTTGGGTAAAAACATGGATCTTTGCTTTTACTTTTAGTTTTTATTTTTATTTTGCTTATTGTTCCACTGAACGTCATACTCCAGGTTTCATGCATCCAAAAATAACTGTGAGAATTGCACGTTCATTTAGCATTTGTCACTAGTAGCTACAATCCTGTGGTTAGCATGAAATAACCACCTGTGTTTTGATAGCCACTCCTCTGTCATTACAAATAGGCAGGTGCAAGGTTGCAGAAAGAACAAGTCTGGAAGTGTAAACTAATTAATTCTTTCCTGGTTTTATTAACAGTTCAAGTGGACTCTATAGCTCAAGAGCTCAGGTAAGAACTCACGTTGTTTACTTTTTCAGTTTTATTTTCTTATTATATTGAGAAATTTATACCACTGCTACTGCTATAAAATAAAGTATCAAGCATATGTATTTTGTAAAGCTTTAGCACAGATCTGAAAAAGGATAATTTATGCAGATTCACATTTTAGATATACCAAAAATTAAAGCAAAATGTTAGCAATAATTATTCAAGCATAATCAAAAGTAACATGAAGTGGGCAGTATTCTGGTATGCTGTCTTTATCTTCAGCCAGTGTCAGGGCACACAACAAAATAATTTCTGGAGAATCTTCAGATCTTCAGTCTTCTTCTTCCTGTAATATGTATAATAGTATTTCAATATCTGAACATTCTAGGAGATATTAATACATTTTACTAGATGGATTTTATAAAATGGATCTGTGTACTACTGTAAATTCTAGCACTAATGGCTCATTCTTCCTTAAGTATTTGTTGAGGTTTCATAGTTTATGGAGGTAGTAGGGAGTATTTCTCAAACTTGCACAAAAAATGTCAGTCCATTCAAAACCACAAACCATGCAATGATATCTCAGACAGCAAATACTCAAGTAAAATTTCAACATAACTACTTTAATCTACCTGTGTGTGCACAAAATCCTAATAATTGATCCAAAAGCTTAGATTAAACTCTGGAAAGACTGGCAGATTATTCAGTACCACAAGTACAAGAAGGAAAATATTTACAGGTAGCTGCGAATACCTAAAGTTATTAATCAGAATTACAATTCATTACAGCTTCAGTGTAAATACTGAAAACATTTTTGCAGAAAGATCTTTGGAGTTTTTGTAAATTAACTTATTTTCCCTACACTCACTTTTCATCACATTACTGAGCTGCTTGCTTAATCACAGCAGGCATCCAAAATATGTGCTTGGGGGGTTATCCAGCTAGGGAACAGAAACATCATCATGTGATTTATTTGATCAACCAAAATGCCCCAATCTCTTAAGATAGGACATGAAATATTTACAGGAAGTTATTTGCAGTGAAAACATACAATATTTTAAGGTTTTGTTTTATAATAAAAGTGAGGAAATTATAAGCTCCTTATAGCTAGTCCATGAACAGAAGTGTAGACTAACTTTTTGGATAAATTATTCATGGTGAGTCACTCATTCAGCTCTACTGTGAATCTCATTTTTCTGTATGGCTTCAGTTTCCTGAGATTTAGTGCTTCTCCTTTTTTCCTCTGTGCATTGCTAATTTATGCACCAGAAGGATGCATTAATCCGAAGAGGCAGCCATCCAAAAATGGGGATGGTCCATGTGTTCCTAAGAGAAAAATGTTTGAAAAATAGAGGATGTGCAAGTTTCTGCAACATCAGGGAAGCTGTGATTTATGTATTATCAATTGCTATAGCTTTTCCCAAGCAACTTTATTTTTCCCTGTGAAATACATGCTGTCTTAGGAACTACTGTGCAGCAGATCACTCTGTCAGAGATGTGGACTGCCTCCATAAGGAAACATACATTGGTTTAAAACACTGAGCTAAACAGCACAGGAAGGCATTACCCAGTCCTTAATTTGGTATTGGTAATTTCTGCTGTGCCAAATTCCATATCGGGTATCTTCACAGTCAAGTGACTTTACTGACGTACAAGTCAGGTGATCAAATTTTATGAATCTACTTGTCCATGAGAAAGTAGAGGGAGAGAGGCAGGGACTGCTTTTTGGAAATGCAGCCACCAGACTTCATTCCTGTTAGTCATACCCATATTATTGTGGGAAAACCATTGAACATTCTTCAAAAATTAAAGTCTATTTTGTTCCCTGGATAGAGATATTGGAACCACTGTTTTTTCTGACCAAGGTTCTAAATGCTGTGTTGGCTGAGAAATTTAAATCCATGCTTAATTAATTTCCCCTTTTCCCCTGGCTTATCCTATCTGACAAAGCACTTTTGCACTCCTTATTGAGTTTCTGTTACGAAGTGCCTTGGGATACTTCTACATGAAAGACACTACATAAGCTTACATGCTCATTTTGTATTATTATTAATTTCATAACATTGATTGGTTCTAGAGCATTTGTTAGCCTTTTCTTATTCTTTGTGTTTCACAAAAGTACAGAATAAAATAAATGAAAAGCAAAACAAAGAGTTTCAATCACCAATTAGATACAATGAAGCATGAAAATTTCTCTCTTCTAAATTTCAGGCGTTGAAGTCTTGCTTAATAGAATTCAATGCCAAAAAATCTCTTGATTTCAAGAAAGCCAAGATTTCACAAAGAAAACTGACTTATCATACATCTTCTCCTGAAAAAGAGAACTACCTTTCTGCATAAAAAGTATAGTTTTAGAAAAATATTGTCTTAAGGGACAAGCTGGGTTTTAGATTTTTTTTTTTTTTTTTGCTTAGTAAAATAACCAAAATTCTCTTGCACTGCACTGACTTTTCAGACTTTTCTTCCAGGTGTACACAACTATTTATGTGTCAAACTTGCACTTATTTCATGTAACTATATGCCCTAAGGAATCCCAACTTTCAGTATAATATAAATAATTTTCTTTATAAATGAATACTATTAACATTTCTGTGTTATTAGTTCAAATTTATTAGGGTTATTTTAACTATATCTACTGCATGTTCTGTAGTGTTGAAGCACAGTACACTAAACTTAATAAGTTCTTCAAAACAGAACTGTTTCTCCTTGAAGTCTTAATTGTTTACTTACTAACATCACGGTTTAATTTTGTATTTAGGGATGCAGTGCTGTGGTGTTTTCATTGGTAGCTAAACTACCGTAAGAAAAGATGAGCCTTTTTATCACAAGCTAAACGCAGCAAAGAACAGTGTGTGGTAGAAGCAAGTGCTGAAGCCAGGAGATCTCTGTCCCATACATTCAAGTTTGAATCTGACACCTTTTGGGCATAGAGGCTGGGTTGTATCCATCTTCTGTAAGAAGCAGAATGAAGAGGTCTTCTCTTAGACAATTTTGTCATGGACCACTGAAAGGACCAGGACCTTCAGCTGTGTTCAGGATTAGAATGGAAACCAAAGGAAAGTGAGGAATATTGGAGTGATGTATTCTCATTACTGTGTTTTATTTAACAGATGGGATACAGTACAATGAACCATCTGTAGGTTATGGAGTGGCATCTGGGTCAGACCAAGGAAGAGCAAATTGGATTGATCCAAGCACAGGATTGCAAAAGCATAGATCAGTTTGGCTAAATCCGTATCTGAATAGAAAGGGTACTTTTCTGAGTTAGATACAGGTGAAACCACGTGTTTTGGCCTTCTGTCACTGATGATTAATACAGAGTCCATTAGGTGTTTCAAATCATGGAGAACAGCATTGCCCTTTGGTGGGAATAGTTGCACTTCCCCTTACTTCCTGCGGTGTTGCACCACTTGTCCAAAAGTAAGAAAAATTACTTTTTTTATCTGCAACTCTTGTTCCAGGTGTTGTGAGACATTTTAGATATTCAGAGAGGTTGAACTGTTCAGTGTGAATGTACAGAGTTATGAGTATATTGAATACTTTAGCAGAGAGAGGAGTAATAGAGCAGAGCTGCCTAGATGTCTCCTAGTTAGAAGGAGCAACTGGACAATTCACCCTGTTCCTGCTATTGATTAGGAGGGTGAGAAACCAGCAAAGCAGCCCTGCAAGCAATGGAACTAAAGTATTTCAGAAAGTCTGTGTTACTAAAACATATTCCTTAAATTTACCAGTAATGTTTTAAGAGGTACATCAATATACTCTTATATACAAGCATATGACAACACACTAAAAAGCATTTAAGTAACTGAAGTAGTTATTCCTTATTCTGCATTGCTGAATATTTTGCTGGTTTCCTTTAACAACTACTAAATTACATGTGTGCAACTATAACTGAATTCTGTTTCAGACAGTAATAGAATGAAGGTAGAGAGTTTGGTAGATAGAAGATAAATTGGCCACTCAGGAAAAGTTCATGGCATGAAAGAAAAGGACTGTGCATGCCTAGCTGCATTTAGGAAGGAATTATTGGCAACTCTTTTTCTGAACTTCATAAATTAAGCTGATTCTTAAGAAGTATTTGTATGAAAAGAAAGAAGTAGTATGGCAGATGACTGGAGAAGGTGGTGAAATTGATATTTAGATGGTGGAAGAAGTGAGTACATGAAGCAAAATCACACAAAAAAGACACCAAGGTGTTCCTCAGTAAGAATTGAGATTATGGTTGATTTGTGTACCTATCAACTTCACAGTACTGTTATCCCATAGCACAGCTTAGAAATGAGACAGAGACAGAGAAAGCTGTTTGTTCCTAGCCTGCATCTGGAAAAACTGTCAGGTTTGTCCTTTGGGCTTGGCTTCTGTTTCCACAGGAGTTGGTCAGAGACTGATTTTCTGGAAACTGCTGTGGAAAAGCACATTTGACATAATCCTGAATAAGCACATTTGGAACAGAAACTGAGGTGGACTCTTGCATTTCCTGGTGTCTCATCTGTCTCCCACTGGCAGAGTGTGGGACCCTTGCAGTCCTTAATGTGCTTTGCTGAAACAAATTGTATCTCTGAATTCAAACAGACTTAGTAGTAAATGCTGAATGAAGATGGTCAATAGTTACAGCTGCTGCCAGGCATGTCTGAGCTTCACAAAAAGTCTTCTTTTGCAATTGAAGATTGGATGTTGACAGCATACACTTCCAACTCTCCTCCCCAGTGCTCCCCATGATGGCAACTGGCTGGGGCAGAGCTTTGCCACCTTGGCATTTAAATATTTCTCCATGACCTATTGGATTAAACATTTCAACTGAGTCAAAGACCTATATCATGTTGTTTCTATTGATAACTGATCTTCAATTGAACAGTGGGCATTAATCTTCAGAGTAGCGATTCCCAAGATCTGTTAACAGAATGAGTTAAGGATATCTACTGCTTGCTTTTTAGCTTGGAAAAGGAACTTCCTCCCTGCCCTATCCATTGTAGAAATTGAAATGGTTATGGGGCACTGAAAATATTAACCTCTGTCTCTTACTCCGTGATTTCTGGTACAAGCAAGTCTGTCATATTATTATGAATCACGCTTTCTTAAATCCCCATTAAATCTTGTTCATTTACTATTGTTTTCTGACAACATTGTTAGGTTCTTAAGGAACTTTATCTGGTGTGATAGACCTTACTGTCTTCAAAGAATCTGTTGAAATCTGTGTTTTACACTAAGGAAAAATGGTTTTGTAGTTGATGTCTGCTAGAAAACACTGAACAATGAAACATAAAGAAACACTGAACAATCACTATCTGGTGCCATTTACTGTAAGGTAAAGGTAAGTATATAGTCACAGTATACTGTCAGATTCATAATAGGGACAAAGAATAGTGTTGGAACTCGTCTATCCTTATTAAATCCTGTATGTCAACTATTCTCATAACTAAAAAAAACAAGCATTAATGAAAATTGTAATGGCAATCAAGTTTATAGTCTGTCATGTCTGTGTTCCTCCCTTGTTTCCTCCTTCATCTCCCAGTCCCCCACTAATTAGCCATCAAATTGTGAAATCTACTGTGCTGTCATTCCTCCTCTCCCTTCACTCTGCCTCTCCATCTCACTTCTTTTCCTCCCTTCCTTTTCCTAGAGTTTGGATGAGTTGATGAACCTCATCAACCTTTTGATTTTTTTATAGTACCAGGTGCTTCCGTAGTTCAGAACCAAGTTGTTCTTTCAGTACTGTTAAGCCAGTAACCAAGACAACTGAAAACAACAAACAAGCACAGAAAGAAATTCAAAATTCAAACATTTTCCACTTTGAGTTTTCTCATAAAATTAATGTGAGCGGGTTAAGACTTGCATGAAAAGTTTGGAACGTGAGTATAGAGAAGATCAGATAATTATTTTTACTGTTATTAAAATGTCACTCTTTGAGTGTAGGGTAATAAGGTAATAAGAACCTCGACTCTGTTTCAATAAATGATAACATGGTTCTGAGTGACCACAACTGATGACTTTTAACATTTTGCAAATAACCATGGGGTTTACAGTTCTTTGACTTAAATAGTCAGTGAACTGTTCTGAATAACCACTAAGATGGTTGAAATAAGAACTGTATCTCATAATTCTTTTGAGGCAACTGTGGTTGGAGTTGTTAATTATGATTAATAATTTGCTTAATTCCTGTACATGTTCAGACCTTTTGATCTATGTACTGTGACCTCTACCTTCTCTTCCTGTATTCATTTAGAACTTTTAGAGTCTGTGTTTCATGCTCAGATTTCTATTTTAGCTTGCTCTAGTAGATGCTTTATGTGCATTTGCTTTATAGGTGACTTTTATAGCTCTGTTTAACAACAACTGCATTAGATGTATTTCTAGCATATTATAGGGCTCTTTTGATGTCTACTATATTCATTTCTAGCCAAAACCCACAGTCTCAGTCTCTTTTCTCTTCATTATTATATTTGATTGTGGAAGCCTCTATTTACTATTGAAAAGGGTAATTATAACTTAGTTTCAATGTATGTTTTTCTGTAAGAGTTTTTTGTAATATATGTCAAATCCACATCACTGCCGCAGCTGCTAGATAGAGACAGCTATTTTCAGTTTTTTTCTACCTGAGAGCTGGTTATATCTTAGAATACTCCCTGCCTTGAACTAAAATTTTTATGCTATTTAATATATTACATGAGTCTCTGTCTTCCCCATCATAACTTCTGCGCTTATCAGCACATAGTAAATGTTATCCTCCCAAACCTACACAGAAATTTAGGGTTGCATATGCCTTCATGCCTTCTGCTGCCTGACAGAATGCATCAGAACATTACAGCCCCAAATGTTTGTTTCCTCTTATGGCAGATCTTTTCCCTGTAGATGACCAAAAGCCATATAGTGATGGAAACGCCAACCCGTAACTTCTGCCTCATATATATCAATCATGAGCTAAATATTATGGCTAGCTGAATTGCTGCCTCTGACTGATGTCAAGGGTGGATTCAGCCAAGCAAAAGTGAGCAGAAACAGACTGTGTACAGCCTGGAGATAGCAAGGAAAGGGAAAGAATGCAGCCATGGGACCTCCTGCTACATTAAAGGGAGGTACTGGCTCCTGACAATGAGTTGCTTACAGTCCCATTCTCTGTTGGCAAAAAATCCACAAAGCTTATCTTCTTTATGTCTTCTTTAACCAGAATGTAGTTACCAATATGCTTTTTATTTAAGCATTTACAGGCACTAGCAGACTGACCACTCATGTGCAAGGCTTTCTGGAGGCAAAGGTTGTGTGGGTGATCTGTAGATTTGCCTAGAAACTTAATCCATTCTAAGCCAAATTCTTGGCCTGGGTCCCACTGGAATTCATTGACCTACTGAACCTGGACAGATTGAGTGAGTAAACGAAAAAGAGGCTAGGGAGGCTGGATTTGGCCCAGATCTTGGGCATTCATTCATATTACTGAGTTTAAGAACTTCTTGAGCTCCACAGAATAAAAATTAAGTTTTCTCTAAGCAGGGTCTTACTAAAAATAACTTACCTGAAAGGGTCAAACCAGAAAAGGGTCCAACCACACAACTTTAACCATGTAGAGTTCTTTATTTATGAGTTATGGAATGACACTCTGAAGAAGTCATTAATTTCATTGACATAGTATTTCAATTTGAGGGTCTATATGTAATAACTTTCATATGATCTGAATATACTTATGATCCTACAAGCTTGTTAACAAGAAAGTCAGAGAAGTTAAATCTTTGTTGTCCTCCTTTGAGTTGCCTTTCCTTTGTGGAGAATCCTGACAAAATAATAAAATAGAGTTTAATAAAAAATAAAAATACATTTTAAAAGAAAAATAAAAAGCCATTTCATGACCTTATAGCAGCCCAAAATTGTTGTCCACAGAGGCATGAGCTTGAGGCATGGGTAAATTTAACCATATCTGCATGTCTTTTCCTATGTTACTGCTGGCTTACCATTGCCCCACACGTTTTACGTGCTTCTTTGCTTTTGCTCAATCATTTCACAGTCCAGCTGTTCTTTTTGGTCAGGTGGCCTGTAACATTCAGTTTACTGCCTGAAACATCTCCAAGCTCAGTACATAATGACTCAACACCATTACCCATTTCTCCCCAGCCTCTTCTTATGGGGTCTAATAAATCCTCTTTTACCAACAAGGTACATGACAGTTCCTTTGCTTTTCTTATATGTCTTTTTCAAATAAAATATATCTTTTAATATCTTGCTCCAGCCAGCTTTCAGTTATGATACCATATTTTCTCCACATTATTATCTGTACAGTACTGTTCCTTTTTTCCCTGGCAAACCCTTCCATTTGTGTGTATAGAAGACATTTAATACCCCCAAGTTACTGATCTTGTTTTGCTCTATATTAGTGTTCATAAATATAAATTTCCCTTTTATCTTTTTTCCCATCTATATCTCATGTCCATTCCTTTCATCTTGGTCCAGCCCTGGACTGAACTTCTCACAACTCTTGCATTTTAGAAAAAAGAGCATTGCACATGTATGGCAATAAACTTCTGTAAATGTAGAAAATCCTTTAACCCCGGAATGGTTGCTACAGGGCACAGGAGCAGCCTCTGTCCCTTTCACAGATACAACTTGTAAGCCAAGTGTGTGAGTTACAAAGAGATGACATGAATGTTTTTGCATTGTGTGTGCTGTTTAAAAATGACATGTCAGATTTTCTTTAATTACCTTTGGAGTAAGTCCTCCAAGTTCTAAGTTTCAACTGGTTGCTTCATTGCAACCAATTCTCCCTGTCTAAATGAAGAGCAAATTTTTCCAACACATTTTATTGGTTTATATTCTTACCATTTTAATGTTTTAAAATTTTGATGGAAGAAAATTGTTTTTACCTGATGAATTCTTTCACAAATGTATTTTTGGGGAATTTCCAGCTGGAATTGTTTTCCAGATTTTTTCGTCTCCTGATCTGAATCAGTAAAATACAGCACCCTCAGTCATGGAGTCCAAATGTTATAATTTATCTAAAATAATCCTGTAGCTCAGTTAACTCTAAAATAGAAGAAACTATTAATGCCAATAACTCTTGCTCCAGATGAGCAATTAGGACAAATACATGTTTAACTTCTTGTCAGTGATGAGAACTCAGTGGTCCTTTCCAGGACTAGCCTTCAAAATTTCATCTGTAAAATCTCATATCAGAGTTAACAAATGTCATTCTTTAATATTTTCACATAATGCCATAATTTTTTATTTGCATAATGTTTGGATATTTTTAAAAATTGTAAAAATTATTTAAAATAGCTAGAAAGAAAACTCCTGTTTTCTGATTTAACTTGGTCTTAGACTGCTAATGAATTTTAGCCCAACCCTTGAAGGCAATTTTCTCAGCAGCCAGCCACAGTCTTACTCCTTGAAGTTCTTCAGATAGTGTTACTACCTATAACTTGCAAATCAAACAGTTGTTTCTGGGCATGTGTAATTTTCCATCACCTGACAGTTCAAAAATCTAACTTATTTTAAGTAGGTAGAAGAGTGATTTCTTTTATCCCTTGCTCTGGCATGTTCCACTATTCAGGGATAAATCCATGGACATACAAAACCTCTGTAAGCATGGTTTCATATCCCGTGGAGTAGAAAGATGTTTGGAATTGGAAAATTCATTTCAGGATGGAACATTAGAATACAATGCCATAGAAATCCTAACATAATGAATTAACATGTTTATTAATCCATACAGCAGACAAATAGGAGGTATTGGAAAACAGATCCTTCTGAGATTGAGTTGAAGGGTACACAAATAGGTTGAAGTTGTTACAGCCTTTTCTTGAACTGACACTTTCACTAATGAAGAGCATCTCATCAAGTATCTTTCTTAAAAATCATAAAGGGGATGGGTCAAGAAATCCTTTTTTATTACACAAGTAATTCTTTATGTGCTGTGGGAGAATTTGCTTTGTTTTCAATACTGCAAGTATATGGATTTTAGAGTGGAACAGAGTAACCAGAATTAGTGTTTAGTTTTCATTTTTTCCAACTGTATATAAGCCTTGTAAATTTTTTATTCTAGTATCCATGATCCAAAATGACGCATTTTGCTTTCTTTCTTCTAGAAAACATTCAAGTTCATATAAATAAAATATATACATAATATAATATATATTTATATATAAATATATATATCTTTATATATATATATGTGTGTGTATATATATATATATCATCTGTGACTAATCTATGTGTCCTAAAGTCACTTCTATCTCATTTTCTGAATCGAGGACTTAGTTTGATATACAGTTAGATTTTGTGAATATTTTCATGTTCAGTAAGTAATTTCATGGCATTGAAAATGCCATTCTAGACCCTGGCTGTGGAAAAATTCTTGCAGACCTGACTAACGTTGTGGATTTTCAGACTTCCTGTGGAGATTCCAACTTCTTGAGACTGTAAATGCCATCTTTCTGTCTGTTATCCCTTTTAGAGCAACCTGAGCTGACCACGCTATCACTCTCACTGAGCTACAAAATTTACTACTCTTCACAAACAGTTAATTAAGAAAGTGGAACACAAATCTGTTTTAACCTGATGAAAAAACACTGAGTCATAGTAACATTCCACCTTCCTTCCCAACCTCTGTTGTCCATCTGAAGTTACTGTGACTAGCAACACCCATTTTGGTTTTCAGTTGCAGTAATGAGACTACCAGCACTCTTTTTTGAACTCTGACATTGTCTCCTTTCATGAACCTCTGGCATTCATGGTTGATGTAAATTATATCAGCAATGACATTTGAACTGATGTGTGATCCATCCTAGGAGCAGATCATCCCCTTTCTGTATCTAGTGCTAGCAAATTCTCCTGATCATCATCTGTTTGTGAGGAACTCAGAATTTTTCTGTGATTCTAGGTGATCAGATATTTTTACAGCTGTAGCCTAAACCCTAGGGAGCCATTGTGCAAGAGAATTACACAGAATCCAGTTCATCTGTGTTTAAAGAACAAACTGATATAAAAGAGAGACTAAGATGGGGAGATGTCCAAAATTTATCTTCCCCTGGGATACTTTTGATTCTTAAAATTCTTAGAAAAAAGCCCAACTATGACAGACACTTCTATGTTACTGCTTCATCTTTGAGTGGAAAGTGTCCCTGAATTTTCAAATACCAACTCTTGCCTCCTGTAAGGAAAATGCAGTATTTAACTACATTGTCTTAGAGCATCTGAAAGTTTGGGAAAAAATCCTGATGAAGGTCTAAAGCATCTGGCAATATCTTTAGCCACAATATGATTAAGGAGTAGTCAGACTAACCTTGTCCTTGTAAATACTATTGTGAAGTTAAATGCTTTTGCACATCAAAAATGCTTTTGCACATCAAAAGATGATGTCTCCTTTAATTGTAATTCAATAGTTAGGCAAAGAGTCAAAACCCAATTCATTTTAATGATTTAAAAAATTTTCTCCACAACTAAAATGTTTCACTAAGTTTTCTTGCTCAAACTCACATAAGGTGTAGGATCCTTACATAGCAGTAGAAAAGAAATGCAAGTGCCTTGATATTCAAAGGCATTTATTTTCTCTCTTGAATCTAAGAAGTGTACATGAGATGTGGTGTGTTCTGGTCTCATTATTTTATGTGGCATCCATTACAGGCATTATTAAACACCAGTTTTCAGGTTGAATGTACCCCTAGTTTTACCCACTATGGCAATTCTTTGCTCTGTTTTCATGCTTTGCCAATCTGCAGGCTACTGTGAATAAGAAAAAATCCCCAGAGGTCTGGAAGTCTTGCCAGCAGATTAACTACAACAAATCCTTGCTGGCTACAAAGTGGTTAAAGGTCGGGTTGAAGGCTTGACAAACACATCACTTAGATGAACCAATTACAAAAAAAACCAAAAACTCCAAACAAAACAAAACAAAAACCCCATAAACAAAAGCATGACCATTTTTTAAGAAAAGCCTTATGTGTTTGGGACTGCTTAAAACCTATTTCTTTCTTCCGAAAAGAAAACCACGTTGCTTTGTGGTGGGGATCCAATGCACACTATTACCTGTATACTACCAGTGTCTGCAAGACTTGATCTGAAAAGAAATAAAGGAAAGAGAAAGACCCATTAAATTCCCCCAAAATGTACTTAGGTATGAAACATCTATGCAAGATTTATCTTGGGGTTTTTTTCAGTATATGCAGCCAGGTTCTAAGCGTCTTAGATTTTCACCTCTTGACTCGCACTATGGTAATTGACTCAAGACTGGTTTTGGTAATTGAATCATTAACTAATATATATATATATATATATATAACTTTGCTCATTTTAGATAGTACAGACATGATTTGTTATCCATAAAATTTAAGGACAGTTAAATTGGGAAAAAAACCCAACTGTGTATTGGCTTTGGGCTCATAACAAAAAGAGCTTCTCCTGTTTTATGAGCCTCAGATTACCAAATAACCTTGACAGCTGAATCAGTGTTCCATGACAACAAGCAGGCCATTGATAAATAGCAACAAAACTATTAGATGTTGAATTTAAGAGATGAGTAATAGAGAAGCTAAATTATAGGTTTACCACTTGACAAAGTACAGCTTGACAAATCTGTGATAACCTACATGTGTGTCTGTGTATGAATGTGCACAAGGAAAAGAGAGAAATAGAAACTTTTAAAGACAAAGGTGAAATTGGCATGACATGAACATTACAAAGGCATAAATATATTCTTTTCAGAGTACTAAAATTCCGGTTTTCCATCATCAGATCCTTAACAAACTATGTGTAGGTACTTGAAAAAGCTGCCACTTGTGAAATTTTCTTCTGGTTTTATTTAAATATTTCATTTTAAGCACTATAAGGTAGAAAAGGGGAGGAACTTCTGATATATGATAGAACTTTAAACTGGTTCCTGCAAACTAATAGATTCCAATTTAAACTCAAAACCAGCAGTTTAAAGGGCCACCAGCAAAAGCAAGAGTTGAACAATCTCTTCTTGGAGTATGGACAGCAATTTTAACTTCCTGGGAAATAAGGGACAACTACGTTTGTCAACTTCCTGTAATCAGAATGGTGTCAGGAATGATTTTACTAGAAGTTGAATCTCATGTATTCACTTCTTTTAAAACAATGGGACCTATAGAGGAAACCTGGATGCGTGGCTGCCCACGTACAGAAAAAAATACCCTAAGGAAAAGCTAATGCATCAGTCTTTCATGGAGGAGAAATTTTCTAACATGAACAGTGTGTTCCCAGGAGGATCCATGGGCCTCCTGCCCTGACTTTGATGCAGCAGCTTTTGATTTAATGCAGTAAACTGTGGTGGTTCCGTCAGGTGGGATTCTTGTGCTCTCACTTCCCAGAGCAGATCCGCAGGTGGAAGGCGGCAGCAGTACTCCCACACTGGTCTTGATGGCGCT
Organism: Monarcha castaneiventris obscurior; assembly: GCA_026261815.1. NCBI lineage: Eukaryota > Metazoa > Chordata > Aves > Passeriformes > Monarchidae > Monarcha > Monarcha castaneiventris. The sequence continues at coordinate 8,116,153 of JAMPIT010000379.1, read as the reverse complement.
CTGCTTGTTGTAATCCAAAATGTGCTAGGCTCCTGCCCGGGTGCGTGAACTCCCTGAGGGGCAGAGCGGTCCCAGGCGAGAGGCACGACGTAGGGCTGAAGGAAAGACCAAAGAGGCAGGGAGACAGCGGGAGGAGATCTCTCCCAGGAGCTCCTTTATTGAAGCTGGGTAACTGGGATACAGCAGAGGGCTCAGGAAGCCGAGGGGTGGAGGGAGATCTGCAGGGACAGCTCAGCGGGACAGCACCTTATAAGGGGCACCAGACTGGGAGGGGTCAGCGAGGGAGGACCAATGGGGAACCGAGAGGGGGGCGTGACAGGGGTGGAACAGGGCAGGTACATGGAACAGGGGTCCAATAAAATTTTTGGCGGGAACAAACACCCAATTGTCCGTCGAGTTACCTCCAGATTAACTATTTGTATCTTTGGGGGTGGGTGGCTCTTTAGACAGTGGTGCCCTCCTCCAGGGAGGAGCTGTCCTCCTCAAAGGAGGAGTCAGAGGCGTGGTCGGAGGCAGCGTCTCCCTGAACAGCAGGAGCCAGCACCACATCCTGGCCCGCCACGCCTGCTGATGTGTGAGTTTGATTCTCTTTTCCAGTTGTGGTGAAAAACCAACAGGTTGAATAAGTGTTATGCCAGTCCACAGTGTGGGGCCTGTAACATTATGTTGCTAGAAAAGGATTGTACTCCGTGAGCAAGAACACAGCAATGGATTTACCAGATTACTATGTTTTCCCTTAACTTGAGGTTAGCCAAATCTTGAAAATAGTCAGACAATTATAGGACTAAGGCTGAAGAACTAGATTAAATTCTGTGACCTGTGTCACAGATGCACAGGAGGGCATTTAATATGATCCAATTGGATCTTCTGTTCCAAAAAATCTATTAATTATTCTGGTGTAAAAAAATGCTGTAGTTTTGTCAAAGGGGAATTAAACACTGGAAATTCATCATATCCTAAACCCTTTCACAGTATAAACTGGAGGGTACCTTGACAAACAAAAGAAATATCAAAAACAAACCTAGTGAAGGTTTGGGTGGATAAAAACAATTGTGTATGAAGAGATTTCAAACTTTTGTCATTTATTCAATTTTCCTGGAACGACATGACTGGTATGAAATGCCACTCACAAGTATGAACTAAGTAACTGTATTTCCTTAGAAACAAATGATGTATATTTTTTGACACTACATCCAACTCTGATATCTGTTATATGGGCATTATTTCCAGTGGTACACAGATACTACTGTGATTGTGACCTTTATTATGATATTCATGTTATCCTCTATTCATAAACAGATAACACAGAAGCCATGTTTTATTCAACTACAGCATGTGCTTAACATCCCATATTCCTGGATTCCAGATGCCCATAGCATTTTAGGCTGCAGAAGATCAAGAATATCCAGTGTTTGAGATGTATATGATGGAATTTTAACATTCCCCCTAAAATGCAGATCTCTGTATTTCCATTTCCTTTATGTTTGCAATGAGGGATTGCCAAAAAAGGTGCTTAGCCAAAAATGTTTTTTGTTTTTTTTAACAAAAACCTCAAGTTAGTCATATGCTTTCATCCAAAACAATCAGAACCTGAGCCAATTTAGTGCATATAAGACACCTTGGAGGGATTAATTTACGCTGTTGAGCTTGTAATATGTGTAACCAATAGGAGTTCTCTTCATACATGGCTTTATTTTTTTTGCAAATCTTGAAGCTAAGTCAGTGAGCCAAATGCAAAATCCAACACCTAAGGGCATCGTGTAGATTTGTAATGCACCCTGGGGGTACTGAAGGTTGAGAAACCATTGAGTGGATTACACAGATCCATATATGTAGTTTTTTCATCTCTGACAGATATAATATGAGCACTATTATTTGTACTACAAAAATTTCTCAGTATACTGTATGTGAGAGAAAAATAAAATCATGTCAAATCACTTACACAAAAAAATTATTAAGAAAAGAGGGTTGATGGGTCCAGCCTCTTTAGGGGTGTGTCTTGTGTTGTAATATCTACATGCCATACAGATTTGTATGGTGACAAAGGCTTGGCTAAATAATTGTAGAACCAAAAGAATATTCAGATCAATATATGGGTCTTTAGGAGCTGAAAGAAATATATTAAACCTGCTAAAGATCTTCCTCTCTAAAATCCTGCCATTCCTACTCCTGCCAGTCATATGAAAGTTAGGCATCTGAACTGGGTAAGACCTTTCCCAGCAAACAGCTCCCCCTTTTATCACATAAATATAGTTTTAAGTGAGATTAATAGCCCTTTGCAGGAGTCTTTATCATAGTCTGTACAGAGACCTGAGTAGAGCTTAAACCAGGTCTTTATGGCTGGAGTAAGTGAAATGACACCAGTGCTCGGGCCAAGTATTGAAAGAGGGACCCATGTTGCAAAAAGTTATCAATGTACAGTGTATTCTCACATGTTTTATGCTGTTGAACTCAAGGTGTGTAATTGGATATTTATACTGATGTAAAGGTAATGGACCAAAGGCTCAGAATTTTGTAATACAACTGATGGTATAATTTTCCCTTTAGCTATTTTTCTGGATTGTCAACATAGGCTACAATTTTGTTCGTCATTTCCTTAAGGCTGTTGGGTTATGGTTTTGTCATACTCTTCATCGCCTTTCCCCAAAAAGATTTTGGCAACAGTGAAAAGAAACAGGACTTGCCTGTGGCCTGGACTTTCAGTACCTGAGTACTAAATACCAAAATTAAGTATTCGCTAGACACAATTTGCTGAAACTGGAAGTGATTTAACATTTTGTCAGTCCTCACTTTTATACATAGAATTAAACTATAGGGTGGTGCTATTTTTAAAACAATTTGCCCCTCACTTCTCCCATGTTTTTTTCTGTCCCTGGCAACTGATCATTGCAGTGCCTACAAATGCTCCATGGCTAAGAAGAGAAAAGCCGAGGATCAGATATCAGGAGTTCCTGTCAACAAAAGGAAGTCCCTGTTAATGAAACCCCGCCACTACAGCCCCAGCTTGGAATGCAAAGAGGAAAATGAAGACAGGACGGAGTTACAGGAAGATATCAGTGTCCTCGAAAGCTGCTCAACTCCAGGTAGTTGCTTGAACTCCACTTGAACTTGAATTCCACAGGAAGGGAGATAAGAAACAGTATTTTGACAGAGGATACAAGACACGTTTGGCTTCTAAGAGAGTTGGAATGGTGCCTTTCTGTCCAGTTTTAACCATCATACTTCCATTTATTTTGTACATTAACTTCTCCTGGGGTCTAGTAAATGCTTTGTAGGTCACACAGAGACAACTACTGCAGCAGGTCAGATATGGAGCAGCGTCTGCTTCTCCACTGCCTCTGTCAAAGAACAAGCTTAAGCCCACCACTGACAAGAAAACATTTATGGAGAGCAGATTTTCACTGGAATATATAGAGCTTTTAGGAGGAAAAAAAATGCTTAGCAAAACATTGTTGACTTTAACATTTAGCAAAGCAATTTCATGCGTGTGACTGCTGTGTGTGTTCTGTTTAACACGATTATTAGACTCAGCACTTTCATACTTGTTATTCCAACGCTGCTAAGCCAAACACATCCAACAATTTATAGCAGCTTCTACAATGTGTATGCTGGAAAATAAGGATGAGGTTGGGGGGACAGAAATATATAACTATAGCATGTTTTGATTACTCTTCCTTTCTAATATGTTTTATATATATTCAAGTTGAACAAAAAGTCTCAAACCAAATTGTTTTTCACATATTTGTTTACGAAGTCCTGCCAAGATAGTTAATCAGACAAGTGAGAAGATATCAGTGGAAGATATCAGGAAGATGTTAGGAGTCACCTGCACAGAGCAATGTTAAAATAAAAGGAATGTGATCTGGGACTGGGAAATTAGTAATCATAAATAATATGTAAACAGAATGAACTTAAACATCACTCAGCTGCTGATTGCTATTGGAATGAAAAGATAATTTTTTTTCCATTTAGTTTCTTTATATCATTTTTCTTATCAAATATTTTTGAAGGGCGGTAGATAATCTCATCTAGGGTCCCTTTACTACAAAAGACTGGACCAGATGGTCTTTCAAGGTTCTTTCCAGCTTGGGCTGTCCTATGATTTTATAATGAACTGAGATTAGTAATTTATGTATTTATCCACTCTAAATTGAACTCCTTTAAAACAAAACAAACCCCATAAATTTTATACATATGAATCCTATAGAGCACATAGAAGAAAAAGAATGTCTTTCAGATTAAACAGTCAAATCTTGATTCTACCAAAATCAGTGGAGGCCTTTGTGGCATTTCTATAACAGCAAAGTTTTCAGTCAGCTGTCACTTGTAAATCTTCTAGGAGATTTTTCCAAAGTCTGCATCCCATTGCTGTGAAAGCCTAGAAGGTAGCTCCATAGCTCCATCTTCAAACAGAACATTAATTAGCAAGGTGATACAAAATGTCTCTGTTTTTTCAGTGACATTGTTAAGAAAAATTCATCAAGAAAAAAGTCCCATGGCTCTCAATGCCTGTATTTCTATCTCCTAACACCAGAATGGAATCTGTTGGAGTAAAAGCTCCTGTATGGTTGTTTTCATGGGGCTTTCTTATTGTTTGTTTGGAATTTCTTTTTTAGGTATTTGGATTTTAGCTAAATTTTTTTGTGTTGATTCAGCCTTGTTCCTGACCATCCAGAGTTGCCCTGAGGAATGTCTTTTTGTTCCCCTTTTTCTGTCCTCTGCACATCTTGAAGAACTCGATGAAGGGAAAATACTATGATGGGTGTAAAGGTAGATTCTGTGCCATACACAGACAGACCTAAGTTGTTTAACTGGTTTCTTTTTTAAAAAAGGAGAAGTGTTGGGCCAGATCCTTTGATGAAAAAGTAGGGAAACTATGCCTTTCAGTCAAAACAAAAAATCCTACATGATTTTGAGAAGATTTATCTGATACCAGTATGATATCTTCCAACCTGCTTGTGTCAGTGATAATACAACCTACATCTTTTGCATTAATTTTACCAGCTACAGAACAAATTTCAGTGAAAGCATACAGTTGGTCTGGCTATGTAGGTTTTCTTGTGATTTCTTAGTGTGATGTTGCTCACTTTATTATATTTTCATGATTCTTGTCAGTTGATCAGTTAATGATTCAGTTCATGGATTGATGCAACTGTAAACTAAGCTGAGTTTTGATTATTTGAAAAGTAAATTTACAGCCTGTAGAAGTAAAAAGCAAAGCTGGGACAGCTGGACTATTAATACTGACTCAACAACAAATTTTTAAATATTGCTTCTAAAAATGGTTGATTATTTAAGGAACAATTTTTTTTTTTTATCTTGAATTTATATTATTTTTCATCTTTCACACAGAAAAATAACTGAAAAGACCTTTTACCATTATAACATTTTTTTTGGTTTGCTTTCTTTTGATGTGTGGGAGATTTCTTTTAAACGAGATCTTGTTACTTTTTGAACTGACCCACTGATGGGATTCTGTTATTTTCCAAATGGCAGAAGAGCAAACAATGAAAACCCATTTGACTAAAGTTGGTTATAGAGCCAAATCATCATTCTTACTTGCTGAGATGTAAAAAGATGGCAGACTTTATTCAGATTACTGCAATGTGTGTGGTACTAGACCAGCTGCTAAAAAGTTACACGAAGGTTTACAGACACTTCTTTAAATACAACTTTATGCACACAGTGCACAAGGCCACCTCTCCCTGCATGAGTCCAATTTTCTGAAGAAGAATAAGAATTAATCAATATTTTCTTTTAACATATAACAAACAGTTGAACCAAACAATTATGTAAACTGGAAATGACCCAAAATGCTAACAGTTTGGCAGCAGTAAAGTGAAATGCATTGTGGTGCACATGTGCATTTTTGTCCCCCTTTTCCCCTCCACAATAATCTGCACTTAATAGGAATATTTTAAACTATGTAGCTAAGCAACAGAGGTAATTGTTGCTTTCTAGAGCTTTTGTTAGGCACTCTAACACAGCCCAAATATGCATAATTAGGTATAATGTCTATAAATCATTATTGTACACATGTGGGTAGTTAAGTGGATTGAGAGAATAGTTCAATGAATTGGACATATTCACTGAAAATGCTTTTTATTTGTTTTCTGTAGTTCATAATACTTTAAAATTATCATAACCCTTTACACTTTCTCTTAATAGCTCACTGTGTTATTGAGAGAAACTTCATTTGCATTTTAGGCTATGCTTAATTTATTATTTAAACCTGGAGTTCTTCTGATTCAGGAAAGGAAAGACACATCTTATGAAACAGTCTATGCTTGTTTATTCATCCTCCTTTCTAGGAAGTAAAATGTTAAATTTTTCAGTTTATGTTGAATAGATCCCAACAAAAGAATGTACCCTATAATCAGCATTATTGAAGGGGCTAGTGTTGTGACTAAATTCTTCCCTTCATCCAAAAATGCTTTTAGTTACTATGGCAATATTTACTTGATCCTGGCAAAACCAGTGTTGATTTTAGAGAGATAATTACCAGAAAGGAAGATGATGGAGATGTATTTTTGAGTGTCCTTGTCAGAGGAAATGTTTATAAAAAATTAAATGAGATACAAAAGGCATATTGTCTTCCACACTGACAAACTCTCCTACATGCAGCCTTTATTACCTGCTGGCTGCTGCTTTTCTTCTGAAGAAAGACGTTTATAAAGACAGGATGCACTTCAGTGGTGTCTTTAACAAGTCCTTTATGAGTCTGTACATAACAACCATTTCTGTTTGCCTGTGCATGACCTGATCTATCACTTAATGTGGCAATTTCAGTGGTGACCAGGAGCTTGCCCTTTGCAAAGTATTGAGGATTTTTCCATCAAGGTCTTTCATGGGATCCAGGGTGACTGGAAAAGTAATTAGGGTTCATTTTGAGAGAATATTTGGGAATCTTAGATAAAATAAAAGGGAAAATAGACCTGAGGAATTTTAAAATGGTTTTTTGTGCTTGTGTATATATATATGTCTATATATATTCATATTATATAGATTATATGTAGTATCGATGTATGGCACATTATATTTACGTAAATGTATATGACTGTGTGTGCATGTGTGTGTGTCCTAAGATAATATATGTTTTCACTATCACTGAGAAATGGGGATATATTTTTTTCTCATAGAGTGCTGGAACTATAACGTAAAGTAGATATAATCTTAGAAGGGCTTTCCATCCTGCTACAAGCAGTCATTTCAAACACATCCTTGGTGTGAATTCAATCATTTCAGAGAACCTTTCTGAGTAACAAAACAGCAATTGGTAAGTAAATATCTTCATATCACTTCTACAAGATACAAAAATAGTTATTACATATTTCTGTTACCTTTTTTCTCATACAGAGGAGAGTACTCCAAAATCATCTGAGGAAACTCCTCATTTGGGTGGGCAGGAAAATTCCAGTCAAAGAAAAGACAACTATTCCAGCTATCAAGATGCCATGGCCAAATCTTTGATGAACGTGGGAAAAGTAGCAAAAGATTCACCCAGTCAAAAAGTGGCAGAAAATCTGAATGATAGTGGCATTCAATCCTTAAAAACAGAAAGTGATGACACTGATGAATGTTACCTGATTAACTCAGCTGAAGGAAAGGAAAAGACTGCTATTTCTGACCCAAAATACTGTTCATCTGAGGAAAATGAAAGTAACTCTGAAATTATGGACAACGAGTGGGATAGCTCTTCAAATTTCTCGGAAGAAACTAGTGTAAAGCCCCCTGTAACTCAGAAGTATACTGTAGAGTGTAATCAACCCAGCATCCTGGAAGTCCCAGAAATTAAGAAGGAAGAGGTCGAATATGGTCCTTGTGAAACAGTCTGTGACTCAGAAACAGAGCTGAGAGCATCACAGGAGCCTCACCCCGATCCTTTCGAGAAGAGAATTCAGAATCTCTTCCCAGAAAGTGAAGAAGACGACAATGAGTGCCTGTCAGAAACCACAGACGTGTCAGTTGAGCTGGACAAAACAAAAGGGAACTTGAGTTTGCTAGAGCAAGCAATCGCTCTGCAGGCAGAGCAAGGGCATGTGTTTCACAGCACCTACAAGGAACTGGATAGGTTTCTTCTGGAGCATCTAGCAGGGGAAAGGAGACAAACCAAAGTTATTGACATTGGTGGGAGACAGATATTTAGCAGCAAACGTAAGGAAGTATTTTTGGCTCTTCTTGCTGGCTTAAGCATTTGTCCTGTGACTGATAGAGGATTCTGAGCTGGGTTTTATAGCAACAGTAAAGAATCTGGAATTTAGCTGGTAATTTTGTTAATTATGTACCTTCACACTAGTGCCTCACGTCTAACCAGGTTAAACGCTAGGTACTTGGCTTCCTGCCAAACTGCTATGTGAAATGATCAGTAATGGGTACTAAAAGGGCTGTGTAGCTGGCACTGACAGTCCTCCTCCCTTTCCTCCTCCTCTGCTTCCTCCTCTGTAGGGCGCTAATACAAACCTCCAAAATTTCAGCAGCCAAGAAACAAGGCATTAAAACAGTGCTCAAGGGCAAGTCCAGCATGAAAAATTGGCCTCTCCCAAAGATACTACCTTATTCCTAATCCATGTGTTTTCTGAGTTCAGTCTACTTCACATACCAACATTACATTTTGCTACATCCATCGCTTCCGAGCCAGGAAAGCACAAGCCGTGCTCTTCTGCCTCATTCGCCATCAGCAGAAATACCAGTCAGTTCCAAAATCTTTATTGTTTCTGATGGTTTGTGGTATCCTACATACCCATAGGAGCATCACTCAATTTTCAGCACTTAATCAGGCTTCTAGAAGTGGAGATTCAAGAGATTTGGATTTGATTTATAAGCTGGGCTATCTTGTATGAAAACTCTTCAATTGAGGGTAATTACAGAACATCAAGAGATGTCATTTTGTAAGCACACTCCCTTTTGTAGTTAGTAACAATACATTCATCTGTCCTCTGACTTTTCCTTTTGGCCTTCCAAACATCCCGAGGTCACCCTAGCATTGGTGCAATTTCTGCTTTTGATCAATTATTTACTTTGGTATTTCTGATGTAACTTTAGAGTAGTCCTTGTGGGCATTGCAAATATTATAGTAATTTACTTATCTAAAGCATTTAGTGCAAAAGAGGACTGACAGGCATTTTTAGGAGTTGCAACTACAAAACATTTCCTGCAATATTTGGGAAGAAAATCCTAAAAATCGAATGTCTCTTAAAGGTGAAGGCATTGGTTTGTCATTTTTGTGTCTCAAGCAGTATTTTCATTAGCATGTCTTAAGCTGTGCATGCATGGTATTAATCTACCTTTTTATTAAATTACGTGAACATTTATTTGCTCAGATGATTTTGGCTATGAAGGAACTTTATAGATATCCTTTCCCACCCTGAGAGCAGCTGTGTTCACCAGGCTCACATTGGTGCCAATGTTACTTTCTCACAGCACACATAGGAAAGAGCACTGATGTAAGAATGGCAGAATCTGTCCCTTTCCTATTTGCCTCATATTATAATTAGCTGTGGTTTCCAGGTGAGTTCAGAGGCAACACTCATGGAGAAACACACCAGGATTTGTTCAGGTTATGTATAAACACCATATGATTGTAATCAATGTTGTATTGGGCACATAATTTTCCCACTTTATATAAATAACTGGGTTTTATTTCTAAAAAATCTACCATCAAATCCATCCGCTCTTAATTTTCATTCTTGGATGCTAGATCAGAAAAAAGTCTATTTCATGATAAACCTTTTCAATTACCGGAGGAAACACTAAATCATATTTCAGGGTCCCTCTTTATTTTCTGTTCACTATTGCAGCACTTTCCATTTGCAGTGATTCTAAAAAGCATGTTGTGGTCTCCTGATGATGCTGAGTCTATTTTTTTTTTCCTCCTTATTTATTTATTTTATTTTTTTAACCTAAAAACTTGCCAGGAAGTTTAACCCTCAGCTGTCTCTGATGATTCTGTCCCTAAGCACATCCTACCTCATAGTCCAGAAAAATGAGCTTGAAGGAGGCAGCTCCCTGTGCTGGCTGCAGCTGTTTTCTCCCTCAGCACCAAATGCTGTTGGCAGCCAATCACAGATGGAGCTAAAACCATCCTCAGCAATTTATGCGGCCACTTCCTCCAGATTTCTCACAAGAGAATTTCTGGACCAGAAATCATTCATTTCTCGCCCAGACTTTTGATCCTGCATTGGAAATCAAATAAAGGTTTTCTGACCAGTGTTTCTTGCACAATTCTAGGTGCTTGAAACAGAAATTGGTAATGCACTGTGGCCATTACAGAGTGGTAGCAGTGGGGCTGGGCTGAGACCTTGCCTTTGAAAGGGTATCGGTTGCTCCATGTTTTCAGTGTCTTTGTGGGCTGCTCCACAAAGCAGCATTGCCATGTGTACCAGAGGGAGCTGCTTGCCTTGCCTCTCAAATGTAAAGTGGCATGTATTCATTTTCCTAACAAAGAACCTACAGCCTAGAGATCTGTGATATTTAAGGAATGGCTTCTGGTTGAAATGCTTTTTGTTTGTTTGTTTATTTGTTTCACACCTCAGCTTTTATTTGGTTGTCCCAGCTTCCTGGAGTCTGACATTAACAGAGCAAAAGATTGTTTCTGCTTTTTTTTTATTTATTCCTTTATAGATCTTGCTGTTGGCTCATGCTGCCAGTTTTCTGGCTTATTGGATTGTGGCTTCTGTCCTGTTTGCGGGTCTGAATGGAATAAATGACACTGCAATCATAAAGCTATACAGTTTAGCACATAAATGGCATATTGTGGGGGGCGGATCATAGTTTAAGGACATGGTGTGAAAACCTGTAGTGATGTTTCAGTTGCATACATCTCTGTTAAAACTTTGCACAGGAATTAAATCTGAAGTATAAAATAGAGAATATCATGCTGCTAGGATCACTCAGCTGAGAGCGGACAAGGGCTAAAACCCAAACAAAATCCTTATCTGATTTCTCTGCAGATTCACCCAGGCCTGAAAAGAGAGAAACCAAATGCCCCATCCCAGGATGTGATGGCACAGGGCATGTGACTGGGCTGTACCCTCACCACCGCAGTCTCTCAGGCTGTCCACATAAAGTTAGAGTGCCACTAGAAAGTGAGTATAATCACTCTGCAGTCCAGAATAACAACTGGTTCTGTCTCAGTATTGTGGGTAGTGTGTGCTTTTGCTGGAGAAGAATCCCCTTTTTTTTCTGTGTGGATTGCAGAATGAGGCTGGGAAACGAGCCACCACACCTTCTTTGCCCTCCAGCTCATAGTCACAGTCCTACTTCCACACTTGTGCAGCTCAAGTGCTCCTCAGCAGCATCATTACAAACAGCAGCAGGCTCCTCAAGTAGCCTGGGAAAAACGAGATCAGACAACCTGTCCCCACGCTGCCAGCAGACCTGCATGCTGTAGTCCCATGAATCTTCAAGATGCTGCTTGCTCACACCTTTGCTCAGGCACAGGCATCAGCTGCTTGTTTTGGAGCCGTGGCCTCATTTGCTGCAATCGCGCATGGAGGCTGCTGGTGTTCACTGCCAACAGCTGAGAGGCCTGGGCATGCTTATGCAGGGATGTTTCCAGTGTCCCCCTTGCTGCTGAGCTCAAAAAGGTTATTTCCATCAGTACATCCCAGCGCTGGTCCACAGCAGGTCCCTCTCTTGCAACAGTATGACACTAACCCTTTTAAGCCCAGTCTAGCCTGAATTTCCCTGCTTATTTCTGACTGTGCTGCTCTGATTACATTGGCTTTTTGTGTGTGTAATCCCGCAACATGATGCAATGAAATGCTGCATAATAAGCCAAAACTTAATGTGAAACTGTCTGCTTAAACAACCTAGTTAGTCAGATTGTTCTTTGTGGTGGTATGCATAACAACAAATTAAAAGGATATTTGCACTTTACCAAAATCCTCTTCCTAACTGTAGCTATCCCTTTTTTAAAATCTGGTACTAAACTGTATTTATGGAAACATCTGCTGAATTAAGCAGGCTGCATTTGGAAGGCCTTAGCAACATTAACTTCCTAAAAACTTAAAATTAACAAGTCCTTGTTAATTATCACACTTCCAATTAGATGTGCTGTGTCCTGATGGGAAAAAAAAAAATAGAATTTGGTTCCTGGCAGAACAAACCTGTGGACTGAACAGTCAGCTTTTGTGAAACATTATGCCCTAAAGATGTATACTGTTTAACATGGACATACCTGTCAGTCTTAGCAAAGGTGATCCATATCCAAGGGCATAGGAAATGTACAGGCAAGAGGTGGTAATCACTACTAAGAGTGTAAGCTGCTGCTTGGAACCATGACCAATTGGTCCAAGAGAGTTTCAGCACAGCTCAGATGACCAGAATGTGTAACAGTTTGAAGGGACATACTCAAAACTTCTGAAAAAAATGCATAAGCAACCTTCCTGTACTTGAGAGCTTTCCTTCCCTGGGACAGAGAGGTACTGCAGCTCCATGTAGAATGGACTGTGTGGCCCAGGGCTCCTCTATCACCTACATTTTCCAGTGTTAGTGGTGTATAAAGGACTTCATGATTTCACATCTTTGCTGTCTTCCACTTATGTTCTCTTAAAGTCCCTAGAAACAATTTTATGCATGTGGGAAGCCACACCATAGTAATATATAACTTTATTATAAATTTCCAGTAATATAGAAATAAACTGGTTTATGCTGTAGGCACCATGGTCACTGTGTTGACCTCTTCTTTTGTGATAAAAATGAGAAAGAATTGAGAATCTGAGTTCAAAGAGGATAAGTTCATTTTTTTAAAGATGTGTGTTTTTAATTGATGCACTTATTATCAACTTTTTTTTTTTTTTTATTTCTGTTTAGTTCTTGCCATGCATGAAAATGTTTTAAAGTGCCCCACCCCAGGATGCACTGGAAGAGGACACGTCAACAGCAATCGCAACACACACCGAAGGTAGATCAGAAAAATTCCTGTCCACTTAAAACCTAACACGTACTTGGGAGTAAATTGATAGGCACATCTCGGAATTAGATGCTATGTACTACACTGAAGAGTGTCTATGAACTGCAAGGGCAGTCTGTATTATTTATAACCAAATAATTGTTTTTAATTCCATTATATAAAAAATGACTGCAGCACTGAGGATGGCAAATTCCACTAGTATTTTCATAGATGAGATTTAAAGGTACAATTTCATCATGGTCCTCACATTGAAAAATCATCATGTACAAGGGGAAGGAATGAAAAACACATTATTATTGCTACAACTGGAAAACCCAATGGAAACCAAAACCCATTTGTTTTGCACCGCTACATGCTAGTCCTCGACAGGAATTTCCAATCAAGGCACATTCCCTTTTAGCAAAACAGAAAATTTTAAGTGGACTATTTTAAAATCTGTTTAAAAGCTGCACTTATTGCCCTCAGGAATGCCATCTTCCTGCCTGGAACACTCCTGTCTGTTTAACTTGCTGCCTGCAGGGAGAAAGTAAAATTGAGAAAAGCCTTCCAGACAGGCAGCTGGGGAATCATGGCTGGACTGCAGGTGAGGCAGAGAGTCAACACACTCTGTCTACAGCAAGCCATCACTGTCAGCACAGTTCTTGTCAGCGCTGCTTTCTGCTGGAAGCAGTATATTCCATCATACTGCTTCTGGGAAAAGATAACCTCAATCTTACAATCAAACTTGGGACATAAGAATTTCAAAAACAACTTTCTTTGTTGATCTGAATATTTGTGAGATTTTGGTTTTGTTTTTTTTGTTTTTTTTGGTTTTTTTTTTTGTTTTTTTTTTGTTTATTGCTTGATTTGTTATCACATGAGTGCACCAAAATTAAGGTTTATCATGCTGTGTTTTAACACTAAAGATAGTAAGTCAGTCTTTATCAGACATACGACAAGCTTGTCTACAAGAATATATATGGCACAAGCAGATATTTTTTCTTTGTGTTTCCTGTTTTAAATCCCCAGTCATCTTTGAAGCACATCAGCTGCATCACGAGCAACCCATGAATAGGATAAGAAAACATGTTCTAATCTAATAAAACAAATGGGAAAATATAGGCTAGCACAACTTGAAATGACAAAATGTGTTCTTTGGTAACAGTCCCTCATATATCTCTGGGCTTTTTTTTCCCAAATTCACTTTCCTTTTAATCAGCAGGAGGCTTATATGCATGGTTTGGCTGATAAAGTAAATGTCATTTGTCAAAAAATTTACTAGTGACTTGCCAGACACAAAACATCAAAGCTGAACTGTGGAAAACTCCTACATGATTCAGTTTCCAGATATATCACCTAAAATACACACAGATTTCACAGTTTTTTAAGGATTGAAAAGCACATAAATCTGGGCTATAACGGCAGCAGTTCCCGTAGATGTGCAGACCATCAGAGAAGTTCAAAGCCACTGGTTTCCACAGAAAAACAGCACACATCTCCTTTACTCAAGAATTAATTTCAATGTTTTTTTCTTGTTGTTTCTGTTCTTCACCTTTGCTTTTCAACAGCCTTTCTGGTTGTCCAATTGCTGCAGCTGAAAAGTTGGCAATGTCCCAGGAAAAGAACCAGCTCGAGTCTCCAAAAGCTGGGCAGTGCCATGATCAGACTTACAGGTAGGAGTCCTCACAAACCAGTCTCTCCAAAGTAACTATGCACAAACTCTGTGGATTGGTCCTCAGATCTTACACCCACTTCAGATTTTGACTTCAGTGGTAACCCAGTTTTCCAAGATGAGCCTCTGCAAAGCTATCTGATTCTCAAAATAAACAATCATCTTTCTGTTGGTTCTTGTGCATGTGGCTGACATTAAAGACAAGAGACGTATCTTTGGATAAGCAGTCAAATATATCCTACTAAATCTTACTTCCGCACAAGTAGCCTGATCAGAACAATTCATAGAGTTTCTTTATTCTTAGTTTATTGGTTTAATTACTTTAATTTATTTTTTATACAATGACATCAAAAAAGAGAAACACTTTTTACTGCAATTGTATTTTGTTTGAGTTATATGGACCCTACAGACATGCATAATTTGCACATCATTGGCACCACGACCATTACAACCTATTATATTCAGGTCTATTTGGGGACACTTTAATTTGTGGATTATTGACATGATCAGCTCTAATGGTTCCTTCAGAGCCATTACAGAATATTATGTCCATGTGTCTGCCAACTGCACGTGCCTTAACTCTACATATGAAAAGTCCTTAGGAAATTGCTAAAGACAAGTAGCTACTGAACATTAACTAAATGGAATAACACACTATAAATCATTTGTTCCTCCCAAATAGCACAAGCAATTATTTCAGATCATCTTATATTATATTTATACCATACTCATTCACAGTAAAGTGAGAATAATATTGATCCAAAAAAACTAAAAGCTAGAAAAAAATCCAGGCAATTTTTTAGAATGAAAGGAAGTACCATGCTACAGTGGTAATCTAGCAGTACGTCAGTAACTTCCTTGTAAAAAGACTAAACTGCAGTTAAAGAATGCTACATCTTTTAATGTCCTCATCTTTTAGTCCATGAAGTAGTCAAAGTACTTTTTGACTACTAGTCAGCCATCATATTTATGTTGTTTATTTCTTGTATACACCCACCAGTAAGTTTTACATGTGATAATAGCACATTTTTAGATTATGAGATGCAATCATATCCTATTTTTCAAGACAAGGTTATTTAAAGACATTCTTGTCTTTCTCTTTCATTCTTTTCCTCCTCTCTGCAGGACAAATTCATCAAAGCAGCCTGAGGTATCTCAGTACAGTTACAGAACTTCACAGCCAGTCACCTCCTCCAGAGGCACCCTGGTGAAAGAACAGGAGAAGTTTGGGAAAGTCCCATTTGATTATGCCAGTTTTGATGCACAAGTCTTTGGCAAACGCACAACAGCACCTGTGTCACAAGGTCGAAAAACACCTCAGTTTCTTGAATGTAAGCTCAAAATTCAATTTTCTATTGAAAAAGTGGCAAAAAGTTGATGACTTTTTTTCCTTTTTGCTTGTTCTGCCTTCAAACTTCTAGAATTCTAGGAAGGTCTGTAGAAACCATCTTTAATCACTTGTGTCTAGAATATTAAACAGAATCACTAATTTGCGAAATATAGAAACTAGAACACTAAATATCATTACTACAAAGTTTACTTTTTTGATGCTTCCTTTGAAAGGCGTTATCAGTGGAAAAGAGGAGTAAAAGGAATGCTTTATGTTTTACCTGTTACCCTCTTCCTTTATTAAATTGTGATATCTTTATGGAGTAGATGAGGAGTTCCATGGAATGTGTCTGCACAAGATGTAATGAATTGTAGTACAAAGAAATCCAAGTTAGGTTTCAAAGGTACTTCAGGTACTATTTAGGTGAATCCATATAGGTATTATTCCTCCTAGATGAGCATGTGCCTCAGCTACATTAATTCCAGGCCTGGACTGCATTTGTTTCGGTACCTCATATTTCTGTGCTAAATCATATTTATAGTGCAGACATAACCAATGCATGAATTGCTATCAAGATTCCTCTGCTTGCATCATTTTCAGATTTGCTGAGGTACTACTCTGTACAAATGAGATACCACAGTGAGAACAGTGATGGTTTATTGCAGATGCTCTTCAGAATCTGCATGGGAAATATCTGCCATTGTATTGACCATTATAGAATATTCTTTAGTTTAAAGAAACAAATAAATCTGTTGCCATGAGGGAAATGGAAATGTTTCATTGCACCAAAATTGGGTTCAGAAGAAAATAGTTCCAGAACAATGTGAAAAAAGACTCTTAATTTAGTTTTTGTTTTGTTAATGACAAAAAGATTAGTCAAGGATAACAAAATAGGAAAACAAACTTCATCCCACTTACCCCAACAAAGAAGAACATTCATAGTAAGGTGAACAGAAAAGCAAAAAATAATTTTAACAAATAAATTCACATATAAGTTATAGTGTAATATACCTCTAATATTATAAAATATTATATATCTTTTATATATTTATAAAATTTGTATGTTTTAATATTTATTTGTGTATGCATCTGAGTACACAAAAACACACATATATGTTTGTAGGTATCTGTGTTTTGTGTATATATATATAA
Organism: Monarcha castaneiventris obscurior; assembly: GCA_026261815.1. Lineage (NCBI taxonomy): Eukaryota > Metazoa > Chordata > Aves > Passeriformes > Monarchidae > Monarcha > Monarcha castaneiventris. Next base: position 8,099,107 of record JAMPIT010000379.1, on the reverse strand, counting down.
ATACTCTATTTAAAATTGCAAATGAAAAGTAGATATTTATCTGACCTGGAAAATAGGCTTGCTTAAATGAAAGCAAATATATGCATTGCCAGCTTCTTGGGTGGCAGATTTTCCAATTTTGTTTCTAAAATTGAATATTCCCTATTAGCTGTCTCTTTGCACAGATGTATGTCTATTTCACAGGTTCATTTCAAGGAAAAAATGATTGAAATGTTTTTATACAAATGCAAATATGTATATATGCAATTTATGTATGAAGTATATCAGAGCTGAAGTTTACAGCCTGTTGTTCTTGCAAAGATTGCAATGTGCAGCTATTATTTTAATGGAAAGGTGAAAGTAAGAGAGCTGGTGAGTGATTTAACTGTTCAGGTATACAAAAGTTAGCAATAAGAAGCTGATGATGTAGTGATGGGTTCAGAGTCCTATGTAAATATATAGCCAGACAAAAGCCCATCATTAACCCTCTGTGGATTCTGTGCTTGTAAACTTGTTTTGTTAGCAAAACACACACCCTTTATAGCCTGGGGTTTTTTTCGTTGGACGGTTGGTTGTTTTTTCATCTTTTAGGATAGGCAATGAAAAATGCACTTTCTGGTCTTTAAACACAATTTAAATTTCATTGTAGTAACTGTTAAAAATGTAGACTGTCTTGTTTGTGCTACAGTATTACAGCAGGGTAGATAAATCCCTTTTAATTTTCACTAGAGAAAGGGAGGACTGAGTCATGAGGCTTTCATGTATTGCTCTACTGAGATGCCTCCAGTGTTTAGAGAAATGGAATATAGCATTCAGCTCCAGTCAAAGCACATAAACAAGCATTTCTTTCAGAGCATCCCAAGTTTGAGGGAAGATGAGTCCTCCTATGCCTTGTGTAGCTTTTAGCATTAAAAAGCACTCAGCCAAAGCCCTACATCCAAAGGGATCCAGAGCCTTGGGGCTCAGATCTTTAGGGAGTGAGCAGATGGCCATACGCAGAAATGTTCTTGATGTATCTGGGTGTAGGCTGAGAAATTGGATTTTGCTTAGTTTATCTTTGTAGGACACTGTGAGGGCTGCAGACAAAAGAAGTGATTATTGCTTCCTTAGAGCTGAAATCATGGTGTTGTGTTCTCCCTGCAACAGTTTATGCCATCTCAAGCTCCAAAATCCAGAGGAGAGAGCAGAGTTCTCTCTAACAGTTTTAGAGTAAATGCTGCTGATGAAGAAGAAAACAAAGAACCACAAACACCGCTTTTGTCTGTGAAAGTGCTTTTCTGTTCACCTGTTAGTGTTTCATTCTCAACTGACCTCACTGTGCCTAATAAATCTGTGTCTTATTCCAAATATAGTCAAAAAAAGACTGTAAACCAAGATCATATGAATGTTCATTGCCATTATTTTTTTCAAATTGATTAAAGGATAGACTTAAATTTCTAAATATTTCCACAAAATCAGTACTGGATGTTCCTTGCAGGTAATGTTTTTATCTGATTACTCTGCTTCATTCAAGAGCCTGGTTTCATGCTCCTTAGTCACATAAACAAAGCTATTTAAATAACAGACATTTATCTAAGTAGGGTAAGCAGTGTTGTTTTAGCTAAGACTGGACAAGTCACTGTTGTTTTTTGCACAATAGAGCTCCAAGAGGAAGCTTTATAAGAATACATTTACAATTGCATTTGCCCACTGGAGTGGTCAAATCGTGATGGATGACACATTAATGCGTGTTCAGTCTTTCCTTGGACATCATTGCTTTAAATGTCTGAGTTAAGGATAAGTAAAATATGAGTAAAAATCTCAGAAGGTTTGTTGACAGATGTGTATTTCTCAAGGAAAAATTAAATTATTGTGTTTCTGAAGCCATTTTTACTGCAAACCCTTACTGGCAATAGGAAATGGATTGTTTTAAATGTAATCTTTGAATATTTTTTTATGTATGAAATTGTAGTCTGAGAAGCAAAACTGTTTAATGGGAAAAATTTCATACATGCAATTGCTAATCAAATCTCTCTTCAACAGCAAAGCATTTTTCAAATCCAGTGAAATTTTCTAATCGACTGCCTAGTGCTAGCGCCCACACACAGAGCCCTTGCCATGCCAACTCTTATAGCTACGGTCAATGTAGTGAAGACACCCACATAGCAGCAGCTGCTGCTATCCTGAACCTTTCCACCCGCTGCAGGGAAGCAGCAGAGATCCTCTCCAACAAACCACAGAGTCTGTCTGCCAAGGTAGGGTAGTCCAAGAACCTGGAGGGTGTGCTAGCTACTGAACTGTGCGAATAAACTGTCTTTCATGTTAGTGACTGCATTAAATCCCCCAAAAGGAGGCTTCTGTTTGCATGCTCTTTTGAAGAGAGGCAGAGAAAGAAAACAGTAATGTAGTGACCAGTTCTGATAAAACTAAACAAATAGCAGGAATTATGCTGTTAATTCTTTTCATAATTGAGCCCTAATTACAAGGGGGGAGTTTTCTGGGAGGAAAAAAGATAAAGGTTATTTGAAATCCAACAACAATCTGTGGTGGATAATGAGTAAGATCTGTTTTAAGAGGGAATTTTTCCCCCTCTGAAACCTGCCATTGGTGATCATTTTGGAGACTGATTTAAAAAAAAATAGTATGATTAATCAAGGTGATATTTTTCTAGCAATGGAACAGAACTACCTATGGAGTCTGTTGTGTTTGGAGCTCCTAACAGTTTGGCAAGGTGGAGGGGGGGGAATAACAACTGACTTTGGTAAAATTCCCCTTTCTGCTGGCAAGAGTAGAGAATCAGGCCCACTGCGTTTGGAGATAGATAATTTGGGCAAGTCTGTCATAATGGAAAGCTGCCTAATTTTGTAGATGTTTGTGTGGCTTTCGTGTTTTGGTTTCTGCTCTGCGTTTCCTCACAGATCTTTATGATTTACAAATGGTGCTGTGTGAGCTATGAGCCTTATTTTCTGTGCCATTACATAGTATTATAATTCTGATGAAAATAGACAAGATTTTCTTCTGATGACAGTGGTGTGGGAGCACTGTTGTTTATTATTTCCATTAAAGTCACACATGTTCCACTGCAATGAAACTTTTGAAAGCTCTTTGTAGATCAGAAGAAGTCATTACAAGAACCTGAGGAGAAGTCACTGGGGAGAGAAAAGAGGTGCATTTGTCAAAACACAGCATAGCAGGTGTGCTTCTGCTGTGGGACTCTGACTTGTGATGTTTGCTCCAAAAGACAGATGACCATTTTTTCTGCAAGTCAGTGTCACTCTATCTCTCCTTTATCTGAGCCTCACAAGGCTCAGTCTGGCTAGAGGTGGCTTCCACAGCTGTTAATCTACATTTTGTTTGAGTGTTCATTCACCATTGCTAGGAGGTTAGCTATTATTTTTTGAGTGGAACCATAAATTTTGCCAACACCTTTTTAAGTATTCTGAGCCTTGTGCCTCTGCAGAGTGGTATCCCCTACTTTGCTGCTTTTGATTTCTACTTGTGTGGGAAGTTTTGGACATTAAAATCAATCTTGGGAAATGCCACACGGTAAAGTTTTTAGAGTATGTCCACATGCATTTCCTGTAATTTAGGCATTATCTGTTCCAAAGATTGCTCATAGAACCTTTCCTAACAACAGATTGATGCTTGATATCTGCTGCAAAAAACCTCCTTCCATCAGTCTTGAACAGAGACTTCTTCTAGTAGGGAAATGGAAACTGATGCCAATGGTTGGATTAAATTGCAGCAGCAGCCTTTGGCTGACCTCAGCAACAGACCTTTGTTGCCAGAGAAGAGCAGTAAAGGGACCAGGCATAACCCAAAGACTTTCTCCTACGTACCTGCTTCACAGCTGCCAAATCATGGGGAAGGATTGAATGGAAGTGACCAGAATAGTAATGGTTCAGAGGGGCACTTGTGGCACATAGCTTACTCCTTTTTCACAGCCAGGAATCCAGCCTAAAAGAAAATCACCTGCCTACCTTGCTATCTGCCTGCCTCCACTTCTGCCAGACTTTCTGGAGGGCACACTGATACAAAACATCTGACAGAAGAATCAGAGTTAGCTTCTGGCCAGAACACAGACAAGTAAGCCCCAAACAGATTTGGTGTCCAAAAGTACACAAAACATATTTTTATTTGGTTTTGGATATTTATTACTTTGATCATACAGGATTCAAACCAAAAAAATTGTGGAATTAAGTTGCCAGACTCTCTTCAATGAAGACACTTTCTAATTTTAAAATATGAAACAATAAAATAAGGCTATTTTAAAAGGGACTACTAACTATTAATCAGTGTTCCTGAATTGTTTTGTCGCCGGTTGTGGCCACAAATATAAATGTTTAATTGCTAGAATATCTTACAAATTTTTAGCTTATAAAAACCCCTCTCTTGAGACTTTATCTGTATTTGAACTCAAATAATGCAGTGCATAACTACAGAGATAATGATTTCCTTTTTCTACTCGGCAGCACACACATTCAACATGTTTGAAAATACCTGTGTGGAGTGGCTGTGTTCAGAGCCCCACAGTAACAAGCATCCCAGCCCTGCCCCTTGACACATCCTTTTGCTCCTTTTTATAAGAAAACCTAATTAGCAGCATCCATACTTTAGCAGATCAAAGCTCCTGGCATGTAAAGGTGTTTGCTCTTCTCTGAGCATCAGGTAGCCTTCCAGCAATCCAAGCCTTGGTTCTTTACAGATGAGAGGCTGTGTGGTGATAGAGCAAGGATATGTGAGACTGCAGAGGACTCCTTAGGCCTGCTGGAAATACTTGCCAGTAGCACACTTGTCAGAGATGTAAAAATATTGTGCTTATAAGTTTTAAAAGCAGAACTTTAAAGTTCAAACATTTCAAGTAAGTGGCACTTTCTTGTATTTGCTCAAGGCATGCATATGTCGCCTTGCTTAAACAAGTGGGGAAAACAACAAAATGCTTTTTAGCACAACTGTGTTCCCAAGTATTTTTTTTTTCTTTCTGCCTCCTAAACTTTATTTCTTGCCTCCCAAAGCATTTTCCCTCTCTTAGGAAGAGTTGGATGGTTTACCCTGAATGTTCACCACTTTCCTGTATATATAGGTAACACTTAAATGAAAAAGTAAATGTATTTTATAATACAGTTCCAAATGTCAATAATTTAATGGATATTCAAATATGTATCTCTCATTCTCTACATATCAGTTCAACAGGGAGAGTCCAAGACAACAAAAGAGAAAGAGAAGTGTAGCAAGGATAGAAAAGTCGCATTACACATTAACAGTACCATTGGTAAGAAAAAGTTCCAAAGAGACCTAATGCACAAGGTGATCTGACAAATATCCCAAGTTTATAAATGTTAATTTAAAATTTAACCCACTAAAAGAATACATTTATTCTGAAATGAGCAGTAAAATGAATCTTAAACCTTCTCTATGAATTATCTACCAGCTGCATACAAAATACTAAGATCATCAGATACCTTGATGATATAGTTTTCAAAAATAATGAATACCACATTAATATTGCACCATCTGAGCCATTCAGCCTGGGACTGCAGTAAACTCTTCCCCTGAATATAATCCCAACCAGCCAATTCTCATGCAGTCAGTACCCCAAGCCAGTCTCCTGGTTGAATTTGATTTGCAGTTTATGCAGCTTCATTCAGCTCCCACTGAAGTCACCAGAAGCGTTCCCCTAGGAGGCTTAGCCTGCAGTTTCTAGCACTGTGTAAGGATCCACATCATCGTATCTTCCAGGGATCTCCCCTGTTTACAGCCCTCACCACACACATCTCAGTGAGGTAGCGGCAAGCAATAGTTTATCTGTATCCTCATCACTACTGCTTGCCAAACATTTTGTTGACTGTTTTGGTGTTTTTCCCACCTGTTTAGACAAAATGGCATATGCACATTATGCCTTGAAAGAAAACAAAACAAAACAAAACAAAAAAAATCACACTTGTTAAAAATGTTCAAAGTTCAAATTCTGGTTTTGAAAAAGACTGTGTCATGTCTCCATTCTTGGATATTCATGATGGTGATAATTACATCTATTATTTTTAAAATGTAGTTAGCACTCAGCATGTTTGTCAGGCAGTACTTTTTTCCAAATACCTTAAAGCCTAAATACAGGATGAAAAATCATCCAAGAATATCACTAGGTACCATCCTGTAATACTGCTGTGCATATTGCTCTCTGAGTACCTTCTTGGCTAGCTTTTTTTAATTTGTGAACAGCTCTGGGCTTAAATTGTGACTCCATTTTTGTTTCAGATGTTGTTGGGCTGTTACAAGTTTTCTCATTTTGATTCAAATTAATATTTTAATTTTCTACAGAAGTACTCAATTGCTTAAATCTAAGTGTGAAGAATTGAGGACGAAGTGCATGTGTTTTTGTTGGCTGGGAATAGAAAAGATTGTACTCTTTTGGGTGGACTTGCATTAAGGTTATTATTCATACACATGTCAAGATATGAATCTCATTTACTCCCAATACCAGAACTTAAGAGCTCTCTTGAGCTTTCCAAACCAGACTGAACTTCTCGGGGGAATGCAAAAGCATTGATCATGTTGTTTCTTTGGACTTGCTTAGCATTAAGTTCCATGGCTGATGCCAACCAAAGAATACATGAATTCCCTTATATGTCATGACACAATCTCCCTGATGTCACAGGTTTGAAACAAGATCCATGCAGACACAATAATTTACTCTTTCTGATCCAGCTGGGATAAAGCTTAACTTGTAATCATTACTGGAGACACACTGGAGAGTATTAAATGTTGTGAGTGATCAGATGGACCAAAAGCATATGAAAAAATGCAGGAGAAATTTGACACAAAAATCAAACATCCTTTATTGTCCTAGCTGTTGTAATTCAATTCTAAGGACAAGACGTAATTAAGTAGTAGAAAATATTTGGTAATATTTATGTCATAAGATAAAGGGGGTTGAAAAAGATTGACTTTATGGTACAATACGGCTGGAGACTATAGACATCAGGTTTTTTGGTTTACGTATTTATATTAGTCTTCATTTTTGGTAATAAAGTACTATTTGTACCTTATCTTTTCACTGAATAGCTACTGGAATAAGAAAATGTGCTCCTATCACTTTTCTTTCATTTTTTATTCTGGAATCCTTTTCCAGCTGCTTGTAAAACATGGAGGGGGGATTAGAGTGTTACTGATGAGGTAGTAGGTAAGAAGTAACTTAAATTTAATTACTGTGTGTATCCTCTCATGCTCATTGATTTTTCTTCATTGCTTCAGTGTATATTTTCCTGGTTTACACCAGTGTAAATGTAAATGTGAGTAAGATCAAAATCAGGCTGCAAAGATTTACACAGCTTAAAACAAATGTAAGTGAGGAAATAAAAAGATATATTTGCATCTTTGTTTTGCTTACAGTTTTAAGGAATAATCAGAACAGTTTACATTGTTTTGGTAGCTATATTTTAAATATGTCATGATAAATGGATAAATATAGGTCTGTTCACACATGCACTAGAGTCAACAGTAATAAGATCTTGCCTTCAATGAGGAGAACACAGCCTTTACAAGCCTGAGCTAAGCATAGTAAGTGCCATTTTCTGTCAGCATGTCAGAGCACTACTCTAGCATTTTTCCCATTTGCCATTTTTGTCTTTTTAGTTCCATTTTATAATTAATGTAAAAATAAATGCGGTAAAGCAAGCAAAGGAGACATATTGAGAGGAGGGTGGGGTCAGAGTAGGACTGCAAACTGGAGCAATAACTCTGACTTCCCTCTTTTTGCTCTGCCATTTGGAGTTTGCTAGGAAGGCACCAAAGCAATACCTCTTTTATACCATTCTGAATAAAAATCCATGCTGTAAACGTGTGATCCATCCTGCAGTGGGCAAAGGGGGATATTTTTCCTATGACTTTATTTAATTGTTGTGTGCATCTGTGAGCTCACTTAAACCCCATCTGCACACTACTTCACAAACACACAACCCAGCCTTCCCTGATCAGAATTAGGTACATGTTGGACAACCCAACTTCTACATGATTTCAGGAAAGTGTTGAGAAAGCTTTAAATATCTGTGTTAGTAAATTTTCTGCTTATCAGTCAGAGCTCCTTGTGGAGGCCATTGGTATCTCTTTCTCAGAGAGAATGATTTTCTGATATTATTCTATGTCAAGTTGCATTGAGAAAGGGACCTTGATTGTTTTTGGTCCTTTTTGTTGTTGCTGTTGCCTTCTGAGTAGTTATTTTGTCAGTGACAGAGAATCTGCACTATTTATGGGTTTTGCACTATAAAACTACCGCAGCCCAGTCACATGGCTTCCTTTCCTAAGCCATCTGTCACAGAGGTCTGGAATTTTATGTGAATGTTGGTTGTGCAGACTTAACCCAAGTTTTTTTATTATGAAAAATGTCAGCAACTACAATGTTTAGCATTTTACTTTACATTGGTCATTAAACTTGATTACTGTAGCTCTGTTTCATTGCTATAGTTACATATCAACTATGAAGCCAAAAAACACTGGGGCGATCATGGCAGAGCTATAATGTCAGATCCTGGAGTGTGTGCTTGGCACTGATATAGTTAATATCTTGGATTTTTGTAACTAAGGTTTATTAATGCTGGTATAAAAATGTATTTGATATTATACAGATGGCATAAGATGTTGTGGTTACTAAGTTATTATCCAGGATAAGCTGCACTGTCAAATTCAGGGCTTAAAACTATCACAGGAGATTAAACTATTTACTAAAAAGGGGCAGAAAGATATAACCAAAGCGTCTTAGTATGAACATATTAGAAGTGTATTTACTTCCCATAAATATAATAAAACATCTCTCTCTGTAAGCTGTATGATTGAAAATGTGAACTTAGCTATGTGGGAGAAGCAAACATAAGAGGTGCCTGAGTTTCTGAACCAGGGACAAGCAGATGGCTTGGTGGTGCTTCAGTCTAGGTGGGCATCTGTGTCAGGCTCATGGATGCAAAAGGGAGTCATGCAGGCAGAGTGAAGAGAGGTTGTCAGACCATAAATTTTCATCTTCTACCAATAATTTTCCTTCTTATTCAGAAGATTTAATCAATCACATTTTACCTTTAAATGAGTCATCACTGGCAGTGGTAGAAGACGGGGCTGCACGAAGGAAGCTCAGTCCAGCCAGGATGGCCATGCCACACTTCCTGCATGGGGGAAGAACTCCCTGTTTCACCACAACCCTTCTTAAGATCCTCCAGCAAGGATAAGTCTCACTGCCCTATCTGTAACAATTAAATGTTTGACTAACCATCAAACTCCAGCAATATTTAATGGAAAGAAAGAGAAGGGGACTCATTCTGCCAGTGTCTGCCTGAGGAAGAGGTCTAAGAAAGACAGAAAAACTTGCCCACTGGACATATCAGTCTCTTTTCTGCTTACAACACAACACAACACCTAGGTGATTCACTCACACTGTGAGTTTCCTATTATATTACTCAAGGTAGGAAATCTTGATTTATACAACTGTCTCCTACAGTTACACAGCACCAAACACATTTACCCCAAATTCCCAAGTGTTATCCAAGCTTTGTGATGAAGCAAATTAAAAATAGTAGTGATGACAGTTAACAGGAAGACAATAAGCAGTGTTAATTACACTCTTCTATGTGTAGATCTCTGACATTGCTATTTATCTCCATAGTCTTTGAATGTTCTCCACTTTACTCAGGGCAACTACTGAACAGTCCTCTAGAAGCCACCTTTCATCTCTTCCCCTACCTGACTTCAGGAAATGTTGGCAATTGCAAGGATTAGTCTTCTATTCATCCCTATACAGAAAATATGTCAATATGCAGTACAGCATATTGAGCATGAGGGGAAAGTTGTTGTTGCTTACACTAATAAGTTGCACTTTCATCAGCTTTTTGTCATTGCAAGAAGAGGAGTTTGTCCTCTTTTTCTGTGATCAAACAGCATAATGCAAAACAGTGAAGTTTCTTTCCTTTGTTCTTGTACAGCCAAGCAGCATTTGCCCCTTTTTGTGAGCAGGAGAGCTTCTCCCAGACTGGAAAGAGAGGTTGGGTCTCTCCCCAGTCTGCACACACCTCTGCAATTAGAGGCTGCTCTTTGCTGTCCTTCCCAGGAAGAAACAGCTTTGTTAACTCAGGCAGAATGTCTCCATCAGGGAGAACCTCCTCAAGATCCTCCTGTACCTCTCAGTCTAGTGGTGTCAGTGCAGACTTGTGCCTTAGTGGCCTAGTCAAATAATGATAAAGGCACTATGTTATTTCAAGTGATGTAGAAAACCCTAGTGAAAATTTCTGCCACTGTGCTACTTTTAGATGTATTTCTTTCCCCCTCCTTCTCCTCCCCCATGATGCAGATGTTGTAATGTTTGCAGGGTGTGGGGGGAAGGGAGGATATGTAATAGTAATGCTGTTGATGACCTAAACAATGCATTAATGCTTTTAACTGTGAATTGGGGTCATAGTTCTCTGTAAGAGTGAAAAGATCAAGAAGATTTAAAGCTAAACTTTTTTTAAATAAAACTAGATTTAGGGCGTATAGGTTATGGTTTAGAGGCATCTTATTTAAATTCTACTTACTATGTTTAAGCTGAGATGCAGGGATACCATTACTGAAGCTACTCTTAAGTCTGCCTAAGAGTTGGACATTAACTGACATAAATCGAAAAGCTGGGTTTAGATTCAGATAAATTTAAATAAAAGCGTGCATTTATATTTATCCTTTAAAAGCACCACATGGTTATTTTACAGCCTTACCATGTCCATATCTGAACGTGTCTTTATTTCCTGTTGCATGTCAGGGAGCTGAGATAGAAGTGGATGAAAATGGCACTCTGGATTTGAGCATGAAAAAGAATCGAAGCCAAGAAAAAGTTATGCCTCTCACTTCTTCCAGCACAGCACTTCCCACTCCTTCCTCTTCTCCTTTCAAAGCAAGCAGCATCCTGGTAAATGCAGCCTTCTACCAGGCACTTTGTGAACAGGAAGGCTGGGATACACCAATCAACTACAGCAAGACCCATGGCAGGAAAGAAGAAGAAAAAGAGGTATATTTTCAGTTTCTGAGTGACTTTTTCCCTTGCATGATACTCTTTGGGATCACCTAGTGCAGTTTAAAGGGAATCAGTTTCTACAGGTAGAGGCTTGTGACCATTGAGCTGGTTTTAATGGTCTCTTGGATGTGATATAAGAAACCCTCATTACTCACTTTGAAAAATCTTGCTTTCAGAGCCTACTTGTTAATGTCTGTAAGTCTCTAAGATAAGGGAAACAAAGGTATCCATCATTAGAGACTGCTTTTTAAATTTTGTTCCTAATGGCTCAGTCCTGTAACACAGACACCCAAATGGACTAGCAATCACCAGGGAAAAAAGAAAAAAAAATAGCCCCAACAAATAAAATCAAACCAAGACAATTCTTCCATGCTGAAACAAAAAGCAATTTTTCCATACCAACTCTTCAGACTTCTGGATAACTTGCTATGTAAGCATATAAACACATGCTTAAAACCTTGCCTGTAATATTCTTTCATTGGGAAACTTTTTATTTTATATACTGCAAAAAATTTCTACCAGTGAGTCTTAGATCTTCAGCTTGCAACTTCTGCAACCAATCTTCTAGAGTGTCACTTCCAACTCAATAATTGTCTTGATTTTGGTTTGGTTTCTGTTTTGATCTTTCATGTCTGCTCTTGACAACAAGGCAGCATAGTCTACTATGGCCTTTCCTTCTTATTCTTCTACTTTGCCAGCAAGTTCAATTTTATTTTTTCTCTCTTGAGCCTGACTTTCAGAACATGGACTGCTTTCACTTTTCTTAAAATCAGGAAGGGACCACCAGATCTTTAGAAGGCTGATTAGATAAAAGCTTATGTTACAGCTTTCAGAAACAGACTAAAAGATGCCCCAGTTGGACAGTTTCATACAATTAACTCCCTGTTTTGTCTTATATATCAAATAATAGAATTTGATCACTACATTTATTATGAAATTAACTTTTGTTCAAATATCAAATCTGACACTTCAAGAAGACATAGATGGGGTAAAGCTATTTATGATTGAGGTTAGAGGATCGAGGCCTCCAATTCAAAAACCACCTGGAATTAAAAGATAATTCAGTTATGTGAGGAAAAATGTCTGTCAACACTGGGTAGTCTGTTGCAACAAGTACACTGAAAAAGCTTGCATTTCTTGGAGTCTGGTTTGTCTTGAACCTTTTGCAATCTCCTCTTTGGGTCTAATGATGGTCCTTACCTCACCAATGACAGAACAATTTGCGTACCAGGGTTTTGGAGTGGGTTTGACATGAGGCAGGAGGCTGAGGGCTCAGGCCCTTCCCCATTCATGCTGCACACTGAGAAAGCATATCCAGCTTTGAGAGGGCTGCTTTGCTGCTGGGATCGAGAGGTGCCACAGACTTGTCAGGGGACCTGCCATGTCTCTCCTCCTCCCTGCTCCCATCACAGCTCAGCAAAAGAGCCAAGACAGGAGCACCTCCAGATCTCCCCCAGTCCCTGCCTGATTTTCACAAGGCTGTGATGGGTGTCTGGATGTTTCCCTGCCCCTTTCCAGCACAGGGAGTTTGAGGCAACTAAACTACCCAACAGGACATAATGGTCCAATGCACTCAGGTGCTGGTGCCCCTTGCACTCGGTGCTTTGACACTGCATTTCATCCCTAATTGAGGATCTGGCCCCAGATCTCTGCTGTGAGATTTTGCCATCCCAGGGAGCCTTGATATGTCCAGTGATGTCAGGGCCAGAGGCTCTGTTTTCAAAATCAAAGACTGGCAGTTATCCTTATGCAAAGAAAATGACTGATTATATCTATTTCTAATTCATTGTTATCTGGTTCATATGCACAACAGTTGCTTAATTTTGGTGGTAATTTCCAGAAAATATTGTCTCTCTCTCTCTCAGCAAAATAGCCTGTCCAGATGCCCCCTTAAAAAAAAAAATCTGAATTTGGAAAAAGCTCAAAATCTCTCCAAAAGGAAAGCGCTGAGAAATAACTAGAGCTGTCAGTTAGTTCAACTGTCAGTTCTCCAAAGATTTCAGGGCTTAAAAATGTTAAAAGTGCCAGATGCTATTATCTGTTATTCATGTTACCATTATGTTCTGGTCTTTGCTGAAATCAATATAAACTTCCATCTGTACATTAATGGAGTATCATTGCTTGCTTTCTTTCTGTAGTGTGCATGCATGAATACACACATGCTCTTTGCAGGAAATAGTAGTGCTTGGACCACTTGGGCTGGTTCCGATTTTTCTTTTAGTCTGAAATTCTTTAGATTTTTAATAGCATTTAACTATAAACCCATTCAAATGGATAAAGAAAAATTATACATACAGTTGGGCTTGACTAGCTGTGACGATCATCACCCAACATACCAGAAAGTGAGAAGTGCTAAAGGTGTTTTCCCAGAGGATTATCTCTCCTTCTAAAGATAAATAGCTGGAGAAGGACACAAGCCAAGACATGATGCTCTACTCTTAGTCTTAAGTGTAGAGGACCAAAAAGTATTTGTTCTTTATTTCTGACATTCTGTGTTTCAGACAGACAACCCCTTTTGGGCCACGTGTAGTGATGTGAGGTTCTAGAAAAGCAGAGTTTCAGTATTCCTTTGCCTACATTTCCTTTGCACTGTCCTGCTTTTGCAGCCTCTACACATCTGAAGATTTTATGCTGCTTGAATAACACCAAGTGTTCCTCAAGGAACTAAGACAATGCTGAAGAAATCACCCATTTAAATGTCTATATATCTCCTTCACTCCTGGGAAACATACTAAGGGATCTTAACTAGGAAAAAACCTGTATAAAATTGTTGATGTTTCTGTATATATATATGTGTGCATAGCTTTACTTTAAAAAAATTACAAATCTTAATATCTCAATTCAGGAGACTCACCATTAAGATTTGAAAAAAACCTAATTATTTAAAGATAGAAAATGAAAATACTGCAATTCTAAACCCTCTAGTATCAGTTATATTGGTGGCTGTAGGAGTACTCGTGTCGGTCTTCACCATGAAATCTTATTTTTATTAAATGACTCAGTGAAATGAAGCTGTGAACTGCAATACTGTAGCATTTTCTCAAGCCTTGATATACATCAGTCTGCTCTGTGCAGCAGGTATCAGACAGTGACATGATGAATAACTCACACACACACACAAGTTTCTGGTCCAACACCGACAAAGATCAGGAGATAGCTTTCATTTAAAACAAAGAACACAAGTTACACATATGGAAACATTAACAAATCCTGCAGCACAAACAGTTATGGCTACTCTGGTGTGCTGCAGGTTGAATCCTCGGGTACATGACCCAGATCTGGATCACAGTGGAGTGCTAGAGGGTTCTTTTCACCACCCCCTACTCCAAGCTGCTCTCAGAAGAAGTAGAAGAGGCTGATGTATGCTTGGTTTAGATACATGGGATCTAAGCAAGGCATGCTTTAAATTTTTAGAAACACACATCACTTCAGAGATGGAGATGCAGCCTGGCAGAGTTAGTTGTTAGACAGGAAACTGATAAACCAGCCTTCTTTAATCTCCATTAAATTAAGTGGAAACCATTTTACCTGTGTTTTTGAAGTTATTTTGACATCTGACCCCTTCCAGTTGGCATTTTGTTGTTTCTTTGGAGAGCTTTCAATTTTAAAGTGACTTATACCAGTGATGATCCCTGCTTGCATATGATGGTAAGAAAGGTAGGTCAGAACTTTTGGACAGAAGTAGTCAGGAATTCAAATGCCCATTCTGCAGCTTTGAGTGGCAAAATCACCCCCATATGCTGCTGGGACCTAGATTTAACCCAACTTTGGAAAAGTGTCTTTGAAGTTTCTTGATTCTTGAACAAAGCTGACATCCATTTTTCCACTTTTGTATTTTAGCACTTTAGTTTCCACGTTTGGAGGACTTTCAATCATTTATTATTTCTGTACCAACATGTTATCAAGACCTTTTGTAGTTGCTAATTTTCTCTGTTGCTCCTTATCTGAAGTTCTTCTTCAGAAATATAATTCCCAAAGCCTGAAATATATGAGAGTTTTTCTATTTATTTAAAATAATTACTCATTAATTACTGTGAAAGAGTGTTTAGTAAAGCTGAATATATGTATTTTTGCTTTCTATATTTGTAGCAGATTAGATTATTCCCAAACAAATTAACCCCGCAAATGTGGTTGCAAAAATCAGTAGTAATTGATACAGCAATACTATGGCATGGTTTCTATATGTATGTGTAGTGTGAGTTACAGTAGGCAGTAGGTAGCCAGTAGCAGAAAGCAGAAGGAGTCATATTGAGGATCCAGCCTCCAAACAGGCGAAGATGAGCTGCCAGAATTGAGGACCATATGGAAGCTTTATCGGAAGAAACACCCCTGCAGAGCTTACAAGACCCAGGAGGCAGAAACTCCATTTTCAGTCCAGATTCAACTCAGCCCCGCACTCGGTGTTAACAGCTCTGCAGACATCCCTGCTCCTCTGTCCTGGCACGTCTGTCAGCTGCACAAGCCCAGAGCATCCATGGCACCAGCCCCGTGCGTTTAGCAGAGGCTGGGACCTTCCCCTCCCAACCACAGGCAGCAGTTTCTGCTCCTGCAGATGGTAATCTCTGGGAAATACCTGCGTATTGGAATGGCATCACAAAACCAACATGAAGTCCAAGAAGGGATTAATAGAGGTCCAATAATTGATGCTATAAGCTTTGGAGGATTCTAGAATGATGAAAGAGCTACAGAGCATCCCTTCCAAAAGAAAATCTTTATCTTTCATAAAGGTAATAATAACTGAAGGCATTAAGCCTCAAAACAGTATAAACTGAGCTACTTTGAAATGATCGAAGATTTTTCAGAAAACAAAAATGTAATTTCATTCCAGGACTCCACGTTTCCAAAATGTCTTCCCAAGGGAGTGAATGCTCATGATTCATACCATCCACCAAACAGCATGGTAGAAGTGATGATTTTGATCTACAAATAGTAGAAATCAAGAACTACCCTTAATAGCCTGCTATTAAGAGAACATCAAAGTCATTTTGTTCTTTATAATTTTTATTTTAGCAAGAATCTGCTCTTTGAATAAGATAACAAGACATTCCATTCCACAGACCTAAAAAGCTTTGCATTTACATTTGCTTATGTAAAATAGTACTTTTTTACATTTATGATTGCAATTTTGCAATTTATGATTGCAGTAGTCACCACTTCCACTGTATTCAAAAGTCAGCAATGTACTTACACAGAAAATAAAAAGAACATAATTGCTGAAGTCTTGTTTGGCTCTACCAACAACCAGTTTTATTTTCTCTGTACTTTTCTTTGGCCCTTATCATCATCATATAAAACAACCCCAAATTTCTCCTATATATCGCTTCAACTAGCATCTGTCTTCAGAAATATTTCCACATTTTTAAAAGGGTACCTGTAAGAACCTGTAAGAAACTATGATGTACTAAACTTTTTTAATTTCTCTCCATCATCTCTTTTTAATTTCTTTCTCCTTTTTTTTTTTTTTAAGTTTTGCAAGAGGTTCTCTTCTTGCCATGGCAAATTATTTCTTGAATATGTGGGAGGACTTGAAGAGAGAAACCTTTTGTCACATTCTCATCTAATATTTCAGAAAGATCCAGTGAGCTCTCCAGAAAACATGGAGGAAAAGAAGTATCCAGGAGATGTCTCCATACCGAGTCCTAAACCCAAGCTTCATTCAAGAGATCTCAAAAAGGAACTCATCACGTGAGTCACAAAAAATGCTGCATTTTCCTTTGCCCTGGTGAAGACTGACTGTGCTGCTGCTCTGAGCTCTGGTTTGAAGTAGATTTGCAGGAGCTGAGCAGGGTGACTTGCACAAGTCACTGCACATGGTTAGTTCCACATCGTGGGTATGTAGACATGAGGTTTGGTGCTGTGTCAAGCCAGGGTATGCCTGGGGGTCTGGATAGATCAATGACTCAATTTCTACTGGGTGCCACTCCTTATTCCTCAGATAGGTATCAAGCGGCCAACAGCTCCTTCTACAAAACACACAGTTTCATTACATGCTACAGATTGGCTCTGCTAATGCTTCCATAATTAAATAAGCTTTAATTGAACAATCGTCATTATAGATCCATTGCTTAGAGCTTGTGTAGAAGCAGTCAGGATTTCTCAGACAGAAAACATGCAGAGTTCATAAAAAGACAAAATACATGACAGAAAGTGCCACAGGGCTTTCCTATCTGTAGGAAATATGTTTAAGTCCTTCACCTGCTTCCTTCCAAGAAGAATTAGTTATTCAGTCTTGCAGAGAACCCAGTGGTTGTACAAATTCACGCTCTGAGAGTATAGGCTAATACTCTCTTTTCCCAAGAATTGCAATGCACTTGCTCTGTCTTAAGTTCCAAAACTTTACCATCTAGAACTGCAAATAAATTCTGTTAAATCTGTCTGCATACTCCAGCTTGTTTCAGTTTGGAATTGTTCACTAAAATTGTCCCAAGCAGCTCATAGCACAAGTCACCTTTTAAAAATCTTATCTAGGCTCTTCCCAAAATCCCTTTGGGCTCACGTCAATATCATTTTGATATCAACACAGAGTTTTCACTGTAATAGTCAACTGGGACTCAGCAATCATTTATGGAACTTTTCTTTTTGTCCCAAACCAGAGCAGGTCTCTCTGAACAAGCGTGGTCCGTACCACTGAGTGATGATAGCCCATAACATATCACTGCAGGCTCACCCATAAATAAATGAGTCACATCCCGCCAACTTGTGTCCTGCTCTCCAGACTCAGTGGCACTGAAGCAGTTAGAGCTGCCTCTGTCTCCAGAATTTACATTTCCCTGGGGCAAGCTGCTGTGAAGAGTGATTCTTTCCCCTCATGTCATGCAGTCTGCATGTTGTCTACTCACCACATTATATCTGCAGTTGTAGGTCATGACCTAAATTGCTACAGGTCAGGTTTTTTTGCCTCTTCTTCTGAAACAAATGCATACAAAAATCACTGAGACTTTATTTGCTGAAGATTAATGGCTTTTCTTTTGTAATATTTATTCCTTTGTCATACTGACCTGTTTTGAGATGCCTGTAAAATACTTTTCCATTCTCCTAAACAGTAACACCAGAGTATTTACTAGGGCAATGATGAGCTTACAGTGGTTGTACTCTATTTTTTTCAAATAGTGAGTAGAGATAGGTATCTAAAATGTAGCTGTGCTGAAAATTAAATAAGGAATAGTTTTTATTTATCAGAAGAATCCATAGGCAATATAGGGATTAGACTACATTCCTGTGATCCCACTGAGCTCAGAAATTGTACTGAACAATTCAGTACAGTTGGCTCCATCATGAGGAAGCTTTTAAAATGACATAAGCACTTGCAGAGAAAAAATTTTGAATATGGTTAGTGCAGTTACAGTGAACTACTGTATGAATACCACCTTCTAGCATGTGCTTTCTATTTTTCCATGTTAATTCTGATGCCCATAACGGCATCACTCAGGTTGAAATGGGCTGTGAAATCGAGGCTGATATCTTCCTAAGGCTTTTCTACAGATTTAAAAAACTTCCTAGCACTCTGCCAGCTCAGAGAAAATAGCCAGGTGATTGTCTCAGGCACCCCTTTTTTGTTAGCATGGAACACTAGCTAACAGTTTTTGTACAGCATCTGCTTGCCCTTTTTATCCATATACCCTGTGAAAGAAAAACAGTTCTTTATAAGGCAACTCTGCAGGGTTGGTGTTAGAGTGTTTTAAGGTTCTGTACAAAGGTATATTTAATTCACCTCCCTCTGGGTGCACAAGTTGCGTTTCTTGGTATCTTTGCCCTTTTGCAGAGGACTGTATCCCTGTTTGACAAATGAGTTCAGTGTTACAACTGAAGAAGGGCTGAGGAGAAAGCGAAGCTATAACATCTCCTCCAGGCTGAGCATACCTCCATCCCTTGATTTAAATGAGTATATCTGTTCTGTTAAATGTACACCTTTGTCTTGGTTCCAGCCAGGACAGGGTTAATTTTTGCAGTAGCCAGGAGGTGGCATGGCTGGGACCTGGAGGTTATTCTATAACCTCACCCAGGGAGGAAGGTTTTCCTCCCAGTCAAGTAAGCTTGGCAAAGGGAGAGGTTGGGTAACACCAGTACCGAGCCCGGGTAGCGTAGCACTGGCTCTGAGCAATCATTTGCCTATCCTGTCCACATTCTTATGGATATTTGTGCTGCTACCATTCATTCTGTTACCTCATTGCTGTTTCCAGTAAATTGTTCTTATCTCAAGATGTGATTTTCACTTCTCGCACCTCCAGTTCTCCTCTCCAACCTGCTGCAAAGGAAGGAGGAAGGGGGGGCGAGAAAGAGGCCTGTGGTTTGGAGAGCCTTGGTGGGAGAGTCTTGCTGGGAACACTCACTTGGAGACTACCATTCCTAAACCACAACAACCACCTTTGTATCACTTCTCAGTTCAGCTGAAAAACATCTTGAGAAAGTTCTGTGCTCTTTCTGAACATCAGCTGTGTGACATTGACGTGCTTTCTGTTCCGCAAGCAACCCGAACACCTTTCTTACATGTATCAGTAAATAAAGATTGGATGTGTTTCTAAACAAGGTGCCTTAACCTAGTCAGAAGTGAAAGGAATTATTTTGAATATTACTGTTCTCTGGCCTATGTTATATATGGAGGTCAGGTCAGAAACTTCAGGTCTAACATTTATGAATTGCTGTCAAAATTTTGTACCGATAATGAAACAGTATTTTTAAGAACCCACTTTGGAACCAAAATACCTGTGCAAAGGTAATCCTACATAGATAAAAAAATAAGGTTTAGAATTATATGCATTGTGGAAAAAGGAGAAATTCTTTCCATCTGTGCTTCAAGTAATCATTAAAAAATAGAAGTGAAGTTTTTCTAGTTTTCTGCAGTGTCGTGACAATGTTGAAATGTGCAATGATGAACGTGATTGCCCTAAAGATCATTACATAATTCACTGCAGGGTATGGTGAGCTATGTGGTGAATTATACATACTCTAATTTCTCATTGCTTCTTCTTTGCATAGCTGTCCAACTCCAGGATGTGATGGTAGCGGTCATGTAACAGGAAACTATGCCTCACACCGCAGGTAAGAAACAACAGGAAGCCTAGAACAGGAAATAGAGCTACTTTTAGCTCTTGTCATCTTTGAACTTTTTTATAATTACCATGGATAAATATTCAAAAGCAATTTGCAGAAAATAATCCACAGAGAAATGTGGCTGTTTTTCCTGGTTTTGGTATCTTTGTGAAGATCTGGACTTTATACACTGATGCAGAATTAAGCAGCATGTGCTTGTTACTGTAGCTGCATTTCTTAGCTGAGACCTGCAGATAAGTCATTTAGTAAAGTTTGCATTTCCTTGAGTGTACAAGCAGTCTCTACACAGATGCTGTTGTATGTGGTTAGAAATAAGGTTCCTGCCCATCTCTCTGTGAATGGCTTTGAAATGCATAGATCTGCTGTTACAACCTGAGGATGTTAAATATCTTCCTCAAAATAGCCTACTGTCAACCTAGGGGTTGAAACAATATTTTCCTGCTTTTCCCTTGGGAGCAGGATGGAAGTGTTTTCTGCCTTCTACCGACCATGTGGACCAGATCCTCTAGCTGTCCTTCACGTACGAAACATAAAGGATGGATTCTGTGTACCACTGCCCCGCCCCAGCAAAGCTTTACAGAGAAAAACCTTTATCCCTTACCATATATTTTTTTAAGTGACTTAAGAACCACAGCCTTATATAGGCTACTCCTTCTTTGCCAAAAACAAATATTTGAAGATATAATTTTAAGTCATAAATTGTTTGTATGTTGCTGTTTTGATAAAAATAAATGCCTTGCTTTAGTAAAGTATTTCACATCAGGTTTTCTTTTCAGTGTTTCTGGGTGCCCATTAGCTGACAAGACATTAAAATCCCTTATGGCTGCTAACTCTCAGGAGCTCAAGTAAGTATTAACAATAGGACAAATGGTACTGTTTCTTGTCTTTGACAAACATGTTCCCTGCATTATTGAAATTGTAAATTTGAATTGCTCTGAGCAGTATCAAACCTTTTTCCGAAAAGTGAAGTGAATTGGTTTGAAAGTTTTTGAGTGAAATAAAGTTTACTTTTATCCATTTGTCTTTCTTCATTCGTCATTAATTAATTAACCCCTTCATTTTCATTAATCAATCAAGACATCAGTGGAAAAATTGTAAACATTAGGAAAGATGCAGTTTTCTCAGCATTTCTGACTCAGAGAGGAATAGAAAATATCTAATACATAAGACTGATCTGGCAAATAACTGATCTAGATAGAATTAATTGGAATTATTTAGTTAGAAATAAATCCAGTTAGAATAAATCTAAAAATGAGACCAGAATACCTGCAAATCATTTTTTATTATTCACTACCCTACACTATGAGTTTAATGTCACTGAAGCAGACATCAAGTCATATGATTCTGTGCTGGCATAATTCTCACCATGAAATATCACTTACAAAAGGACCGTGCAGGCTCTGCTATATAGACAGATGTATAGGGACATATGAATATTTCAAAAATCTGCAGTCAAGAGAGGCACTGGCAACCAGTCATCTAGTTATTGAATTGGCTTTGTCAATAAGGATGTGGGGAAAAGGAAAGGATAATTAGAGTTCTTTCATAGCTTTCCCTCTGCAACTTGTAAATTGGATCCCATAATAGATGGCTTGGAAAAACTCGTGAATGCATGTAAAAAGGGGAGAACCCCGTGACTGTCCTTTCTGTCCTTTAGGTTCATCCCTAGTCCAGATTGAAGAAAATAAAGTCTGATGATGGCACTATTTTCCTTTCCTAATGGTATTAATAGCAGAAGTGACTATGTTTAGGCTTGGCTCAGCGTTTGGCTTCCCCAGATCAAATGTTAGTGGTCTTATTCCCTAGCCTTACAACTTAAATGATAATTGAAATGCTGAACTGATGGTATTTATGAAGTTGAATGTACAGGAGATGCAGCAAAATGGCAAAGAAAGACCATTTATTTAGGCAGCTGTCCAAAGCAGTTCGCAAAGCCAGTAGGTAAACTGGCACACTGGCACAATGCTTCACGTTTTGACATCCCTGATCCTCAAAGGTATAAAATGTAGATTTAATTTGTTTTAAAAGTGCGGAATGGTTGACAAGGGCCTGACTTGCAAAAATGCTGACAAATTTGAAATCATTTGCTGAGTCATATATATTTGTCCCTGCTTTTATTGGCTTTCTGCCACACAGAGACACACACACAAATATTTTGAATAGTTGCTCCTCATGCATCACCCCCCCCGCCCCATTCATGTGTGAATAAGTAAATTTGCATACCAATATGGTTATTTTTCCACTAAAGCTTCTAGAGTTTTGGTCATGCCATAAGGAAAGAGGAGCAACAGCATATGACTTAAATGACAAACTGCACACTGTACGCCATGTATAATAAGTGAGTTGTGAAAGACAAAGTCAAAGATCATGGACATTTCACAGACAGAAATATGTTGCATAACGCAGTTAGCATTTAATTTCAATTAACTAGAAAAAGAGCAAAAATCAAAATCTGTTCACAGACAATTCGCAAAAGGAAAAAGGGCTAAATAAAATTATTTTTCACAAATGTACCACCTTAATTTAGGTTCCTGCAAACGTAGATCAGGTGATATTTTGAAAAAAACTCTGCTTCTGGCTAAATTAAATCTTATGCCAAAATGCTGCAATCATGCTTGTGCTGGTGTAGTCGTATCAATAGTTAATTTTAGTATTGCTGTATGAGCAGAGGGCATAAACGCTCATAGAATCAGGCCAGGAAAGTACCCTCATGTAGTTAGGCATGAATATGAAAAAGCTGTGTATTTTTTCCAAATGTTATTCCTGTTTAATTTGCCAGAATCAAGATAAGATTTTGGCTTTAATTATGAAACTCTATGCCAGCAAAGATACAAAGCTTCCATGTGATCCACAGTTTGGAAATAAGGAAGATCTGCTCAGAAAGTGGGCCTGTGACTCAGATTCAAGAAAATTTCTATCTGAGGATTCTCACTGCTCAGAACAATCTGAGGTGGTCAATTTGAAACATAATAAGTTTGATGATGACTCAGGTTTTAAAGCTAAAAAGGATAATTTTGGCTGATACCCTATTTAATCGAAGAGCTTGCTTATCAAGCCTTAAAGAATTTTAAATGTGTACTTTAGAGAGATATTTACTAACAATTCAGAAGCTTGGAGGAATAGGTGGTCAGTCCTGTGCTTAGACTAGTTTTTGCAGTGGTTAAATGTCAGTTTTTTAGGAGATTTGAGCAGTTTTTCTACATGGGTTCCACGTAAAACATTGATACAGATACTGGGTTTGCCTTAACTACAGTTTATATCCAACACCCCCAGTGAGCTTTTGAGGGAGCAAATATACCAGCAGTGCTCCTAAATCTGCAGCTCAATGTTTAAAATTTGCATGTAGTTGTAGTTCATCTTCCTAAAGATAAAGCAATCCTCTTGGAGAAAGGGACAAAATAGGAGGTACTCAATGGCCATTTGCAAGATTTTATATGTGAAATGGCTGAAAGATTTGTTTTTGAATAACAAATTTGGAAGGATTGTAAAAGAACTTGTAACCTACACCCACCTGAGGGTTGACATCTCTTAATTTGACCTTCTGAGACCTCTGGCCCTTCAATTGAAATCTTATTTTTTTGGCTCTGCACAGGAATCCATTATAGAGGATAAATCCCTAATCTGGGGCACCAGTCCAAACACCAGTTAAAAGCTGGTGAAATTCCACAACATTACTGACTGCAAGGCAATAGATTTTTGGTGTATTTTGTGTTCTGGAATTTCACAATCCATGCAAACATATAACCAATATTTGGAAAACCCAACCCAGTGGTCAGGATTAAGAGTCTTGCTAATGAAGCTTTTTACTGATTTGTTAGTAGTCTACCTGAAATATCATCTTATAATTTCATTTGTATTGATAATATCTCAGCCTCAAATCCTCAGTGACCTCCAGAATAGCTTGGATTCCAATCCAGTTGAAAATCTGTCTGCAGCCAGAAGTGATAAATACAGATGACATGATTTAAAATTTAGTTCAGTGTCCTTTTAAAGTATATTCACAACTCTCAGACTTTCAGATCTGAATGTCTCACATGAAGAGCTTTTACTGAATTAAAGTCCACCTCCAGTCTATGCAGGGAGCCCTTCCATCTGTGATCATCTGATAAAACAAGTAGCCAAAATTAATAGTCATAGTTTTTGGCAGGTGTTCTGGATTTACTTTTGAGCATTCACACTCTCCAGACATCTGCCCTTGCTGCCTGCTCCACATGACATTGTGCCCAGTCCTTGTCCCATACAGACAGGTCAACATTTAGTTCTACACAGACAAGCATATCCTGGAACTCTGCAACCCCCACCTTTACCTTTGCTGTCAGTGTGAGGCAAGTGGTTCTGCCAAAAATATTTTGTTCACAAAGTGTCATCATGAAATGTTTTGACATTATGAACAAAAAAAAAAGTCACCCCCTTCTTCATTTGAAATTATTTGCTGAATTCTACCTGAATCAATGCATAAATTTTTTCATGTCCAAAAGAAGTCAGATTTTTGACAAATTAATTGTTCACAGAAAAGTAGTTCTAAATATTCTGTGAAGAGATGCACCTGCACACTCAGATGTGCTATTACAATTATATTTGTAGGTGTTTTCCATGGCAGCCTACCAATGACGAGATTAAATCACGAATCTCTTTAACTCAGGAAAGATTCAGTAAAAACTTAAGAACATATTGAACCATGCAAGTTTCCCTAATTGTTCAGTACAACATTATTTGGCACAACTCCTTATGTAATTATGATACCCTGTAAAAATCATAGCATTTCAAAGTCCCTTAGGGTTGCTTAGCATAAGAACTTTGTGTTGTAGAATACAGAAGCATAGAAAAGGCTGGCATAACTTCCAAAGGCAAATGTTTTTTGGTGCTGCTTTGTGTGTTGAGGTATGTTTATATTGTCTGAAAAAACCTCAAACCAAGCCACCCCACAAACATACAGCAGCCTTAAATAAAAAAAAAAATAAAAAAAAGAAAAATTAAAGAAAAAAAATATCTCTGTACTTCTGAGATGGCAGGTGTTACCAGTAAGGTCCTTCTCCAAACCTCACAGAAGTCAGTGGAAAGACCTACTGACTCCGGCTGGCTTTTGGGGCACAGCAAGCAAGAAGCCCACCCTGCCAGACCACTGGCAAAAACACAGTAACGGGCAGGTTTTTTTCTTTTTGTTGTGCAGATGTTTCAGTATCAAACGCTCATACTCAAAAAGGCTTGTTTTTGCACATACAGAGATACCCCTTAACCATGAGAAATAAGCATTATCCAATTGCTCAGCTGAATACCCAACTGAATCTCATGCTAGAAAGAGATGGTCCTGTGGTATGCTTACAGTGCTAGAACACACAAATTATTAAATTCAAATTCTGGCTATCACCTACTGATGCCCAAAAGTAAAACTGCTTCTCTGCTTTCATTTCCCCTTCTGTAAATACTGGCAAAGTGCTTCTTTAGATCTGTACCTGAAAACATAATCATAAAAAACAAACACATAATAGTAAATTTACAAATAGATCTGTATCAAGCTGCTTTTTTTTCTTCTCTTTGTAATGTTGATTCTGTACAAGGAAAAAATGTTCAGTGCAAACATTGATACAAACTAATTAAATCTACACATCCTATACAGTATATTTCACATTCCTTACTAAAACTCTGCTATTTTAAAAAAATACCCCCCCAAAAAAAGGAGTCTGCTTATTAAAAAATCAAACAAACAAACAAAAAAACAACAAGAGCTGGGTTTAGTTATTTAACAAAAGCTCTGCTGTTCTTTCTTCCACACTAGACAAAATATAGAATGTACACATTGTTTACTCTGTGTCTTTGTGGCTGTATTTTGTAAGCTTCCTGTACTATTCCACAGGTGCCCAACACCTGGCTGTGACGGCTCTGGCCACGTGACAGGGAACTATGCATCCCACAGAAGGTAACACCCATCCCATCACAGGGGGCTGCAGTGCTCAGGGCTCTCGGCTGGCAGCAGCAGAAAGAGGTGGCTCTTATTCTGTGTGCTTCTTTCAGCTTGTCTGGTTGTCCTCGTGCCAGGAAAGGAGGTATCAAAGTCACTCCTACCAAGGAAGAAAAAGAAGACCCTGAACTTAAGTGAGTACAGAAGCAGGGCTCCACCACCAGCAGAGGTGGGGGGAAGTGGCCTGTAAGAGTTCAGGACTTGAGGAATCTCAGGGAGATGCCCCAGTTCATCTGAACCATGTGAGAACATTGCCTAGAGCTGGAACCAAACCAAGTGTTTCTGCTTCTAGTGAAGTTGGTGGAGCCCATCACCTAGGAGACTGAACAGTGAGGAAGGATTGCTATATCTGCTTGAATTGCTCCAATTATTTTAAAGAGTGCTATGCAAGTGCCACCTGGTTGAAAAATTTGGCAAAATGAAGGAAAATTATTACTGGCTGAGGTGAAACATATCAGATAATTAAATCAGGGTGACACCTTCAAAATATGTTCCAGAGAACTTAAATATCTGCAAATCTCATGTATTTCTCTCTGTATGAATGAAAATTTCACTTAAAATGAAAACTGGAAACTCAGTAGAGATTCATTACATTCTTGGCTAGAATGCACATTCCACTAAAATTTGTAAATTATAACTGTCAGAATATAAAAGTGAAGATTTAGTTGAATGCAATGTTGCCTTAATATTTGCTAATGATATATGTAAAACTGCATAAAACTGACAGAGCAGCACAAAAAATTCCCTATCCTTTCTTTGCAAGTATTTGCATGGGTTTTCATGCAAGTTTTCCAGTTCCAGGAACCCACCCTCTGCTTCATACCAGAAACCGAGATAGAAAGGAGACAATGTTGACTTTCCATACATTTGAAGAAGTGTGATTTATTGCCTGTGATAGAATTCCAATTTTCTTTTCTGGTAAAATACTATCTGAATGAATGTCTTATTTTCTTAGTCTCTACAACTGTATTTTAAATTGCCTTATTTTAAGATCACCTGATTCCCCATAACTCAGCTTGACAAGAATTGGATGCTCAGGTGCAGTATGCCACCAGGGACCAAGTCTTACTCCATTAAAGCAAAGTAGCAAAGGCAGCTGGAATGATTTTCTCAGAATTTTTTGAGACTGTCTTTGCCTGCTTTCTCCAGTGAAAATGAGGGTTCTTTTGCTGTGTTTCTGTAGATGTCCAGTGATAGGCTGTGATGGCCAAGGTCACATATCAGGTAAATACACTTCTCATCGCACTGCTTCTGGTTGTCCTTTGGCTGCCAAGAGACAGAAGGAGAGTCCTGTCAATGGGTCTTCACTATCCTGGAAACTGAACAAACAAGAGCTGCCACACTGTCCTTTGCCAGGCTGCAACGGGCTGGGTCATGTTAATAATGTTTTTGTCACCCACAGAAGGTATAACTTTGTGTTTTCTCTTTTCATTTTTCCTTAACATTCCACTTTGAATTGGCAACATGTGAGGTTTGAGTCAGAATAAATTGTGCTGAAGTCTTTTGAGTAACAACACAATTTACATTGCAGCTAAAGTAGCACAAAACAGAATTACTTTGAGAGACTTAAACTTTTATGTCTTTTTCTATGTTCCCATTGAAGCATGACTTTCCAAGGTGTTCAGATTAGCATAGAGCCTATGCAGTTTAAAATTAAATAGAGTTCTTTCCTAAGAAAATATGGAGTTGTATCTGCATATCTTCAAAAGAAAAGAGAAATATTATTGAAATGTCGCCAGAAAAGTTTTAGCCGAGAGTCATTCATTTCATCTTTCTACCACCGGAAAAGTTATACTCATTAACTTTGTATTTAAACAGCTAAAGTCACACAAAGAAAAAACAATAAGCATGCA
This sequence comes from Monarcha castaneiventris obscurior, assembly GCA_026261815.1. NCBI lineage: Eukaryota > Metazoa > Chordata > Aves > Passeriformes > Monarchidae > Monarcha > Monarcha castaneiventris. The sequence continues at coordinate 8,071,263 of JAMPIT010000379.1, read as the reverse complement.
GCACTCATATGGATTAAAGAAGTTTGAAGTTATAACAATCTTACAAAAAAATTGTCCTTACAGAGAAGGAGTCACACATATAACTAACAACAATAAACACCATCTATCACTGTGAAAAAGTTACTATAATCTGACCATATTGAATCAAAAAAAATCAAATAACCTGATTACAATATCTGAATTAATATCTGGCAAGTTTGGTTTTATGTCTTTAACAGTAATTAAGTCTGCACTCTCTATCTCCTTTGCTTTCTTCCTAATACTCTGAACCAGCTTCTTCAATACAAGAATGTCCAAAGTGATTTGAATGAATTCAGTCAGAGTCCAGTGTTATCCTAACTTTATTCCGTAAATCCCATCTAAAAGTCTTTATATTCGTACACTGCTGTAAATTGTGGCTAATTAAGCAAGTAGCATGAACTGTATGTTAGCTGGTTGCAGTTCACAGTACAGATGATTCCTGTCCTACAGAAGACTGGGTCACTCTCAAGATCACATTAGCTGAAATGAGGTAGCAAATATAGCTTTGTTTGGTATCCTTTCCTAGGACATTTGAAACCCAACAAGTAACTCATGACTTTCAAACAATCTCCCAGTTAGCAACCTGCTCTGGGTAGGGGTAATAAGCAGAAATTTAGATCTGAAGAACTAGCATCTTCCCCTGTATAATTTTTAGCTAAGCTAACAAAATCTTGGGTTTTGTTGGGGGTTTATTTTGTGGGTTTTTTTTCCTATGTGGAAATGCCATGTCTGTTAGGATTCTCTTTTTTTTTTTAAATTTTTACACACACAAACACACACACACACACATCAACCATCTTCCTGTGGAACAAAATTTTCCCTCACTCCTTGGCTACACCTAAATACAAATCCTTCTGCCAGTTCTTCAGCATATGGGTATTTCTTCTTTGTTATTTATAAATATAGTATTAAGACAGTGCAATTCCTCTTAGCCCTTTAGTGGGCTATAAAAATTGCCTCAGATAATTACCAGCTGATGAAATTGTAAGCTTTGAAATAGCAAAATGTAATTTAATGTGAACAGTGGTTAAAAAGCAAACTGACTATATAATAGAACCATTCAAAAAAGCTATTACAGCCTATAGGGTATATCCAGAGTTATTATTGTATTGATCATTATAATGTATCAACAAAGTGATACAATAATTGTGCACTGTGGACATCATCCCATTAACTAATCTTTTTTAAGATAGTAAACTTGCCATTTTAAACGACCATACTCTCCTCTCCTTTGGAGCCCAATCCCTTGATAAAAACAGTTTGTAAGTGTTTAAACTTTAAGAATTCTGTAAATGCATCTTCATGTAACTTAACAGTAGCTGCCACTGCAATTTTGATTATTTTGAAATATGCTTAAGAGTTGTTTACTCACAGATTGAGATTTCTGTGCCAATTTTCAAGCTGGAATATACAGCTAAATGGCTCTTTATGAGTTATGTCATTCCCTGAAGCCATGCTATAATGGAGATACTGATGTGACCTTAGGTACAGAGGTCTGTCCAAGTGCATGATAATATTGCCTGAAAGGATTGTTGCCATTTTCAAGTGGGTGCTAATGTTTTTTATTCCTATCCGTTTCAGCCTGTCTGGTTGTCCTCTGAATGCACAAACCATAAAAAAGGGCAAAATTTCAGAAGAATTAATGACTATCAAGCTTAAAGCAAGTGGCGGTAAGGAGATCTGTAAAAGATGATGACATTTATTCAGATAGAAGGGCCCTGACTCCCATTTATACTTGTGCCCCCTCATGCCATTCTGGCATTAATTCTCACTACTTTCAGTTGTCTCTAGCAATAAAAATCTTGAATAACAAAAATATTTGCATGAGAGATTATAAAATTATTCTCATTTACATCTTGATAACACAACATTGAGGGTATGCTCTTGTCCCAGAGTACTATTTTTTTATTTGGATATGCTTTCAATATTGTTATTAATAAACTATTAGTTACAGATCAGGAGGACTTAGCTATCTGATGAATAAGGTAAGAAGGGAGAAATATTGTGGGCAGAAATTGACTCATCTGCCTAACTTGAATCCTACATGGTTTATGCAGTGCTTGTGTAGTTCTGCTAACCTGAGTGCAAAGCAATAATTACCAAAGAGTTTCACGGGGAAATGTGTAGGAGTCTCCCTTCTTATACAATGTGCTTTAGCAAGTTGGGCATTGAGCCAGGATTCAGGAAATTTAGTCTTTAGCCTCCAACTGCTGAGCAAAGTGGTTGTGTTACTGCTTACAGATTTCCCAGGCTGGCTCCCCAGTAGACTCAGTTCTAGGCTTTAAAGCAGTAACAACAGTGGCCCAAATCTCCAGGCAGAGCTGGGCTCAAAGTGTCACTAAGCAGAAACAGGCACACGTATTGCCAGCAGCTGCTACAGCTCAGTGTTTTTCAGGACAAGGCTTTCATTAAAGAACTGAAGCTTTTTTCCTTTGCTGTCCAGCTTGCTGGGATGTAAAAGACTGGATCACTTTTTTTTTTTTTTTCCCTGTAATACTTGTTTGCTTTCTGACAATTTCCCCCTTCCTGTAATTTACATTTAACTATCTATCAGATATAACTAAGGCTGTGCTTATTGAAATTATTCTGCACAGGAGGTTGCCCCCACAGAAATTCTTGCAAGATCAGAAACAGGTAGAGATGAACTTACTAGAGTCAGCAATTATACTAGTGAAGATGTTGCCCCAAAGTGTTTACTGAAAAAGAAGGGCTGCTGTTACATTTCTTTTAAAACCAAACCAAAAAAAACCCCCACACCCAAACACCATAAATATCCCCTCATGTTTTATGATAAACTTTCCTCCTTCTGGGCATTTTTTCCTTTCTGTACCCTCCAGCTTGTAGTTGCATGTTGCAATGGAAAAAAAAGAAATTGTGAAAAAACGAGGACTAAGATAGCCCCATCTATGTTTCAGCTCATATAGATGTTTAACAGGTAGGAAACAATTTTGACAGCAAAAGCAAACCAAAAGACAATTTAAGGATCAATCATTTGGTGAAAAGCTTATTTTCCTATGGTTAAGTAACAGCTAAGACAGCTTATTAGTCATACAGCCATTTGCATGTGGACACTTTAAATCTGATATAGTTATTTTCAACTATTTACAGGTATTGAGAGTGATGAAGAAATAAGACACTTGGATGAGGAAATAAAAGAACTGAATGAATCCAATCTTAAAATTGAAGCTGACATGATGAAACTTCAAACTCAGGTATGCCATAAATGTGAAACCTTTTCTTATGCTATGTTTAAGCACGATAAATAAATTAAATGCTATGTAAATGCTGTGTTTAAAAACTGCTGTGCACTTGTTTTTCCAAGCCCTTGTTTGTTTTCTGTAAATAAGCAGCAGGTATTGTCTTAAAGATCTGAATGACAAATTCAGGGCAGTTTGCAGCTAATCTTGGTAAGCAGAAAAAAATATACTCAACAAACAAAACATGCATTTTCCTTTGTTGACCAAACATTCGTTTACCAAACCATGCAGATTCTATGACCTGAGTTTTTAGGGATGATAACTCCTCTTACTAACCCACTCCAAGTCTTAATGAGAGTTGACTTTGCTTTGTGTACCTAAGAAAACCTTTCTAGTTTAGTTCACTCTGTCAGTTATTGAAATAGCTTGAATTTTGTCCCCAGGCAACACCTGGTAAAGAATGTATACCTTTTGCTAATTTGTGTAGCAGAGGATTTTGAGAGGACTTTTGGAAAAGGGTCATTCTCTTTCATTATTTTGTGTACTGGAGAGATTAAGTTGGCTTCAAGATGCTGCTAGTGGTTCTCGGGAGTGAGCTGAATAGCTTCATCCCTACAGAGACTTCCACATGCACCTGGAAGTTAACCCGGGCAGACTGGGTGAAAGCAAGGGCAGAAGCTTGCTCAGAATTTTCAGAACAAGAGTGAAAGGAAAAATTTACTAAATGAGATCTGTGAATTGAATATAAGTCTAAACTGATCTAAACCAAACGAAGTGTAACCATACCCCGCTGTATTTGTACCACATTGGAAGGAGCAGTGCTGACTCATGCTGTTTTTGCAATAACCACTGCGTGTATGGTCTAAACAAGGTAGAAGTCTGTGCCACCTGTGCTGGATCTAAACAACCTGTGGGGATATCCAGCCCAAACTGCACTGCAGGGGGGCTGTGCTCAGTGTCTCAGGACACTGGGTTCTCTCTGGTGATCACTGTGCTATCTGCATGGAGACTGCCCAATTTATGCAGTCAGATTTCTTCTCCCTGGACTTTCTCCCTGGTGAAGGCACTTTGACCAGCAAAGCCTGAACTGAACTACAGCAGAAGACATAAATCTCCTACCTCCTTTAAATTTACCCCGGACTGCTACAAACACCCTCCAGAGGAGGGGTTGTAGTGGATGGCAGGCAGGGAAAAAGGGGTTTCTCACATGGGGAGTTTTGGTCTGTGGAAGTAAGTAAAGTGGCCACAGCAGGAGGCAATTAAGTAGTGCAAAGAGGTGCATACTAATAAGGACAGGGTGGGCATGACAATCGTGGATATGACTGCACTGATCCATGCCTTGTGGAGCTGTGGCAGGGCACAGGGATGGCAACCCTTGGTTCTGCCCTGCCAAGCTGGCTGCTCCTGGGACAAGGAGCGGGGCAGGAGGGAACCAGACCCTGCCATTGCTGGTTTTGTTTTTTTCAGCACTGCTGTTGACATCTAAGCTTTCAGAGCTGAGTATATCCCAGAGCTCTCACTTTAAAAAGATACCATTTTTTCTACCTTAGCTGCTTTTTCCCACTCTTTCCAAAACCCTACTTTCTGTTCTGTTGGTCAGGGGTCATCTTTGTGATGCGTGCTCATCCTCTCAGTTTCCTTTCCACTCTATCTTTCCCTTACTGTTTCCAGTGCCAGGACTGTTGCTAATCCCATCCAGCCCAGAGCTCACCCAGGGGCAGGGAAAGGAAAGGAAAGTAGCACAGCAGCTAATACCCGTGCCCTTGCTATTGTGGTCGAGCAGCAGGGATGCTGTAAGAGCAGGACAGCAGTGTAAACACCAACCTCCTTTCTCCTTCCCTCCGCCAGCCCCGAGGCCACACTCTCCACCCCAGCTCCACACCGACCTTCCTCTCCAGGCTCATTTCCCTCCTCCCACTTGAGCACTCCCCAGTGCCTTGCTGCCACAAGGTTTCTCCGTGAACCAGCAGCAAAGTTCATTGTTTCAGAGCAAATACAACCTCTTCGCTCTGAATGTTCTGTGGAGAAGTTATGTCTCTCCTGAAAAAAGCATAGCTGAGTTTCAGATTATCATGGCTTCTCGTAATCAGCCAGCTGATATTTTGGGTTCAAACTGCAGTAACAATGCTGCCAAGGGTTTGTCTGTCTGTGTTTGTACCTGCCTCTGTCTTTTAGATCACATCTATGGAGAGCAATTTGAAAACAATAGAAGAAGAGAACAAACTCATAGAGCAGAACAACGAGAGCCTGTTGAAAGAGTTAGCTGGCTTAAGCCAAGCCCTTATCTCCAGTCTCGCTGACATTCAGCTTCCACAGATGGTAAGACCACAGCCAGCAGCTTCACACCTTCTTTTGAGACTGTCTTGCCAGCACTTGAAGCCGATGAGCAAGCTCAGGGACCAGCAGGAACACTGGAGCTGCATTAGCAGAGAGCACTTTTAGGCTGATTTGCTTTGCAGAGATGCAGGATCATGAAGTCTGTGCAGCAGTAGGTGCAGTTGCTCCCAGGACTGAGCCAGCCCTGGTATCTCTGCCCTGTACCACACTGTGCAAGGCAGGCTTTTCCCTCGTCCCTCCCTATCTGAACACCCACCCTGCACAAAGAGTTAAAATTTCACACTGATGAGAATCCTTATTTATTCAGCTCCCAGATCAAAACTTTAACCTGTTTCATACAGATGATTCTTCTGGAGCCAACCAAGCTCTATCTTCTCAAAAATTTCACATCTTACCCTCAAACACGGGCCAAATCCACAGAGGTTTCCAGGCCCCTTTCCAAACATCAAGAGTGCCACTAGTAGATTAAGTAAGGACAGTTAGAGGGAATGTCAGTCACAGTCCCAGAGCCAAATGGACCACAAAAAAGAAAAAAAAGTTACACTAACCATAATATCTCCAACTCCTTTTCCTGCTTGGAGAGAGTGTGGATTCCCAGGACATGCAACTCCTGTAATTTCCACAACCCTTCCATTAATTTGGATGGCTGCCCTGTTCATGACTTCTCCCCAGTTGCTATATCGCCCCTTTGACATGCTTTGGGGTTGGGTGTTTGGGTTTGTTCAGCCTTAATTTTACCTCCTACAATTATAATCTGTTTTGTCTCCATTTAGGGGCCAATCAGTGAGCAGAATTTCGAAGCATATGTAAATACACTCACAGACATGTACAGCAATCTGGAACGGGACTATTCCCCCGAATGCAAAGCTCTGCTGGAAAGTATCAAACAGGCAGTGAAGGGCATCCATGTGTAGGATGTGAAAGCTGCTGGGCAACAGAAATTACTTAACAGCAGTAAACTCCAGATGGATCTGTTAGGAGTTCATGTACTGCTAAGGGGTGTAGGTTGCCATGCTGCATTTACAATTGCAACATTGCACTAATTTTTTCCCAGCTGACATAAAAAAAAAAGAATAAAACCACAACAGACTATTTGTATTAACAGCAATGCACTCTGTTAGTATATTGTATTTATTTCAGTACAATTTCTTTTTTTTTCTTCTTTTGCACTCAGTTTTTGTAAAGTGAATGTAAAAAGTGTGTGCGACTATTTTTTATATTTTTTATTTATTTCTAATCAAAGAGTTGGTTTTTTTATCTTTTAACAGCATTTTTGCGGCCTGCCATATTTTTACAAATGTGTTTATTAATTTATTTTCCAATGGGATTTTAAATAGACTGAAAGCTATACTGTAAATTAAATAACTTGCTGGGTTTGTACAGGAAGAAAAAAAAAAAACCTATGAAAGTAACAAATGACTGAACCGTGGTTCTAGTTTTATTTTCCTCACATCCTGCTTTTTTATAATGGCTTTGTATCAGAAATGGGTTTGCAGTAACATGAGATGTGAAGATGCATGGAATGAGAAGATAAATGGTGCCCACTAGTGGGGAACTTGGGCTCTTAAAAGCACAGTATGCTGGAAAACAGTGTGTTAAAGAATATGTTAGCAATAATGAAATATAGCAATCAGCAAAGCACTTGACTTGGCTGTGTGATTTAGCCTATGAGAATGATTATTTAAAATGTTTCAAGAGAACTTCAGATTTATTTTACCACTGCAGTTTTTGTTCAGAGTTAGCTCATGGAGGGAAATGACAATTATCTCTAAACAAGAAGGGTAATTAGGTAGGTACTGGTAGGTACTCTTTTAGTACGAGACGTTGAGGTTTTAAGCAAGCGACCAGTATTGCAATGGATTTGGATTTAAAAAAAAACGCAAACACATCCCAAGCTGAAGGCTTTGTACATAATGAGTCGAACACATCTCCCCTGAAATGGCATTTAATACTGGTTTGAAGGTAATGGCAGCTGAGAAGGCAGCGGTCTGGAGGGCAACAACACCCCTCTGGCACCACGGTGGTCGCTTGTCCCTTTGAATGACCGGTAGCAACACCGTGACTGGTTTCTCCCATCCTTCTTCACTGAGACTAGGCTGACACTGAGTTTGTCACCAGTCTTCTGGTAGGGTACCAAGTGCTACAGAGCAGGCAGACAGGCGGAGGTGTGGACAGACGAGCACTTGTGCAGAGGTGCGGGCGTGCGCCTCGGTATCCGGGCAGCCTGGGTGTGGAACTTCTGAATCCGTCAGAAACTAGCGGTTGCTATAACAGAGGCAATGTCTATTTCAGGGATTGTAAGTAATTAAGCATTGTTTCAGAAGTTTTTTTTATATTTATTTTTTTTAAGAAAAAAAGGTATAAACAACCAGCTAAACTGCCTTTTTTGTATGCACACACACCTCATGTGCATATGTGCCTCAGTGTAAATGTATACATGGATCTAGTGTGTGTTTAATTTTTCCGTGCTATAATGAAAGTGTTTATTTTTATTAGCCGCATTTATATTTAGATTGAATATGATGGCATTCACAGGCTTGACATATACAATTATATTATTACTGTTCCTGCACAAAAGTACTATTCAGAAGTGATTCAACTCTCATGCACTGTGGTCACTGTTCTGCATTAGGTGGGGCTTGCTTTTTGTTGGGGGGTTGAGTCAACTCTCCGATCTTAGTTTAGACAGGGGAGAATGTGTGTTCTTAGGAGCTGTGTTTATTTTTAAATTGATTTTTCAAAAGCTACCATATGTGCTGTCTAATATAAATAGGAGAACACCAAACAAAAATTTGCTATTAAAGTTATTGTTCTTGCTAAAAACACAAAAAGCAAACATTTGTTATACTTGTTAAATGCATACAAAATGAGTTCACTCATTACAAAGACTAAAATTTAATTTACTAAATATTTTAACAAATTTGTTATATATTTTATTTAAGTAACAAAAATCTCTTACTGACCTATGTATTTATTATTATGATTTACTATGGCTTCAGGTTAATTTATCTGTGTTTGGTTGTTTGCTCAGGATGTTCTGTGAAGTATGTTTGTATTTATTTGCCTCCCTTGTACTTGATGTGTTTTGTAATGTGCACTGGTTTTTTTTCTTTCTGTTTTTCTTTTTTTTTTTTTTGTGTTTAAATGCATTGATGAGCTATACTGTAAATTAGACCTTTTGTAAAGAGCAATGATGTATGCATTTTTTAATTTGGAGTAGTTTGTATACTGTTTCTTCATACAATTAATATTTCTTACATCAAAACAACAAAATTGTGTTCTGTGCTGTACATTTGGTGTATGGTAGGAAATAAAATTGATAATGAAATATTGCAGCAAGTTTGTTGGGTTTTTTGGCTTCTAGATGCCAACTTATATTGTACTTTCTTAACTGCACCTGGCACTATACGATGTGTCAGATGTTTCACTTGCTTTGTGTACAAAATGTGTCATCCTCATAAGTAAATTTCAGATATAAATAACTTAATTAGTGTTTTACTTTGTCAATTTGAAATAAGGAGGAGAAATAGAACTGTTTAAGAGGTCCTTTTCACTTCTGAAGGGAAAAAAAAAATCAATATGATAATCACTGCATTATTTAATGCATTCTTTTCTTGGCAGTTGTAGACTTCATTTATACTGATAAAGTACAGGAGTTGTGCTGACCTTTAACAGCTGCTAAATGATGTTTAAACATAAAAGCCATTGTAAAGTTTCCAGCAATTTGGAACCGCCCACTGTTCCAGTGCAGTTTTCTGCTGAGAATTGCAGTGCTTAGACATTGCAGAAATAAAAATCTGCTGGTTTTAGAAAGACAATATTTCCATCTAATGGACTTTCTTTTTTCACTGCTCATTGTAGTGAAAACAGGCCAGTTTTATTTAGGATGCATGCTAATGGCTTCAGAAGCATTTCTTATCTCAGATTCCAACTTTCCACAGATAGAGAATAATTTTCATTTAGAAAATAAGGCAAATTTAAATACCATAAAGTAGCTGATAATGATTTATTTGAAAAGACATATTTAGATAAACCAGAATGGACTGACACATAAAAATATGACACATCCTGCATTTAGCTAGAAGATAATTTCAAAATTTGCATCACATGAATCCAGGATGCTCAGAAATCTTGCCAGGTTTGAAGCTGTAGAGTCAGCAAAGGGCTGGAATGAAGAAAGACCTGTCCTGGGAAGCTCTGCTTCACTGGGGTTCAGAGTTTTCTTTGTTCTAGGACACTTATCCAGGGACCGCATGAACTGGTTCTTTTGATTAAGCCAATTATTAGTTATTTACTGCATACATACATACTACATACAAAAATACATAAATTACAATTATTGAATTCACTTAATGAATATAAAATAATATTTTTTAGGGTTCTTAACATTTACTATTTAACTTCCACCATGGATCTTCATATCATGAGACACTAGTAGGATAGTCTTCTCACACATCACAGATGAAGCAGAAACAGGTCAGCAATGTGCCTTAATGCTAAACAGATAAAGACTGAGGCCAACACTTTCATTTTGTCTGGATGCCTCAACTCAAAACACAAATTTATAGGGCCTTATTGTCAGGTAGACAGACAGCTCTTCATGTGTCATTTTTAAAGTTCTGTACCTAATATGATAATCTGCTGTTTATAAGATTGGGGAAAGGCAGTCGTGTGAGGATGTTAGGCTCTACATACACCTGAGAAAACTATGCTCTATTCTCAAATGCTTCCAGGAATCTGAGACAAGGATTTGTGTTTTTTTCTGTGAGCAGAAAAAACACCTTTCCTAGTGGTTTTGGATAGGAGTATGATATCCACAGTTAAGTGATTAAATTATTATTATCTGAGACTATCTACATTCATCTTTAAACAACTTGCTCTGATAATGATTCAGCATTGAAATTATGGCCCTTTTACATAGAAAAAAAGAATAAACACTAAAGCTATATTCATTATTAAACTAATATAAGCTGGGGGGTCAGGGATATCCCAAAACAGCAACACTCATTTTGCTTGAACAACCTTTCAAACCATTTTCATCTTCTGAAGTTTCCATTTGTAACAATTGCTCTGTAACTATGCCTATAGAAGGGGGAAAAGTACTCAATTCAGTAAAAATACATAAATTCCAATTACTGAATTAACTTGAAAGGAATTGAAACTTTAAATATCAAAGAGAAGGAAGGGGAGCAAGAACAGTCAACAGCTGTTGTCCTGACAGCTCAGGAAGCCTATCCTCTCTCTTAACTAACCATGATGAAGATTTTTGAGTCTATGATGTAGAAAAAAGATCCTGTAGAAAACAGATTCTGTTTTCTACTGCAATTTTATCTCTATTTACTAATTAAGTATCTCTTCTCTCCTGCTGACTTAGTGTATATATATTTAATTATGTCATGGCTTTTCTACTCAATGCCTCTTCGTCCTAGTTACACTGTACTTTTAATAAGTCACAGGATTTCTTGATGGGAATTTGTTATCATGCAGTGACACAGAGTTATGACACAAGTCCTCTCCTTGGTTTCCTCCTGTGTTCCTTCAGTGCAATACATTTTACCTGTCTTGGCAATTCTGCTGTGCTAAAAGTTTTTTTATGATTTATGCAGCTGTGTAACTTGGATGCTGTCAGATCTGCACCAGGCAAAGTCCTTTGTTCAACTTGCTCAGGATACTGTGGGATGATAGAGCTCCATTTAGCCTTTGTGTAATGTAGGACAGTGACCTAGTTTCAGTACCTTTCAATATCTCATTCTGGCTTGGTTTTCTTCTGTTTCTTTTGCTCTAGTAAGTCTTAGACAGCCAAGCTTACACATAATTGCATCAGGGATTAGTCTGATTTCCTGTCTGACTTCATGGTACAAATTGCTTCAACTGCATTTCATTCTTAACGAATGTTGCCAGGGACATTGTCTAAGTAAATCTCAGGACTTTTCAGTTATGTGATAGTAATTACTATTTAGGTTGCTGCTGTCTGCTCCTGAAACTGTTACTGCATAAGATTTTTTTGAAAAAGCTTTTGGTGCTCAGCACCAGATTTTGATGCCCAGCTTCACATCCCTTGGAGGAACCTCATTTTTAGAAGCTAAATGCACAGCTGTTTTTGCCAAGCAGGCCCTTTTCCAAATTCCCTTCTCTGGCCAATCCAAATTACCAGCTACTAAGTTTTCATATTATTTCATAGTATTTATATATATATTTATATATATATATATATATGTATCTAATATACCTTGTCAATACTTGTTTACACAAACAATACACCATAAAATTCCAGGTGGGTACTTGTACCCATCCCAGGTATTGAAGAAAACATCATTTTTGTTTCCCCAAACCTGATTCTAAACCTTATCAAACTCCTCGTTTACTGTTTGTGCACACTTCTTTTTTTTTTTTTTTTCCTTCTGACAGAAAATAAGAAAAAAAAAGAAGAAGAAACAAAGGAATGAATCTCATTATTTAACTGTCTGTCCAGACATTTCCCTGAAGCTGGGGCTAGGGTTGAAGCTACCTGGCTAGCAATATTCCTTAATTACAGTAACATGTAACATCTTAACGTGCACCCTCTGCTTACTTCTAAAACAATAAACAAAATCTGGATTAGGACCCAGGTTCTACACTGATTTAAAAATTTTTGGGATGAAATTGTTCTGCAGGATGAGCTTACTTCCTTTGGGAGGGAAGTGCCTAGAACTGGGAGTCGGTGTCTTCAATTCTGATGTATGGTCAAAAAGGTTTTAGGGAAGGAATGAAGGTTTTAAAAAGCTCACAAAAACTTACCAGAAAAATGTGTGTAAATTGAATTCCTTCAGTGGAATTGCCGTCTCCACAGACTGAAGAGCTGAGCTCTTTGCACTGACACGTGTGGCAGAGGTACCCCACGTGGAGCACCAGTGCTGAAGACTGGAAGAGGATGTCTTGTGTTTCCCAGCTGGCCCAAGACAAAACGGCACCTCAGAAACCCCAGATTTAGGCCCTACTCAGGCTTATAGATAACCCTGAGCAAGACACTTGATTCCAGCTCTGTTTCCACACCTGGGAAATGAAAACCACTCCAAAGTGTGTTGGGAATCAGCAATGCCAGTCTTACACAGGGATATGAGGTACAGGCATGTGTGTACAGTGAGGGAGAAAGAGCCAGAGCTGAAGTGTAAGGGCATATAGCCCCCTCCCCCTTTTTTTTTTTCTTTCCAAGACATTATTACAGTCTTCATTTTATTGCCCTGCTTCTTACATTGTTTCTCTTGAAGATATCTTCCAGTTAGTGTTGCTGGCCAGTCTCAAACTAAATTTTCAAAATGCAGAAGCTAAATTTCAAATCAACAGAAGCAGAGGCTATAAAAGCAGAAGTATTTTTATTGAGATAATGGAGCTCCTACAGATTTTGTGAAAAATCAGCTGATTGCTATGAGAGCAAAATTATGACTCATGAGAAGAGGGAAGAGGAGGGAGGTTCAGCTGTTACAGATTTTGTTTGGCAAGGGCCAGCTCCAGATCAGCATGACATACAACTCAGAGTAACAGCAAGAGTTAGTGCAAGGCTGGCCAGAGAACTGTACCCGTGTGCTTGGTGCAGTATCAAAGGATGTAAACAGTACAAGTCTGTTGTGTGAGTGTAAATATTTGAGCAAGAATGAAGGTAGGCCAGCAGTGACTATAGGCCTGTGTTCATAGTGACACCTACAGGGTTGGGGCATAGGGCAGAAAACCACAGGAGTCCCTTGGGTGCCATATTACATCAGCTCCACCTAGTGCAAAACAGGCCTGTTTTCCAAATGTGGGTCTTTACCTATTTTGTCACACTAAATGTCCTCTCCAGCTTGTTATGGGATCATCAGGAGTAGTGTTACTAACCCTTCTTCCTGGGGAAGCACGCCTCTGAGTCCTACAGCTGGAAGAATGAAGGTATTACCCAGCATGAGTGGGGCAGGCTAAGCCTCACTGGGGAAAGCCCCAGTAGTGTAAAACTCCCATGGCCAGCATGTCTACTTTCACAGGCTGAGGTTTGGGGGGGTTGGCTGATGGTGGGGAGGAACCAGGATGCTGGCTGTGTGCCTTTTCTCCTCTGCCTGGTGTCACCTTCCGACGTACTGCCAGTCCCAACCAGGTAGCGGCCGTCCATCTGCGTTTCCTCCCTTTTCCCCCCTCCACACCCAGGCCAGGCTGGAGGCAATCCTTGCTGGGTTTTTTTTTTCTGCAAGAGGCTTAAATCTCCTTTCACCATCTTGGGAGCATAGCGTGGCTGCAGCCATGGCTGGCTGGCCCGGCTGCCACTGCTCATGATGCCCTTTTTATTGCCAGATTAGAGGACATTGTGGTGATGCACATGAAGCCTCCCAGATAAGGCTCTGTACAAGTTCCAGCAGGTTCCGAACACAACAGCGCGGCTTTCGCATCCAGCCCACAGGATCAGAGTTTATTTCCCCAATGCAGGCAGCTTTGCACTGCCTTCCTGTTAATTAAAGTAGTGATTACAATACTGCACTGTTTACATGCAAGATTTTGCATGGTCTTGGCCATTCACGTGCAAATGAACTTGTAAGCCTTTCTGTGCCCTAAAATCTGCTGATGTCAGTCTTCCAATTCTAACTCCATGTTGTAGGACATGTGGCTTTCTATAGCTTAGCTTTGATGCCCCCAAGTCATATTTTCTCAATTCTGAGCTTCATTATGATAAATCTTTCACTGGTTTTAAATCAAAAACTTTAATTGTACCGTACTTATTCAGCTTAGGTTTTGGCTCCTGAAGGCAGCAGTTTTAATTGCATCATTTGTATAGTGGCCCAATATGTTTTGGTGTGAAAAGTGCATTATCACGTTTAATTTTGCATTATTTTCCCCATATGTTTTAGTTACACTAAAACTTCAGATGGGAAGTGATGAGGCTTTCCCACTGTTCCCTCATTCTCTCCTCAGTGTTTTTTAATGAGCTAAGACCACACTATTTTCTTTTGTTCTCGTCAGTTGAGGTTTTAGGGAGCTGTTTATTTGTAGGGTAATTCTTGTATTTATGTAGAGCAAGGCATTAGACATTTTTATCCTCTACTTATTAACAAGCCAGATGGTACCGGCTGCTACCCACACAATTCCAATTATCAGATGGCAAACTGAAATATACGTGGGGCAAATGAGAAGATGTATATTAAAGAAGCATCATGTAGAATTGGCTTCTCAGAGATGTTGATTCACAAAGGGGTACTAGCAATTAGGGTATGACAGCCTGCTGCTGAGTGTACAGCATTGGCCTCGGGGCACAAGCATTCAGCCTCCAAAATTTTAATACTGTCTCTCTTTCCCCTATGGTATGAATGCATATCTTTGAAATCCGATTCAGGTCTTTCATCATTTAGACTTCTTGTCCACTTCAGAGTGATATGTAATATCAAAGCCAGTCAGTAACTTAAGATATCCCAGAAAGATGCAGAAGAGCTGAAAATCAGCATGAAGTCTGTTCATTACATCTCCTAATACACTCTCATGCACCCCTTGGCATGTACCTCAGTAACACACTAGCAGTAGTGTGTTCAGTAAGACACTGAAATCTAGGATCCAACCAAGTATTGCTATTCCAGGTCTCAAATTTACCTAGAAGTTACAATTTACACATGGATTTTTGATTAAGAGCAACTCCTAACTTCAGGTTTGAATATAAGGAGGTCTGGTAATGCCAACTATAGCTGGCTTCATGGTCTTTTAAAACAACTTTTAAAAATTCAGAACCTAGACCCAGTCCTTACTTTGGGATTCACCCTAAATCATTGACACAGGCTGATAATAAAGAGTAAGCATTTTAATTTTATATTGCTTTGTTGTGTTGGGTTTTTTTGGTGTGGGGTTTTTTTTGTT
Source organism: Monarcha castaneiventris obscurior (assembly GCA_026261815.1). Lineage (NCBI taxonomy): Eukaryota > Metazoa > Chordata > Aves > Passeriformes > Monarchidae > Monarcha > Monarcha castaneiventris. Next base: position 8,055,865 of record JAMPIT010000379.1, on the reverse strand, counting down.
TATTTTTTGGGGGTTTTTTTTCTGTCCAGAAAACAGAATCTGTATAGGAAAAGTTTTTGGGTAAAAACTGTGCTCTTATGTCTCCTTTATTTGGACATAGAAATAACACACACGAGTTGGCTGGGAAGATGGTGAATTATGTGGGAAACTTTTTGTGTGACAATTTTATTCCTTTTCTCCACTGGCTCAAGCTGAAAGTGCTAAGCCAAATCAAACTGTGAAGAAATTGATGTCCTCAGGTCAGATGAGCTAAAGGAAAAAGTTATTTAAGCTAAAGTAACGGCTTTATAAAGTTCTTCAGGTTTTATATGGGCTACTAGCAGATTGATCATCTAGATGACTGGATTTTGCAGAAGTTGTAATGTGAAGCATTTCAGATTGGTTCTAGTTTCTGTTTATAGTATTCAACCAAGAGAACACCTCTTTCAACAGCTGCTCTCACAATGCAAGGGGAAAGATACTCTCCTTGCAGCTGTTCCTGGCTCTAACACTTATAACCTACAGGTCTTGGTGAAGTGTCTTAACAGAATGAGTTTGAAAAGCAAATCTGCGTGGTTTAACACCATTTACACTTCAAACAGCTGACCACATGCAAATGTCACGTACAAATTCTCACTCCTATTCATGGAGGAGTGAAAGATGTGCACAGGCATTTGTCTGCCATTTGGTTACACCAGTGTATGAATCTGCAACTGTGAAGAAGCTGCTGCTGCTTCTTTCCCACCTTCCATCTGTGAAAGGGGGGGTCTAATAACATTCCTTTCATCTAGCTGTTAGCAGCAGACTTGAGCAAGACCTGCAGTGGTCTCTGGAATGCTCTCAATGAGATCCTAAGTGTAAATCAATGGTACAGCTATCCACACAGTCTTGGGGAGTTCAGACAGAGTTTTGTACCTGGCTTAATAGGTACAAAAAAATCTCAAACCAAACCCAAAGCATTGCCTAGTACTTGTTCATTCCAGTGAAGGAAACCAATTGCCTTCTTTATGTTACAGATATTCCTCAAAAGGGTTAGGCAAAGCAGAGAGATTCAAAACAAGCATCTCCTTGTAGTTCCAAGGTGCAACTGCCAGTCCCTCCCAGTCTACACAACTGTCACTTTTTGTTTCAGTGCCCTAAAATCCACCAGGCCAAAGTTTAATTTGATTTCCCAAAATGAGAAAGCCAACACTGGATCAGGTGCTTGGAGATCACTGACATCCTAATTATTGTCAGGTCTGGATTGCAAAGAAGTGATTCAATAGCTGAACATCTGTGTACTTGCTCACACAGAGTTGCTGTTTCACCCACAAGCAGCTGTGGAGTAGACAGGCAAAATTCTCTACATGGTGATAATTACAGTGTGCATTACAAAGGAGGCATAGACATAAGAGCATGCAATCAGATTGGGTTTTTTAACTTTGGAACAGAGAAACACTGCTAGATCCAAGGCTAATATACATAAAATAGATTTCTCAGCCAAAAGAGAGGAACATTTAGTTAGATCTGAATGAGGAATTAGGAAATTCACTTACTAAACAGGAAACTTTCTCCAATCTTAGTTTTGTTTCTGTAGAAGCAATGGTTAAGAAATAAACCGAGCACACAAACTCTTCCAGAGACTGAAGTACAATTGATTGTCCATGGATCTGCAATTTTCTTTAATGTGCTTTTATTGCTTGCTACATGTTCCTGCCTGCTCTGTCCTAGGCAGTGGTGTTAGCTATTATATTATCATTACTGACCACCGCGGTAGTGGGGACAGCTGATTGCCCTTATCAGAGCTCATGATCTCTTCACCTCCTATCTGATGCTCTTTCAGCCCCTCAGTCACATATTTAGACAAACATTACTACATCCTATTAAAAAAAAAAAAAAAACAGTGAAATTTTTTTTCTCAAGGCAATCTTTCAAAGTAAGCAACTATGTGCTGCTGAAACACTACAAAGTAGAGCTTGAGTGAAACAAAATGGAATTTCATTCATGCATGATCCTTGTGTGCAAGACTGCCTTTTCCCTGCATTCTGGATCTAGAAGATCAACCTTCTTTTTCATTGCTAGGAGCTGAAATCCATTCAAGCATGGAACAGTGCCTTCCTTGGGTTAATTCTGACACTTTGAATTCGCTGTTTCAAGGTTCACAGGGGAGTATGAGTGTGCTAGTGTGATGCTTTGGGGATCACTACCTACACAGCCAGAGAGAACAGTCTCACCTCAGGTAAACAGAGCATCCTGGATGGTGGCAGAAGTGAATATTTCATAAAATGTATGGATTATGCCAAAGTACAAGAAAATTAAATGATGTCAGGAGTCCAACACTTACAGCAAAATGGCTGCATTTTATTATCACAGGGGTTTCTGGTGTGATAATAACTGCACAGCAAATTCCTTTTCTAAGCAGTATTTTAGTCCGTGTTTTACATTACATTACATTTATGTAGAAGAGAAATAGAAATTAATTTTCTACTTTTTTTTTTTTTTTTACAAAAGCAAGTCTTGTTTTTGCACCTGAAATATTCAGGAATAGTATTTTTTGTTTGTCATCTGAATAGGTTCCAAAATGTCACAATTTTTTCTCTGAGGGAAGATATTAGGCAAGACAAGACTTGTGACAGAAAAAAAAGATAAGTCACTCTATAAAAGCAAACCAGCTGTCACGGTTTTGGTTGTTCCCTTAATAGGTAGCTGTGGAAAAGCATTGTTTGGATAGAATAACTGCAAATCTGGGACTGTAGCACCAAGCAGAGTGCACAGGAGGAAAATAAGGAAATGGAAGATTTAATTTGAAGTAAAAAATCTAATTTAATGGAAAATCCACTGGAGAGGAAGAGAGATGAGGAGCGGTAGTGGGACCCCCCCTCCTGCCTGCAGTCAGGGCCAGGTAGAAGACAAAGGCTGGGCACTGACTAAGTAGAATGTGTCTCTGCTGAGAGTAAATATAATATTCTGACACACCTGGAACAGAGGTGTGTGGTCAATGGGTGCCTATCAATGGCTCTGGGTACCTAAAACACAGGGTATCCAGCTCTGACGGTGTTGGATCAGGGAAAGCCGATGGGGTGGGTGCAGGCAGCCTCTGGCTATGGGGACAGGCCTTCTGGGTTTGCTGGCACAGGAACAGACCCCCAGTGCCCAGTCTGGCCCAGATGGCAACCCCTCACTTAAAGCCTGCCGAGAAGTGTTGGTCCATTGTTGCCTGTGCCCCTGAGTGGTACTCAACACTCTTGTGTCAGCAGTGCCTGGGGGGGCTTGTAAAAATTTATACTAACTGGGGCTCATCCCGTTGTATTTTGTGTCCCACAACAAAGAACAAAAATTCAGCAAGATGCTTAAACGTGTTTGTGTGAGTCGAACACAGTTGTTCTGCTGACCTTAATGGTGCTATTCACATGCTTAGAGCAAGGCCTGTGCTCAAGTACACTGCTGAATCAGCTCTTGTGTGTGTACTGAAATATAACAGTGATTTCTGCAATCAAGGCCAGTGCCAAGCTCTGGTACACCCCTGCCTAGAGTCAAGATATTAGACCAATGCTGCTGTGTGTAGTAGCTGGCAGTGCAGCTCCTCTTCCCAGGGCTGCTGAAGATGAGCAGGAAGCATCCACACAAATTGGCTCATGCTGCTTCTTTAATAATTCATGTATTTTTGCTCTCTTCTATAGTTAATGAACCTCCCCCACTCTCACCCTCGTTCTCTCTCCCTCTCCCATTCAGTCAGTTTGTTGTGGTTTCATGTATCTAATCCATCTGTCACTCGATTATAGCTATCGAGCACCTGTTATGGATTTCTAGAGTTTCATTCAAGCTGTTGACAAGTTATTCACAAATTGGCCCTTGTCACACTGTCATCGTGTGGAGTGCACTTTAGTGAATTCTTTTGGGTACACAAAATAATGAACAGAAGACAGCAAGGCTTCTGAATTAAGCAGTTTCCTATCCCCAATATTTAAAGAACTGTTAACTAATTGGAAGTTTCTTGTGGGTGATATATTTTTTAAGCTCTTTTCTTAAAATATTTTGTCTTCTCCGTGCAGACCCTTTTGCATGAATAAGTGTAACACAACTTGATTGAGCTGTCAGGACAAGCTTTGTTGACAATGATGCCTTATTCTACACAGTCTGTTGCAGCTGTGACAAGTTGATCGTTGCTTCTTCTGTACAATGCTACTTGCCTACACTGCTTTGGTACTAGCAGGGAAAGAGGGCTGGCTGACTGACTAGCCCTCAGTAGCTGCAAGTCTCTTCTCCTCAGGTGTTTATTTGTTTTATTTTGCCCTGAAGGACACCAGGCAGAAATCAGGCATTGGAGGTGGCCAAGATCACTATCCAAAAGTGAAACATCTCCTGAACAAAGCGGTAAGAAAAGTTAAAAGCAGGTTCAGCTATGTCTTGAAAAATCCTCGCTTTCAGAACATAATTTCAAATATCTCAGTACCAGAAGCTCTAGAAATACATTTTTTCACTCAGTTTTTACTTCTGCTTCCATATAGGTGATACTTACTCCTTAGACTTTTGTCCTGCACTCTTCATGTAACTCTTAACTTCTGTCTGTGCTCTGCTTTCACTCCCCAGATACTCTTATTATTATAAGCAGTTTTTAGTGATGTAGTAAAGACCTTGAAAGTAAAGTGGTACCAGGATAACATAAGCTACAAGACGATTCTAAAATATTCTCCCAGTGCAGCATGTAAGTGGTACAGAAGAAGGCATTTGCAAATACAGGCAAAGTGATTGATCTGTTTGCAGCTATGAGAGAAGTTATTTATGCACAATTTGGCTCAAAACAAGTAAATGTAGTACATGCATATCTGTATATTTAAAAACTATTTTGCATCAATGAACATATGTACATTTTTCTAGTGTAGTCTGCAAATCCTTTGAATAAGATTCCAGGGCTTCAGTGTTTTGATCTTTGAAGAGGATGTTTTTTTCTAAATTCAAAAGGAGAGAAACTAAGGTTTAGCAATTGCCTTGTCCATATGGGGTGCAAACATAGCACTAGAAAATTATCTGGCAATTGCAAAGGGGCTAAATTACTTCTGCTCACTTGTTAGATTTCTTAGTGCTTAGGAGTTTGATGCTGTAAGATCCATTTTCCTTTGTGGTTTCACAGGGAGAAATCCAGCTGCCCTGATCATTGCTCTGATAAACCAATAGGTGGCAGGACTTCAAAACAAACTGTGAAATAATAAAGCCATGTTCCATTACAAAGAAGTTTAAAATAGAAAATGCAGCTGCCCCAATAGTTAATAGCTTAACAGTTATCTCAGAAGAAGTTATTTTTAGAGGTTTTTTGAATATGTTTATTATAATTTAATGTTCAAATCTGTGAACCGCAATTCAGATACTCAGAACAACTTCCAATTAAAAAAAACCCCAGAGCTTCAGGGAAGTCATGAGTTAAGTTTGTAAGGGAATTTAGGTATTAAAAGGATGCTAATAGGCATCCAGGATTTTCACAGCATGTAAGATTCAGATTCACACAAATACTTAGATACCTAAATATTTAATCACTTATGTTGTGCGATACTGTGATATTGATCACCTTGAGGGATCCCAGCATAAATAGGTTATGATAATAAATTCCATTTTCAAAACCAATTTCCTTTAAGCCAGGTCATACAACCAAACTATGCACCTGAAGAGGCTTCACCGAATGTTTTAAAACCAGATCATGGTGAATCCATCAGTGCAAATCAGTAATGATAAGTTCTCACTTGCTGCTGTCCAACACATTCAAATCAGCCCAATCTCAACTTCAGCACCACAGTAATGAGCTGCTCTGAGCCCTGCCTCAAGCAAAGATCCTGCAAGCCCTGACACCAGGGTTTTAGCCTGAATATCTAAACAGTCCTGTTACTGGCTTACCCATCCAGCAGCATGCTTACCCATCCTCAGCATGCCTGAGGCTGGCTGTCTTCCAGCACCAGGGCGGAAAAATAAAATACAGGGCCACCTCCACATGGAAGAAAAGCCCAACTCCAGACTACCTGACTGCTGAGGGATAATAATAGAATAAGTGAGCAGAGACGGTCTTCAAGACAAGCAGAGGTTTTTGACAACTAGGGCACAGGCTGCTTAAGTAGTTGACTTGGCTGCGGTGCCCACGTCCAGCAGAGCTCCCAGCCAAGGATCCTGAGCGAGGGGAGCCACCTCTAAACTGGCATCACATCAGTTGCTCAGACACATAAGCCCCATTCTTCAGCCTTGCACTATTGGCTAATTTAGGCAGCTTCCCTGCTCAGCTGTTTGCCTTAAAAAGCTGAAAATCCCTTTCTTACAAGCTTAGCAATTCCCATGTAGGGATCTCAAGCTGCAAACAGACACTCAAGTTGGTGCTGAAATTCCAAGCTGTGAACGGTTGAGGAGTTGTGTTGTGCATCTCTGCCAAACAATGCTGAAAACCATCTAAATAAATCCCTTCAAATCCTAAATCTTGCTGGCTGTGAGGAAACTAGGCTAGGGGGGCTTAAATCACTTTTGAAAATTAGTGTAGGATCCTAAGTCACTTATGTGCCTTTGACAAATTTATCCTTAAAAGTTGGATGCTCAAAAGTGATTCTCCTTCACAAGTACCACTGCTAACATCAGAAATTATCCCTGAAGTTAGCATGAATAAAAAATTATTCATAGAAATAAGGGTATCACCATCTGTCTGAAAAAAAGGGAAGTATAAAACAGGCCCAACACCATATTGGTGTTCAGGCTTTTTCAGTGAATTACTTTGAAACAAATTGTTTTTCATTGGCTTTAAAAAAACCAAAAAAACCATAATGTGTTCCTTCTAATTTTTTTTTAACATATAAATCCAAATGTTTTCTGAGTATCTCTCATGGGTGGTGTGAGCCTTTCATTACAGGATGCTGGTAATGAGGATATTTTGGTCCTTTGAATTGTTTTTTCGGGTGACACCAAAAAGATGTCTCTGGTGTTTTATAACTGCTGGAGTATTGTACTGTAAGAAGAGTTGCAACACCTCTAGTCTTATTTTTGCATAAAAAATAAATAAAGGTTTATAAAGATTATATGTTTTACCTTCATTTCAGGTGTTGCTAGTCTTTCAGTGTGATTTAGGGGTGTTCCTTTCTACTCTGAAATGGTTCAAGAAGCAAATAGCTTTGAGGAAAAGAAATATAAAGAAGTATCATTACAAGAAGCAACTGTTGAAGATCTGGATTGAACTCTATAAATCTGGGGTAGATTCAAGTGTTGGTTACACCAATGCAAAATCAGTACAAATCTCATTATACATGTTTGTGATGTTGCTGCACTTCCATAATATCCACCTGTAGTGAGACAAGAGGCTGAGCAGAACACCTTAGATGCCTGCTCTCCTGAGCAAAAGTAGCCTTTGTATATCTACCCCTTTCCTTTGAATGCTTTTCTTCTCAGCAGCTCTCAAACATTTTAAAATTTTCTTTTCTTTAATAATTTGGGTGTCTCCTATGGTCACATAAGAGAGTATTCTACATGTAGTGCCATCTCTAGCACACCCCAAAATTTACATCCCAACCTCCATCTCACTTCCCATTTTCATGGTGTCTGCTCCCCCTAAAATAACTTTTTTCAATACTTTAGGAAAGCCACCACTGACAAAGCAAGTCCACATGGTCTCAGCAACCCAACCCAGAGCTGCTTTGTAAAAGGGAATTCTGTGAGGAGGTTGTCAGAAAAGAACATGGGGGAAAAGTGAGTCAAGACAAAACCAAAACCAAACAAACTTAAAAAACCCACAAACCGCCACCCCCAAAACCAAGGAAAAATTCTTTCAATCTTCTCCTGCTCTGAAGAGTTGTCAAGTCTTTCCTGTACATCACCATTTCAAGCACTGTTGGTTTGAGTTATCTATTTGAGCTGTACAGGCAGTCGTGGGGCTGAGGTGGCTTTGTGGCAGGCAGTTGTGCTATTTCTTCCACTTGACAAGTATAATCTCCTGCCATGCCTCTTCCCATTTGCTTCTCTTGTTACTGAAGAGATGCTCAGTTTCATAAAAGCTGACATGCCCTGAGAAATTCCATGTACTCTTTCTTTAACAGAGCCTGTAGAACTCTGAAGGCATACAGGAGATTTTTGACTTTGCATAGAACAAAGGCTCCCAAATCCATTGTTAGGGAATACCTGTGGGGGAAAGAAAAACACCAACAAAACCCATCCTACTTGCCTTTTGACATGTACTATAAAAAGACTGAGTTAGTGAGAAATAGCTTATGTGCACAAAATAAAAATGTACTGTATCAGCCTTTTTCTTTGGGGACTAGCAGAATGAAAATTGATTTATTTTTAGTGGCGTTTCCTCCCCTGGGCCTAGAGAAAATCAAAATTCTAGATTATTCCCAGGTTAGGGCTTTAAAGATGCATGAGTGTATTCTTTTTTTCCTTAGTTAATATTGTTGAATTTAAAGCTTCCATTAACTAATTGCTAAGATTTAAATGTGAACTACTTCCTCATAAATTTCTATAAAAATATTAAAAATCTTATTAGCATTTAAATAAACATAGTGCTTATTGCTTAGTGCTTATTTTACCTTCTTTAATTCAGCAATCAACCACAGTCTTAGACAGAGAGGTTCACAGTAATGCAAAAATGTAGCAGCTGAGGTCTAGAACTATTTCTATGCAGATGGCAGTGGATTACTGCTCACAAATACATGTTTATCTATGCATATATATGTGTGTGTGTGTGTGTAACTTGAGCAATTATCAAATATATATATATTAGTTATGGTACTCTCACAGCTTTACATATAAACATAAATACATATATTCTGATTTTAATGAGAATTATTTTGATTACCACTCTGTCTTAAGACAGTTGTCATTAGTTGCACAAATAGGACTGTACCAGAATGGTAAACTTTCACCTTTTCTGCAGAAGGTTTAGAAACAATATCAAAACCCACACAGGAGTGATGAATCAGGTTTGTCACAGGAATTTTGACTCATTAGTGGGCCAGGTATACAGAAGGATGAGTGCATGTTTTTTAACAAAAATCTGGTGTCATTTAAAGCCACTGTTTAGAGTATTTATTCTAACTCACTTGCTTAAGAGCACAACATTAAAATCAGCCCAGTAATGGGTAAGATTTTCTTTCAATGACTTCTCACAGCAAAAGACTTTCACTGTCTCTATGCACTGACCTTTCAGCAAACATAGGGTGAGCTGCCATTAAAGGCTTTTTAGGACATTATTGGTGAGTGTAATTTTTTTTACTTTAATTTTCATGCTACTTTGCTTTTGACTACGCACTAGGGATATTTTTAGATTATTGATGACTGCACCATCTGGCTGTATTCTATTAATACCAGTATAACTGAGTTTTGCAAACTCTTTCTCCTTCAGTTCAAACCCTTAGGCAACACATCTTTCCACAGCTACAGCAGGTACTCCAGAGTGAATGACCTTGGTTGCAGTAAGCAACAGAAAGCATTTGTTCATGTTTTAAGCAGTAGTTCTACCTGTGCTTTCTGACAGTTGTGAATATGGGACTTCAAACTAAGAGGATGGAAACAGATTTCAAGGCTAATTATCTCATACCCTCAACTCTGAATCCATCTGGATTTTGCTGAATGCAGAAACTTGATGGATGGGGAGTTGTTAGGAGTGTCATGGTCCAAAGAAACTCTGAAGGACCTTGCCAGTATGAAGAGCTGCAAGAGGGCCCTCACCCAGAAAGTTCAGTGTCAGAGTTGTCAGTCAAGAGGTGGGGCTGGACATGGAGAAATTCCAATGTTTTTCAGCCTGGAAAAACTGCTTGGTCATATACATTGGCCAGAAAGCAGTGCAGAGGGTCTGGACCAAGATTTTTGTAAGCTCTTTTTCCCATGGTTTTCAACCCCCCCTTTTAAGAGAAGGATTCAAATATTTCAGTGCTCATTGCTTTGCTTTTAACACCAGCTTTGTCTAGCCTGCCTGCCTAGTTTTTAAGTTCTGGCTACACTTCATGCTATTTTCAGTGCTCCCATAATTTTTTTTAAAAAGCATAGTAATTCACAGAATTCCCAAGAAGAATGGATTAAGTACTTGACAACCTAGTTTTACCAATTGCTGTACTTTGTTTTTACTGGTAATAATGCAACTGTTTAACCACAATTTTCTAATCCTTAGAATTGTGATGGTTTTCTGACTTGCTTTCCTGAGACTTAATCACTGAAAGTATAAATGTGTTGACACAAGGAGTTTTCATACTATAGTGCTGAATATCCATGAACCTAAAAACAAATGCTAGTCATAAAGTGAATTGCAAACAGTAAGCATTCTGGTTCTTATGCTCCCCGTATTCTGAGGAATTTTTCAAAAAATAATATGACAAAACCTCACAGAAGTGTTTGAGGGAAATTTATTACAAGAGAAAATTTTTATTATTGATAATACATTTTTTTAGAAGCGCCATGAATTATTTGTGAAGCTCAATTCCTAGCAAAACCAAACATTGTAGTGGTGTTGTCACCTGGATATACCACTGTGTATCAAAGATAGAGAGCAATCCTTTCTAGGGTGGTGGCAACAGGACTTTAAGCAAGGATATTTCTGCTGTGTGTGGTGCAGAACAATGTCCTTTATCTGAGAGAAGGGCTTTACCAACTTCTATTCAGCCACACTAGAGAAACAGTTGGCTGAAAACAGAGTACATGATCTTTTTTTTGGTTATAGGCCCATGAATATAATTCTTATGGAAATTATTTTTATCTTCTCCAAAGACTAAATGTTTTGGAAACTCCCTGTGGGTTTCTCAGACTGTTGGTTCATTACCTGGATTACTCCTGCAGCGTTTCAGGCTCTCAGACTCTGGACTGAGTTGTGATTCTACATCTATCTCCATTTCTTTCTTTTGCTGCCTTTTTCTTTCTCCAACCCACATTTTTCCCCACTGGGAAATAAATTGTTTCATATTTTTCATTTGAAGCTAAGGCTCCTTAAATGACTTCCATTGAGTTTTTCCAAATCAGGTTCCATTAGCAGAACAAAAATGAAAACAATTCCTGCTGTGGTGAGTCTTAAGAAATGGTTTGTGTAATGAAGCAAGACAATGGGTGATTGACAGTCAAGAATTTATGAAGCCAGGATACATACAAAAAGTCCTCACTAACAAACAGACTCCCATGTCTTTCTTAATGTCAGCAAACAGTAATACTTATATACCAGGTAAATAAATTTTCAGGTTTACAGATTTTGATAGTGTATGTCCTCAACAATGAAAAATCATGGTTAATACTCTTTCTCGGTGTTAAAGAAGCAAAATTAACTTCAGAGCTACTATTGCCACCTCTGTGATTTAGGACTAGGGCACAAGCAATAATCGGGGGAAGAGCTAGAGTGGATATTGCTAAAAGCACAAAGAACCACTGACTGTTAGTACAGCAGGATATCAGGAAGAGTAGAGATCCCCAAGAATTTATGGGGAAGAAAATGCACGGTGCCAGCTGAGGTCTTTCATGCCGCTTCACTGCCAGCATTTCAGAACACCATTTATTATCAGGACACCAGATAGGGTTCTGTAGAGCCACTCTGGAGTGTGGTTCCAATAGCAGCTGACACTTCACCTTCGGGGTAGACTGACAGATGTTATTGAAGCACAGCACCTCCACAAGGACCAAGTTCAAATCATGTGATGCCCTGAACTACATAATCTTCCCAGAACATGTCTTGTGACAGACTCTAGTGCTAAGGCAAACCAAAGGCACTTCAGAAACTGGGCTTAAAGCAGTGGAAATCAGATATTCTGATAAACCTCATCCTACAAGCTCTAGCATATCACCAGTAGATATACCACCATAGACACAGGGTGGCTCTACAGACAAGTGTCTTATGTGTTGCACAGGGCTCCCCATAGCATTGGCAAGGTACCCATCTCATTCTGTATGTCTTCCTCACATGTTCACACACCTAAATCTGGAACACTGTGAGGCATGAGGAGAAACAGTTCTGACTTCAGAGAATCATAGAATGGCCTGAATTGGAAAGGACCTTAAAGATAACCTAGTTATTACTCCCATGCCATTGACAGCTTCTCTGGGCAACCTGTTCCAGTGCCTCAGCACCCTCACAGTAAATAATTTCTCCCTAATATCTACTCTAAACCAACCCTCTTTCATTCAAAGCCACTGCCCCCTGTCCTGTCGCTACATGCTCTTGTATATCGTGTTGTTCCATCTTTCTTGTGGCTCCCTTTAGATCCTGGAAGGCCTCCGTTATGACACCCTGAAGCCTTCTCTTCTCCAGGCTGAACAGTTCAAATTCTCTCAGCCTCTCAGTCTTTCAAGATAAAATGTAGCCATCTTCTGAAAATCTGTCTTTGATATGCTTCAAATAGTCACTTAAAACCTGGAGTGGCAGTCTATTAGGTAACTCCAAAAAGTGTGATCAGGGCTTTATGAAATGCTACAGTTTTTCAACTAGCAGATAATTTATTAAAATTACAGTCGTCAAAAATATGTTGTATGGGATTTTTAAAAGCCATTTAAAGTATTTGTTTGGTTTCTCTTTTTTTTTTTTTTTTTTTTTAATCAAATGAGAATATAGTATTGCAGGTGGATATCAGCATTTGAATAGGAAAGGAATTAAATCTGGAAGGAGTGCGTAGACTTTTTGGTCCAGAGGGGTCACACTCAGTGTCATATCAATTATACCATCCCACAAAATGTTCCCATGGGAATCTCTGAGTATAATATCACAGACCCATTTATCCTTCGTAGGCAGTGAACACTTGCAACTGCCATAGATTTAGAGGAAGCAGAAAGCCTGCAGCATTTCATGAAACAGGTCCTTTCATTTGCATTTTTTCCACCCTAAAGTGTAAACTTGTATCTGCTGTGTTTTGGTTTCTTGTTACTGGACTCCTCAAGATTCCACCTCAGCATCTGGAGAGACTCAGATCTCAGCCTTCAACGTCAGCCTTTAATTAGAGGCAAGGAGGAGAGAAGTATGATGCTGCAAGAGAGGCTCATGCAGCTCTTCTACACCACAACTGCATTTTATTCAGATAACTGGACTACTACAGCTTTCCACAGGAAGCTACTCCACACTCCAGTAGTGCTATTGAAGACCATTTGATAAGAAGCCCTTCTCTTTCCTTGCTCCATTCACTTCATCAGGCTTTATAGGTAATTCTTTTGTCTCTAATTGCCCTTTAAAAGTTTACAACCATATTGATGTTTGGAAGAAGTCAGGCAACTGGAACAGGTAGAGAGTCTTCAGCATAAATTATGGAAGGATTAGGCTGTAATTGAAAGGAAAGCCTAACCAGCAGGGACGAAATTCCTGTACTTATGAATCCAATGTATCTTGATTCACCTCAACCACTTGGATCTACACCTGCTAACTGCAGCAGAACTGGAGGGAAAAGCTTTTTTCTTTGTAATACCATGGGAGGGGATGGTTCTCTGCAAAGAAGGTGTGCACCTACAGGGATGCTCTGAACTCTGAGCTTTGGCTCAGCTTTTACCACATCCTCCCACTTGCTACAAAAAGTGATTACAGCTGAGTTTGTACATCCTACAAGTGAGACCTTATGAGGAGCCCAGACAGGCTGGCAAAACCAGGATGAAGTGGAGACAAACTTAATTTACTTGTGTGGACTAGAATCAAAGGCCCTGAAAACTTCCATGTCAAACAAGGTTGAGCTGTCAAATATAAATATCCCCATGATTAGGGAGGACTATTTTAAGCCTCTGTTTGGGATTTGGGAAGCTTTCATTCTAGCCAAGTCGTTCTGGAGTATATCCTAAATTCCATAGCAGGTATTTATTTCAGCTAATTACAGACAATCTGTTCTGGAGAAAATGAGTATTAGTACAGGACTGAAATGCAATAGAAGACATATGAGTCTCTGTGCAACATTCCCACTTTCAAAAAGCATCAGAATTTTTTGTTCATTTTCTGAAAAGGAACCTCAAGTCTCCTGACAATATAAGTAGCCCTTCCCTCAGACTTCAAAAGCCACAAACCCCCTGGCTTCTGGCTCTCAGCATCTTGCTCCTTTTGAAAATTTTCTGTGATTCTTTTTCTGATGATAAAAATAAGCTCACAGAATGAAAACAAGGCAACCATGAGAGTGCCCCTGTTTCAAGTGGAAAGCACAATCATGTGCATCCTGCAAATTTCAGGTTGTAGCACAGGATCTATAAAAGGCCCATCCAATGGATATGAAGGAGTTATCCTAACCTGGCTGTAATACCCACATCATGACTTGTGCTTCTGTGCAGGTGTGCCTGGATACAAACTGATAATAGTTTTAAAATCTACGCTCCATGAGGTTAGAAAAAAATTACTGTGATAAAAATAGAAAGACTAAAATACCACTTGTTCTTGAAAAAATCCATTGGAAATTAATTTTATACTACTCAAATAATTTCTACTGTGTTAAACACAAACTAAGCACTGGTGAGACCCCACCTGCAGTGCTACATCCAGCTCTGGGGTCTCCAGCACAGGAAGGACATGGACCTGTTTAAGAAAACCCAGAGGAGGTTGCCAAGATAATTTGAGGGATGGAGCACCTCTCCTACAAGGAAAGGATGAGACAATTGGGATTGTTTAGTCTGGAGAAGAGTGACCCAGTTGCGGCCTTGCAGTGTCTGACGGGAGCCTACAAGAAAGATGGGAAGAGTCTATTTATGAGAGCATGTGGTGACAGGATAAGGGGTAATGGATTCAAACTGAGCTTAGTCTCTGGTCTAGTGAAAGCTGTCCCTGTCCATGGCAGGGGGTTGGAACTAGATGATCTTTTAGGTCCCTCCCAACATTAGTGTAAGGAAAGATACCTAAAACCAAGTCACAGACTAGCATTTTATTAGTCTTGCAGTTGTAGCATATTCCATGAAATGTCAAAACATTTATTAAAGATAACAGTTGACTACAGCATCCTAAAAAAAATCTTCAGAACTAAATTTTAAGGAATTTTTATAAATCTCATCAGAGTGCATACTGCAATGCATTACATAAATCCTTTTCAGAGTAGGTAATTTACATGCACAAATAATTACTTTGAAGGAAGTGAAGCAATAAAGTTTAAAGCACCAGATCTAGGAACACTACTGTTTCCTCAGGCAAGCTGTTACAAAAGGCTCCTAATTGTCCTTAGGATAACAGTGGGCCATAGAATGCCACAGGCAGGGATAATATAAGGATTACACATCTGACATAAAATTCAGAAACATAAAGCATGATCTCCATTTTGCTGCCCAAGTTTTATCCTGAATTTACTCACTTTAGTATACTAAATAGACACAGAGTTATTCTGCTATAAAGACATACACATTTTTTGTTTATATAAAAAAAATAGGGAAATATCTATATGTTGTAATGCTAGATCATGTTGCATTTCATTTACCTTGTGCAATGAAGGTGTATCCATGCTTAAAGCACAATGCTAAGAATCTAAGAACATTCATACTACAACAGTCAAAGGTGGATAAAGATGCACTTCACTACCAGACAGGAGAATTTCTTCAGCATTCTTTGGTTGATCTGCAGAGCCCTTCATTGAAATCTGCATTAAAATTGTCATCTTACCTTTAATGCAGATCCTTATCATTCAGTCAATTTTCTCCTCTCTCTCTCTCTCTTTCTCCCATTCTCTCAAATATTCTGAAAATAACCTTCAGCTTCTTTAAAACATAAAGCTTTGGCGTTTTGGAGAAACCGTAATGAGCCAATAAACCCAATTTGGAGGCTGGTTAGTATCACATAAATTAATTTCCCTGCTAAATGATCAGAGTCACATCCACCTTTTTCACTACCATCTGCCTCACAACAAAGTTGGCACTGTACTCCTTTGAGAGGTGGACTGTAAAAGTGTCATTTAGGAAAGGCTTATTAACAAAATCCTTTCTAAGTTCCAATTTTCCTGTTCCAGGGTAATGATCACAGGCAGCATATATATACTGTTAGCAGGAAACAGTCAAATGTCCATACGGCATGCACTTAAATAAATAATATTAAAGGAAAAGAAAAGTAAATGGAATGCGTGTATGGATCTATACAAATATTCATCTTTGTTTTCAGGGATTTTCGCATGCAGCTGATCACAATAATTCTGCCAGTGGTTAGCTCTGCCTATGAAGGAACTGTCCCTGCCAGTTGGGGCATTTCCCACTTGCCTCTGGGCTACATAAACAAGCCCTTTGCCACACCTATAAAATGGCACCGCAACAAAAACCACTTTTCCTGAGCTTGCTCTTAATTCCACCTCCCCCTTCTGATGTGTGGCAGACATTCAGAGTCACTCACTCAGCCATGTGATTCAGTTCCTCAGCTGCTGGGTACCCTGGCTTTGGCTGGAGCTGCTCCTGCCCTCCTGGGACTCTGGAGCACCACCCGGAGATAGCAGGGCCAGGGCTGTGCCAGCTCTCAGAGGGAGATCACACACACAGCACAGAAGGCTCCCTGAAATCCATTTGGGTTTCTAGTGCACCTATTACTCTTGTTTGGGTTTATCTGCTATTTCCTGCCTATTTTCTTCCCCTTGCCACACAAATGCTTTTCCCTCCTCTCTATGGGATGTGGAGAAGCAAGCTGGCTTTGTGGTTTGCAAAAGCTGCACAAATTCTCTGAGCTTAGCTTAGCCCTCATGTTTACCAAGTGTCGTAAAGCAGGAAACCATCCAAACGCGGTTCCTAAATTCTGATTAAAAACATTTTCCTGGAAATTTTTACTTGTTATGAATACACATACATAGATTGTCTTTATGTTGAGAAGCCTGCAGTGAAGGCAAGGGAGTCTTAAATTTAGACAAGGACTTTCACTTTGTTTTCCCAGTAATAAAAAATATAGGGTGACAAAATTGATTCATGGGACAGTACAGCAGTAAGTTTTTTCATGTGAAGGAGGTAAGGAAGAAGTTGAATACTCAAGTTAAAATGTATATTTATGTGTTTTGCTTGTGTGGAGCAGAGTCAGAATTAAACAGTTCCACCAAATGGGATTTTACTTGCAAGGAAGTTATTTTGCAGTTAATGGTGCTGTTCCTTCCTGGGCCGAGGTGCCATTGGGTCATGGGACCAGTGCCAACGTGACATACAAGCATCATGTTATGTTGTTCTCTTTCACTAAATGTCCTACAGCTTGCTGTCATTCTATCATACACAGCATGGATAGTAGCCTTGGTTTATTTTCAGAAATAAGACATAGTTTTTTTCTCCAAATTTTTAAAACCTCTATGTTTTCCCCCCCTTAACACTAGCCCTAAATCCTGAAGTAGTAATAGGAATTACTTGGGTTTCAATATTCTCTCCTTTCTAAACAACTGGAATAGACATAATTGAAATAGTTTCCATAACTTTCTATCTTATTAAGTATAATTAGATTCTTTAGTATTACTTTTCCCTCTTAAAACTTATTTCACCTGCTTTGTTTTTATAGGTGTTCTAGAGAGAACTGTTTTAAGAAATTACTTTCAATAAATCTACTTAAGAAACTCATCAGACAGTTTGAGTTACAAAACCAGTAGCAGCAACCACATGAGTAAATTTCACTTCAAATAAGCTTTTGAAACCGCACTGTGGATTTTTAATCTGTTTTCTGTCCTCAAAATTGAATCGAAGTGACTTGAATGTAAATTAAAAATAGCAAATTATACAACTGCAAAGTTCAAAACCTACACCACAGAATTACTAACAGTCTTTCTTTCAGATCTATTGTCTCCCTAAATTTAGAAAGAATTGAAAACTTCGTCTCCACTGAAAATTAGCACTGCCAGTAGATCATCTAGTAAACTTAACATACTAAAACTTTAATTCACCCTTCTCAAGGCCACAATGATACTAGAAACTCCGGAGTACATGCATGTTGCAGTATGACAACACCAACATGAGGTAATAACAAATCCAAACTATCTCCATGTCTCAGATTCAGTAAACTGGAGAGGCAGAAGCTTCTGCTTGCTCCTGCCAGTAGCTCAGGAAGTTCTCTATTTCATCATTCTGGAGATCAGTGCAGGTTTTCTGTTAATTATGGGAGAACATTCTTGTTCTTATCCAGTCTTCACTGCAACCTGCCTCTCAGGTCCTGAAAACATGGATATGCCTATTTCGAGCAAGGAGATTTTGCTTAAAAAATCATCACTGGCACTATTAGCTAAATTCTGTGCTCTAGGACTGGGGTGAGCACCTGGAGGATCTCTTCAGTTTGGTTAGGTCTTAAAACTGGCAAAATAATTGTCCTGCATTTTCCAGGAATTCCAAATAATTTCCATCTGAATAACAGTTAACTGAAATCTCTGTCCTCCCCACGGCTAGTTTCTGTTTCTCTGCCTGAGTTATGGAATTCTCCAATGTCACAAAAATGGAAATTAATCCTGGGGAAGAAAACTCTGGGTAGGTTTCTGTCTGAACCCATGAAAAAATGTGAAAAGTGCTTTCAAGTAACAAAAGGTAGCTTTCTTACAGCAGGAAGCATAGCCACCTATCCCTTCATGGCAGCCTCTTCGTTAAATGATGGATGGTTGGGAGCTCTTTGCTACCTGGCAGCACTGCTGAGCCAGATTTCCTCCCCTAAGGAACATGGCACACTGCACTTCTTAAGAAAGTTTAAAAATTCATTTTCCTGGGGTTTGTGGCTGAGTTTGAGTATAGGAAATATTCTACTAAAGATAGAAAAAAAATTAAAAAGACATCTAAGATGATACAAAATTACAACAAATGCTTTAAAATTACTGCTTGCCTTTCTCTTATTTCTATCCTCAACATATTACAAACACAGCCTATATTTAATTCCTGTACACAGCTTCAGAGCCATTTCACTGCCAGCTAAAAACATAGGATTTGTTTACACTGGTCATTAAAACACTGCTTAGAGTACCCAAAATCTCAGTTTGTCAAGAGGACATTAATCTGGTCAATTTTCCACCATGTACATGATCAAAAGAAGCAGAACTCTGCTAGCCCTTCATGCAAATAAAACCATGTGCACAAGGCACACTGTTAGTATTATCACCAGAGACATACTGTGTATTCATATAAGGCTATTTTAATGTGTTTCTGGTGTATCATAACTTTTTATAGACATGGTTGCTGATTTTAAAACAAAGACATTTTTGTTAGCTTCCTAAAAAACAAACCTAAAGCTCAGAAATATAACGACTATTTCTGTGTACATATTTTTGGCACAAATACAAATTCTTTTAGGGTACATTACTTGGTATTCTGCAGATGAAAATGAGCCTGGTCTTTGCATGTTTTCAGCTGACTGGATGCAAATCTTTGATGATGCAGAAGCTACACAACAATATTTAAGATGACACTGGGCTTGAGGAGGCAAGTCCTCTTCAAGCACACCACACTATTTGGAAAGCATGCAAGGTTTATTAACCTGACCACAGCACTGTGTTAAATGTGGCTCTGCCATTTCTTATTTTGTTCTGAGCATATCCAGACGTGAGACACCCTGGACAGCCACATTTTGAAATCTAGTTGGGAATATACAATGCTCAGATAGAAGAAAGGCATAAACAAGTCCACTCTAAGCTGTTGTCTGCTCAGTTTCTACAGCCAATCTACTTCAGCAAAACAATCAGCAGGAGGAAGCTGCAGAACCTGAACCTGTTCCCTCCTTCTGGAGCACAGTGAAAGGGTGCAGTGGCTGCCACCAAGAAGGACTGGAGATATATTTTGGAAATGTTTAGATGCTCATCCTGAATATGCCACAACATAAGGGAGATCTGTATAAATTTCTTTCTTGGAAGTAACCACTCTCAGAATAAAGGGGTTTTATATATATAATATGTATATATATATATATATATTTTAAATGTATGTATTTTTATATATATATTTAGAAGCCAGTTTATTTCTAAACAGACACTAGAAGAGCATACTTTTAAATCTGAGAAAATTCAAAACTAAAAGGGAAGACAGAAGGTAATTTGAGGGTGTCCAGTCCCAAGTATCACAGCAGAGGCAGCCTTCATGACCAATCTGAATTTCAAACTCACAGCTCAGTGACTTTCCAGCCCACACTGCCCTCTTTCACACCTTAGGGAAGGGTGATTTTTTAGCTCATCTCCTGTTTTGGCTGTGATTTTGATATTGTTCTCTTCAGGAGCCACCAACCCATGTTTGCTGTGCTATTTCCTTGCTGGATCTTCCATTTATCCTTCTGTCTGCCCTGTTCTTCAGTTTTGAATCCTCCCTTCTCTGATCACGTCCATGAATTTCTGGGGAAGGTGGCAACTCCAGAAGGTAGAGGAAGACCCAGTGTGTGAAGCTAGGACAGGGCAAAGAGACTTCTTTTCCACTGACCTGCCACACACTTTTGAAAGAAATTAACTGACAAATTCCTGATATACTGATATACTCCCCATATAGCCTAAAATTCCTCTAAATCTTAGAATACTGCACCTTTAAAACTAAAACTAAAAAAAAAAAAAAAAATACATCTAAGATGATACAAAATTACAACAAAACTTAATGTAGCTGAGCAAATGTGCCATGACAGTATCTACTGGTACATCTAAGAGATTCCTTCTCAGCTGGAGCACAGAACAAATGGAGTGAATAGGCAGGCAGAAAAAGCAAAGATAACTCCTTTCCAAGCATCATTACATCCTTCCACTCCCCCACACATGTGCACTCTAAAGCAGAGTTTCCTGGGCTGTGCTCATGTCAGGCTCTGAAGGTCTTGAAGTTTGCATGTCTGCATGTCCCACGCATGATACCAAGTCCCCGGTGCATGGGACATTTCTTATGTGCCTCATTCAGCATTCCAGTGGTGCCTACTCAGCATTTTGACACATCAGTGCCCCGCTGAGTGCTCTGTTCATGCCTTCTGGAGCAAGTCCTAGGTCATCCTACAAGGGCAAGTCATCTGCACCAAGCCCTACAGCTCTGGGCCTCAGCCAAAAAAACCTCAAACCCAAATAAAACCTTCAAACCTATTGGAAACCAGCTCAGCTTTACCAGGTGTAAGGACATGGTCTTAAGAACAATGTTCCATGAATAGAAGAGAGCTCATCTGTTTAAGAGCTGTGTTTGAGAAAACTTCTTTTTAAACTGTGTGACTGGGGACCGTGTCTGAGGAGAGACCGAGGTCCTGCTTCACACATCCAGATGCATTTTCTCCGCTTTTATTCTGACCAAAGCAAAGCCATCCAGGACTAAAAATAATATAGCTGGTGGATGTGGGCTGATCCTTGCTGCTGAAACAAGCCGTGGGGGGCAGGACTAAATACTCTAAGTGTAGCACTGAGCAGGTATCCACACACACAGACCTGCCCGGCTTCAGGCACAGGTTTGCTGGGGTTCAGCTGGCTCCTGGCACTGACTGAGCACAAACACCACTGCCTGCTCCCTGCTGGTCATACCCAAAGAGAATTTGGCTTGTTTAACATAGAATAACAAAAGCCAGGAGAACATTTGTCTTCTAAGTATATAAACTGTGTAAACTCTGGGGACAAACATCTGCTTTAGTTTAAAATTAACCTTTGATCAGAGACAGGCATAGTCTGTGCTCAGATAAACTTGGATATAAACATGTGAACACTGAGGGTCTGAACCAGCCTTCTGTTGGGAATTGCAGGCAGCTGTGGAGGGGAAAGCAGGAGAGCACAAGAGGAGGACAAAGCTATATTAAAGCTGTCTACAGACTGTAATTAGGGGTGAATCAAAAGCTGTGAAGGAAAAACAAACAACCCAAACCAACCGTAAAACCAAGAAGAAAGTAAAAAACATGATAATGGTTAAGCTAACAGAATACCAGCCTGTAAACTGTTTACAGTCTGCCTGCTGTAATCAATAGAGATATTTTGCTGGGATTGGAAGCCTAAAGTCAGAGATATACAGAACTGGTTGATTGTACAAATGTCAGTCTGTATAACAGTGTGAGGAGCCAATGACTGTGCAGGGAACAAGTTACTCAGATGCTGCTGCCACTCAGAAAAAAGTAAAGCTTATTTGGCTAAGAGGTAAAGGTGGTGTCTTCTGTGTACACATGATGGTACCAACTATTTCACTCTTCCAAAATCCTTGTTTCCTTTGGTTATTCAGGGTTCTATTGCTTTGAAAATTTTCAGTGGTTAGTTTGCAAATACCTGATTTGTGCTTTGTTTTTTTTTTTGTTTGGTCTGGGTTAGGTTGTGTTGGGGTTTGAAGGTTTGGTGGGATTTGTTTAGTTGCTTGGTTTTGGTTTGGTTTTGTTGTTGTTGCTGTTGGTTTTTTTTGAGGTAAAAGCTTGAATTTTGTTGTGTGAGGGAAGTAAATCAGTTAGGGCAACAGCACAGCTACCCTAAGAACCTTGTTCTCCCTTATAGTTTTGAGGAGCAGTTAGGGAGATCACCATCTCTCTCTCAAAGATATGTCCCACAGGACATACACAGGGAAAGAAATTCACTGGGGATAAATGTGGGGAAGGCATAGCTGCTGCTGTTGCTGTTGTGCTAAGGTTTTACTTGTTTTGGAGTTATTCTTGCTGGTGGTGAGTTCTGGGGTTTGCTGCTTGGAATTTTCTTTTGTTTGACTTCTTGATGAAGCTGCAGCTAGGGAGTGGCAGCCTCTCTATGGCTCACTGGCAGCCAGCTACTCTTTCTGCAATCTGTCACTGGGCTGCTGCCTTGCAAAGAAATAGTCTCTTACCTGAGAAGACAGCTAGACCATCCCCATTGTTTTGAAGAGCCTGTGGAAGCTTGGAACTGGGTGGAGGCACTTGGTGTGGTCACATGAATGTTTTTATATCAGTTATCATACTTTCTGAAGTAGCCTTAAGATAAGTAATGACATCAGTGGACTAGCAGAGCTACAAACCTGTCAAGCACTTGGGAGAAGCATGGGAGATGCTTCCTGTTTTAGACTGAGACCTTTTGAGACTGCAAGTGGGATCTGTCTGAAACAACAAACAAGAAGAACTTGAAAGATGGTGCAATTATGCCCACAAACTTGAAGACTTTTTTTGTTTGTCTTTGGCCAAATGGTTAGACAGTTTGCAATATGTCTGTGAATGATGAAGTGCTTGGAAAGTCGTTGCTGACCTCTTTCAAGTCTCCAAAAATGAGCGAAGGAGTTACCTCTGTAGATGCTCTGTAGAGTTACCTCTGAAGGCCTCCAGGACATCCCAATAATCCACCTCCAGCAGGAATAGTGACCCTCAGCGAAGTACACTGTATTTGGCCTTTCTGTGATGGAAAATCAAACACTCTGTCAGCCCTGCTGACTTCTGCAGTTAACCCAGTGCTTCCTAGATGGTAGTGTTTTGGGTTTTTTGTGGTTTGTTTTTTTTTTTTCCCCTGAAATATGTTGCCATTATGCATGTCTGTGATAAAATCTATTACCCTTGACTGGTCAAGTGGTCCTCTCTGATTCTCTGTACAGATGTACCGTGACATTGAACCACCAGGTACTGAAGGTGCAGTGCTCAGATACTAGAATGGCAGGGAACTTAAATATCTAGAAAGATCCCTGACAAATGATACGCTCTGCAGACAAACCTCTGCCAAATTCTATTCAAATAGCAAAGGGATAATGTGAATATGACTCTAATGAAGGAAGGCTAGAGTTGCCATAATGCATGCAGGTGCAATTGCTCCAAATCTCTCTTAAAATCCATTTTCCTGCCAGTGCTCATTCTTCCTTTAAACAGAAGTTAATACTCTGCTGACATTACTGAACTCCATCATGCTCATTATCTCAGGCTAGCATTTAGATCAGGTTTTTGGAGGTGAAAGACCAATTCATTAACTCTATTGTGTCACTCAATGACTTCCTGTGGAGAGATCATAAGTCAGATGGGGGTGTCACTACTGGAAGATAAAAGACAGCTATAAAGTAGGAAGACAATTGGTATAATTCACAAAAATGAGCGAAAAAATTACTCTATAGCCTTTAATTTCTATTCATAATTCAGGTTTTAAGTATGTTATTTAGATAACAGTGCATCTGAGGGATTTTTTTTATGAGTTTCAGATATGGAATGGAAGAGGTTATTGGTTGGTTATTTGTTTTTGGTTTAAAGAAAATAATTAATATAGGTAACAAGTAACACAGTAATCCCTGTTCAAAAAAAAAAATAAAAAATGGGTGCTTTAAAGCCAGACGTGTTGAAATGCCCACATACATTAATTTGTCTTGGCTTAAAGGGCAAAAAAAAAAAAAAAAGTGTTTGGGAAATTCTTACTTTCTCAGAAAGAAAATATTATGAAATTGTTTTAACTGTTGATAAAGGAAGAAATGGCTGCCAGGAATCAAAATCTACCTATTTAATTAAAATAAAATCTCCAATCTGTTTCTTAAAGTTAATGTTTACTTTCAGAATACTCTCTGTAGTATTCTGAAATAATTTTTCTCTCTGAAAGAAAGAAAAATTCTCTCTGAAAGAATTTTCTCAGACTTTTATATAGAAAGTAGTTTCCTACTGCTACTAATGACTCAACATGAGGTTTCTTAGTTTGCACGTGGGAAGTAAACAAGCAAAAAATACTTTTTGTGCTTATAATTGAGTTTTTCATAGAAAATTTTCAAATATGAGCTTGTATCAGTGAAATTAACAACTACTTAATGTGAAGAAGCAGTGTCAAATAAGGAACGGCTTTGCCACAGAGCTCTGGAGCCTCTATTCAGCTTCCCTCTACCTGTTGCTCAATAAAAGTGTGGGAGATCATAGAATCATGAATGGTTTGGGTTGGAAGGGACCTTAAAGATCATGTGGTTCCAATCCCCTTGCCACTGGCAGGGACACACTCCACTAGACCAGGTTGCTCAGAGCCCCATCCAACCTGGCCTTGGATACTCCCAGGTATGGGGCATCCACATCTTCTCTGGGAGAAGCTGGGCAACCTGTTCCAGTGTCTCACCATCCTCACATTAAAGAACTTCTTCCTGAACCTAATCTAAACCGACTCTCTTGCAGTTTAAAGCCATTTCCCCTTCTCTTACTACTACAAGACCTTGTAAAAACTCCGTCTCCAGGTCTCTTGCAGCCTCCCTGCAGGCACTGGAAGGCTGCTCTAAGGTCTGCCAGAGCCTTCTCTTCTCCAGGTTGAAGAACTCCAAACCCCACAGCCGTTCCTTGTAGGAAGATCCTTGGTGCGACTCCCTCCTAGCTAGGCTGTGAGAGGCACTGCAGGAGCTGTGGGGTGGGGATGCAGGAGCGCTGGGGATGCAGGAGGGCTGGGGATGCAGGAGGGAGCGCTGGGGATGCAGGAGCGGTGGGGATGCAGGAGCAGTGGGGATGCAGGAGCGGTGGGGATGCAGGAGGGCTGGGGATGCAGGAGGGAGGGCTGGGGATGCAGGAGCGGTGGGGATGCAGGAGCAGTGGGGATGCAGGAGCGGTGGGGATGCCGGAGGGCTGGGAATGCCGGAGCGGTGGGGATGCCGGAGCGGTGGGGATGAGGCGGGACACGAAGAGCGCCGAGCGGCCGCGGGCGGAGCGCAGCGCTGCTCCCGGCTGCAGTTCCCGGCTCCCGCCGGCAGAGGGCGCGGGGCCGGCACGGCGGCGGCTGCAGCGGCTCCCTGCGGGCGGGAGGGGCTGGCTGCGTCCCTGCCTCGCTGAAACACCGGGAAAGAATCCTTGCAGAACAACGCCGACAGCAAAACACCTCCACGGATCACAGCATGGTCTTGTGCTTCAGTAGCTCTTGGTAAACCCCCTCCTTCAGCTGATGGCACTGGGATTTCCAGCAGGTAACACAAGCCGAGGGCTGGGAGCAAACACGAAACCAGCAGCTGATTATCAGTCACTCATGAAAAGCAACAGCACCACTCTTACAACTCTTAAGGTCTTGAGTTATCCAAAAAAAACCCAAAACCACCCACGACTTGGGAAATCTAAGATCTTCTTCAGTTTCTAATGTCTTCACAGAATGGGTCAGGTTGGAAGGGACCACAGTGGTCCATCAGGTCCAACCTCCCTGCTCAAGCAGGCTCATTCTAGAGCACATGGCACAGGATTGTGTGCAGATGGTTCTTGAGTATGTTCAGTTGAGGGAAACTCCACAACATCTCTGGGCAATCTGTTTCTTTGCACAGTAACTCTCACAGTAAAGAAGTTCTTCCTCACATTCAGGTGGAAATTTCTGAGCATCAGTTTCTGTTCATTGTCTCTTGTCCTATTGCTTGGCATCACTGAGAAGAGCCTGGCTCCATTCTCTTGTCACATTCCCTTCAGATACTTATATATTGATGAGATGCTCAAACCCTCCTATCCCAATTAATCCTGGGATTTGTTTTCCTATTTTTCCCTTCATATGCATTATTGATAAAAATTAGTACAGTTTTCAAGCTGTACATAAAAGTAGAAGTAAGTTTTCCTTTCTCCTAGCTTGTTTGGAAACAGCTACCTTCCCTTCCTCACCCTGCCCCCACTTCAGCTGACTCTCTTTAATGCTAAGCTATTCCTACCTTAAGTGAGAAATCCCTTTCTCAGATCTTTTAAAAATTAAAACCACGGTTGAAAGGAAACATAGAAAAATAGAAACTCTAAAGTGGTATCAATCTTCCTATTATTAACGCAGTTATTTATTGATCAATTTGGTTCCTCTTTATTGTGTTATCTGGGAGCATCCTTTATTCTATTTTTCATCTGGATTGAAGTGCTTTTCACAAAACCTTTCTTTATGTTTCATCCATGTTATCTCTTCTGTCCCCCCTCCCCACACCCTGCAACTTTAAGCTGCACTCATTTGCAATATTTTCTGCTATTAACAGACTGGTTGATTTTTTTTTCATCAGGTAGCAGCTCGGTAATTGGAAACCTAAGAGTCACTTAATATAAAGATCACTGAGAATCATAAACCATTTTCTTCTTGACCTTTTCCACCAAAACATTAGCTTCTGAGTCAGCCTGCTTTGAAGCTACAGAAGCACTACATATTGTTATGTTGGTTTCTGACTTCAAGCAATTCTTTTCTTCCATTTCCTCCTATTTTTAGCATCTGAAGGCTGAAATTTTACAATATGCTATTGCTCTTTTTTTTTTCCCAGGAACAAATGTCAGCACATCAAAAGCTCACCACTTTTAGTATGTGTCACTTGAGATCGCTGAGAAAAAATACTTTGTAAGCCTCCTCATTGAATCATTAACCGTGGGCGCTACTATGAATAGTTTTCACAAAAGTTCTGGGATCAGTTATTTCAGCATCATTTCACTGCTATGTAAAATCCATAAAGACTCTCAACACTGAACAAGGGAACAAAAAAATAAACATTATCCCAAAGGTGAAGAGGTATGCAATCAAAATATTTCTCTTGTATGCAGCTTTTGTATGTGTTTTGGTACATACCTCGTGGTGTTTTTTCTATCAATTACATAGTATTTGCAATGAAAATAACTGTACACACTCACATACGCATATACTTGAGTTGTTCACCTCCTCTCTCTCTGTTCAGATGCCAGTCCTAAATCTTCCAGACCTGAAATGCTTTCTGCAGCAATCGAATCCTCTCACAACCATACAATAATTGTTAATTAGGAAAAGAACTTTGAATCTCTAGGAAAATGGTTCATATCATCTTTCTGATCTATGGTTATCAAGGCGAGGGGATTGTGGGGTCACTGCAAACACATTTGGCAGATACAGACAAAGGCCACAGTAACTCTCCTGTTGCCTTTGGTGTGCTGCCACAGAAATTCACCTTCAGTGCATGCACATAGTTATGTCATGGTCCTATAGCTGTGGCTGTGAACAGGGTCAATCTCCTCATGGCATACACAGCTGCAGCTCCTATACAGCCTTAGCTGCACCAAGTACGTATTAAAGAGCTAGAAGGACTCCTATTTTTTCTTGATAATCAATAATTACCTTTCCTGCCACCTGGCCAGAGGTGTTTACTGAGTGCTCAGAGGCATTCACTGAATTTAATGAATGTCTGGGAGAGGTATGATAAGCAGAAAGACTTCAATACATTTGGCAGGAACAAACAGTACAGGTTTTCCAGAATTCTATTCAATATGCCATTCCTCAAGCCTGTATCTAAAGCAATAAAAAAATCAAATATATTAAACATTTAAAACAGGGCTACTAAATTGCCACCTAGTGGTCTTGTAATGAAGCTAATGTCTCCAGCCTGCTGATCTGGCTGAAAACATGTCAGTGTGAGTTTTGTATTTTTGTCAGGGTCCCGATGTGGGTGTTCACTGATGCCTTGCACATAGTGTGGTTGGAGCAGAGGGATGTCAGGGCACAACTTCCAAGCCAACACAAGACAGGACCATTGGGACTGCTGGGGTACCAGGGGCAGCTTGTACAGGATGTTAAGACACCAAAAGGGAATCTCTGAGCCAGTCAGCCAGCCTGTGCATAGCATAAAAAATGCTGCCAGGTAGGAGCCTTAGTCTATTATCTGTACAACTTGTTAACTTTTCCTTTCTAACAAAACAAACAAACAAACAAAGTAAATAATTTGCTATAAAAGGAAATAAAAGGTTTTCTGACTGTTGGTAAATTAGTTAGGAATTTTGTTCTTCTGAGGCTGAATTAGCTCCAGAGAGATGGTTGTGGCCTTTCAGTACCTACAGGGGGTCTGCAAGAGACTTGGAGAGGCACTTCTTACAAGGACAATGGAATAATAGAAGAAGTGACAACAGCTTTAAACTGAAAGTAGGTTTAGGTGAGGTATCAGGAAAAAAATTCTCTACTGTGAGGGTGGTGAGGCACTGGAACAAGTTGCCCTGAGAAGCTGCTGATGCCCCATCCCTGGAGTGTTCAAGACTGGGCTGGATAGGGCTGTGAGCAACCTGGACTATTGAACGGTGGCAGAGGGGTTGGAAGTAGATGATCTTTAAGGTCCCTTCCAACCCAAACCATTCTATGGTTCTATGATGATTCCAGTGGAGGAAGCACTTTGCTCTGCTGGGGTGTTCTCCCACCTTCTAGTCTCACGCTGCCTGAGCCATTTGTTCATCAGCATGTGCTGTTTACACAAAGCCAAGCAGATGAGTAACAACAAAGAAGCACAAGTGGAACAGTAAGTTTTGCAGTTCTGCTTTTGTGATTAGTCTGCCCAGAAGCGACTAAGAGAGATTAAAAATAATTTGCAACATGATGAACTGCATAAGCAAATTCTCTGGGGATTAATGCATCCTCAATCATTTTACCAATAATCAACTGGGGGAGTGCTGGACTGCATGTTGACAAAGTTGATGTTCACAGGAGGTGGAGGAGGCAGAGGCCTCGTGTTGGGAAGCGTCCTGAAGCGGGGGCTGCTGGCTACATCTCTGGGAGGACACATCAGTTGTTTCACAGATAAGTCAGAGATAAGTCAGTCCATGGCAGCAGAATCCAAATTATTCATCTTCCTCCTCCATCCTGTCACCTGCTGGGACCTAGTACAGTTAGTGGCTGAAGGAGAAACATCATCCCTGAAAGACTGAGAACACTTACTGCACCTTTATTGAGGTCCTGGGTAATAAGGTGTCACATGAATATAGCATTGGTCTGAGGATGCTGCATAAACTGGAAGTTTAACCCTCGCCAAAACACATCCCCTTGCAGATCACTTGCAGATCAATACCTTGATTAAGGTGTTGGCAATCCTCTTGTCTCCTGTCCTCTTGTGATGAACTGAGAGCCTTGCAAAGGTCATTGCTTCCCACAGAATATGAGATGAGATAGGCCAGGAAAACTAGATGAAGAAGAGAAAACATGGCTGGGGCAAAGGGTAGGACTTGGGTAGCAATAAAAATAATCAATTGCTGACATGAATATTGTCTTCCTACACTTCTTATTTTGTGATTAAATTACAACTCACCATACAGAGCACCATATATCGTTCTATTTTTCCTTTCATACCACTTTTGGCCTGGTAGATATTAATCTGGTTTAAAATAATTCTGATTTTTATTTGTGAGCATTTTCCCCATCTTTTTTGTTTCGGTTTGGTTTTTGTTTTGTTTAGTTTTTTGTTTTCCATTCACCTGTAATTCTCTTAATTTTTTTCATATTGTACGTTGTTCTTGTCCAGTAGTGATGGAGGGAAATTTGCACCTTGTTTCTCTTTGTTTCACAGTTTTTATTTGCAGAGTTTTGTTTTAAACAAGTATCTATTGTTACACTAGTGTCTGACCTCACTCCATTAACTTAATCATATTTTAGTCAATGTAGATCTCTGTAGAGTGAATAGCTATCTAAACTGATTTACTTATTTTCTTTTTTTAATTTTTTTTATTTTGTAAGGCCTCAGCTTCCCTCCCTCTAGTTATTATTCCTCTAGTTATTATGGAAGCACAGTAATAGAGGAAGCTGTAAACACACTCTGCACACTGACATACCACTAATCTAAACTACCCAGTATAATAAAAAGGCACTCAATTAAAAGTTAGTTTACTCCTTAATGTACTCTAGGTGATTTGATCTTTAAGGAGTATACAATATAAGGTGCAAGGTAATCAATACAGTACTGTCAGACAAATTGCAGATTTAACTGCATACCTGTTGTCAATAAAATTATCCAGGGACAGAATGCCCTATAAATGCAACCAGCTTTTTCAAAAAATAAATGCTCTGTTCCAAACCTGAGAAGCTGGTAAGCCACAAAATAGAATCCACATGACAATTACTCATTTGAACTTTAATGTGTGCCATGAGTTTCTGTTTCCCCTAACCTTTTCTGAGTTAGTCTCTTCAGGGCTTATTAGGATTGCCTTTGACTAAGGGATTTACCACAAAGTCAATCTGTCACTGTTCTGCTGTCCCAGTAGCTTCCTGAGTTTTCAGATTCTGCTCAAATTGCCATGCCAAATGGCATCCACATAACTCTGGAAGACATGCCTTTGATCTCTGGGGCCTCATGCCTGCCATAGGTAATACTGAATGCCTTCAAATACATCTCTTGACAAGTTTTACACTTTCCAGGTAGTAAGTTCTAGATCCTCCTGTCTTCATCCCCACAAATAACCAGAGTTAATGGCTTGGGAATGTGCTAGATGGATCATTCAGTACAGTACATTTTTTACTTGATTATACATTTACAAAACCACTGAATGCTTTCAGGAGGAAGAACACACCACCCAGTGTTACTGTGCCAGCATGGAATAACTATTCAGTTGCCACATGTAGAGAACATGCAGTGGTGAGAACATACTTGTGTTGGCTCTGAAATGGTGCCCTGTCTGTCTTGTCTTCATCTTATGGGCTATGCAGTTTTTACTCAGTTCAGAGCAGTCAGAATGAACTGGTGCCTCCCCTAAAATACCTCAGATGTGCTGCAAGGTGCAATCTACACTTACTGCTCTGGCAGAGAGCTACCTTAAAACTTTAAAAATTGAAGTACACTCAGGCACTAAAAAATGGACCGTAGTTTTCTCAGCCAGTTGACATATCTCAGGTTAAATGCCAAAATAGGGCCTTCACAGGAATTTCTTTGAGAGATCTTAAAAGACATGAGCAGGGTACTCACAGTAACAGAACAGTTGTGATCTGAAATAAGATTGTTCTCTGAATATATGGAATGGTATTTAGTCAAAGGGATGTAAAAGTTGAAATACCCAGAATGTTGTGAGGTTTTTAAACAATTTTAAATCAAAATTTTGAGTGAAACAAGCTTGACCTTCTACAAAACAAGGGTTGCTCTTATTTATTAACTGTTTATTTTCACTTTGTGTGTGTGTCTGTCACCTCTAGGAATAAACACACTGAAGTCAATTCCCTTCTGCCTTTCTTTATATGGAACTGGTATTTGTAATGAGCCTCCAGTCAGCTCTGTCATGTTAAAATGAACTTTCTGAATCATTGTTGTTCGCCTGATTTCACAATCAGCCCTTTGCAACCCACAACACTGTCACTAACAATCTAACCAAAGGCAAAAATTTCTTTAATGTCTAGATCAGTTTATGTTGAATAATCTCAACACCTTTCAGCAGCAGTAGTATTTAAATACAGCTGGAGTGGAACAAAACAGAATGTCTGAATTTTTAAAAAGCCTCATGCATCCATGCCCCTTTCTTCCTGCTGGAATCGTGTAAGTGTTGGGGGCTCTTTTCCTCCTCTTTTTATGTCTTGCTAATACTTGGTGCTTTGCCTTGGGTGTAAAGGTTGAAAACTTTTAAAATTGACAGTCTTTGCCATAGGAACATTAGAAAGCCAGTAGATTTATAACGCTATACATAAATTCCATATCTAACAACTCGGGTCAAGAAAAGTTATCCACCTGTCTAGCAAGTCTGTTATCATTTTGACAGATAAAGCAAAAAATCTACTGTCTTTTGGAAGTCCATTTCCAAATCATGTATTTTTCTTTACTATTTCCATGACTATTTCTAGTTACAGTTTTTCAAAGAGAGACAGTATGAGGTAGATAGGCTTGGAGGGGATTGTGGGGGGGAAGACAGGGAAAGAGATTGCCTATATCCATTCTCTATTCATTATCTTTTCAATCATCTTTCCATCTCCAAAAAAAATTAAGATCATCACAAAACACAAGGTAGATTACTCTTCTTCCTATGTGTTTACCTGTTGGGGTGAAGAAAATATTTACACCATCTGGTTCCAATAACTGTGCTAAAAGAAGACTGAAGGATATTCACAACAGGTGATTTTAAGAAAATGTATTAGGTATATAAAACATTAATAAGATTAAAAAGTAATTTAAAAAAAATTCTTATCTCGGGCAGCAACAGAACTGTTCAACTTCTATGCTCCAGGCTGAGATAACTTTGAAAAAATGCTGAAGACAGGCCCTTGTGCTTATTACCAGGATAAATTCTTTCTTTGCTATTTAGTCCTCTGTGTGCAATAAAGATACACAGGACTAAATTCTGAATAAGATACGAGTTTTATTTCTAGTCCTATGGTAGAACAATTCAGAGTACAATCTGACTTTAACTCTGCTTCAGCCTTAGCAGGATTCTTACCTCTTCCAAGGGTATTGCCGCTCGCTCACGGCAGGGGTGCAGGAGCTTTGTAGCTCTTTGAAGCAGCTCTGAATAAAGCCTCACCACTAACCTCAGCCACTTGCCAAAAGTTATCACAACTGCAGGGCGCTGGAAAAGTTCTGTCACTGAGCTACAAAGAGAGGCTGCGCATCCAACTGATAATTCCCATTTTTCCAGTACTTTGACTTGCCATAAAGCTTGTGCACCACCAGAGGGCATTCCATGCCTCAATAAAATGCAGATCGGTAAACAAATGGAAAGCGAGGGGAAATTATTCCTCCAGTCTTCTTAGGATATTGGACATTTCATATTACTAATCAAAAGCTTACTGCAAGCTGAACTATTCCAAGCACAGCATCTATCAGGTATTTCTCAACTGCTCTTTCATTCCAGTAGCTCCTTTACTGGGAAAAATAGTAAATTAATTAATTCTCACTTGTAAACAAAAAAGGACAATAAACGATTAGAATTGAAGATATATTTTCCCTTCAAAACAGATGAATATGAGGAAAAACTTAAGAGAATTTTGATTTTTCACCTATTAATTGCATAGTTTTAGGTTTCATTTCTCCTAGTGCTTAGCTAACACACTACAGGCTTTTTCTACATAGTGAGCCATGTGTTTATGTGGATTTTGCTTTACTAGCATCAAGTAATACTGAATTTCATCAGCTGAGGAGCCAGCCTTTTGAGTATCATTAGTTATAGAAATATGGCACAGCTGGAAGTACATTTGTCCTTTAAAGATTTTATTAGAAAAATATGCTTTCATTTTACAAGTCTGCAATCTTGTATAAGGATTCTGAACATTTTTTTCCATCTCAAAGAGCTTAACATGTAGACAGCCTCTAAATTGATACCTATAAATTTTGATTTTCTATAAATCAAGCAAAATGAATACTGTCACTAAAACGGAAAGAAAATGACCATGGAAAAGACAAAGAAAACAGCATTTCTCATACTTCTGTGCAGCTTTTCATTGCAATTGCCTTAATGTTTGCATTTTTTTTTCAAAGTCTGATAATTTTAACAGCACTTGTAATGATCCCTTAGCTTCACACATGAAAACAACTTTACTGTTCATCTCGAGATTCAAAACTAAGTTAGCTCACAAACTCTTTTTTACCAAGTAATGACTTGCTACTTCATAATACTATTGCATTTCTGTTCTTCAGGTAGAAACAGGGTCTTCAGGGAAAGCAATACAACAGAAGACTTCACATATTAATGTAGCAATGCATAATTATATGTTTTATATGTTAACAGATACTCTAATAGCCACTTCTTCAGTGTAGCATACTAGCAATTTTCTAGACTGTTCTTGAAAACAAAAAGAAATGTGAGTAAACAATCTTTTTTTAAAATTCAACCTATCAGACAAAGTTTGGAACCATCTAATAGATTTTTCTGAAATGCAATAAAATGAAAGATTATTGAATAAACTATGTAAAATAATACAATTCTTTTTACAAAAATACAGAATTATCATTGAGGTCATTGATTAAACTTTGTTACGTAAGAAAAGACAAAATAAAATGTAGGTAAGTCATCAAATAGTAAAAACAGAAAGTATTTTCTTCGGCAGAACACTTATTTTTACACAAGGACATAAAGAATATAGCAGTCAATGATCTTCATATTATGCAAAGCATCCAGGTTTTCAGGTTTGTAGATGAGTGCCTAACTTTAGATGTCAGAATGTAAACATGGTAATTATTTGTGTGTTTACAAGGCGGGGATGTGCAGTGACTTATAACTATTCCTCGGATAGCAGAAGCCCATTGGATCATTTTCAAGGTGATTTTCAGACTATCATTACAGAGTAGGATGCATTCACTTGCCTGTTCATCCAGTGTGAGTTCGCTTCCTTACTTGAATACTGGCACAGCCAATTACTGGCTTATAATAATATATCAGAATTCTACAATTTGAAAGTACAATGTTTACATCTAAGTACAGTCCTAAAATTAAAATGTTATTTCATTCTGCTTCAGTGGATCAGAGGGAAAATGCCTTTCCAAGAGAAGGATAAATGCCCAGAGGCATGTACACAAATGACTCACTGACACTTTCTGTACATTTTCCTTCTGGTTGTTTCAGAACTCAGCAAGACACTTTGTTGGTCACAGATGAGAGAAGTCCTTGTCCAGCTAAGCCTAAAATGATCTCAACTTTTGGCATCACCTAGGCTGCTCTATGAACAGGAAGGACTGTGCTAGGAAGCAAAGGCTAATTTGTCTGGAAAGCAGATGTTCTGACAGGCAAAATATATATTAATTGGAAACTATGGGGCAATATTAATTCAAACTCTAAGGTTAATAAGGACAGTATTTGAGATGTGAAAGTCTCTTAACACAAGTAAAAAGTGCTTTGAGTTTAAGAACACTGTGATTTCTACCCACAAAGCCCGTAAGTCACTGAACTAGAGCTTGGCTCAAAGCCCATTTCTGGATATGGGCCCTGCAGTCCCTTGCTATGGTGCTATAAAAACTTATGCAGGTGCTCTGAAATTCGAGCTATCAAAGTCAAGGAGACTGCTCTCAGGCATTTAAAAAAACCCTCTTCTGCTTCATGTTGGAAGCAATGGGTGGCAGAAATCTTTCAAAATACCTTATATTTCTCAGTATTTTTGCTGACACTTTTTTTAAAATGCCAGCTGTATATCACAAACACAGTGTAACCCAGCTGGCATGCAAAGAGGTTAATTTGCCTCATGTGAGCCAGACATTCTTATGTAAAAACTTCTGCAGAAACTATAAAGAAAGATTATGTATGCATCCATATCTTAAGCAGTAATTAACTTACTGAAAAGTTAATTACTCTCCAGCCAAAAGGTTGGCTTTCAATAAAAGTTTTGAATCGTTGTGGTTACTACATGCTTACTGGATCTATCATTTATGAATGTGTTTGGGGTGGCTTTGTTTGTCTTTCATTTAACACTTTTTCTTTCTTTTTGATAAACAATATATAGAAAGGACTTGCTAAGAGTCATCCCAGATTACAGCAGAGCCTGGAAAAAAGAGAAATTTAGCCTCGATGACAAGGGAAAAAATATGTTGCCCCTAACACTGGTGCAAAGAATAAAAAGTGCAGATCAATGCCAGCAGGTGGAGGGAGTCAAAAAAAAAAGAGCAAGACAAATGGAAGTCCCTTGCATGGTCAAGGAAAAGACGCCTCTGCATCAACTTGTAAACAAGCACTTTAATCATGTTTGCTATTTCATTAGCATTTGAACAATTCAGATTGAAATATGAAAGATGGTTTTATCTCCCTTCTCTTTTATGCAGGCCCTGGACAGCTTTAAGCAAAGCACTTGTCATATGAATGATGAGGATAACAATAACATTTCTCTGTCTCAAAGGGCTGGTTATGAAAATAAATTAGATGCTCAGATGTTATAGTAATGCATCCCAGTAAATTAAAAAGAATTTTCAAAACAAAATAACCACATTCACATTATTTTTAGATACCTCAACTTCAAAACTTTCTTTTTTGAAATCATAAGATGTTTGTATGTAAGCAAGGAATATCTGGATGGTTAACCCCAGAAATGTGAAGAACACTTATTGGGAAATACTTCAGCTAGTTGACAGCGGAATAGATAAAGAGGAGACTATTAAATTAATAAATGACCTACACTACAGCTTTGTACATGCAGTTTTGCAGCTGGAGGAGAAGTGACTGCTAGAATGCTTAGTTTGGTGTCTTCAAAATGTCTACAGTGAGGCTCTGGTTTGAAAAGTGATTCTGTAAAAATAGCACTTCCTACTCAGCAGATCTGTTCTTGTATGCTTTAGTGGGGAGAGAGTGAAAAAAAAAAAAAGAAAAAATACCACTGCATGTCTTCACTGCTGAGCCACCATATCTCTGGGGGGGAAAAGAAACTGCATTATACTCTAGTTTACGCAACTTCATCAAAATCACCAATTTAAAGCTATAATGTACCTAAGCAAAACCCATCATTTCAAAATTGTGCCCTTTGAAATCAGACCTGCATAACCTCATTACCTTCAGCTGAATGGAAATGAATGAAACGAAAGGAAATAAACCCTTCAGATTGAAAAATCATGATTGGATTTCCTCCAGCTTCCTACCATCACCCAAACTAATCAAGCTATTTTCTCCCCAGGTGGAAAATGAAAAGAAAGAGAGAGGTGATGATGATTCTTTTTTTAAATATTTGGCAGGTAATCTCAGAGCATGAAGCCCATATAAGTTTCAAGAGGTTACGTGAGGACTACAGAAGGCTAATACTATGATAACAGCTGCTAGCACAGGGATGTAAGCAATGAAAAAACCAGATTCATGCAGTTTGGCCAGCCTGTTTCCAGGGTTGTCAGACTCCTAAGTGATGGAGTGGACTTTGCCACTATCAGCTGCTTCCAAAGGATCAATATATCACAGCAAATGTTCCTCTTTAAGCTTTTCAAAAGAAGTCTTCTTTGTCAGTGTGATTTTTTTTCCTAAAGAAGAGCAGACGAAGAGGCTCTTGTAAAAAGAAAAAAAAAAGTGAAATTCGGAACACGGGAAAATACATATTTAGTATCTGTCTAGAGATTTGAAAGGATACTTTGATCATTCTTGCCAATTACATACCTGTTAGAGACAAGTATATTTACATATTTAATATTCAGCTAATCTCCAAAAACTTTGATCAAAAAGACATGCCATTTATCCTCAAACAACTGTGCCAAAATTTCATCTCTAGATAGCCTAATGTGTGAAGTGATGAATTTGTTTTCAAGTCTTTTACAGAATGCCTTCCATTTTTCACTTCAGATTAAAACACCTACCCTTTTAACAAGTGTACTGCCTCTCCTGAACACTATCTTTAAATATAAAAGAAATCATACCACAATGGTTCCCTCAGGGTTTTGCCTTTTGACATTTCTCTACTTAGAAAACATCTCAGAAAGAAAACTAATGGCATTATGCTTGCAGACACAATCCTTTTATAAATGAACAGAAATGTCTACATATTTCTTCTCATCTGTGACACATTTTAGTGTGCCTTATAGACACAGATCCTGGGTGACCTTCACTAAGTCCCTGGACAAGAAGCTTGACTAGCTCTAGAACTGCAAGTTCTGAGTGTGGGCTTGTGCTCGCGTGGAAAATGGAAAGATTACTGCCTAAGTTTGCAGAAAACCCCCCACATCAATTCTCACAGAAGACAGTCCAGCAGAAGAGGTTTTGCAACACACTCTGGATGCAGGTCTGTTACATTAGATGTAGATATAACATATCCATATAAAAAGTGCCATTTTTTCTTTTATTAAATTGTGTTCTTATAGAATGCATGCTTTCCAAGCAATGTCTAAGCTTTTAATTATTTTCTTCTTTGTACCAAGATTTCTCCTATATCCCTTAAAACATTCCTTTCCCATAATAAGAATCCTCCCAAGAGTGCTTTATTCAACAGAGATAGATGCAAATGCAACATCACAATTCCTTTATTGATTAAGAATGCAGCATTTGCTTTGAACCTCAGACTAGATCTTGGAGATGTTTCAAGCATGGTCTACATGTTCACTGAAGTACCAGGCATTCCTCTCCTTACAGTGCCAAGCATTTTAACAGTAGAGTTTTAAGACCTCCAGCAAGCAAGATGTACAGTCTGCTAACAAAACTGTAATATATCTGGAGCCAGTGCCAGAAGAGCACTACTTGTTTACAGTCCTAAAATTGAACTACCATGACACAGTCTCTCATGAAAAAATAAGTTAAAAAAAGATTTTATTTTCAAGTCCTACCAGAAATTACTCTAGTATTTAATCAGAATATTCCCTAATGTTGCTGCTTTGGGGAGCAAGTGTAGGAATGAAGCTTTGTAGGGAGGGAGCTCTGATCTGTCACACTGTGGGAGGCTGGGGTCCACTCTGGCAGTGTGCATCACTAGTGGCATTTGGGGCTTGAAGGAAGAACTGATTTTGTACAATTGTTTTCAGGGTTCAACGTGCAACTGGACAGACTTAATTTAAGCATGGACTGCAGAACTTGCTAACCTACAAGATGAAAAATAGGCAATAAGAATATGGGAGAAAAACATTTTATTATAGAAGAAATTATCTTTCATAGAGTGTAGCAACCTTTTTATCCTCATCTACCACAGAAATATTTTGGAAGTCATAGGGCATTTTTTGTACCAATGATTAGATCAGTAAACAGTAGAGCCTCCTACAAGGATATAAATAATAGTCTTAAAAATTTACAAAGATAAAATTAAATAGCCTTTAGCAAGAACACTGTTTTTCTTTCCCCATCACTAGATATGTTACTGTTTTTCCCTTTGCTCATAAGACTCATTTTCTTTGCAAAAGTTTTTTCTACCTGGGACAAATTTGTAGAAACTGATTTACTGAGAAGAATTCTGACACTTTCCTGGCAACTTCCAGTGATGCTGGTGAAAACAGCTAAATTTTGCTGCAGAAGAAAACTGAAAAAACTCAGGAAAACAGCTTTTGAACTCATCCAAATATGATCTCCCTAAAGAAAAATCTAAATAGAAATGTCAGGACTATAATTTCTTACTCACTTCAGGAACCCCCTTTGGTATACTGGCTATACAGCTTAATATTAAGGCTGCTTTTTGTTTAGTTGGGTTTTTTCCCCCACAGGAAAAAAACCAAAAAAACCAACACTGTAAGACTTATTTTTCTTGTAAAGCTGCCTAGACTGGTTATCTATCACACAATTTTGCCAGGAGACTGTTTTGCTTCTAGCAATTTCACCTTGAAGTCTATAAAATCTGGTAAGATCCACCAAAGAATAAAAAACCATAAATGATTGGTATCCCCGTTTTGCCCAACTCCCCATAATCAGACAAAAGCAAGTGAAAGCGGGCCCTAAGAAATGCCAAGAGCTCTGTCCCTGCATGCCATGAATCAGAAATCACTCTCCTTCACCTTGTGAAAAATGTAAGGCTTGTACTGCAAAAGCTACCAGAGGACACTACCAGTATTTCGGGTTCCCTACAACAGCAGGAAACTTGTTCTGCTTAAGAACTACAACCTAGGTATTTCTCATATATAATGACACCTTGGGTTTTGTTTTGGTAAGAACTCCAGCCATGAGAAGAAAATCCATAAGAAATTTGCATCCAAGCAAGCAGCATGACAGGGACTTAAAACTGTGTATCCCTGACAAAACTCATCATCAGTGCAATGCTTTTTATATCCCCTGTCTTGGTAGTTAATTTCTTAAATAAACTTTAGAAGCCTCTAATTTAAATTCTTCATGGATATAACCTGTTAAAGGTGCTTCAGATGACAACTTAATAAAGGCTGATCTTGTGAAAACAGAACAGAACAAGATGACAAGAAATTAGAGTGCTATTCTTGGTTTTCCTTATTTTTTTCTAGTTCTGAAAACTTTGTTTAACCTTATTGTACTTCACTGTACTCAAAGGCTAATGATACATGCCTATTCTACAGAGAACTGGGAAAATAATTATCTTTACATTTCAAAGCTATGGGAATGAAAAATATCATTACTTCACTGTTATTTAATTGTATTAAAAATTATCCTTCAACTTCCATTAAAGTCTTCGGTATTTAATATAACAAGAGAGAGCAGAAGTAATGAATACCATAGTCCCTTATTTTCTCTACGGGTAAAGGTATTTAAATGAATCAATTGGCAAATCCAAGTCTTTTTAGAGAAACAGAGCCTATCTTCTGTCTAAAGGAGGAAGAACCCCTATCAAACTCGTATCACCAGTTTAGTTTAGGTTCTTCACAGGCATTTGGTAGTGTTTCAGGTCTGGGAGCTGTTGGTTTCTGTGAATATTACATTGCTGCTCTAGTAATTACACTGCAAAAAAAAAAAAATCTAAAAATTATCTAAGAAATCAAGCTCTCTGGTGTTAATGTTCCAGAAGGGAAGAGAACAATAGCAGGAAGCTGACTAAGCACAAATATCTATATAGAATTTTAATAAAATTTCCTCAATATGATGCTGACTTTAATAAGGTATTTCAGAGAATTTCCTGTCAAATAGAAATCTTATTTTATTACAGATCCAAAGGCTCAGTCACTGAAAATTAGTAACAATTATTAATGCCACATAAATTCTCCCTTCTTTTGTGCTAACCAATGACTATATTTCTGAAAAGAAGTCTTGCAAAATCACAAGGTCTCAACAGAAAGTTGACTACAACAGTGAGGTCAGAAGCTAAATGATCTATTAAAAGGGAACATTCTGATAGCTGAACTACATAGGTGAGATGCAGTAATAAACCCATGTAAAGACATCCCCTGTTCCCAAAGATTTTACACTGTTTTAGGCAGAGAAATAGTTAATATATTTTGGATGTTATTGTACTTTGCAATAACACCATCTTTGGGTGCTACTGACCCCGTGACTATTGGGGGAAAAAAAAAGTGTGCTGGAATAACCCTAAGAATATTTAGAGTTGTTTAAATAGTAACAATCAAGAAAGAAATTTATCAGAGTTAATTTTGTATTTTTTAAATTGATATTTAAAGTTTTTATGGCTTTGGATAAAGTGTAGGTATTGAGTATGTTGGTTTGAAATTTTTGAAGCTGATTATAGCAGGTCAGATTTATATCTTAGCATGCTGAAAGGTTTACATCATGACTCACTGAGAAGGTAACATTATTCAAATGCTGTGTCTTTATGTGTTTCCATGTAGTTTTTTTTCTCCTATGAAATGAAGAGTGTATTTCCTCCTCTAACTATAAAAGTCTTCAGACATTAGTCACCCGCAGCTCTGAGTCACAAAACAAGTATTTATTACAGTCTGGACTCTCAGTATCTGACTGTGTTTTGATTCCCCAGTTCTGATTGCAATGAATGGTGTCACTCTTCTGTAACAGCTAAATTACTTTTAAATTGCCACACAAACACTACAACCATATACTTAGTTTGTCTTTGTTGTGGAAAACTAATTAACATGTGACAAAATAAATTCTAATGTTTGAAGGGGGTCAGTGAATGAATTAAATGAGAGGTCTGTAAGACTTCTCTTACATTTAAACACCAGAATAAAGATGAGTTACTGTTATTGTCTGAAATGATCCTTGGCTGCAGGTGGAAAGTCAGACAAAAGAAAGGTAGTACATTGACTTTATTAATGTCAGTGATAGTGCAGATGATACCAAATGAAAGACAATGAAAAAAGCCTCAGGGTCAC
Source organism: Monarcha castaneiventris obscurior (assembly GCA_026261815.1). Lineage (NCBI taxonomy): Eukaryota > Metazoa > Chordata > Aves > Passeriformes > Monarchidae > Monarcha > Monarcha castaneiventris. The sequence continues at coordinate 8,013,946 of JAMPIT010000379.1, read as the reverse complement.
TTGGCTAAATGAACTTGTAACAGCAGCATGCCCACAATACATGAGAAACTGAAGGAGCTCTGACAGTCAAGGTCTAGAGCACCCCAGAGTTCCAAGTAGAGAATTTCACAGAACTTTTTAAGTATCTGGGGAAAAGTAGGATTAAGCACTCAAAAGCTCATTCTGTGGCATAACAGAGAAGAAAAAATCCTAAACTAGAATCCAAGGAAGTGCGACATTTGTAAAATTATTCAGAAAAACTCTTAGGTATCTAGGATGCATTTTCCATTGTGGCTTTCTAAAATCTGTGTCTTGTGAATTATTCCAGAAAATAAGATGCTTCTACTCTTTCCTTGTCACAGCTGAGGTTGGGGAAACTACTGTTATTTCTTTTTCTTGTATATTCTAGAACTCCATCTAAAGATTCTGGCAACTTTTAGAAGGCCAAATACTATCATAAAAGATATGAAGAGTTATGCAATAGCCTTCATCTAATTCTTTTAATGTTAAAAGACACGTATGAACAAAATGGAGCAAGATTAAATAGCCTGAGTTCTGCAGGGTGTTTTTGTTTTGCCATTGTATGTATGGTATACCTATTTTTTTAATATATCTATGGAATTTTACTCTTAATACAGAAGTATTTGAAGAATCCCCATGAACCCAGTTGGATACCAAATAATTTCATTTGTCACACAAGTCTGACCTATGTGGTTATTTACAGGCTGAGTAGTGCCTAATGACTTCTATTGCTCTAGAGACTTAAATAATTTGGATGTAATTCTATTCATAGGTCTTTATTAATAACTTTGTGTACATTATGTGTTCAGTTCTCTATTATATGCCAAAAATACAAGTAGTTTTATTCAGGTGAAAGAAAAAGCACCATTTCTTTTCACCAAATGCGTAAGGTTGGAAAGGACCACTGGAGGTCATTTGGTCCAGCCTCCCAGCTCAAGCAGGGCCCTCTAGACCATGTTACTTAGGCTTGTGTCCAGACAGCTTTTGAGTATCTCCAGAGAAGGAGATTCCACAACCTCTCTGGGCAGCCTGCTCCTTTCTACACTTTTTTCACAGAAAGAAAAGTTCTTGAGCTTCATTTTCTATTCTACAGCATCAACCTTCTTTTCAGAGAATGGAAGTTTCAAATCAGCAAAGTTCTGAAATTACAACTACTTAGAAACCAAAGTGAGATGTTGTTGAAATTCTTTTATTTCGCTTTGTTTCCAGCCTCTTGCGTGTTCTTGTACTCAGAGTTTGGATTGAAAGGCAGGAGATGTGTTGTTCTTCTAATCTGATTATTATTTCCTTATCTATGGTACAGCTGCATGGAGTGTGCTTCTTTGATGACAAGGTGGGAAATGGCTCCAAGTTCTTACTTTCAAGTCCATTTTAAGTCCAGTTTACTCAATTACCAAATGCCATGTAGGTTGTTTTTACTTATAATCCAGTAATTAACTATTCGTGAACTGCACTGTGGGATTTTTGACCCAGTAACAGACCACTCAGATTTGTGAAGAAGAAAGAAGTAAAAAACACACACCCAAAATCCTCCATTTTGTTACATGCATATACATTACATTACAATATACATTACTATATCCCATAAACCTAAAACCCAGGATTCCAACAAGACTTAAATATAAACTTTCTTCATTGACCTAAGCTGATGCTGGCCCAATCTAAATATGCATGTTTACCTGCCACTGCTACATTTACCTGTGATCTAGAGTATGCTTTGAGTTCTACTTTTTCAATAGGAAATGGTTATGTGAAGCACTGAAGCACCCAAAAGTTACCTAGGTACAGACTTTAAAAACAGGAAGTCCAACAGAGATAATTAGTGAGCATTCTTTAACAATAGCACATTGCTACCTATACACCGTAAAATACTTCTGTGGTTGCAGATTCCAATTAATTATACACTAGAAATGCAAAAAAGCACATCAGCTAAATCCAGTTCATACCTTGGGGGAGGAAAATGAGGTTGGTATTATCACTGTCTTTTTACCTGCTTCAATAGCAGGCTCTCAAGTCATTCAGAGGCAAACTTAGCATGTAACACAAAGAACTGTGTTCTTTTTCTTTAATATACTGAGTTTTCAATTTTTCCAGAACCAGATTCTGCCACTATTACAATATAGAGTATACGGTTAGCAGAAAACTGTTTTATTAGCAAAATACTGTTCTTACATGGGGTCCCCTGAAGATTTTCTTGCCACTGAAAGGCTCAACACACGCTCAAGAAGGAAGGCTATGTAAGGTATATCCTCACACTTGTGTGTTGCCCCGTTGATTTCAGGCTGTTACTTTACTTGAGAAGACATAAATTTTAGCAGAGTAATTTTCACACTGTCTCATGTTTTTTCAAGGCTTTTTTTTTTTTTCTTTTCATGTAATTGTATGAAAAAATAGAGATTGGGTAATACAGTTAAAGGCATATAACTCCTATGAAGATTTATAGTTTTTTATTGCCAAATAGTTGATTATTTAGCTTTTTTACTTCTTTAGGTTAGTAGAAAATTGAGAATTGCCAAGAATCAAGATGAAACAAACATAGCAACATATTATGGTTTGGGTTGGAAGGGAACTTAGAAATCACTTAGTCCAACTTCCCTGCCATGGGCAGACACACTTCCCACTAAACCAGGTTACTCAGTGCCCCATCCATCATGGCCCTGAACAGTTCAGGGCATCCACAGCTTCTCTGGGCAACTTCTTCCAGTGTCTCACCATGATACAATCTTTCACATGATTTAAAGGGTGGAGATTTAGGCACTCACTTTTGGAGTACAGAATGTTCAGTCCTGTAGCTGCATGCAAGAATGAGTTGGCTTTAACAAGATCTTCCACTATTATCAGCATGCACTAAGGAGGAAACATTGGCCTTCAGCATTTGCTCAAGGCTTAGCACAAACTTACTCATCCTTGTTTTGCATATGAAGATATATGCATTAGGCCAAATTAAAAAATGAGAGAGATCACAAACCTATTTCTTATCACAACAGTAAGACATAATTTTTACAAGAGACCAAATGCTTACCTAAGGCTGCTGAAGCTACCAGAAGCTTTTTAACTTGGCATACCTTAAACATGACAAATCAGTACAATCTTAATATGGTTATTACACCCTGTAATTATGTATTCACTGCAAATTTTGGCCTGCCAAGTTATGTCATTTAAGAGCTCCATTTGGGCTTGATTAGTTGAAAAGCTCAACATCATGGTCGAGTGCACCAAGAGGCTGTAATGGTCCTGATGAGAATACACTCACAAGCCCTGCCCATGGCCTGAGAAGATTCATTTGGCCTCAGGTTGCTCTATGCTATAGGTGTTACCTACCATCCCCATCCCCATCCCCACATGGTTGTTCTGGCTTGTTGCCTTGCTTTTGCTCTATGATCTCTCCATAAACTCCACTGCTATTACCACTTTCCTTTACTTCTCCAGCTCAGGTGTGATCAGACTGTGCCTTGGCAACGAGAGCCCTACTCATCCTCTGCTGTGGCTGCTCTCAGCTCTCGGTTCACCTTTAGCCTTGAAGCTCTTCTCTTGCTGCTGGCTGATACTCAGCAGCCACTCTTCCTGTCAAAAGGGAATCTCTCTTAGAAGTGAGGCCCCTGAAAGCATTCAGCATATCATGCAAACAGCTGTGCATGGAGCAGCTCAAATCTACCACTCAATATGAGCATACTCAGTTACAAGATTTGCCTTCAGTATCTTGCATTCTTTTCCCACTCTTTCTTTAGCCACTCCTGCTTTTAAGAACCTTTCCAAAATGTGCTAGCGACTCTTCCTCCAACATGCATATGCACTTGCAGGATGCTTTGCCTGGAATGGGGTAAAACAACTCGAACAATGCCCTATTCACAAAGCTACCAGTGATAAATGAAGAAGGGGGCATCATACTGTTTTTGGTGTTGAATAAAGCTGAAAGCAGTCTGACTCATCAATCCCAAAATTAAGCACCCTGATAGTGAGATGAAGATGTGGTAGGACTGGTAAAGTACCCAGACAAAGGAATAAACAAGTGATACTACCAACAGCTTATCTAACTAACTTAACTAACTATCTAACTAACTAACTGAACTGACATGGCTGGCCTGGAGACATATGACTGACAGTCACTCTATACTATAAAAGCCCAGTCCCAAATTTTAATGGCAGGGTCTTCTAACACATCCCTTCTTGGAGTGTATGTGTGGAGATTCCTCTCGTGAGTGGGTATGTCCCTCAAGGTTACTCCTCCAGGCTGAGCAAAAGAGATTTGCCCACAGTCATTGGTATGGGTGAGTAACATCAATCTCTACTTAGTAATTGCTTTTGCTAGCTTTAATACAACTGCTTTAATGCAATTGCTTCATCATTGTTTTATAATGCACTATATTATAATAGTTGCTATAGCTCCTATACTGTGTAGTAAATCTGATTAAGATCATTTTGTCTAATTATAATAAATCATACATATTTATATTAATATATCTGTTCTTCCATCCTTAATCTTGCAGGACAAAGCTCAGTTACACATACGTAATCCTTTAGACATAAACTGTTGACAAAGTCTGGGGCTAAGATTGGATCCACCCACACCCAGGCTCCTCTCCAAGAAGGAGTTCAGAGAGCAAAGGGGTCCTTTCTGCACTCTCAGAACCCTGTGACTCAACAGGAGGGCTTCTTTAATAAACTTTTATGAAGCTACCACTGCCCACAACAAGGGGTCTAGCTGTGCTTCAATCTATATGGCTTTGTATGAGAATGGCTGAAGGCAGAAAAGATCTTGCCCTTAGTGCTAGGGGAATCAGCTGGAGAAATGGCCAAAGAGAGACTCATGTAGCCAAAAAGGGAAATGTATATTGTTCCTCATAGCCATTGTCAATTAACTGATTTCAGTGATGGTATCTTACGTAGCTAACATCTCAAAAATGTTACCTTTCTCACAACTGCTCCAAGAGCCGGGGGATAAAATGGGAGAATACTCAGGCCATTTAATTCCTTTTACTACCTACCTAAGCCTGTGGTGTACAACTGCAGATGAGGGACTCTAAGAAAGCACTCTAATTAATTGGTTGAGAATAGATCTGCTCTAGAGATACTTTGCAGCTCTCCTAACAATGAAGTTCCATCTAACTTACTAAATAATGTGCTCCTCAGACACAGTTACGAAGTTTCACTTCCAGTGCCCTTGCCATTCACACATATATCAAAGACTTAATAACAGCCAACTACATCATCCAAAAAGGCAAAAACAAGCAAAAAAAAAAAGGTGCTAAACCTCTGCCAATTTGGAGAAAAATAGCAATTGTACTTTTTTTTTAAAGCATCAAGAGTTTGGATGAGGTGAAAAGATTATGTTCTGTTAGAAGACTCTTCAAGAGCAATCTGCATGCTGCATCTTAAGCACAAATCTTTTTGTAAGCCTGTTGGATATAATGTATTATTTGTCCACGTCTCACAAAAATTACTTAAACTGGAGACTATTATGTAATATGAACTTAATTAATTTATTTTTTAGGATCTAAAAAATGTTTCTTTGTCTTTTTGGTAGTCTGTTGATAAATGACGCTTTTATACAATAAAAGGAAGACTAAGTTTATGTCTCTAACAAGTCAATCCTACTGATTAAGAGATTTAAATTCTCTCAGGGGAAAAAAAAATATATATAAACATAACCTTCTCACTTTGCCAAAATATTAAATGTGTTAAAAGTGGAACTAGAAGCATTTTTTGACAAATTTACAACATGCAGATAGCTTCCCTCATCTTTCCTACTTAAAGATAAAAGTTGCATGTAAGAAATAAGAGTACTTGGAGTCTATTAGGCATCTAGTAATCTGTTGATCTTAAAAGCCTCCAAAATGATGGCACATAGGCCAGCTGACTATCAGTAACAGGACTAGTGTACACTGTATACACTAATATGCTACAGTGTTATTATTGGCCTATTATCAGGCCAAATACAGAAGAGAGGCTCCACAAGTTAAATTTTAATTCATACAAATTAAATTACATATTGTTCCATACGTGATTAACAAAAATCAGGCAAAAATAAAGTGAAAACATTTATTATTTTCAGAATAATATTTCTGCTGTTTATTTGCTATAAATACAGCAATGTCCCTTAAATATGACTGTGACAATGACTCATTCAAGGGAAGCTCAGAGACTGTCTTTGAAGTATTAACCATGGTGGTATATAATTTTTCTTGGTTTGAAGGACTGTGTTCCTTCTAAAAAAAGAACATTATAAATTTAGAAGAACACCCTATTGATTTAAGAAAAGGATGACATAAAGAGTATGTTGTTGACTCACTGTCAGCTACATCTAGAGACAAATCAACATATTTCCATGGAGAATGTCTCGTGCTTGCAGTTTACAATCAATAAGGAGGACAGAAGTGATAATATATGACACTTTCTGCTTACATATTCATTTTGTATCCTAATATACCTCTGAGACAAGTTACAAATGGTTCAAAGCAGAAAATGCTGAAGGAAGATATTTCTTTTTCCATCACAGGTCATGGAAAAAATAAAAAGTAATATACATGAAATCTAAATAACTGACACTTGCCTTAGTACCAAAGTCTAAAAGATTTTTTTAATATTTGATTGTGGGACTAGATTTTGTATTATGTTGATCGTTATCTTGATGTGCTCAGTTTGTTGTATTGATGAGCAACATTTGGTTAAGCACTCAGCAGTGACTACAGGCCACTGGAACCCTTCTGCTGCTACAACCTCAAGCTTGTTCTTAACAGAGGGAAAAAACAGGAAGGTACACACAGGAAATTGGAAGAGTAACCTGAAGAAGGCCAAACAGCTGATCATGAAAGACACATCCTTAAGACCAATACCTACAGCCACAGATTCCATTTAATTTCTGTCTTCATTTGATTCACTCATCTGCATCTTTAAGTTAAAATTTCGTTTTGTTGTTTTGGCATTTATCTAGTATGTGCTTTCAAGGCCTTAAAATCAGAACGGAGCTCAGCTTATGTTCTGACAACTAAAATACTTCTAGCTCTGCAACATGCTTTGCCCACTGCCAGAAGCTCTCCCAAAAACTGCTGCAGAGGGGCTGACAGTGCTAATCCCACCCTAGCAGAGGATTTCATAGCAAGGGAAAAAAGCCTCATGCACTCTCCCAACCAGCTGTATGCAGGCATATCACTTTTATAGATTATCACTGCTATTCCTGCCTACTCAGGCATCAAAAGAAGATGTTTTTCCTACCACTGTATCCCATTTCTTGTAATAAAGTTGATAAAAGTTGTGACCCCTTAAATGGTATGTGAGAGCTGGGATGCACAGATAGATTACAGGCATCCCAAATAATTATATGTAACTCAAACCCCAATACATTTTATTTGGTGTGCTTCAGAGGAGTATGATTGCGATGCACAGCATTAAAAACACTATTCAATTGCTTAATGAAATCCATGTTTGAGAAAAGCACATTTCAAAATTTACAGCAATGAAAATCTCTACCCCTAAAAACTCCAAATGCCTTAGCAAGGTTACAGTAATAAACTGCCTCTCTGAAGGGGGCTAGAGAGGGGAAAAGGGTAGGCAGATCTCAAAGAAAAAGTAGGAATGCTCAATGAAGTGATCTGGCACATAGACAAGGCCTGTAGTAAATGTTGACTTATTCCTTTTAAAGGTGCTCTTTTCAATCACCTAGCTCTGGAGCTTTGGGAAACGTTGTTCTGATCTAAAGCTCGATTAGCATAGAACCACTTTTACCTAAGACAGGAATGTTGAGTTTGTTTATCCAAACTGCAGACTGACAAGGTCAAAGATGCTATAGACTTGTGTATGTAGCTGTCACCAGTTTTACAGGTGGAACCTCTGAAGTCTGACCTGTCAAAGCAACACTGTATGAATGTGACTAAACTGCTTTCAGAGCCAGGCCACACCTGAAAGAAGTGCAGCTGCACAGCTGCTGGTTCCAGAGGCCCACAACAACAGCCTCTGGATGATGTTTCACCAGGCTGGTGTTTGGCCACTCACTGGGACTGCAGGTCACACCCCGACCAGTCCAGTACAGCTCAGCTACCAGTGCGTTCATCCTGTACATGCAACCTGAAGAGACTCAGCTTGGGCTCAGCACTCTCTGGGGGATGATCCAGTTCCCTTCCTGGGAACCTGACCACTACTTACCACAAATCTTTGGAGCACAATGACTGCTGGGATACAGATGAGAGCTGCAGAAGGTACATTCAAACACCTGGGTGCAAAGACTGCAAAAATAAAACTTCTTAAAAATATGAAAGGTAGGTGAAAAATTAAGGACAAATTCAACTGCTTTCCAAAAGTTATTTAGTTACTTTTTCTTTTGCATTACCTGTGATGTTTCCAACAGTACAGTACTTTTACTCTCTGACATAACACATTAACGCAGGAAGACCAAGCCTGAAAGACAGGGGAAGCCACTGCATCACTTCTCCATTTCAGGCCCTCTTCCTGAAGCTATGCCAGTGGAATGTGTGACACAGCGTGAAGTACGTGCTCACTGTATCCAATTGCCAGAAGTGGTATCCATTGTAGAGAGAAGAGGACAACATCTGAAAACTGTAACTGCTACTTCTCTAGCACATCTTTTTTGTTCTACACCTGTAAAACAATCAATCAAAACCTGTCAGGAAAGAAAACCTACCATAAAGAAAGGAACAAAAAGAAGGCAATGAAAAGAAAAATTAAAAAGACAAAGAAAGAGCTCAGTGCATGAAAGGTAAGTGTCAGGAAGTTATCAATATAAGGGAGTATATAAAATGGATAATAGTAAATCAACTATAGTTTTAAAATACTTGATAATCAAAGATGACACGAAAGTACAGAATGAGATTTGTCTGGGGAAAGAAAATCTAATAAGATTGTAGAAAATAGAGAAAAAATAGTTACATGCAGAATGAATCAGAAAAAAAGCAGAATCAGAAAATGATCATTGCTTCAAAATGACAGTGAGTTATGAATATTTTTTAAAAAGCTGTGTCAACATACAAATGTATGCACCAAAGTGTGAAATAACTAATCAGAAATAGAGATAAGGTGTAAGTCTCTAATATCCTTATCCTTGCATTGAATTTCCAGAGCTAAACAACCAAGTAAAGAAGCTCTTTACTTGGTATGAATAATCCAAACCTTAAGAAATCCTACAAAACATTATACTGTCATAACTTTATTAAAATCAGACTGCATTGCAGATTATAAAAAAATATTTTAAACAGTATAAGAACCACCAAAAGAAAATGGCATATGTCTAAAAATAAATGCTGAAGAAAAATACTTTAATACTTGTTTTGTGTTTTCTGTAGCATTTGAAAATATCTAAAAATGCTTATTCAACAACAGAAAACATAAAGTTGAAACTGATTCAAATCCAGGTACCTTAAATGCGATGATATATAAATGGTTTCCATTAATTAGAGATGTGCAAATGATGTATTATTTGTTAGCTTTATGCCAACAGGATTGCATTCGGGGAACATAATTTGCACTGCTCTATTTTTAAGCTATTGTGATTGTTAACAGGGCCAATATGCTGCTTTAGTCTAAAGGACAACTTTTTTCTACATAAATAAGAAATTAAATATGTCTAATGATACACCTATTCAGTATTTATGACATGATCTTTATCTGAAACAGTTTTAATTACACATTACTTTGTATATCCCATTTTCTGTTGATTATAGTAACAGTTAAGTCTAAATACTTAACCTTAATGACCCCTGGTAGCAAATTTCAAATTTATCTAAAAAATGGCAGTCTTGAGCACTTTTCTGTTAGGTATCTGAATGTCATAACCTTCACCAGAAGCACAGAATGAAGTTTCACTGGAGTCTTCCACACAGTTCAGACTTCATCTGCTTGATCATGAAGAAGTGACAAAGTAGCAGGACAAAATACTGAAAAAGTAAATTATGCTTAAATCTGCAGATAAAATAAAACAACCCCAAACTTGCACAGAATAATAAAGTTTGGGGGGCACTTCGGCCTAGCCCATTGTTTTATGAGGGTGAAAGGATGTTCACTGTGCTTCAGTTAAGAAGTGGGTTTCATTATTTCAATTCCATTCAATTAAGAAGTGGGAAACATGGGTTTTGAACTCAGCAAGCTTTTATGGAGCTTTGATGGGCCTGCCACATAACACTTCAGCTTTTCTGGAGAATATTAACTTACATTCGAATGGAAACAAAGGTTGCCCAAATGATGCACATCTTGAATTTAAAATAATGGGACAATAAATATCTTTCAGATAAAGATGCAGAAGTTACATAATGCATCAGAAAACACATACCTCACTTCATTTTGACAATGGATGGACAGGAGTTAAAACAGATTTGGAGAACTATACATGCTTGAGTAGAATTTTCTGCTGGACCTGAATGCTGAAGCTTCTTTTCAGCTCTGAAAGATGTCAGAATGGCCTTCCTAATTGTATGTCCATGTTCACTGCAAATGGAAAAAAAAAAATACTACCAGTTCAAGCATGGTAATTTACAAAGGAAAAAAAAGCTATCTGAAAAATTCTCTTAAAACTGAATGAGCAAAACATGGCCATAACTCCTGTCCTGACTGAATACTGATTGACACCTTGTCTGACAGGTTATGACTACGTGTTGGTCAGGCACAAGAATATCTAGGATGTGATTAGAGAGAAGTAATCAAAACCAGGAAACCCTCATACATACAAAAGACAGGGAATTATACACACTTATTACATCTAACTAAAAATTCTTAATAGAAACAAGATTTCAATACTCAAAGCCAGCAAAAATTATTTGTTTTCTGATGCAAGGCATATTTCAATGTAAAAACTGAATTTATGTGCTTATTCTCCCTTCTATTTCTCTCACTCAAGGAGCCATCAGTTACATCACTAATAGGGTAGCAATTAGTAGCACTGAATCACTCAGTCCAGCTGACAGGAGACTTATTTCTGAGTCCCAGCCTGACAGAAACTCTCCCCCTCATGTTGCCAATTATCTTCACCTCAGTTGTTGCCATCTACAGCCATTGTTTGCTCCAGGGATTAACTAATCCTGCCCCCCAAGAGAGTAGTACTTACTCCTGGCTTCTTACCAGCTACACTGGTAAGAGAGTTCTTCAACTCTCAAGGCCTTCACTTAGAAATCCTGTTCCACCACTACTCAAACTTTGGCTAAAGCTCAAAACTTTATGCCTCTCAGCTGCATTTCACAAAACGTTCCGTGTTTACAACACTCCAGATTAAATTATCATTGTAAATGTCTACAAGTTATCTAATTAGTTTCATTTTAACATCCACTCTAGATCTTCAGGTTTTCATATCCATTAGCCTGAAATCATTAAATACTACATCTTTTGCCTGATCATTTGCTGAATATGAACTTACTGCTCCTGAAGTGTGAATGTCATCTCTTTTCTGATACTGACCTCAGGCATTTCTCGTTCCTTTCCACAATGAAAACAGATTAGCCAAGTTGCTACAAGTCCTGACACCTGTGTAACTCTTAATTCTCCCAAACACCAGCCAAGCCTACTTTCCCCACTGACTCTCCAAATCTCACATCACTCCTCTCGGCCAAACCAAACATGAGACAATGCCTTAGAAACCTCACATGAGACCAGGGCTCAGAATGACCCAACACCCTCCATCACCTTGGGCTTCAAGCCTGCACTGGGGCCCCCCAGGCTTCCTTAACTTCCGCTTATTCACACCTATTTCCTTCCACAGTACTTCTTCCTTTCCCAAGTTCATAAAATCATATAATATCCTGAGTTGAAAGGGACCCACAAGGATCACTGAAGGCCGACACCCAGCCCTGCAAAGGACGACTTCCAAGAATCACACCATGGGCTTTAAGAGTGTTGTCCAAACACTTATGTCAGGCTTAGTGCCCTAACCACTTCCCTGGGGAGCCTGTTCCAGTTCTCAACAGCCCTCAGGGTGAAGAATCTTTCCCTAATATCCAAACTAAACCTGCACGACATCTTCATGCCTTTCCCACAGACCCTTCACTTACCACTGGAAAGAAGAAACCAAGTGCTTGCCCCTCCACTTCCCATGGAAGCTGCAGACTGCTGGGAGGTCTCCCCCCAGTCTCTTCTCCAGACTGAACAAGCCAAGTGACCTCAGCTGTTCATGTGGCACCCCTTGTAAATCTTTTACCATCTTTACAGCCCTCCTTTAGAAGTTTTCTGACATTTCTAATGATTTCTCTAAGCTTTCCCCGTGATCTCTCTCCCTTCCTGGAGTTTTTCAAACTATCCTTCGGAGTTTCCACAACAAAGCCCAGTGCCCTTCTCTCGGAGCGTGGGGGGAACTTTCCGACCTCCTTTGCGAGAGGCCCTACGGAAGGCTCCTGCAGAGCCGCCGCGTTCCCCGAGAGAGGCGAGACGGCCCCAGGGCGCGGAAGCCCGGGGCGAGCGGAGCTGTTTCGGACGGGCCCCGCGGGCACCTTGCGCCTGGTTTTAAATCCGGGCCTCCGGCGCGGCTGCGTCTCCCCCGCCGCCCACACGCGCTGCCGCCGCCGCTGCTCCCCCCGCGGCTCGGCCCTTCCGCAGGAGAGCGTGGTGCTGCTCTCCATGCTGGGCGGCCCACGGGAGAGAACAGGCCGAGGACACGGCATTTCCAGGGCTTCCTAGCCGCCGGGGAGAAGGAAAAGAGGGAGAGAGCGGGGGGAGTCAGCGCGCGGGGCCCCCGCGGCGCCCAGGCGACCAGTGACGAGCGCCGCGAGCGCCGGCCGCCCATTGGCTGTCGCGGGGGCGCCGGGCGGCCAATCAGGGCCGGGCGCGGAGCAGCGCAGCGCTCGCCCTCGCCCCGCCCCGCCCGGCGACCCCGCGCGCGGGGGGCGGGGTCACGTGACGCTGTGTTTACATCCTCTCAGCTGTCGGGCCCCGCCTCCCCCGTCCTGTCCCGTCCCGTCCCGTCCCGTCCCGTCCCCGGCATCGACACCGCCACCGACACCGGCCGCCGAACCGACCCGCCAGCCCCGGCCCGTGGCCGCCCTCTGCTCCCTCGGCCGTTCGCCCGCGGCCGGCCGCAGCGCTCTCCTGCCTGCAGTTTTCGCCCCCCCGCCCCCGGCGGTGTCGCCGCTGTCGCCCAGCGCAGGGTGCGGGGCCCGCTGCGGAACGGGTGAGTGCTCCGCACTGATGGGGGCGGGCAGAGCCGCGCTCCGGCCGCGCTGTGCGGCGCGGAGGCCCCGTCGGGCGGCCGGGACGGTGGGTTGCGGCGGGGGCGGGGGGAGCGCAGCCCGCTAGCCCCTGCCCTCCGGCCGCTGCCCTGCGCTGGCTCCCCGGGCGCTCCGAGCCCCATTGTCCGCGGGCCCCGCACGCAGGCGCGGGGGAAGGGGGGAGAGGCGGGGCGGTTGTTTTCGTGCAGCCGGGACAGGGCGAGGGCTCGCCTTGGGGAGGGACAGGACGGGCTCTGTGCGTACGCCCTCGGCAGCCCCTTCTTTTTCCTCCTCCTCCTCCTTTGCCCGACCCTCGCCACCCCTCGCGCCGTCTGCGTAATAAATAATCTCTGGCCCAAAAAGGGCTGGGAGGAGGAGAGGTGGTCGGTGTGGCTGCCGCGGGCCTGGGCAGCTGTGAGAGGACGGGGACAAGAGAGAAGGTTCCAGCCTCGATATCCAGGCGGGGGGCGGTGGTACGGGCAAGGTGAGGGCAGCGCACTTCCCCGCTGCGGCTCAGCGCCCTGCCTCCCCCCCATGACGGCTGTGGGTTTGCTTTTTGCCTTTGCGGAGATGCAGTGAGAAGGGGAGCCTGCGTTTTGGGGGTTTCGTTTGGTTGGTTTGGTTGTTTTTTTTTTCGCTGTCGAGTCTTTATAGCCTCAGGGGCTTGTGAAGGCTGCGTCTTCCAGGCCGAGGCATCTTTGGGTGGTGCGTGAAACAACATTTTGTTTTGTTGCAAGAAAAACCCGTGGGCTAATGAAGGGTATTTCTCCATTTGGGAGTGGAGGAGGTGGTACGGCTGCAGCGAGGGGAAGATACTTTGTTTACATAAACAAAGTGCGTGAAATGCGTGATAACTTCTCCCGCAAGCCTGGGTGAGTCGGTCGGTGAGCATTCCTGGCGGCAGCCGCCGGGGGGAAGGAGAAGGCTGCCTCTGCCCCCCGCTTTGCCATAAACGCACATTTTGTTTCTGTTTATATTGTGGCCTCTGTTTTGGCTGGGAGAAGCGTAAGGGGAGGAGCAGGAACTGGCTGCGGGGCTGCCACCTCCTCCTCTCTGTTGTCTCTGTTGTTATCTGCTCGAGGAGGCGTCCTGGGGTCACGTCTGTAGCTGAGCTGCGGTCTGCGGTGTTAATAGGATTCCTCTTGGGCCCCAAACTTCGGGCCGCCTTCTGCAGGGCATGTGCGGGTCTCGTCTGCCCTCCGTCCGCCCTCCTCCCCCCTGCCTCGGCAGTTGTCAGCGGCTCGCACTGAAGTTGCAGGAAGGGGAAGGGAGGGCAGAGGGGGGAAGGAATCTTGGCATTTATTTGATACTCGGTCAGCAGCCTGGGCCTGCTTTGTGCAGCTCTGTCGTTAAAAAAAAAAAAAAAGAAAAAAAGAAAAAAGGAAACAAGCACCTGAGGTGGAAGGGTGAGGGGATGTCTGTTTGAAAACAGGGTCTTTATGAAAGTACTAAACTGCTGCAGTGTGTGGAAAATGCTTGTGTCCTTGCAGTACTTGCCAGTGCCAACGTAGTTAGTGTTCTCCGGGGGGGGCGGGGGGGTGGGGGAGGGGGTGTGTGTATTTTTTTTGCTCTTGTCAAGTAAAAGTCAAGCACAGTTGAACTGCAGACTTTAGTGAGAAAGTAAGGTTTCTTCTCATAAAGAGCAGCAAACTTTGAGACACACACAAAAAATACCCGGAATAAGGCTAGTCAGCACTTCGGCAGATTAATGAAGATACCCAATTCCTCTTGACCGTATGACCTCTGTGTTACAGAGAATGCTTTTTAAGATGCAAGAGACAAAAATCCAGTGCTTAAGAGTTAGTAAATTACAATAAGACGTGGTGAGAATGTCTTTGTAACCTTAATCCATTATGCTTGCAAATTAATCATAATGTGTGATACATTTTTTTCCCTCAACAGGACCATTACTGGGCAGACGATCTCTGGAAGGAATCAGGCTTGGATAAATGGAGCTGTCTTCTACAGAACTCCTGCCTGATTTGTTGGGAAAGTTTGAAAAGTATTTTGGAAGTGTAGGTGGAAAAATGTGTGAAAGATCTATTGGTATTTTAACTGACTTTGGGTGGATAAATATAATGATAGGAATGTAAGAAGTATGTGAGTGAGGTCAGAGAGCCACAATGAGGGCTTTGGAGATGGACACTTAGCCAGATGTTCTTTACAACAGTCAGTGTCCCTCAGAAATGCTAGAAAATACAATTGGATGTTGTTGGGAGGTCTGCAGTGAGGAGAATATAATGAAATCGCAGAAACAGAAAAAAGTATGTAATACTGAACAGTCCTGGATGGCCAGATTTTATCACTGTGCAGGGTTAGGTTCCTTCCCTGCTTAATCTCTCATCTTCATTCCAGAATTCTTGTAAAAATCATCTTGCCTCTCGAATGGGCCTTCTCTGTGGATTTTCTTAATCTAATCTGTGTCATGACTTGCTTTAGATATGTGACTGGCCAGTTTCAGTGTTGCGTATTCTATTTATACATTATTAAGTCTTGCCATTTTTATAATCATAATCTTGGCACTTTGGTGATTTTTATTGCTTAGTCTTCTGTTTGCCTGTCAGTGACTGTCTAAGGTACAGCTCCTTTTGAAGAGGCTTCTGCCTAATAGGAGACCTAAGAATAGGACCTCAGTGTCAGGCATGTATTGTAATTTTCCATGCCTGTGCTGGACCATACCAGACTAGTCACTTGGCTGTGTTTCTGTAAACTTGAAGCACTTTGAGGTGGGAAGTGTGTTTTCTGCAGCTAAAGGTAGGCTTAGGCATGATACCAGTGCAGGTGGAAGTTCTAAAAGAGCATGTTGCCCCATGATGTTTTTTGTTTTAAGCAAACTTAAAAGACATTAGCACAAATGTCTTTTAATGCTAAAAGACATTAGCACAAAATTCCTACTGCAAGACATAGTAGTGCATGGTTCTTGTTTTTTCCCCCCCAGAACCAGGCAATAAAATTTCCCCCGCCATGTCTCAGAAAGGTTTCTGTCAGGTGTTTCAAAAGTTCCCCAGAAAAAATATGTTAAAAGCAATTCTGAAATATTAAGCATTATGGGAATGCTCATGCTAGTCTTAGGTGCATGGAGAGAAACACCTTAGAATACTGTCATTTTTTTCTGGATGAGAAGTGTCTTTACATGTACCTGTTCTTGTCATTTCCTGCTTTGTTCCCATTTTCAGCAGGAATGTCACAGAGATCTGCTGTTCTACCCTGCTGAACTGAAAGTGGTGTTCTGTAGCTGATGATTAATTAGCTCTCTGTGTAAGAAAAGTGCCTTGAAGTCTACAGCACTTGGTACTCTTGAATGCAGACATGGTTTAATATAATCTCATTTATTTTAGCTACTTAGAATGTAAATTCCTCAAAGCAAAAGTGGGTAGAATGTATGTGCAATCATGTTTTGCAAATGAATAATCAGTTATGTGAGTGGCCTAAGGCACTCCAGGAATCTTCCGGTAGGGTCAGAAGTTGGTCTGCGTGCTTCATCCTCTCCAACCAACAAGTGTGGGTTTTTTGGATGAAGAATTCTTTTAATGCATCTGCTTTGCAGAAGGATGATCATGCTGTTCTGCTTCATCATTTATGGAGTTATAGGGACTAAAGTCTGGTAGTTTATGTTAAATATTACGGGTATAATTACATGAGAACATCAGGAAATAACTACTGTGCTCCAGTTCCTTTGGGATCTATTTGTGTGCACTGGATGTTAATGAAAGCCTTCAGGCCTCCTTCATGCAAGCTCTTAAAGCAGTTTCTACTGCTGTGTTAAGAAATTTGGGCTGGACTTTTGGTCCTTGAAGAAAGGATAGAATTTACAGCAGCTTAGGATGTTGAATATAATTTTTTGCAGAACTGGAAAGATAGCTGGCTGGCATTCAGAAGAGTGGTGTTGGTCCTCTGTCCTTTTTGTCCTGGTATGTCATGCCTACTTCATGCTTCAGAATAGTGTTGCAAAGTTGACAGTGATGTTAACTAATCTCAAGGAGCTTGGAATACTGATGGAATATATGTGTGTGCATTCTTGCTGAATCTACTGATCAGAAGCTTATTGGAAGTGTTGAAAGTAAGAAGTAAAAGTAAACCATAAGCTAAGATGTCTTTAAAAATGGCAGTTAGTCCAAAGAAACTTATTTTTGGAAAGAAAAAGGATTGGAAATTGTAGGATTGGACACTGATCTTGAGAACAACTGCAAGGTCTTTATCACTTGTGCATTGTGAATACAATTGGCATGTGACATATTTCTCAATGAATTTTATCAGTCCTTTAAATTGCAGTACAAAAATATAAATTGTCCTTTATTGTGAGCAAAAGGCACTGGTTTAGAGGTCATTACAGAGCACTTAAAATAAACAAACAAAAAAAGACGAAACCTCAAACTCCACAGCCCTAAAAGAGTATAGGCGTGACATCAGGAGTCACCATGGGAGCTCACAGGCTACAGATTCTGGTGTATTCTCATGTGGTGGAGTTCTAGAGTGGGGAATGATTGTGGAACTTGGGGAATGATTGTGGAACTCCTCTTCTTAGAGGGGCTGTCTTGTGGCAGAAAAATACTTGGAGCCTGCTGCTTAGAAAATGCATTTAATGAAGGCTAATTTTGGAGTTCTGGCTTTGTTTTGTGTAATGTTTAGTGAAGAAAGGATGTAAAGATCTTCCAAGTGCAGAGTATTGAGCTCTATGAGTTGCATGCAATTGAAGATTTGAAATACTGGGAGTGTTGTAAAGGTGACATAACAGGGAGGTTTGGAATGCCTCTCAAGTCCTGTATTTCACTTGATTTTCTCAAAGTAGTATTTGCTCAGCATACAGTTGCAAAACAAAGTTGGATTTGTTGCGTTTCTAGGGTGTAAAAGAGTACAATTGGAATTAATGTTGAAAAACTTGTTTGAGGAAACAGTTCAGAATTTGACAACAAAACCTTAAGATCAGGTTTAAAAGGTAACAGGCTTAGATCAAGTGGTTTGATAGCAACGTGCAATGTTTTGAATCCTGAATGAAAGAAATTTTTATGGAGGTGCTGTAGGGCATCTGAGTTGTCAGCATGCTGTTAGATATGAGAGGATTTACTGAAGGTCTACATTATATGAAGTATTAAAAAAAAACCCCAGGTGTCAGGCAGGATAAATCTGAAGCAGACGTAGCTGAGTGGTTTGGGAAGAGAGCCCTTGTCTTGGATGCTGCCGTGCATGCTTTACTGGAGATGTTGTGTGTTTAGAGATGCACATGCACAAAGAACGTGTGGGCAACCAACCAATTCTGTGGCAGTGTGGAGACTGTAAACAGGATCTCTGTTCTGAATGTTTTAGAACCTGGTGATGACAGACTGGTTACAAGCCACAGTCTCCAGGTTTGCTCTTCCGATCTCTTTTGGCCAATGATGCCTTTCATCTGGTTGCTTTTCCAGTCCCAGCTGTTAGGTTCCTTTCAAAGCAGTCTTAAAGCATGCAGAAAGAGCAGCTCCTCTGGCTTACTTGCCGAGAAGCAAAGACAGGATGTGGGCAGAAACGTTTTCTGTTTTGTTTTTTAGCACTAACTGTTGCTGTAGCACTGGCCAAGTAGCCAATAGTTAGCATGAGCACCTAAAATAGCACTAGAGGTCTGTGTTTGAGTACTTGAGTCACATTGCAAGTACCAGAAGCTTGCTGTTTTTATTACAAAACCTTTTCTTTGCATGATTTCTAAATAGGTAAGTCTTATTAAAGCTGTCAGTAATCATAATTATTTCTTCCTTTTTTTTTTTTAACAATTGGCTTGTTAAAGTCTTAAGTGATAGGTGCATATTTCTAATAGCAAATTAAGCAATTTTGAAAACTATTTTCAGGATGAATAGTGACAACTTTGTAATACTGGATAATGTTTCTCCAGGAGGTATCTGTCACTGGGAAGATTTTTTTTCCAGCTGATGTCTACAAATGTCTTCTTAGATTTAGTGGTAAGAGTTAAGAGTCAAAGCAGAGTTGTTCTAAAATACTAGTTTAAGATGTAGTGAAAGGAAGTATGCAGTAATATTGTAGACACAAAAGGAATGTAGCTGTTAAAGGCATGTATTGATATCTTTCAAGCAAAACAAATAGAATTTGTTATGAGTTGTCTTCAGAAATGAAAGGGAACTAGATTTTAAAGAGATCATCTCAGAGGTGATGTTTTAATTATTTGTTCATATTTAAAAAAAAGATGTATCTTCTTCTCCAAAAGGAGCTTTCTGCTATGTGTGATTTTTGTAAGTGAAGTGATAGTAATTGGAATTGTTTATAGTAATAGTCAGCTAGTGAATCACAGTCATTAATTGTTATGCCCGTGGCATCCCTGTCCCAAATGAAAGGCTTGAGTCCTATAAATGGTTATTTTAACATTGAAAGAGGAATTAGGACCATGTGGTTGGCAGAAAATGAGAAGTGATTACTATTTTGAGGTTTTGTTATTTCTATAGCAAATGTTTTTAGCAGATTTTTGGGAATTACCATGTGGTTTTCTTTGTATAAAAGAAAAAGCCAAGTAATGCTACTCAGCCCAGTCAGGATGACTGTAATGTATCATGGTCTGTATATCAAACTTAAAAAAAGAAGATGATTGTGGGAACCACTATCCTCGTAATCTTATTTGCAGAACAGTTGTTTTTTCTTGATAGGTATGACTGACAGCTAGTCAGCATTGCTGAAAGAATGAACTCCAAAGTTCTCTAAAGGAGATGCTTAATTTTGACAAATGGTTAGTATTTCTGTAGTACTAATAACTTCAAGTAATCAGGAATGCTGTATTTCTACTGGGACATCAGTTTGCCGTTACAGGATTTAATTCTCATTTGAAAATCTTTGCCCAAGACTCACGAAGTTCTTGTTTACTCTCGAGGTTCTTGTTGGTTTCTGATGGATGAGGTTTTGCTGGCTATTCTTCTGCTGGGGCATGTGATCCTGCTCTTTATTAGCAAAACTGTCCCCTTTACCATTTTGAGAATGAACTGTGGTTTTCTTTCCATTCAGTGTACTCCAGTTTGTTAAGCTTTGCTGTGTTCTTCCTTCAAGAAACTCTAAATTTGGCATTATTGCGGTCAGAAGGTCAGTGAAACTGGAAGGACAGAGAAGAGTCGAGCTGCCGAGTTTCTGACTTCTGCTGAGCTGACATCTGCAGTATTATAAAATCCCATAGGCCTTAGTCTCTCATTATTTGCTTCAGTTAATTATGCATTCATCATGACTAAGACTCATTACTGCCAAGTTTCCTGAGATTCTGTGATGTTTTCTGAAGTAATTCAGTTGTCAGAAAAAGTCAGTGTAAAATCTGACTTCTCCATTCTGGCGTGCTCTGGATAAACTGGAGTTGTCCATGATATAACTACATCAGGTCGTGTGAGTGTAGCAGCCTCTTGTGTTGTATCTGTAAACTACAGTTCTACCAGGTCAAAACCATGTGCTTTGTATGAGTGCAAAAAACCTGATACAGTAAAATCGTGGGAATGTTGATTAACTTGAGCTGTGCAAGTGCACAGCTGCTATATAGGCAATGATAAAAGGTTCTCATCTTCAATTTCTTGCTGAAGTATTTGCATGAATATTTTGAAATGGTTACTGGAGCTTTCACAAATGCTCCAAATCCCTTCCAGACGACATCTGCTGGTGTTGGTACTGTAAGTAAATTATAACTTTGGAGTCACATTTACAGCAGTACTTAATTCATACCTGAAGACAAAGAAAAACAATAATTCAGAAACATTTTCAAGTTTAAAATGTGCTTATGTATTTTGGTTTGTGCTTTTAAAGAGGGCCTATAAGGGGTTTTGTTCAAGTATTTCTAGTTTTTAGTTTAGGTGTCCATGGCCTCAGGTCCAATGAGTTGTGAAGCTAAGCACGTATTCTCAGTAGCAAACAAACAAATGTATTCAGTGTGTACATACGTGATTTGCCACCACGCCAGCACAGGAGATGGCACTAAAGCAAGCACAAACAGCACCAATGGCCTCATCCTGTTACCTTTTCTGGATGGCCAAGCTGAATGTCTGCAAACACAAGTGTGTATATATTACGAATCTTTCCAGTTACTGGGTGTAGGCACTCATTCTACCCTGGAGCTCTTCTGTCCATTTGTGCCCCATTGCCTCTTACACACATGCACATGTTCAGCTGCCAGTCCCAAACACCACAGATTCTCCAGCAGCTCACCTTGGACCCCTCTTTTTTCCTCCAGCAGCCAAGTCCTTCAGCTGCGTCTCTCGGCCAGTGTGTCCCATCCCAGTTCCAAGGGCACTCTCCTGGTTTGCTGGCCAGTCCAGCTTGGTACTCCATGTGATTACACCCGGACCTGCAGAAGCTCATGCCCTGCTTTGCTGGCACCACAGACCCACTGGCCCCTGTGACCTGTGGTCTGACTCCATGTCCTGTAGATACCCATGGGCACCAAACAGCGGCCCATGAAAGAGTTGCAAAAGGAGCTAAACAGCTCTGCTAGGCAGAGCACAGCTGGACACACGTACTCACCTACAGCGTGCTCACAGGTGACCTGTCCCTCTTATCACCATAGCCCTGGCTTTCCCATGCTTGTTTCTCCCCAAGACACTGATTTTTTTCCCTTTCCTCGCCTCTGGTTCCTCCCCTAAGCACCCCCTCACAGGACTTGTGCTATCCCCGAGTCTGTTTTCCCTGAGCTCCATGGTAACTTTTGTAGCCCTGTAAGAGGCATGGTGGTGGTGGGAGTGTGGAGAGAGCTGATGGTAGCCCGGGTCAGGGTATTCACGTGTGTTTCCCCCACTCGTAAGTTCACCCCTGCTCCTTTGTGTGCAGAAGGGCTTTCTATCACATAACCCAACAAGGTTAACTTTGATATGTGCAGGCAAATAATCTGTTTAATCATTTGCAAGCCCTGTGGAAAATCTAAGGTAGATGGTACTGACCGCCCACAGAGGTGTAAATTAAAGTGATACTGTTACAAAAGCAATACTTTGAAACATTACCTCAAAGTAGGGAGAATAATAAAATATTTGCATGAAGCTTTGTGAAACAAGACTTGGGTAACAGTATTAATGCTGTAGCCTTTTACATTGTAAATTAAAGTGTTGATTTTTTTTTCCTGGATGAGTAGAGACTTTTTGTTAGAATTTTATTATAGATTTAGTTTGTACTTGATTTGTATGTTCTGAAAGTTTTGATAAATCATCACTTTCTTTTGGTTAGAACCATGAAAGGAGAGATGATCTCTTTTTTATATAAAGTAAGCATTGAAAATCTTAAGTAAGAGAGATTTATGGGCAAAGTCACAATTTTAGGTTGTGCTGTTCATGGATTTATGGTATGTGTGGAGACTGAGACAAATTATGATATGAATCCTTAAAGTCTAAAGCTTTTGGATATGCAGGATTTTGGGATTAAAAAGAAGAAAGTGGAGTAGATATCCATTGCTTTCATTGACAAGATAAAAGTAACTCTCTATGCAAGTGTAAGTAAACAACTTACATTTGAAAAAAATGGTGATTCCAGTGTGATGCTTCTGGAAGATTACATCTGTGAAAGAATTTTGTGTCATGGTTCTGAGGAAGAGAAGCAGGACAGAGGAGTAGGCTTTACACATTCTTCCCTCTTGAGAATTACAGGACTAAGTAATAAAATAACTTCTCAAAACATATTGTTGTATTGCACTGTACTGTTTTAAGAATCAAGCAAAGAAGCATCAGGATTTATTCTTTCCTTGAACTGTATTTATTTAGTATCTCGTAGGAAGAGGATGCATAATAAATAAAAGTTGAGATTCTCAGGCTGTGAAAGTAAATATCATGATAATACAGTATTTAAGTTATTTATGCTGCGATTATTGCATGCTATTTTGATGCTTTTAGATATATTTCCAAAGATTAGAAACCAAGAAGTTTTAGTGAGCTTGGTAAAGTCGATTGATATTTTTGTTTTTTAATTGGGCCTGGGTTGGTTTTTTTTTTTTTTTTTGTAGAGACTGAAGTAAATGCATAGCTCCAAGATGAGGTTTCAAGTGTCAGGAATGTAACTATCTTCTATTTTTACACTTGACCCCATTTCTATTTTCTTTTGCTAAAGGCAACAGGCGTATGTTGTTCTGTTGCTGCTGGAAATGAGTTATTTAAATAGCTTGAAATGTTTATGTGCAATAAGTTTTTGAACTTTAGTACTGGCTGAAATAGTGAAAATTTTGTCACGGGCCACGTTTTGCCTAGTCAGAGTTATATGAACTGTGACTTGATCTACTTGAGAACTATAACTTTTATGGTAAAAGGTTAGAAAAATATGTTTCAGTTCTTGTACAAGACGTACTTTGTATTTAATTATAAAAGAGGATTCTCCCTCCCCATCCCCCAGTTCTTACTGGTTACTCTCTGAAGGTGATACTGAAAGTAAAGGAGCATCATTTTACTTTGGTTTGTTGTGTTCTGGGCACCCGAACTAAATTATTAACCATCTTCTTTCATGAAGAGAAACAAGTTTTGTTTTAAAAATGTTGAGTATTTCACTTGTTCTTTATGTATATATATCAAGGTGTTTTAGATGGAAAGTGATCACAATAATACTAAAATTTGCTGAAATGTTTGCGTCACTTTTATGCCTTTTGCTTTTTCAGGTTAAATAGAATTAGATATACCAGAACTAGTTTGTTTTAACATCACTCCACAGCTCTTCTAATACTTAACATTGCCTGTTATGGCTTATGTGAACCTGCTTGAAATGAATACTCTGTTAAATATTCTTCTATGAAGCTGTGTATTGTGGCAATGAATTTTGTGGCCTGGTCACTCTGTAGCCCACTAATTTGTGAAATATGTGCACAGACAGCAGTTTCTGATCTGCAAAACAGGTACACGAGACTCAGTGAATATCAGACATCTGTATGTATTAAACATCATTGATTCATATCCCTTGTAAAGTCCTGATATTTTAGGCAGTCAACAAACTGCTATTACCTGGTACCTCCTGTTTCTGTGGGTCTGGTAGGCCCTTGAGAGAAGCTTTTCATCTTTCCCCTTTTCTCCCAACCAATGTGTGATAAAGCTCTTTGGCTAGTTTGTGCTGGGCAAACTAAAAATAGTTGTGGCCTGGGAATGGACAGAGCTGTAGGCACACCTCTCAGGAGCTGAGACCTTTATAAAACGTGCTAGAAGGACTGCCAGCTTCTACATGGACACTGGTATCAGAGGAAGGATAGGGGATCTTCTGCATGTTAGACGTTGGGTTAAACTGATATCCTTTGCTTGGGAGATCTTTAATGGAACTTTGAAAGCTCACTAAGTCATCTTAGGCTCCCCAGAGATGAGAGTATTTTATGCACTGTCTTACAACTAAGCAACAGGAAATGTTTTGGACTGGTGTGGGTAGAGAAGCAATATTAATTATTTTGAAGTCTGCAACTGATGGTACACTATACAGACACAGAATCAGGGCAGAGCCTAGTGTTCATTTTATCATAAAGATACATACAGCCTGTTGAGATGTAATCGCCTGTTTGCCTATAGCAATTAATGAGTCTATGTTTGAAGAAGAAACTGCTTCTGAAGCGTGAGAGGCTCAGCTTTGCAAAAAATTCTTGGTTGCCCAGATTTTAAGCAATAAAGAGAGCTCAGTCAGGATGTGGGGTTAGCTGCACATTAAAATTTCAGTCCAGGAAGTATATAGGATTGTTTGTTCTGCTTTGTTATAAAAAGTAATGAATTTTCAAGTCTTTGTCAGCATATCCGAGTACAGGTCTGGCATACAGAGCTGATGTATAGAAAATGTTCTTTCAGCATTCAGTCCTTGGTGTCGTGTGAAGGGGGTAGGTAGAATTTCAGATGAGAAAAACAAATTAAGTACAAGAGAAAGCACAGACCAAGAAAGGAATGTATCCTAGTTCAAAGAAGAGAGAAAAACAAACACAAAAGCAACTAACAAAATTCTATGTTGTATTGTTATTTTTTTGCTCAAGTTCCTGTGAACTGTCCCAATTAAAAAAGAGTTCAGTAGCTACTCAGCAAGTTAGTCCAAAATTATGCCCTTGGGTAGCTACCAAGGTTAAATTCATTTGGTCATGTGCTTCTATGCTTGTCACTTCATACATTTGTAGAGTTCCGTAAGTTTCAGTACCTCTTCTGAGAGAAATACAGAACCATGTCTGCTGTTCAGTGTGTTCAGGTGACTGGAGGTGGAGCAAGAGTGAGAGCAGGCACATACCTGGGATCTTGTACAAACAGCTGTTGAAAGCTCAAACAGGAAGATCAGGGCTTAAGCTTACATCAGACTTGACAAACATTTTCTGCCCAAGTAGGTCAGTGCAATTCAGGCTAAGTCAGTAGTTGTAGCTGTTTACATTCATTTGACTTAACATTAATCCTGTGTTCTGTTTTTTGTTCCATTGCTATATTGCAGAGAACCTCGAAGTATGCTTTGTGGAGTGCACTGCATTGGAGAGCTGACTCTACTTGGTTTTGTACTTGTTTCTGTTTAACTTGAAGGGCTTCTTGAAGTGACCCACTTAACAGTTGGTTAGGAGTGAATGCTTTTAAGTAAGATTAGTCTAGACTACAGACCTCAAAAACGTGCAGTGTTGTTAATAGAGTTTTCCTTAATGCACCAAGTAGGATCATCTATCCTAAAAACAGCAGGTTTTCTTCTTTCATAGCTGTTTGGAGTGACAAAACAAATAGCTGTGGACAAGAAGGCAGTTCTAGTAGTTGATTTTGCAAAGCACTTAGACTTTTTGCTGTCTTTAGTATCAGTTTAGCAGCAAGGTGTAGGTATATTTTTTTTTTAAATTGTTTGTGAAGACTTCATTCCAAAATAACCTCTCTGTTCCACATTTTATTCTTATTTTTGTGGTCACCTACTATAGTTACTGCCAGCACATACTTCATATTTTGATTTTCTCCAGTCTTTACTGGTTGAAGGTAATATTAGAATTATTCTTTCCCTTTCATATCATAATCAATCCTACTGTTTGTTTTAAAGCTCCTGTTGAAATCTTAAGCTCAGCGCTGCAGTTTGAGGTTGAATTTCCTTGTGTGAGTTGCTGTTACAGTACTTGGGAGAAAAAGGGAAACTAAACTGAAAATGGAGTCCTGTGGTTATGGGAGTCACTGGATGGGATGAGGACAGGTGCAACATGATCTTGAGTTCATAACAGCTGCAGGGGTGTCATTAATTGAGTCTGGACAGAAAGAAGTAAGTCTGATATTTGATTGGTGGCCTGGGGAACTTTAAATCTCTGCTGATCGGAGCAATGTTGCTGATTTTTGCCATGTGTAAACTGAAATGGTTAAATTGACTGAAGTGTTTCAGGCCCTTGTGTGCATTCGTGGCTAATTCCCTTCTATTGCCAGTCACAGAATATTCCTTTTTGGGGAAACTGAACAGCTGAATCCTAGTATTAATGTGCAGCTCAGTAACTTACTGCTGTTTTCTCCCTCTCACAGGTAAGAGGGAACATTCACCAAGCAAGATTGTATTCTACCTATGAGTTTAAAGTCATGTATCACATTCCTGATTGAGTGTTACATTTCTCGAAGCTCATGTGTTAGTGAAGATAGTTGTGAGGAGACTTCAAATACGGCTGATTCCATTTATTATTTTATTTTCTATTTTCCATCCTATGAAACAAAGTGAGGATTAAGTTAGTTGGCTCAATTAGCTTGTATTTCTAAGTAGTTAGCAATATGGTGTCAGGTTGTGTCAGTATTACAAGATACCAAATTTTTAAGATACTTGACATCATGTGGATTTAGCAGTGTCAGTGAGGTTTTGTCTGGCACATTAACTGGATACCTTGCTAGCACAGTATTTAAACTGTATTTAAGAGAGTGTGCAAGTCCTTAGTGGCCCAGGGAATTAACACGAAGTGCAAATATATTTGTAGAAATTCTGAAACATGCAAAACTTGTGTCCCTTTAAAAGCTGGCAAAGTAATCGTGGTAAACCTTCTACCTTGTTATTAACTTCTCAGCTAAGAGTTTTGCATATCTTATAAAATAGTGAAGAATTAAAGTGCACTTAAATTGTTGTCACTTCTTAGCCACATAGCCAAAAAGTGTTCAATTTTCTGTTCTTGCCTTTGAAATTTTGTGTGATAGCTATTACTGAAGTTTTGAGACACGTGGTGGGTGTCATCAGTAGAAAGTCTTGTGATTCTGCAATAACTTGAGCCGTCGTGTAATGCCAAGAATACAAAATTACCAAATACCTAAAAAATTCTGTTTCAGCGTTGTGAGTATTGAAAATTAGAAAAATGTTATTTACAGGAAGTAAGTTTGATGTGAAAGTAGTGAAGGCACTTGTTAATGGAAATGCTAAAGCATTACGTTTTCCCATCTGCGGGCTCTGCACGTTTGCTGGCGCAGTGCTGATGGCGAGCCGAGTTCTCCATCTGCTGGTGCGAGGTGGAAGGGCTGGAAGCGGCATTCCCATTTCTCGAATGTAGCAGCTTAGTTTAGTCTCCAGGAAACTCAGTTCTTACCTTTGTGTTTTTAGTTTAAATTATTTGCAAACATATCTCAATGTAATCATTAACTTTTTAGTATGAAAGATGGCTAAAACTATTGCTTTAGTCACTGTAGATTATTTAAGTGAAGTATTATTTGATTCATTGGACCTTGAGGTGTGATGCAAGTGCAGTCAAACGAGTAGGGTTGGAATATTTTTATAAACTATACTTGACGAAAGTCTCTCTCAGGTTTCATATTTTCTGTCTAAGTTGTTCTGTAGTTTTTCACAAGTAGAAAGAAATATTCCTGTGCAGTTGAACACACACAGGCCTACTTATTCTGCTGTGGAACACTAGGGTGTTCAGAAGTCTGGTTTTTTTACTTTAATTAAAGATTTTGTTGCTGGATAGTTGCACCTGGCGATGCTTTACCTCTTTCCATTCCTGAATGTCAGTGGGAATTGGTTTTGCTTCAGAGGGAAACACACAGCTGAATGGTGAACAGGCATCATTTCACCTCTGATTTACCAAGGCTTTAGCAGCCCAGAACATTCCACCCCCTCCCCAGTAAACTCCCCCCAGTTTATATGACACTCTATGGGATGGAGTATCCCTTTGGACAGTTCAGGTCAGCTGTTCTGGCCATGTTCTCTCCTGGCTCCTTGTGCATCCTTGCTCATTGGCAGAGTGTGGGAAATTGAAAAGTCCTTGGCTTAGGGTAAACGCTACCGAGAAACTACTAAAACTTCAATATATTATCAACATTCTGATACTCGCTGTGTGCTCTATTCACCTAGAAGTGGTGCATTAAACTTCCTGTTTTCCTGTCTCCTGGTCTTCTGTTGCTATTTTACTGGTAATTAATGCAACATAAAAAATGTTAACATCTGGATTTTGAGTTTAGTAATTAATAATGAAATAACTGCAGATAAAATACAGATCTGAAGGAATTATTTTGAAGTTAATATGACTTATCACAGTGTGCTGTGTAGATTTACACTTATGAGGTGGCAAGCTGTTGAAAACCTCTAGGTACTTAAGGAATTTTTATTCCTCTAGTGAATAGGGCAGGCATTAGGAGGCGCTCAGTTACTTGGAGGGCTTTCCTGTTTTGATTCCAGAGCAGAGCAATGTGCCATTGTATCTGCAGTAGTGTTCTGTTTCAGCTCAAAAGTGAACATCTGAAAAGCATCTCCATCACCCCGTACTGGGCTTTGTTTCCCCCTGTGGGGTGATCTTAGAGCATAGAAACCTAAATTATTTCAAAATTAGCTAAGTTGGTACTTGCTCCAACTGCTGTTGGACGTTTAGTTCTCAGGATGGGACTAGAGCTCACCCGAAGTCAGTTGCTGTCCCATCCATGCCCCCTCAAATATATAACGTGGGTTCTTAGCCCTGCAGTGTTTGCAGTGTCTAGCAAGCAATTCAGCATAAGGGTTTGCATGATGTAGACAGCCCATGTTGATGAGTTAAGCTCATGTTTCTCAGCTTTGAGGTGAAATCTGAGGGGCAGAATTTTGATTAAATACTAGCGGTCCTGACTCTTAGTTCTGCTTCATGAAGTTATGCAGTACTAACAGTGTTTTATCACCTGCTAATAGTTGTTAATTTCTTTGCCTTTTGAAACTCAAGTTATGTAAATGTATCTGTTTTGCAGGATTTGCTTGTGATGTCCTTCTGAAAAAACAACTGAGACTCCATTACATACGTATACTTTTGGGAGAACGCTCCTCCTAATGTATTTTGCAAACTAATTGAATTACCATAGAAGTTCAGCATGGGAGGAGCTGTGAGTGCTGGAGAAGACAACGATGACTTAATTGATAACTTGAAAGAAGCTCAGTATATTCGCACCGAGAGTGTGGAGCAAGCCTTCAGAGCGATTGATCGTGGTGATTATTATCTGGAAGGATACAGGGACAATGCTTATAAAGACTTGGCCTGGAAGCATGGAAATATACACTTGTCAGCACCTTGCATTTATTCTGAAGTCATGGAAGCACTGAAACTTCAGCCTGGATTGTCTTTTCTAAATCTGGGTAGTGGAACCGGATACTTGAGTACAATGGTGGGATTAATATTAGGTAATTATTAATGTTAGGGAACCTGAACATTTTTATTCAAATATAGTGGGTTTGCATGTTTTAGAAGATTATGCAAGCCCTGTAAAACCTTACTTTTACTTCTTTAGTAATGACAGTATCATACTTAAGGCTTGCTCTTTGGGATGTGTTGTTCAAATATCGTTTGTTTTCTGCAAGCAGTTCACTGGTGCTGTAGTTGGTGACATTTCATGGGGTGTTTTGGAAGAGGCAATTCTTCCTGCATTCTATTGTCTAAAATTCTCATTTGAAAGAAAAAAATCCTTATTTTTGTTTAAAAGGGAATAGTAGAGTGGAACAATTTTTGAAGACTAAAATTTTCATCTGCTTTTGCATTACTGTAGGTTACTGTTTCAATCTTCAGTTTATGGAAAGGAAAATATAAATTGTAAAGGCTAATTTATCTAGAAAAAACTTTAATGAAAAATAAATCCTTATCAGTATGCAAACAGTTCTTTTAAAACACATTTAATAATTTTTTTTAGTGTGAAAATTTTGGGGTGCAGACTGATGAGACTTTCTAATCAGATCTGTAGGTTTTCAAAAGAGTTGAACACACTAGCGCTGTTTTTTCTTGTTTTCAAATACATTTCCTGTATGAAAAAAGATGTAACTAAATATTGTTGCCTAAATTAAATTTTAAAACCTGGAGAGAAAAATGCATTAAATTTCCTTTTGCCAAACATTTAGATTACAGAACACATGCACCAACAACTTAATTTTTTTACAAATTAATTTCACATTACATAAAACAGCTGTAGTTATTTTATTGTATTTTTCATAGATACAGTTTGTTTGACCATATTACGTGCAATTTTTCTTTGGTTGCAGAAACCTTGCTGACATGTAGTATACAGATTTTGCTCATATTTACATATATACAAAACTAAGGTGTCAAGAGTTGCTTTTTTATTTTTCAATTAATTTAGTTATTTTTTGTCATTGGTTCTTATTTATTGGAAAGAAGAAATTATGGCTAATAGTGCATAACAAACATAATTTGTTGGTATCTGCATATCTTTTGTTCTAGTTAATACTAATAAATACAAGAGATTCCACTGTTTTGTGGAAACAGGAATTATGTTCCTTCACAGGTAAAAATAAGATAAAGCTATCTACTCTCTTAGAGTGTTGCTTTTCCCTGTTTGGGAGCATTTCTAATTGAGAGTAGATATTTTAATTTAGATTGTAGTACTTTAAGTTCAGTATTAAAACAATTAGTAAATATTGCAGCATTTTTTTCTCTAAAATGTTTTTTCAGGGTAATGACTAATGGTACTTGTTTATTTCTGTTTTGTGGAAAGCTTTGTTACGTCATTATTTTTTCTTGGCTACTGTGTTAAAAAAAGAATTTTGTTTATTGCACTTAATTGTCTATACTGCACGTGTATCTCTGTTTTTAACCAGTTGCAAGTGGCTGTTGAATGCTCCTGGGTTTGACTTCTCCATATCAAGCAGAATTCCTATCCTTCAGAATAATGTATGCAGAGTTGAGGAAATTAAACAGGAAAAGACTTGTCTTCTGCAGGGGGTGAGGTTGGCTGACAGCCTCTGAGGAGCACAGTTACCCTCTAGATGCTCCCAAAAAGGCAGCTCAGGTGCTGATAGTCACTAGCAGGGCTTGTGCAGCCTGTAGTAGCAGCTGCCCAGCTACTTAGAGAAGTAGACTTTCCATGTTTTTGGAGTGCTGTATGCTGTCACCAGTCTTAGTGCTGTAATGTGTTTTAAGTTCTAGCCTGTGACGTGGAAGGTATAAATGCAATTTCTGTGCCTTTATTTTCTTACTATACTCCTTCTGATAAAATTAGTTACATCTAATAATTCTACTTTAGTGTTTGTTTTAAATCAGGGAACAGTTGCTTTAACAACGAAAAATAAACAGATGTAATTTTCTGACAAATAGACCATTTTTAACAGTTCACTTCTTTTTTCAAACAAATTTCAGCATATGCTGCAGTGAGGAGCAGAACCATGTGGGTTTTGACAGTAGTTAGGTACCTTTCAATTTGACAGTGTAGTGAGTAATTGCCACATTGGTTAAATTATCAAATAATGTGAAACCAGTGATCATTTCTAAGTATAGCAACATGCTTAAAAGACCCGCACCAATCCACAGAGATTAAATTAACTGTTGATGATACTGTTAAAATGTAAACGAAGTTCCAACTAGGTGGTGGAATTGCTAGTTCATTATGCTGAGAGAGGCCAGTGGAGAAGTTGGTTTCACATTTTTATAGTAGCTGACTCTGCTTACCTGTCCAGCTGTGACATTGCCAGTGAAAGAAGAGCACATATTTCTCATCTTTCTGTTTAAATGATGGATACTGTGGTGTATAATGATGTGGTAGTGTTTTGGATTCATAGTTTCAATTCAAGCTGTTGGAGCAACTGACATTTGCAGGATGCTTTAGTTGTTTTTAAAGTTAGGTACTTGAAGGAATGTACATGTGAATTTTTGGACAGATGATGTTTATGCACTTTTAATTTACTTTAAATTATAAGGTTAAAGGAATTTTGATGAATTTTTAAGTAAAGAAATATACTTTGAATGGTGCTGTATGCTCTAGAGCTGTTAGAAACATCATAGCCTATTATGGTACAAGAGAGTATTAAACAAAGAGCTAGAAAGGGATTGCCTATGCCAGTGTTTTTCTTAAAGTGACCAATAATAAAATGAATTTACAGTAAAAATGTCAGCAGGAGGTACATGTTTTCACAAGTTCTGAGAACATGTCTTGGATGGTAGCTACCTCTTGCCTGCAATAAGTGAGGCCTTACAAGCACTGCCACTGGTAACCTAGTGGATTGGTTTTATTTCACCCAGTAGAAAATGTTCTAAGCTATCTTAAGAGTTGCAGTTATTGATCAGCTTAATGGTATGTAGCTATATGCCATATTTTTCTTGCAGTAAAACAAAACCTTTCTTATTAAACCTAGTCTGTTTTGTTAATCTGTGTCCTAGAAAAGACAAATTGAATTCTGTTTCACTGGAGTAACATCATGGAGCTAAATATTTAGGAAAGATTTAGAATGCTGTAGAGGATATAAATATAAGTTTTGTCTAATCTTACTGATGTTTACTCTTCCTCTTCCCCTTCCCTCTCCCTTTTCCAATTCTATGCTCCAATGACTGAAGACCCTGGGCTATGAGTGCATGTTAAATTTAGAATCCTCACAGCAAATGTGACTGTCTGATTCAGATTCCTTCCTGATGTGGATAATCCTCATAATACTGTCTCATGATTTCTTCTTGTTCCTGAAATGTAGCATTAACTTTTGGCACACAGTATGACTTGGAGTTATACTTCGGTTTGATCACAGGAAAGCAATGCAACTGTGATGGGATTGTGATGAGTGAACATAATGTTTGGGCAATTTCACTGTTCTAGGTGGAAATTAATTATTATATATAACTAAATCAGGAACAAATTTCTGATTTTGCAGCCTGCAAAATAGAAGAGCATATAGGGCTTAAGTATATAATCCGCAATCTCTAAATTGTCAGAAGATTAAAAGTTTGCCATAAGAAAGCTTCAAAATTTAAATACAAAATACAGACTAAATTATAATTTTTATTTGTTGTATTCCAAGTAAATAATGTGTTGAAAAAGAGTTTGCTCAGACTGACTTCAGCGTAGTCAACATTTTCTGCATGCTTCAAAGAAAATTAATTCTGTATTTGTTTTGCTGTAGTTCTGTCCATGTTTTTACTGGCCTTTTACCTTCCTCTTAAGCACCAGTAATGCAGATGCAAAAAGTAACTTTGTCTAGCAGTGTTTGGAGACTTCTGTTTTACATGTTTTTAATGTTTTCACAGTATAATGCTGTTCCATGCAGTTTTGCTGTGCTTAGAAAAGAAACATCACAAAAAGACACCATGCTATTTTTATTTACAGGACCTTTTGGGATAAATCATGGAATAGAGCTTCATTCAGATGTGGTAGAATATGCTAAGGAGAAGTTGGAGAGCTTCATAAAATACAGCGATAGCTTTGATAAGTAAGTATCTAATTTGTCTAGCTTGCTTTGCAATAACATTTTTGGTTTTAAACTCAGCGTGTCATTGCTTATGAGCTTAGGGAGGGGAGAAGAATGGCATCACACAACCAAAACCTAAAACTTCCAGTTTGTGGCTCTACTTCATGAGGTAAGTTGAGGCTTAAGACAGCACTCTTGAAAAGTATGGGAGTATTTCTGCTGTGCAGTGCTTAGTAGAATGGATTTCCCTGCGTTTTGGCAATGTGTATACATACATGAGCACACGTATGTATGTGCATGTACATGCGTATATGTGTTTAGGAGAGTGGCATGATATGAGTGTCTTTGCATGTATAGAGCAATTTTTATCCATGAAGTCAGTTTTTATTATGTAATTGTACATTATCTCTTTGTACAGTATTAACTTTTTTTTCTAATCTACCCCTGTTGAACTGGACATGAGTAAATTTTTCTGATTGCCTTTGTGTTTACTCCCTGAAGAGGTGGACTTAAGAGTAGTCATCTGTGCTTGTAACACTTACTTATTTTTACTTCTGGGTATAACTCTGAGTTACAGGGCTTTGAACCTGATTGCTTCTACCTACTCAACAATTTTTTATTATTTTAAGTTGGCCTGTAAGAGTTTTCGGCGCCTCTGCCTCTGTGGAAGGGAAAGCAAGGTTCTGGCTAGGGCTGTTCTTTGTAAAGACTTCTTTCCTTGCAGGCAATAAATTTTCCAACAGTAATTATAAGATAGCCTCTGGAAATGCAGAAAAGCTTTTGACTTGTAGGAGTCGCCTAAAAAATTGCACATTCTACACCTCTTTCTTCCCTAGTGGGCAGCAAAGAAAATTCTTGCTATCCTTTTACCTGTGTAATGTGCTTTATAACTGCCACGTTCTTGATCATGTTGGCTGGAGCTCAATCCACTTTTTCCCATACCCCAAACTTCAGGAGCTCGTGTCTGACCACAAGTCTTTCTCTTCATGCTCCTAAGTGACAGGCAAGTATCGTCCTAGTGTTACCTGTGTCTGAAGTCAGTTTTGGAATTCTGGTACTGGCTAGATTATTTTAGTACAGGGTTAGCCCAGTAAAATAAAATCATGTAGGAAAAAACGCATGTGTTTCATTATTGTTGTCTTAATTTTAATACAGGCATTTATGTTGGCTGTGGTTAATCTATAACGCAAGCTAGAACAAATAAAAATGAATTCAATGAGCAGCTCTATGATGCAATTTATGTGTCTTAAAAAAATGAGTATGAAATAGTTATTTGTGATCACTACTAATACTGCATTAATGGCTCTATTAAATTAGATGTACCTGCTAGCTAGTGAATTCCTGCACATATCTGTACTTGTGCATTACTGTAGCTGTCTGTACAAGACATACAAAAAAGCTGCTTTTGATTGGAATGTCTTTCCAATCAGGTGATAGGTTTATATACAAAAATTAAAGGAGATTGGGGTAGCAATGTTTTGTCATTGTTGAAGCAAACTTTGGTTAGGATAGTTTAGTAAATGAATAGCAGAGCACTGGGGGGGTTGGTTACACTTTAAAACATGCAAGAACTTCAGACAAGCAAAACAAAACTGTTAAACAGTGTAAGCAAATGTTAGTGTTGTATGTATATTGTGTTTCAAAGAAATAAGACTCTCCTCACCAGCATAACAAAAATTACACTTCTATGAAAGTGCTTCTTGATAAAAATCTGCCTGTAATAGCTGCAGTGCAGCTGATACCATAATGGTTGCCTGGTTGGATTTTGTGTTTTGGGGGGAATTTCCAAGTTGTCTGCATAGCTGATTCTGGCTGACTGCTTTCTTTGTAAATATTCTGTATTTTACTGTAGTTAATGAAGATGATGTGTGATTTTTTTTCTGTGGTAGGGTTCTTTCGTATTGTTTTTACTGTAAGTATTAATATAATATATTGAATTGTAAGCAGACTCTCAAAGTAATATTCTCTGACTCAGTAAGTCTGGTTTTGATTCTTGTTTCAGTAACTTTTTCCTTCATCTTCATTTATAAGTGAAAGCTTTTTACCCAAAGTTATGGGACTGCGGCATCTGAACTTAACTACGGCTTTGGTCAGCTTAGTACTTGGCTGAAAGACTGCCCAGGG
This sequence comes from Monarcha castaneiventris obscurior, assembly GCA_026261815.1. Lineage (NCBI taxonomy): Eukaryota > Metazoa > Chordata > Aves > Passeriformes > Monarchidae > Monarcha > Monarcha castaneiventris. The sequence goes on along the minus strand of JAMPIT010000379.1, from coordinate 7,978,211 downwards.
AAGAGGTGTGCGGTGTGTGTCTGCTGCTGAGTACTGGTGTGTGCCAGGCAGGAGTCCTCACTGTTGGAAAATTGATTATGTGGCAGGCTGGTATGAATGAAGTCATTGTCTCAGTGAATGTGTGTGTGAAAAATAACTTTCACTTGACCAACAGCCTCTAGCAAGGCACCCAGAGGACATAAGGAGCACAGAGACCACGATGTGTGTTCCTGGCAGTAATGGAGTTACACAAATGGGAAATTGAGTAAAGCTTTGCTTTGCCGCTTCCCTGAATTCTGTCTTTAGTTTATTAAGTTCTACAGTCTGGTCTGACTGTTCTAAGCATTCTGCTTTTTGACACAAAAACCACAACTTTGAACTTATGGGTAGGTACTTGGAGAGCTTCAGCATGGATAAAGTGTAAATAAGCACTTTGTAACTTTGTTCTTTTGCTTGGACCAATAGGCCATGGGTTTTGCATCTGACTTTCGCGTGGAGCTGGGTCATGATGGTTTAGGTGGGTTCTTGCCTAATAAAACAAGATAGAATATTGATTTGATGCTATTTGTATGGGGGAATGTTCCAGTGCTGTGTGATACACTATGACTTTTTTGATTCCTGGTGCTAATGTTGTTGAAGTACAATTAAAATCTTGCTTTTCTATGATTCAGGTAAGGTACTTCACCAGAGACCTGACACTATATAAAATTAGCATGTCCAGAAGGATTTGAGACTCTCTCTCAGCCTAAAGGGCTGTCTATCTGTGGTAGCTGGTCTTATCTCAGTTTTGGCCTCTGGAATGGTTCATTGGAAGAAGACTTCTCAGATACCTGTTTAGAAAGGCAAATAATTCCAGTAATTACTTGTATCTGTATCCATATCCCACCAATCTATAAAAACAGTGTTCCTCTAAATGGAGCTGGAGTTGTGCATTCTGAAAGATAAAGTGCTGCCTTGATTTACTTGATGATACATGTTTGCCAGTAAAAGGCAAGGAGAATCTTTTCTTGAAAACATCTGAAAGTGTCATGATGGTTGAGGTACAAAGGTTTTAGGTATAGACTAAAGAAAATTCTTTTAGTCTGAAATGTATTAAGGCTCTCTTTCATTCTTGAAACCTTCAGAGAATGCATGCCAATTAAGGGGAGAATCATTCCTTAAGAAGGCTCTATCTAAAACACGTATGTTCAAGTACCAGGCCCCGCTTCACCTGTTTATTGAAGGGGAATGTGTTGTCTTTTCTGCTCCCATTCAACTTCTAGACCTAGAATATCCAGCTTGGAGAGAGAGCCACAGGGCAAGGCTAGGTTGCCCATCTTCTAGCACCCTATCAAAACCCAAACCTGGGTAAGCTGGTGAAGTCCCTGCTGTGAAAGAAAATCAACCCTTCTCAGGATCAAAAGAAACCACTCCAATGGTAAGTGACAAGAACCCTAGTACTAATTCTGGGATAATTGTTATGGGTAAAACTTCTTCCTGAAGTCCTGTAGTAGATTGTGTTGGCATTAAAGAACAGTAAAGAACATCTTCCATCAGAGTATTTTTCCTCATTGAAATGGACTCTAAAGGCTCACTTTTTTAATTAAAGTACTTTTGAAAGGCATGACCCTAGTGTACACACAAAGGAAAATAAAGCTCCTTCTTGCTGGTCAGCTGCCTAGTGATTGCAGTAAAAAATCTGAGCAGGAACAGCAAACTGTCTCCAAAACTTACTGATGGCTTTCTCAGTTTAAATCTTATTGATAACCCAATTTCAGATAGTGTGAGTAATGCTTTTTTAGTGGTGAGTGAATTCTTACTGAGATTTAATCTAATCAGAGCAACACAGTCAATGGGGTTCTTCGATGCCAGAGGTTATGTTAAACAAAAAGGAAGGAAAATAGGGGTTTGAAACATAGCCATTTTTTTATTTAGAGATATGAGGGAAATACTGCTTCTCATTCTTCTACCTTGTAAACCAGAAGGCTCCAAAGATAATTGAATCTCCTCTTACCTGGGGAGGAACTAAACCTGCATTTTCCAAGTATTTGATAGTAACAAAAGTATATATTTTTGCCCATAGAACAACAAATAAAATACCTTTTAGAAATAAATACCATGGTGGACACTGCCTTTCTTTGGAAATCTTTTATGTCTACAAGTTTTGATAGTACTTACAATTTTTCTTACATTAAAACAAGTGATGACAATACTTGGTGTGTGGCTCCTATAAAAGCTGTTGTTTCACAAAAATCCACAGTAGAAAATACAACTTCTTCAATCTATAAAATAATTTTCTGCTTCAGTAAAAATAGAAAGAAAATACTTTTCTAGGTTTTGTTAACAGACAAATCTTTCTCTAGAATTTTTCCATGGATATATTAGGGCCTTGATAATAAACTGAACTGACAATTTTTTTTCTTGCTTCCCTATGCCCGTTTGCTTTTCGTAAAATTCTCTGTGGAATTGATAAAAAGTATTTCTTCAGTATTATTTTCATTTTCCTACCAAAGTTTAGATATAATATAATGAAGTTATATTAAGGTTAAATTTTGTAAATCTGTGTTGAAGGAAGAGTATCATTAGTCGTAAGTATTTTTAAAAACCAGTATTTGACTTTTTCTTCAGGAATGATTGAATAATGTGCTTTGAACCACTCAGTGAAACTGATGAGAATATCAGAAATTATGAACAAGATAGGTAAGGAGCAAGACAGTTTTATTCAGACATGGAAAATGACAGATATAAGCGAGGTAGAGCGATTTCTCACTATCCCTACAGTGTTGCCTGGAAGCTGAAAAAATGTTGAAGACAAAATTACTGAATAGAGATTTTGCCAGTATCACTTTTGGCTATTACTGTTATAATTGGACGCAAGGGACTTGAAGTCTACAATGAGAGCTTTTCAAAGATGTAATGTTTTAATTTGTTTGTTTTCTAGCATTTCTAGTATACATGCAAAAGGTATCAACAATATTAGTAGGCAGAAAATGTGTAACTTTTAAGCAAAACATGCTAGAAATACATAAATATGCATTTATACAGGAACCAAAGACTAATTCAAAGAGCTTGGAAAAATACTTAAATGAGATGAAATGAACAATGGGGAAAGAAATAGAGAAAAGGTGATAAAGGAATAGAGGAAAGAGCTTGCCATCTTGCCCCACTTCATAGGAAACAAATTAGTCTTTAAAAATTGTTTACCTTTGTATCATGTTAGCCCTAAAGCATTTTTGCAGTCAAGTAAAATGAGAGAGACTAATGAGTTATAGAAATCAAAAGGTATTTCATGAATCTGTTGCGTGTTCTTGTGGCATGTTATATCACTTAAAGCCATGTTAATATTAACCTTCATCTGTTGTTTTCAAAGAAGAAAAGTTTTAAAACCTGAAAAATTCACTAAATTATTTGCAGACTTCTTCAAAGCTTCTTTCAGTGAATACATTAGTGTTTAAACGCTAGGTTCTAGGAATGCTTGGAGTAAGATTACTGATTTAGGAAATTCTTGTTTGATATAGGAAAAGCTCTGAGATTGTACTCTTAATGGAACTGGACAAGGAAGCCACACCTTTCTAGGTTAAATGATGTGTAGCTTTTCAGTCTGTGTCTTTAAATCAGCATGGGAGCTCATTTTGAAACTGCTGTAGCTTTATGCGCCAGTTTTTGGTTTTGTTTCTCTTCACCAACAAATGTGCCAGTACTGGTGGGGGTTTCATTTCCGTCTTTCCTCTCTTCTTCCACCATTCTGAGGAGTCCATTTTTGGAAAATATGGCCAGCAGTGTATTAGAACTAGGACAAAAGTGTGTTAGTATAGGACAAAAGTAAGTGTTACTTCCTCATCACAGTAAGGAAAATTGTTTAATGTTTTATCACAGATTTTCAGACTCTACACATTTTGCAGATTCATTTCAATGTCTGGTTATTAATGTATTTGATGGTTTAAGGGTAGTTTGATAGAAAGCTAATTCCATGAGTTCTTATGCTGGATTTACTATTCTGTTTTGAAATATTAAGATATGTTATGTTTTGGGGGTTCTTTTCCCACAAAGACTTGAGTGAAATTCTTTCTCCTAATGTAGTGTCACTGTAGTTCAAATGACAAATGTTAACAACTTGCCAACCTTCTCTTACACATTATTAAAATTGAACGGTAGTCCTTTGTGCCCTAAATTTAAATAAATTTAAATAAATTTCCCATTAGAAGGGAATTAATTAAAGCAGTTTGGTGGTACTGAATGTGAATTCAGGCTTTTTAAAGGTTTGAGTTGACCAACTAAAGGAAATGAGTGTGGATGGGAAGACAGCATACTAAATTCATGCTGACATGGATTTTCTTTCTGTAAGGGCTGTGAACAGTAAGCTGAGAGATATGAGTGTGTTAGTAAATACGGGGACAGGCAGAAGTGTACTGTCAGATGATATTTTGATGTGAATGTAGCAGTTGAGAGGTGTAAAATGTAGCTGGGGTGGTGCTGATTTTAAGAACTAAATAATTTTTCTCTTGGCAAAAACAGTTTTAAGTAGTTCCCCAGTATTGTTTTTTTAAGCATCTCATAACATGTTTTACTGTTTCCTTCAGATACAAATCTGTGGATGATGACAGGTTTTTTTCTTTGAAATAACTTCATCTTTTTCTCTCCAATTTTATTGAACTTGTCTTTTTAAAAAAGATCAAGTATGTTTACCATTTAAAACAACAAAAAGGGAGACAATCCATACCTCCGTGCACCGAGTTTCATTTTCACGAGATGTCAGCATAACATCCTGCATTCATGGAGGTTGTATGCATGTATAGGTAGAAGAGCTTAGCCCAAGAAGTGTCCTGTACATATTCAGAGCTGGAAGTAAATAAAGGTAGGGTTCACGAGTGGGTATCATACTAGGGCCAGCCAGTGAATCCCCTTGGAAACAGTCCCTGCTGTTAGGGTGGGTTAGTGCTATACTCTCTTGCTTTTTTAATTATTATATTGCTATGACACATACACTGGATTGGTGGATATGGATACAAGAGCAACAAACTTAACCTTAGTTCTTTGCTGTAAATATTGTAAATGGGTGTTTATTTTATTATAGTAGTAATACTTTGTTGTGTTGATATCTATAGGGAATCTAAAACATGGACAGTTGCAATCTATTGCTTGATCATTTTAAGTTTCTGCAGCAGAGGCAAAAAGTCACTTTAAATTCTACAGATTTTTTTTTTTTTTAATTTAGCTGGAAAAAAGTACCTTGGCTATGTTGAGTGTGAACTTGAAATACCCATCCCATGCAAAAGTCTTACACACTTGAAACTGCTTGGTTATCTTGGGCCATTGCTATATGTGATCTGTGTGTGTGCCTAAATTTATTCTGTGGCAAGTGTTTGTTTAATCAGAGATTTTATGTCGCTATGTTATCTGTAATGTGAACTCTTAATTTCTGTGTTCTTGGCTGTTGGTTCTCTTGTAATCAAGATGGCAGATTCAACTGAAGAACCTAAAGTGACTAAACTTTTCCAGATAGTTCCAGCACTTTTTTTCCCTTCTTTTTGTTACCTGATCTGTGAGATAAGAGATTTTTTTCATGTTACCAGTATAATGCTCTGTAAAGCCACCCTGGCGCCACATGGTAGAGGTGAACAAACATTAAAGAACATGTGGCATTTCTTAGTTCCATTTCAGCTTGGAAATAAATGAAGTATTAAAGTGAAATATTAGCTCTTCTTGACAGTTATCTTACGTGTTTTTTGGTACTGCATGTTAAAGCAATAAACAATTTTATTTTCATCAATATTAATAAAAGATAGCTCTATGTAACACAGAATGAAGTGTAATACCTGCTCTGTTTTGATACCCCAGATGCAGTAGGAATAAAAGAAACTTTTTGGATGTAGCGACAGTTCGTACTAAAAGAATTTGGGTTTGATTGTTTTAAAATGGAACTTGAGCTAATGTGGTTGATACTGCTTTCCTACTGTAAGATTAACGTGCTTGTGATGCTCTTGGTAGGTGTTCTTAATATCGAATACTTCCTGGTATTTGTAGAACCTTTGTATTTAAGTTTTAGATAATTTCCTGATCAATTTATGGGGTCTCATAGACTTGAGTAAAACCAATTTCACTTTTTTTGAAAATTACTTAGGCAAGTTAGTAGAAACAATTTTCGGAATTACACTTCAGTCTGTGTTCAAAGGTAATTTTGAATTACTGGATTGGATAAATACAAGAAACTGGTACATACCTTTATTAGCTCCTTCTGATTCAGTGGTGTGTGTATAAGCATAAAATTGAAATAATCTTTAGATTCAGGAATCTGGGAAAGAGTCTTGCTGTATCACTAGTGAGATCTGTGTTACATGGGAGTGTGGAGGAACATGATTCACTGTTCTAGAACTTAACTAGTCCATGAAAAGTCCATGGTGCTCTACTAAGTAGGAATGCAGTATGCTTTTCTTGTGTTTCTGGTATATCTGGTATGAGTCACTGCTCAAACCCTAACACATGAAGCAGTTATTTCTGAATAATTTCATGAGAGGCATGAGTGAAGAGGGGATTGGCTTTTGAACAGGCACACTGCTGTTACCAGAGACAGTTTATCACCTTTTCCTCCCATTTCTTCTGCCTACTTCTACCTTTCTGGATAACAGGGAGCTTCATGTGGCGGTTCCGGAACTAGCAGCATACCAGCAGCTAGCACACCAATTCAGGCCAGCTGGGGGTGAGCATTGCATGGCCAGGTGAGCTGATTAGACTTTGTTTTTTATCTGACATGGATTAAAGAGGTGTCTTCAGAAATTACATGTGACCTGGTCCATAAAGTGTTTAGTTTTGCTGGGGGAAATGAGTCTGTCAGGAAGATCAGCTGTTGACAGACTGGGTTGAAACTAGCTGAAAAACTATATGGAGGAAGACGCTATTTTTTGAAGTAAATGGAACAATAAATGAACAGCTCTTTTGGTCATGAGCTTTGTGTCTTCACAAAACTCTGCTAATAGCATGGAGAGAGCACAGTCCAGCTAATTTAAAGTGCCTGTAGACAGAGTTGGTCTCCAGTGCTTAACCCATCTTACTCTTACAAGTGTATTAAGAAGTTGCTTCTGTGTCTTTATTTGCATTTTGTGCCCTTCTGGGTGCAACCTGTGGAGCTAAATGACAAATTATCTTCAGATTTTACTCTGTTAGTAAAGACTACTGTGGATTTTTGTCCTCAGCTCATGTATAGAGTATTTTGTGTCTGGGGAATGTTTCATGAGGTTTTGTTGTGTCTTGTATTTCTTGGACAGTTTGGTGTTCCTCCTTGTTTTAAGAGGCGGTGATCAGTGTATTCTTGAGTTTTTAAGATGGTTTCTAGTAGAGGAAACAGGATTATCTGGTAATATGGTGGGTTTTAGAGGAGTGTTCTGAGAAGAAGTTGTGAAAGCTGTGGGAGCAGGCAGGCAGGGAGGCTGTCTTCATTTTTCTAAAACTAACCAGGGACTGTGTCAAGATTTAAAACTGCATTTTGAAAAAGTACCATATTCATTCTCTCCCTGCCCCCTCCCCCTCCCTCCTTTACTTTTTAAACCCACAAAAGTACTTTGCTCAGACTTTTACATTAAATTGATGTGGTAATGCTTAATTTAAACCGTAGGCAACCTGAAATGAAAACTATAGCATAAACTGCCTGATTGACCTGTATGTGGAATGTAGAAAATGTAGGAAAGAACGAGATAGCCCAAGTGCTTACAAAATGAGATTTGCTTCTTCAGCAGATTGATCAGTGCCTTGGATTTCTTTTTTCTTTTTCCCAGCATTAACCTTGTCTAATGTATTTCTAGATCTTTCTGTGTTAGTCTGGAATTATTTCAACCACAGTTCAGGCCGGTCTAGCTTTACCTTCCCAGTTGTGTGCAACAAGGTAGTTTACCCCTATTCCCCATCCATCTCCCTTTTTTCTCTTTAATTGACCAGTGTTGTTTGTAGTTTTCTTTTCTTTTTTTTTTTTCCCATCTGGGTTTGGGAGAGAAAACATGAACTGTTGACCACAAGAAGTGCATGAGAGAGAGCCATGCAGTTGGTTTTAAAAGACTGTGGGGTCTATCTGGACTAGTCAAAGAAAGAAGCATTGGAGTATTTTCAAGATCAAGCATGCCATCTTGGAGGAAAAAAAATATATTTCCAACAAAAACTTCAATTTCCTGATTTGTTAATGGCAACGCTCTAGATCAGAAAGTCAGCCAACCCTTACAGGCTTCATCCCTAAGCAGTGAAAGCTGCCAGCTTTACTGTAACAGAAAAAATATTGATTTGAATGTTGTCAGGTGTTTCTCTGGGATTTGCTAATGCTAGCCAAGCAAAAAGAAAAATTACTTTTCATTGACAGTCAGCCATAAAGTTCATAAAATGGCTACATGTATTTGAAGTTTTTTAGAAAAATTCATTCCTTCTGGATGATGTTTGAGATGCACTGGACTTTAATACTGCCTGATGAAGTTTGTGAACTTTCTCATGCAATGACAAGGGTGTTAGGTTTTATGTAATATTTTTTTCCAAGAAAACCATAAATCCTTTCTATGAGCTACTTTGTAATCTCTCTTCTTAAATACAAAGTGCTTGGGGAAGATGTACAGTTATTCATGCAAGGAATTTTTTACAAAATGGTAAGTTTTATTATGGTGTTAACAGCTGAAGCAGTAACATGCTTCAGAGATTTAAAAAATGTTAGAAAATAACAGTGTTATGGAGAATATACGCAGCTTTAGCAATAAAGTACTGCCCTGTACATTTTTCGTTTGGTATTCCATGCAGTGATAGAGAACACTTACAATCTTTGCAACTTGTGTTACAAACTTAGGTCCACTAAAATGCAGTTGTATAACTTTTATTTGCTGATGAAAATGAGATGTTTCTGAGAATTTTTTTTTTTTCTTTTGCTTTGCGTGTCGTCAAAACAATGTCAGACTTTTCCATTGAATTCCTTTTTGGGGGAAAGTGGATTGGGCTCAAGGTGGAAAATTGGGAGGTTGAGAAAAATGAGTCTTTGAAAAAACCCTAACTTAGAGAAAATGGAGGGGAGCTACTAGGAAATGAAACTTTTCAATGTTTATTCAACAGCCTGGATATCACTCATTGTTGATAAATGTACTGCTTTAGTGGCACTTGTACCATATGGCTTAAGATTTCTTTGGATGAATCTACTTGCTTGTAGTGAGGAAGATGATGTTTCTAAGCTTTCTCTGTTTTGCATGATAAATAATTATGACTGCTTAAGAGTTTTTCTTCAGTGGTCCCTGATGTGGCAGAAAAAAACCAGATTACTTTCAAAGTAATGTCTTAATACAGACTTTTAAGTTGTGTATATTAATCTTTCTTCATGATATAAGGGAAGATATGAAATACATTTTTCTGTCTTTATCTGGACTGGCTTTTCTTAAAAACCCTAATTTGAATTGTGTCCCCTCTTTCTTTTTTTCTTCTTCCCCTTAGATTTGAGTTCTGTGAACCTGCTTTTGTGGTCGGTAATTGTTTGGAAATAGCCTCAGACAGTCATCAATATGACCGGATTTACTGTGGAGCTGGAGTCCAGAAAGACCATGAAAACTACATGAAAATTTTATTGAAAGTTGGAGGCATTTTAGTAATGCCTATAGAAGATCAGGTGACTTAGTGACAATTTCCCCTTTTTATCTTCTAATATGAGAAATACATAATTTAAGGAATGCTTTTCAATATATATTTGACTAAGTTAATGTTCAACTAACGGTACCTTGATTTGGTATATTGTTGCAGTTAAGCAGATACTGATCTTTTAATGAAGTCTTGAACCATTTTCCCTTAAATTTGTAGGAAGGCATCAATATCCTGCTTTTAACAGTCTATTTCATACTATTTCGTGTGTTATACCAGCCTGAGAACTGCTTTGAAATCTCCCTGCCACACAGACATTTTCAGTCAGTATTTCAAAACAAAGAAACCACTTCTAAACCAGGAGAATTGATCACAGAATAGAAAATAACTATGATGAGTGGGACATTGTAAGGGAAGGAAAATAATGAAGGGAAAATACTACTTTATTCCCAGTAGTTTTCAGTGTTGCTTTTCCATGTTACATTTAATGCTTTTCAGACAGGGACATATTATTTTAATAATACTTCGCACTTTTTATCACTTTTCATCCTTAGACCTCAAAAGGCTTCTCAATGGTAAGTATTATTCTCCCTGTTTTACTTGTAGGGAAATTGAGAAAGGTACATCATGTGACTTAAGTTGATGTGCTCCTACATACAGATAATTACTAAAGTGCTTGTTGATAAGCATCTTAGTTACTTTACTTTCAAAAAAGAATTCTCACGCTGTCTGCTTTCTTAACATACCAAAGGAATTTAAGCATACCCTGCATGATTCAGTTCCATAAATAATTTCATTATTTATTCAACTAAGATTGTCAGTTGAAATTGATCTAATCCAACTTAACAGTAGTCACAATTAAAGAGAGAAGTTAAAACTGTGACTATTTTTGCCTTACCTACAAATGGATAGGGGCTTAGAGCATGTAAAATATGAGGAGCAGCTACAAGATCTGAGATAATCTAGCTTGCAGAAAAACAATGAGGAAATGCTCAATTCCTGTTGTCTTCCTGAAGGGGTGGAGAATTTACCTGATAGACAGGAGTCCAGTTCTCCTCACAGGTGCACAGCATACTAAAAGAGTGTTACAAATTGGCAGTAAGGGAGCTTTCTGCCTGCAAATAAGAAAGACAGTTTTTCATTGTAAGAATGGTTGAACACTACGGCAGGCTGCCTAGACAGGTGGCGAATCTCAGTCCTAGATCTTTTTTCACTTAATTGGAAAAGCTTCTGATTTAACTTTGAAGGTGGCCCCGTTCAGGGAGGAGGTAGGACTCCAGAGATTGCTTCCAATCTAAAGTGTTCTTTGATCTTTAGGAAAAATGATAAAAAACAAGACTTACCTCAGTTTTTACCTTAGGGCCTTAGTTTTCCAGGTGCATCTCTTCCCATTACCAAAAAGCCTTATTCAGTACTCGAGTGACCAAGTGATATCAAGGATTATCAAAGTCCTTTCTGTTGATAAAACAGCCTTAATTTATTAATTTTGAAGCAAAAAAAAATAGCAGTGTGTTTGAACACCAGTCTGAATAGTATTGAGTATGACAAAATTGTAACCAGTGATTTATTTTGGTTTTGTTTTGCAGCTAACACAGATCTTGAGAACAGGACAGAATACCTGGGAAAGTAAGAATATCCTTGCTGTTTCATTTGCTCCACTAGTGCAACCAAACAGAAAAGACAACGGCAAACATGACACTGTAGGACTGCGTAAGTTTGTGTTCCCTCCCTTTGGCTTGAAGGGATGTTGCAGTGCCTGATGTTGGAGGTCTGGAAGTTGAGAGGCTGTGGTGTAGAGACATTCCATTTAGCAAAGCAGTAGCTCACTGATGTGTTTTTGTGCTCCTGGTGCATGATTTGTGTTGCTTCACAGTTAATATTCTGAAATTTAGGTGATAGAATGTTTCCACCTTGTTTTTCCAGCCACCTTTTCCGTTTGGGTTCAGCTTCTCTATTACAGTGATATAGACAAAATAGGCATAGGTCCCTCATAGTGCTAACTTTCTCATGGTCTTCCAGAGAAAATTTTTTTCTCTTCCCCCTGAAATGGAAGGAAGAGTCTGAACTGGGGCTGTGATATGATAGAATGTTAATCTATGTCTGTCTGCAATGGGTATAGTCATACCTAGCTGTTTATTAGTCGTCGGGATTGGCTTTGTAGCTGCGATGCTTTGAGCAGAGGTAGTAAAGGTATTTAGAAAGTCTTTGGAAGTACACCTGTTGCCAAGATGGTAAGATAGGATGATAACAGGGAAGGAGAAAGAGCTGATAGAGAAGAGCATAGAGCTGAAATTTTCTGTCAGAGTAGTCAGGGCTGGAAGTAGAATAATACAGAGCTATGGTAGCACATGGGAAATTAAATAAACCCAACAAAGAGCCTAAAAGAGAGCATCTTTTCTCTCCTCCTTTGATCTGTTAACAAGTAACTAAATAGAGCTGTCCCCCTTTGCATGTTTCTTCCCTCCTGTGCAAGTGTTTTAACTGTGAAACTAGTATAAGCCCTTCAGGAGTCTAGGATGTCCTATCAGCTTGCATTGCCTGTAACTGCTGATCTGGCTTTTAATTTTGAGTGTGTGTGAGCTTGTTAATGATAGTTACCTTTACATTTTTTATACAAAGTATAGAAGATCATTTCCTTTATGTAATCTGTTCCTTTGCAGAAATAATTAATTTTGGTTGGTAGAACACTTGTTTTGAGCCCTGAGAAGTCATTTCCTGAAATTAACTTACTAATACACGATTATTTTTTCCTCTGTTCCATCCATAATAGATAGGTTGTAACATATCTAACAATGAAATACAGAGGTGGCTAGTCAAACTATACAATGATTTTATACAGTCTAATTCCCTAGAACAAAAGAGGATTTTCTATCAACATTCCTAAATTTTCAGAATGAATGCAGACAGTGGACATTCAGAGCTGAATGGTAGTAAAAGATAGGTGCTTCCTGTGTTACAATTTCAAAATGACTTTCTAGTCAGAAGAGCTAAAAAATAAGCAAATGTGGTACTGTTGACACTATTTAAAAGAAAAAAAGTTAGAGATTTGAACTTGCACTGTAAAATAAGATCAATGAGAGGCTTCTTTCCACTGCTCATTATTTTGAAACTTAAAAATAAAGAAAAAACGTTTCTGTGGATGTGTTGGGTGTACATGGAAGGGGTCGGGGTGTAAAAAGCTCAAGAAATAAAATTTTTAGCTAATTTCTCTTTCATGGTAACATTATCTATTTGTTTCAAATCCACAGGCCTATAATTTACCCTAAAAGTTCAAAGTAGTCTAGTGAACATGCTCCTGTAAATTTTAGCCAGAGGTTGCAGACGTCATTACTAAGTAAACATGGAGTCTGTGCCATATTTTGGACAACACTTGAATGCTTTCTGACACATATGTAGTGTTATATAGAGACTAAAATAACTCATATGTAAAATATCTGTCAGCCATGCTCAAAGTAGAGTCTTTTTCTTGTAGAAAACTACAGAGGTGTTGTTAAAAGGATCATTTTATCAATGTAATTGGCTAGGATGCAGTTCACTGGTAGTAGACAATTGGAAATACATGGACAGTAAATATCCAAAACTTTGAATCCTGTTCCTCTTACTAAAAAATGCTTGCATTTGTTATAATTGGCATACAATCTGCAATCATGGTTTGTTTCATCTGAACTTATAAACCTTTTCTGGAGGGTTACATAGGATTTGTTGTTGAATTTTGAGCTCAGTTTATACTGAAGAAATGGGACTTTTTATTCCACCCCCCCCCCACTTTGGCATGACCTGAAATCAGTATTGTCAGTCTTAACATCCTTTCTGTCTCAGATAAAATTAATTAGTCTGCAACTGAAGTCATTGTATGTAACAACAGATCCTGTTTCAACTACATTGGGAGCTTTTTTAGCTAAATGGATTTTCTGGAAGTGTAGTTTTTGAAATTATTTCTTCACTAAGTTCTTCCTTGCTGTAGTCCCCATTAATTGTACGGTATTCTGTACAGGAAGGAAAGTGACAAGTAAGAAAGTTAAGTTTCAACTGTGGTTGGTGTGCTTTTTTTGGTTTTGTTTTCCTTGGAATTAGACATCCATAGCTCATCTAGGGCAGCTGTCCAGTAGCCAAGCAGTATTTTGTCATCACCTGCCTGTCATTGGAAAACATAAAGTTTTGGCTTTTTTCTTGGTTTGGGTTTTTTCCCCTTAGGACTTGAGTAATTTTGATTCCTCTTCTGCAAAGATATAGGTGGCTTATCTGGTTGGTCACCTGTGAATTAGACATGTCCCTCCCTCATCAGTTAGATTCGGTAGGAAGTGAGGAAAAGCATGGTGAGCAGAAGAAGGAGGCAGAAGGAGGGCACTTGCCTAAACAAGTGTGGCACAGGGGTAGAAATTGTTTTCCCACAACAGGATCTTAACAGTGGTAGCAGTAGGTGCCAAGATGTGCCATGTGCTAAAAAGTGACAATATACAATATACAATACTTGTATATTTTCTTAAGTTTATTTTAGTGATCTGTACCTGCTTTGTACTTCTCTTGCACGTGTGTCTAAGGACCTCTGTTTCCTGGACTGTGCCACAGGGTTTTTCAAGGTGATACTATCTAACTTTGTTTCATTTGCATATTATACCTTTCACTAAAATTTCAATTGAATTGTTTTTGAACATTAGTCTCACTGCCTTGCAGCTAGTTTGGGGCTTTTTGCTGGAGGGAAATTTCACTTAGTGTAACTTACTTTTCTTTCATTCTAGCTCCATGTGCTGTTAGGAACCTCCAGGACCTAGCTCGAATATATATCAGACGCACTCTTAGAAACTTCATAAACGAGGAGATGAAAGCCAAGGGTATTACTCAGAAGGCTCCTCCGAAACGCAAACGCAGGAGATGTCGTAGACGCAGGATTAACACCTATGTGTTTGTTGGTAATCAGCTCATTCCTCAGCCTCTAGATAGTGAAGAAGATGAAAAAATGGAAGAGGATAACAAAGAGGAGGAGGATAAAGATCACAGTGAGGCCTTGAAGCCAGAAGAGCCTCCTCGAAATCTGTTGAGAGAGAAAATTATGAGTCTACCATTACCTGAATCTTTAAAAGCATACTTGACCTATTACAGAGAAAAATAACTTGTTTTGAGTAGAGATAATGCCTACTGATAGTTCCTTTATTCTTGAAAATGTAGCATTTATTAAGAAGTAGGTGGACAAATTATTATTAGTCTTTCATCAAGACTGAAGTACAGCGATAAATGGTAACTTGTCTCTATCTTGTCTTTGCTACAAGGAAGACTTGCATTTGACAGTAGAATCCCTTTTTAAAAATCTATTTTTCTTTAAATTTTGAAAATGCTGTTTTAACTCTGATAGAAATATATATTCCATTATGCAGCACTAATCAATATTTTGCATGGTAAGTCTTTTTTGATCCCTAACAGATTTGTATTGATAAAAGGATGAGTGAAATTTTATATATGCTAAATAATTGGTTAAACATGTGCATCTGACTTGATGAGCAATTTGTCTGTATTTATTACTATTAGGGAAGCATTTTAAACATGCAGACACTTATCCTCTAATGTCCAAATCAGACCCTTTTAAAGTTTATTTTACTATGGCTTTGTTGCAATCATTATTACTATGTTGGTATAGATGTATTCCAACAACACAAGTGCAATAAATGTATACAGACACTGAATGAGCTGGCTTTAGTGAAATAGGAAAATTCAAGTTCTGAAATGTCAGATGACCCTGCTACTTCTGCATTTATCTTTTGCCAAAAGATCTTGAGACAACTAACAGCTTCTCTCAGAGCCTTAAAGAAATACCATATTTAATAAGAAGCAAAGCGATGCTTACTTCAGCTCTGCTTATACTTAACTCCATTCTACGCTGTCAGTATTTCTAACTAGAGGTAATTCCTCATTTGTGGGAAGTATAGGGCAGTACATTTTTTTTCTAGAGCTCACAGCATTGAGTCAAAAAGTTTGGTAATGCAAGATTGTAATTTAGATTTCAGTCATCTATATTTACTGCTTTTGAGTAGAGGTAGAATTTCAACAAAGTTTAGTTTGTATTGCTTATTGGGATAGCTATAATAGTAGAAGTTAGAATTTGTTCAGCAAATGCACTTTAGTAAGTGAATTTTATACTTAACATGCATCTCCAAGAAGGTAGACTTGTGCCAGCCTATATTTTGTTTCTGAGCATGGCTCTTAGCACAAAAATATTTATAAAATCATATGCCTCTTTTGGAAACCTAAGAGTAGCAGTGCAACTGTGGGGACCCACAATAGTGCTGATTTAAATCCGTCAATGATTTTTCCTCTTCTAGTTGTGAAGTTACTTGCAGTTCTCATTTTTAACTTTGCTTTTGCCATCTTAATTTCTTCATTCTGTTGTAACATAACCATGAGGGTAAACAGTTTATTAAGAACTTGGCATGATATGTATTAAAAACCACAATCATTGGAAACATGTGCCTGTTAGACCCATTGAAGAACATTCCTAGTGAAATATCCCCCATGATACATTTTATAATACTGGTGACACTTCTTTTTGTGTAAAACAATGAACAAAATAATCACATATTTCTAAAGCAGTAAATGTTCCTATTCCAAATATATATAACCAACCAGTACTGATACGGTCTAGCAGTCCAATATTAACTTCAAAATACATTAGCATTTTGTTGCATGTGAGAAGGAAGATCGGGCACAATCCCATGACATGGACTCTTTTTGGTGCATTTCATGCTGTAGTCCCTGTTTTTAAGGTACATCATAGTAATGTTTAAATGGAACTTCATGAAGGCCTGTTGTACCAGCATGTGGAGTTACTTTCCGCAATATATTTACCGTATAAGTAAGCAAAAGTATTTGAAATAAATATTCTGACTTTATTTTAAAAGCAGGAAAACCTTATAAGAAATAGTTTTCCAAAATAATGATACTAATAAAGTAATTGTGATGCTTCAGCTATAGGAATTGAACATAATCTTGTTTTAAATGGGTTATTTTAGATGGAGGTTAAATAATCTGAAGTTTGAAATGTTTGTCTCTTCTTTTCTTGGAATCTACATCCATAAGCTCAAGAATGAGATTACTAAGTATTACTTAAGTACTTCAAGGACTTTATACAGGATGCTTTTTGAGAATAAATCTCTGCATTCTTTCATGCCTGTATACTTGGAAAAATGGACAGTGGATGACTTGTCATGAATCTTCAGTATGTAAGTTTTTTTTGGAGTCACTGAAAGAGAGTGTTTCCTCTGTGTTTTGTATGTGGATTTATTTTACACTCTTGAATTTATATTTACATAAATAAAAAGGTAGGAACGCAAAATTAATTAAAATTTAATTTTTGCCATCTCACTTGATGATGGGGACGTTGTTGCAATAAAATGGTTTTTTGTGGTTTCTGCTTGCTTGAATTTCTGTTTCTGTGGAAGTATTTTCAGTTATTTGGAAATTCAGGTAGCAGTTGTTTCATAATTAGGTTAGTAATCTCCTAATAAAGGCTGTTTTTGAATTTCAGAAGTATATATTCTCACTAAATTTTGAATTTTTGCAAAGGTTGAAAGATGAGATGTTATTCATGACACAGGGAAAGCTATTTTGGTCCCAGCACTACTTTTGAAGTACTCATGTGGAGAGTTTCCTCTGGAGTGCCCAGAAGCTAAACTTGAGCTGTATACTGAAGAACATTTCCATGGTGTGTTTTTTTCCTAAATATTGAGGGGTTGTTTTTTTTTTTTTAACCTCAACTGAGCAGTTATCTGGGTCAAAATAAATAAGAAAAACTTGAAGGTAAGAGTTGCAAGGGTGGTGAGCAACCAGTGAGTCACACTCACTACTTCAACTCCTTCCAGATGCAGCTTTATTTTAATTGCCAGGTAGAAGAAAGATGCAGGGTGGGTTGGGTGGGCTGACGAGCAGTGTTACAGTTGCGGTCGCTCTAAAGAAGGATGGGATGAATTGGAATTCACGGGGGTTTCTCTTCTTTGATCTGGAGGGAGGGCCCAATACCAGTGCAGTCTTTTCAAAAGACCTGTTTTTTTAATCCCATGTCATTCAGGACAAACTGAACAGCTGCCTCCCAAAAACTTGAAAAGAGCAGTTTTCATTGCAATGAGCCTGAACAGCTGTGCTTGGCTGAGCACTCCGTTGCTTGTTCAGGTGCTGGCAACTTAAGTCTGTTTTTTTTTTTTTTTTTTTCATCCTGTATTTTTTCTTTCTCTAAAGTACTTTTAAAAATGCATCTTTGCCTGTCAATTTGAAAACAAATAGGGAATGTAATGTGCTGTGTTCTGATTAAAGCTGTTTTAACTCATTAAATATTTATCCATATGTCCTCAAGAGTGTCTGCTCCCATCATTCGTGTAATTGAGTAAAACTGAAGGCTTTGTGTGGTTTACTAATCAATTATAAAAGATAAAGGAGTCGTGTTCTGTGTTCTGTTTAGAGCTATATATACTGAACTTCACTTTAATGATCTGCTACTTATTTTGACAACACTTGAATCATGTATGAGGTGTTTTCCATAAACTTGTTCTGAGAAGGTCATTGGAGTGTAACTGGAACAGTGAGGCTTTAAAGGTGTGTGTTTCTTGAGCTGCTTTAGTAAAACAACTTCAGTAAAATCTAGAGGACTGACTTGGTCAGTGCCTCTTGCTTCTGTAGCTTCACAATGTACGTGTCAACTTGTTGAATTTCTCTGTTGAAGTACAGCTGGCTTGTTTAGCCACAAGACTTGCACCGTATTTATGGTCAGTATGGAAGCAAGAATCTAAGGCTGATTTATCAGTGCTTTTCAGCATGATGGTAGTATTTCCTTTCTAGAGTCTTCTGATTGTCATCCTTTGTATTCTGTGATACTTTAAAGACAGTTGTCAGGGGAGCAAAGGGAACTTGTACATCCCTGTTAAAGCTCTGTCCTCTTCTACTGGAGCAAGGAGTCTGTGTAATACCTTGCCAGGATTTTTGCAAAATACTTTTGTGCTGGAGAGAAGCAAAAGCAGTTCATTGTTTTCTCTCACTTTTTCTTCATGCATTCATGGCTAGCCATGATTTTAGGATAAAGAGAGAACAGAGAGCAAAACTATCGGTATCAGTACAGGCTAAATGCTTGGAGTTGGTTTTTTTGTATAAGCATTTCCTTTCCATTTTGGTAGCCTTTTTATCCTGGCTGAAAAATAATTCATTAGGGTTTCTAACTGCTCTACTGCTTACTGGGTTGTGTTCAATGGATGATCTCAACAAACTGAAAAATATTCCTTGCAGGCAAAAAGACATGAAGAGTTAAATTGCAGTTCTTTAATACAGTAATATAATTAAAATTGGAGCACATGCTCTTCATTTCTAATCCTCCTCTGGGAGTTATGCTCAGTCTCCCTTTGTTTCCCTTGAGTTTTAAATCCACAGCTTGCAGCTGCTTGAGAGGGTAACACAGAGTTCTCTGCCATCTTTTGTGGGCGGAATATTTTGTTCACACTGATGGTTCCTTCCTACCCTCCTGGGATCACCTTGGGAGTCATTTGTATGTTGGATAGTGTGCTTTTTGTATCTTCATTCGTTGTTCTGCATCTCCAGCTTGTATTCAAGTTATCGGTATATGATAATCTGCATATGTTAGATACTATATTTTGTTGTTTCTGAGACCAGTTTTGTCAAGTTTTGGGTCTGCATATTTTTAAAGCTGACTGTTGTAGAGCTGTGCATAACTCTGGAATCTCCAGTTCCAAGGGTGGCCCACACCTGGATCCTTTTTCTGCTTCCTGTGTCTCTACTTTCCTGCTCTCAGATTAGGGCTGCATTTTCTGCACTACAGCATTGTGTGAGAATGATAAATAGCTTATTCTTAAAACAATACTGACATGCTACTCTTACTTACATGAAACTAAGCTTGTGCCACACAAGTGTAGAAGAAAGGTTACCTAAAGACAACAGGTCAACCAGAGAGACTGAAGTGTTTGTCCTGCCATGGGCAATGTCAGTGCTGTACACACGAGACAGAGCTGCACAAGCACGAAAACAAGCTTTCATACCTCGATTCGGTAATCAAAAGGCATTTTTTCAGGGCTGGAACCAGAGCAGGGATAAAGAAGGAGAGATGGGTAATTTATATGGGGGAAGTTACTGGTAAGTAAACAGTAGTGACAAACCAGTTTATATCATAAAATTAGCTGCAACTTTTGATTACTTCTCAAAAATCTTTCATTTCTGCTACTTACCAGGTCTGTACGATCCATAGTCTCTGTATATGGTAGCTTGAAAGGAGATTTTATTCCATGTTTTAACCACTTTAAATACCTGGTTTAAATCTTTCTAACCTTATTGTTTGTCTTGGCCTTCAGTTTTCCCTTTACCAAATGGCACAGTGTGATTTTGTGCTGTAGTCAGTAAAAGCAACCCTATAAATCACTGCTTTTATACTCTGTTCCACATTTAACAAATTCTCTTTGGCTGACTTTCCATAATCTGTTAACAGTAGTGCCCTTTTTAGATCAACAGCCTACTAAACTAAGTTTTTTATTGGTGGCACTTCACTTGTTTTAGCTTGTTTTTCTCAAAACTTGACGTGTCTATTTTCTACACAGTCAAAAGTAGTACATCCTTAAAATATGCTTTTACCTTGCTGAAGAATTTTGATCTAAAACCCTGTGTGTAATCAAGGACACCAGAAGAGGGCAGCATTGCCTTTCGGGAACAAAGGCTGGGTGCTGCTAACTGTTAGGAAAGACAAAAAAATCTACATTGATGTTTTTATAGTGAAATATTTCTTTGAGTAACTTGCTTAGATACAAACACATGTTTGTAAAATGTAGAGTCAGTCTCAGAAGAGTATGATTTTTCCAAATAAATTTCTGAAATTTCTGTGTTAGGTGTATAGTTTAAGAGGTTTTCTTCTGGATTGTGCTCTAATGCAATCCAGGACCTTTCCAGAAGTGATGGTGTGGATAAATCCTTTCATTCATAACCATTCAAGGTACCACACTGTAAAAGGGTCAGTAAGGGTTTGACTAGCTGTGTAATTGGGCATTTCATACCTTCAGCTGCCAAAGTTATTTTGGACTTTATCCTAATGCTTACTTGAGACCTTGTGTTGAGAGCTGGACATCTGGGCAGATGAGGAAAGCACGCCTGTGCAGAAAACTGCTGTGGCTGACCCAGCCCGTGCCTGTGTATGGCTTACAGACGTGTAATGCAGTAGGTGCTGTTCCTGCTGCACAGTGCTGCTGCTCATTTCCTGCTTGTGGCAGAGGCATAGGCTGGAAGGCCAGAGTTGTGGAACAAATTCACGTTACATGTTCTGAAGCCTGTGGTGCTATAGCCTGGCCCTTGCAGGACATTTCTCAGAGAAAGAGGTGTAATCTGAAGGAAAGTGCCTCAGAACCGTGCTTGCTGCTCTGCTGCCCAGGGCCCCAGCAAGAGTGTTGTGTCCCTTCCAGATACTCAAGCTATGCCACAAACAGATCCCAGCCCTACCTTCAGCATTTGCAGCAGCAACCAACCTCACTATCCAGCAAACTCGCAGCTTTTCAGTCCTAAGAGTTTATAGTCTGTGTCAGTTGTTGATTTACTTTCTGAAAATTAGGCAAAATATGAAATGGTGGCCAAAAAAGCAAGTCTCATACTTAAGGCATAAACCAGATCTAGCATACTGTTACTAGTTTTGCTAGTGATGCCAGTGCCGAGATGAGCATTGGCAACAATCTTGCTCAGATGCAGTTTCAATTTGTCTTGGAAAAAAACCAATAAAGCCAGCACATTTCTAAACAACTGTAATAGCAGAGGAAGGACATGAATACTGAATGTTCAAAGGCCAGAGTAGGGATTTGCATGGGCACAAATGTTGTCAGGCTTGTTAGCCCAAATAGCGCAAAGTGCCACTAAACGTGAGATGTGGGAAATCGGTAAGGAGCTGTCTCCTTAGGAAAACCTCTAGTGCTTCATTCCATGGCTCTTCTTTTCTACTCCCCAAAGTAGGGATTGTGAGAATATTTTGTACAAAGGTGTTACAGGATCATCATTCTAAGTACCTGCTCCAAGTGACTTCTCTACATTGAGGAGCCAGGATTTTAGGTTTTGTTTAATTCTTACTAAATCTTTTTAATTATGACATGCAACTCCAGGACATTATCTTGCTTCAAGAAATTTGGTTTAAAAATAAAGCAGACTATTTTCCCTTTGAGCACAAAAGTATATCACATTTTAAAATATTTTTTTCCTTTTTTTTTGTGGAGAAGGCAGTGATAATGATGTGATACTAACTTGAGATTTAAAAATCAGTAGATCATGTAGGCAAAGGTTCACAATGGTGTTCAAGTGTCCAGTTGCCTCTTGAGGTATCTCAAGTAAAATATTGTATGTCCATAGCTTCTTAAGTGCTACCTCAAATTCCCACCTGCTTGCTTTGGGGTTTAATGTAACTTAATTGTCACCTAAGTCCTAACAAAGGATCATGGAGCAGCTGTTTCCTGGTTCAGTTTGTCCTGAAAGCTCAAAACACTCCTGCTGGATTAGGCCTTGGAGAAGGTGAATGAAGCTATTGCAACCAACGCAAGATACTGGTGCAAGTGCTTTCACAAAACCAGGCAGACAAAGGTATTCAATGAAAGTTCCCTTGTAAGTAAGAAATCTAAATTCTGTGTTGGGAGAATGTGTGGAAGTGAATGACAACCATCTTTTGTTCTCTTAGGCTTCCATATATGGGGCTGGCTTTATTAGTTCCCATGCCATCATGCTGGCTGTTGTGAATCCCATGCTGTCCCCACGAGTTATCTCAGATGTGTGGTGGACAGGAAGCAGCACACCAGGTCTCAGTTCATCTATTTAACCCTTCTGGGGAAAAGAAGTCCCGCTATGGTCTTGACCACCACACAGCAAAACTCATATTTGCTTGCATGTGCTCTGTGTTAGGGTCAAATCTTATCTTTTTTTTTCCCCTCTCTCCAGAGATTATAGTGTTTGTAAGTGAACTGCTTTTAATGATGCTGCCTTGCTTTGCTGCTAAGCTGTTTGGAGATTTCAGGATCAATATTAAAAAAGAGATTGAAAAAGCTATTGAAAGTGTTTAGTCACAAACGAGAATGGCAAAAACACCAACTATGCTGCTTTGACAATTCAGTTTTTAAAGCTCTCTGTCAAAGCAATTTCCTAATTAGAACTTGGGGATATGGCTAAGAATAGATGATAAAACCTTTAATGAAAATAGCTGAACAGCAAGCTGCTCACTGCATTGTTCTCTGACATCCTAGAAGTAAATATTTTGGAAACTTTCCCTCAGAGTAGAACAGACAGAATAGAAATTTCTGACTTGGATTTTACCTATAACATCAATGATGCTAGCACAAAAAGCAGCAGTCTACTTAGGAGTACCTAAAGAAGATGAAATCCTGATTGCATTCAAGTCAGTAAGGACTCTGCTGTTGCCTCCTGACTGCAAACAGGTAAAAGGTAGCAGATATGCAGAGATGGGGGGGGGAAGGAAGGGCTGTGGATGCCCCCAAAAAGGGGTTGGAATGAACTCACAGTCACTAAGTGCTGATTTGGCTGCCAGTTCCTTCTTTTTATGAGGTCTGGCCAGCCCTTCCCCAGCCAGGGCTCGCAGTGACCACACCATCTCACCCCAGTACAGCATATTTCCCTCAGGGGAGCAGAGAAAATACTAGAAAACTGTTCTGTAGTAATTCAACTACTGAGGAAAGAAAGTGCTGACATTTGCACTTTTTTCATGAGAAAGGAGCAGTACAAGCCTCTATCAGGTGAATGCTCAGCCCTTTCAGTTTCAATGAAGATAAATGGTCAGACACAATGAAATACCCTGTTCCTAGAACTGTAATATTTCAGATTAGCCTTCCAGTCACACCTTTTCTTCAGCATTTCCTTTTAGCTGAATACTGTCCCTAGCCTTTGTAGTTCCCCCGTGCCTTGGCTCCAGCCTCAATCTGGGGGGCTTACAGAGGGGAGGGTGCCTGCTTAATGCATATACCATGCATACCCTAAAACCTGCTGTTAAAAAAGCTGACTGGAGATGGCGAAAGTGCTGCAGTGGAATAGCTCTTTGGTGTGGGGCACAACAGGAGTCTGTGAATAAATATAGATGCTCTACGCTGTGATCCAAGGGAACAATACTAATTTTCTCTGAAGATGCCAGTCTATTTCCATGAAAATGCGGAGCTGAAAACAAAGAGCTCGTCTCCAAAATTTTCTTCAAGCTTTTAAATGCTGCCTGGCAATAGGAGCATTTATCATCTGTAGGCAAGATGTCCAAAAGTTAGGGAGCACTATGCAATGCTTATGCTAAAACTGTGACATCTAAGTTGTTTAGCAGATCTAACCACAAATTTTGAATTCTGTCAGCAGATCTGAGGAAACAGCCTGTCTTCGTAAGAGGGATGGAAGAAATCTGAGGGGAATTGAAGATTCCTTTCCTAATCTGTGGGTTACCATACCTGTTATTAGCCCATGCCTCAGTTTACCCATTGGGAAAACATGCATTGTGTCACTTAACCCCTTTGGCAAATGCTTTTCTGTATAAGAAGCATTTTGTTATTTAAATGAAACCTTACCCATCTGGCCCTAATCCTGGTGCAGGACAAACCAAGTCAGTGATCTGCTTTCCTCCTGGTTTCTTACTGGGAAGGAGCAGGGAAAGGCAGCAGTGAAAGAAGAACGAGCAAGAGCAAAACAGAAGGGGGTAACCTGCCCATTCTACAGAGAATGTGATGTAGCTTTTAGGCTCTGAATCTAGATAGCTTCTTGCTTATCACAGCCTGAGACCGATACTGTCTCTGAGGAATTTTGGAAGCAGACTGTGTTTGGCAGATTTCCTCTTACAAGACATTTTGGCATCAGTAATATTTCCTCCTTTTCCTGTAGGCATGTGCATAGCTGAGTTGTCCAGCCTTGCTTTCACTACTTTCCAAGGGAGGAGAAGCTCTTCCTCTGCTTTCTCTTTCCCTTTAAAAAGTCACAGCAGAACCTTGAAATGCTTGAATTTCTGGAAATACCAGCAGTGAAAGTGCAGCAGCTCCAAAGATCCTAGTGCTGGCAGGACTTCTGAGCAGAATAAAAAGCAGCAGCAAGAGGACAAAAACTTGTCTGCTTAACTGAGAAGTGCTTGTTTCCTGCACCACATGGCTGCATCAGGTGCCCTGGCTGAACAAAAAAGGTGCTGGATACTTTGAAAGTATAAATAGTAGGTGAAGTCCAAGGTAATGTCCTCATGTCTGGGGAAGCTGAAGCACAGCGGATGGCAGGCTTTAGGCCACACAGTGCAGTTGCTGGTGGAGGAGGCTGATGTGCATTTGAAGGTTTGGGATTTGCTGGCCCTCCTTGCCAGGATACCTTTATCTCTGCTCACAAAATAAGCCTCCCACACTGTAGTTTTCAGAGCAAACTTCACTGCACAGCCAGTAATGGCAGATGGTTTTCAGCTTGATTACTTCTACTGTCATTTAGTTAAGGTTCCCACATGTAATTTTTGCTCTCCTTATGTTTGTACATTAGAAGGGGATGCTTGGAAATGCTTGTTTTGTGGGAGTGTAATATGAACAAAAAACATTGCATAATGATTACAGCAGCATGGGATTATCAAATTACTATTATTTTAGACTGTGTGTTTGTAATTAATTAGACTTTTGAGCCTGCCACCTCCTTGTGAACTGTTTAAAATCAAAATTAGTTCGATTGTAACTGATTAAAACTATTGTGGCCAAATATGCCTTGTTTTCCTGACCAGTTCTGTGTGTGTGGCTGGGATGATCTGAGTCAGGTGTTTGTCATCAGGAAAGAGTTACAGCATCTCTGAGAACTTTGTAATCATTTTTCTTGTCTTTATAGCCTTGATAGGGATCCGTCTGATGCTTTTTTGGAGCCTGGGAAGCAAGCAGTAGTTTATTAGAAGGGTGTAAAATGGAGGGCAGGAAATTATAGGGGAATGAAAGAGCTTTGGGTTGGATTTGATCACAATTGAATTAATCTTCTCAAATACAGTATATTGCCTGAAGCTGCTAAGCAGTAAGTTTTATAACTACAACACTGTGTGAAGTCCCTTCGAATTATCTTTCCTGAAGCTCAGATCAATGAAAATTTCACCCTTTCACACCCATTTACTTCTCCTGAAAAAGAAAAGAGTAATTAATAGTCACAGCACCTACCTACAGCTAGGTGCTGGAGGCCTTAGTTCAGAAGTTAAGTCATCTGTGGATTATATGTGCATTAAGTGATGAATTACAATATGATTATCAAAAACATTGCTACTGCGGGTACTGTTTGAGTCACTGATCATTCATGAAGGGCCCACATGTCAAGCTCACTGCACAGTCCGTGCACCAGCTGACAGCTTGAAGTCAGAGCCTGCCCATCCCTCCTGCATGAGGGAGCCTCTTCTGTGGAAATTTCCTGTGGAAATTCTGCCTGTGTCCTGAGCAGTGCAATTTGCCCTATCAGAGCCTGGGACCTGGTGAGGTGCTGCCCACAGATGAAAGAAATGTGGAAAGTTGTAGTGCAGGGGGTGGAATGCACTGGGAAGACACTACATATGGTGCAGTATGGAAGGCAATGGGGGAAAAGTCTGTTGAGAAAATCACTGAAATGTTGTTCCCTCAGTGGATGCCTATGAGTGTTTTTCTGGTCAAGAGTTGTCATTTGGGAGGGCAACAGCCCCCTCCAGGCTGCTATTCATGAGGAATCTACCACCTACCGTAATAATCATCGTTTCATACCTTCCACAAGAAGGAACATGGTTTTGTCTTGGCAGTTCTCTTTATTATTGGTGCTATACAATTAATCAGTGCTTTGCACAGTGTTAATGTGGGATCTTAAAAGATAATTAGAGCTGTGTTTTCCATAGAAGGTGGAATACATATGGCAAAGGGAAACCTCTGGGAGCAGAGAGATATATTTTAAAGTATTTAAATTAATTTAATGGTAACAAAGGTTTGCAATGCGTTATAAGAAATGTGTTGAATTCCCACAGTGTGCCATTTTTCAGGCCTGTGACCTGAGAAAAAGAAGATACAAGTGATAAAACCTCTGCTGTGGAACATATCTACTTACCATAAAAAAAAAAAATCACCCAGCCCTGAAAATATACCCACAAGCACACTAGGGAAGGGTTGGTATGCGTGCAATTGTCCCTGTTTACTTTATTTACAGATTTAAGATGTAACCTTATTCTGTCATAGTATACAAAATGAGGGCTGTTTAAGGATAAGCCAAATAAACTACAACTAAATGCAAAACTACATCTGCTTGAAATTTTATCCTTTATCTTCAGTATTAACCTGGTTACACATACACATTGCATGCAGTATAGTCCCTCAAAGAGCATGAACTGCCATAATAAACTAAAAGATGCCTAAATCTTCTGCTTTTTGCAACGGATCAGAACAGTGGAAGATCTGAAAAGTCTTGGTAATAAACACAGGGTTTTTAGATGCAAAATAGCTGCTTGCTAAGAGAGAGTCTAACATTGTCTCAAGTGTTTCAGCTGAGTGCTCTGCATTGTTGCAGTATGTTGTGCAATCCTCTGGTGAATTGTATGGGAATCTGTATAGAAGATAAACAACAACTGAAGAAAAAGTCAAAAAAGTGCAATACGTGGTTGGCGTTTCAATGTAGGTAGTGCTTTGTCAGATATAAATTTTAAATACCTATTTAAAAGCTGGGGTTTTTTTTTCTGTTTTAGGATTCCTTTCATATATTGTAGGATCTCTCCTATGTATTGTATCTCTCACTTGGATTGTGTCAAATCCATATTTGATCTATTCCTGGCATATTTTGCTTGGTGTAGAAATGAAGTTTGCCTATTCCTGTGAAGCAATGATACAAAGTTTAAAAAGAGTAAGAATGGCCAAGAAGATACTTTCCATCTTGAGGAAATAATGTCTTTTTTGTCAAGGACAAAATAGGATTTTGTTTGAGATTTGACAGTTTTCAGTCCAGCTAGAAGTTAACTTTTCCTTAGCAGGAAAGGGCATCAAATACAACTTTGTTTTTCATGTTTCAGATGATATGCCTAAAGTTGTGATCATCTGTCAGGGGGGTTCTTTCTTTTATTGTGTGTTGTTACTCTTTGAGCTGGAAACCCTTTCAGTGTGGACAAATGGGTTTTTTTTGTGTGTATGAGATGAAAGTACTCAGTTGTACAAATGTTGTGGGCTTGGACCCAATTTGATCCCTGGTTTCTTGCATAGAGTCTGCATTCTTCATCCATCCCTCTTTACTTGATGTCTTGTCAAACGTGCCACTCTCTGATAGCCATTCAAAAATGTACTGGGCATTTTTCAGTCTTATTAATTATGTATAATTGCAAACCTTCCTGCAGCTGAGCAATCTCTTGTCACAAGCTTGTCTGAACTGACTTTGGAAACAAAGGAAGTGTGGATGGTATCTATCCAGCCTGAAGGTTTCTGCTTTGCAATTTATAGTTTGTTATGAACATTCCTGACGTCTTACCCCTCTAAATTGAAAGGAAGAAGCAAAGAAGTCATGAGAATTTTATATCAGGAGTGCCAGATGCTCAGGCTTGAGGTCCATCAAAAAGACCAAGTGATGTTTGGATTGCAATCGTTCTTTCAATGGAGCATGCTAACAAAAGTGGCATGCTCTTGTTCTTCCAATGTCTATTTAGTTTTTTGGTATCATGTGGCTGCGCAAATTTGCTTTGGTACTGCCAGTGTCCTGGATTGTGGGACAGCTTGTCAGACATCTCTCAGGAGATGTGGGATGCTATAGCAATGCGTGCAGAAACCACTTGTGTATGCTTAAAACTTCTGTAGGTACCCGCTCACATCTCATTCTGTAGTTCTTAGCAGTGAGATTTGGCAGAGGAGCAGTTTTCTCTCCCCTCCAACATCCTGTGCCAGTTCTAAGGTTTTCTGAAGTATTTGTGAAGTCAGGTTTAAACCTGGCAATTTTTAGAGAACTAATAGAGCATTTTGTTAAAGGTTCCCCTGTACCTTTTAAAAATGTCTTTTTCCAGGGTTTTTGGTTGGTTTGTTGGTTTTGGTTTGGGGTTTTTTGGGTTTTTTTTTGGTTTTGTGTGTTTCTTTTTGGTTTCGTTTGTTTTGAGTTTTTTTTTTGAGCTTTTCTTTGTTGGTTTTGGTTGGTTGGTTGGTTTTTGTGAGGAATATCCTATTGTTTAGTGTAAGAACAACTGATCTTCAGAATGGTTCTAAATCAACAAGACCTAAGAGGCTCCTGTTCGCATCTTTCCCAAACCATACTGAAAAATACTGTGGTGCATGCAAGACTTTAATCTACAGTTTCAATTTCCGTTCATGAAAATCTAGTCATGCAGGAAACCATTAGAGGAAATTGAGCTACTAGTAATAATGAACCCACTCATATGAGTCAAATTTAAAGTGCATAATATGAATACCTGTGAGGAAGTATACTTCCTTCAAGGAAAGAGTCTCTGTGTACCCTTTCCAGGCATTGTGTGCTTCTGAGCCCATGTTAGATTTCCCTAAAAACCTCCACCAATTATAAATCAAAGCATCAAGGAATAATAGAGATTTTTTTTTCCAGAACAATTTTTGACAAACAATTCCCCACTCTCCACTTCGGAGAAGTTTCTTGTTAGTGCTTCCATGTTTCTTAGAAATCTATTTTTCACTCTACTTTTCCCAGGCTGACAACTTGTTTCCTTAAAAAAAGCCGAAGGAATAATCTTTTCCTCTGTCAGTGAGAGCTGGCTGCTTATCGCTGCCTTTGAAGAGCCCTGTGGAACAGTCATCTGGTTTGCTGCAGTTGTGGCACTAATGAACTGCAGCTGATGCCTGGGATGTGCAGCCTGTCGTTCATGAAGAGCACAGAAAATACTTCCAACACACTCAGCAATGTCACTTTGAAAAGCATTTAATGACGCATTTCCTTTTGCAATATATATCCAGAAAAGTTTCGTGCAAATATGCAGGGAGAGATGGATAGCAGAGGAATCTCGGACTTTGCAAGAGAATCCTTCCAGTGGAAAAAGAAAAATATTTTAGCAAAACTTTCCAATTTGACTATTCTTGTAGGGAAATATATTGCATTCTTACACTCTTTTGCTTCTATGTGTACTAAACTGAGAACAGATTTTATTGTATGGAATAGGGAGAAACAGAGTTTATTTTAGTTTTTTATACAATTCACTGGAAATTATTTAAAGAATGTTATTTCAGACCATCATTCAAATATTGTCACAATGATAGCTGGTAGTGATCTATAAAATTATAAACTCAGTTTCTGTGTACCAATGTTATGTTGTTATGAGCTAACTGATTAATAAGTTCCTCTTTGTCATGACTTTTCTTTATGCTTAGTTTGTTACTGGGTAGCCGTGAAACAGGTCCATGGAATATATAAATGAAATAAAGTTCTTGGAATGGTTTTGGGCTGGCTGCTCTTTAGTATAAGAACAGTGAAAAACTTTTCATCATGCTGTTATCGAGTTTCTAAAAATTGGCATATGGATTATCACACTGGTCTTTTAAAAGATTTTTGTTTCTTTTTTTATAATACTGGCCCAGTTGTAGACAAATCCTATACTGATTGCATGGTCAGCCTGATCCTACAGGTCTTCCCATTTTGTGTTTCTGAGCCACCTGCAAGCCTTGGCTGATGAGTGGGTAGTCATCATCCACTATAGCCAACAGTGAACGACTGTGTGCAAACCTCTTTGTCTGCAAAACTAAGATAAACTGGTTGAGTTCGAGGTTTTTTATGGGCATTCACTGAATGGGAGGCCCAGTAGAGGGTTCTGGTGCTGTGTTGGTGGCTACAGACGTGTTGGGGAGTTGGGGTCGATGGTGCTGCAGATGGACTCCGGAGTGGTTGAAGGCACAGGTCCTGATGGGAACATTCACCAGGGGGTTGCCAGCAGCTTCATGGACCATGTCCATGCCCATGTTCCTCTGAGGCTCAGCAGAAGACTAAATAAGTTATTTTGAGAATTGTCCCATCACAAAGGGGTGGAGTTGGATAGTAGTTGTGAAGGATGTTAATCTTGAAGGTTTTCTAATATAATACAAGCTTTTCAGTTTTTTGCCTATAAAGGCAATATTTCTGAGCATGTGCAACAAGTATCAGTAGAGGTTTTTTAACAGTTGCAAGGAACAGTGTTAATAAGTTCACTTTCATTTAGGAAAAAATATAAAGAAAGGACTGTAAAACTACAAGAGTGTGCTTTCAAGTTTCTACTTGGTTTACTAGCTTGTAAAATATTTCCAGGATTTTTTTTATTGAATAATAATGAAAAAAAAATAAGGCAGAAATTGTCCTAGGTTCTCATCTTTCACTTAATGTGAGATGATCAAAACAGATTTAGTGTAAGTAGAGATCTCATAAATGTATGCTGCTGTAATGGTGTCAATGCCTGTTAATTCATTCTAGCTTTGAGTAACAGTGCAGCTTACAGCCTGAGGTAATGACTAGCATATTCAGAGATCACAGGAAGGTTTGTGTAGGGTTTGTGGCATTTGCCTCCAAATTAATTTGGGGTTTTTTTGCAGAAAATGTGACTATTTTAAGGTAGTTTCTCCTGATAGGCTTGAATTAGTCATGACCATCATGCTTACTATTTTATATTTGTTTATATATAAAAATTTCTGTGTTTCTCCAGACTTACTTAAGCCTTATGGGTCAGTCAGTCTGGAAGGAAATTCTTGGTTCTGAATGAATTTCATATGGAGAAAAGTGGAATGTAGAGAAAAGAAAAAAAGAGGGAAATGCAGAGGACACTGCTGGTTGTGTTTCCTTTGATTTCTGGAAAGGATTAAGTCCCATATCAGTCCTGGTGTGTCCAAAGTGGCCTTGTATTTCACAGATTTTGGGGTTTTTTTTAAATACATATCCTTATTTCATTGAAAGAGAGGAATCTTTTCTTACTGACTCTGCCTCCACTGGTTTTCAGCAAGGCCAAGTGCATCATACCTTTGTTGTTCTTCCTTTTTTATTTACTCCTGGTGATGGTTTTAATGATCTTTTAGAGTCCAGTTCAGATTTTGGGACAGTAAATATGATGTCAGACTCCTAAAATCTACGTACCAAAAAGCAAATGACTGCTTTGCATAAGCACACAACACAGAGGGCCACATCTCTCCATCTGCAAGTGAAGTTAACTTTATGAGGCTTCACAGGTTCACCTTCTGAAAAAAAACTCCACCATCAGTTTTGTAGGAGAAGAATGTGGAAGTAAAATAAGATAGACAGTGAAGTTTACTGTGGAGAGTTTTACTTGAAGATCTCTTGAACTGAAGCCTGTATTTTCAGTAGCCATGAGTATAGACTGTAATTTGTGTGTTTAGACCATCAGTGGGAAATACGTAATGCTAGCTGTGTATAAGAAGAGAAGGTTCCATTTTCTTGACTATTCTTTCATAGGAAAATTTTGTCTTAAACAATACTAAAAGAATTTGTTTCACTAAGTTTCAGAAAGGAATACTTGGATATATAAAAGAGTAAAGGAGAAGAAAATGTATCAGTCATCTGGATTTGAAGAGTTAAAAAGTCAAAGGCTGCATGAAAGTAGCACTGCTGCAAAATTTGCCTTCATTGTTAATAGCAGTCCAACAGGGAGAAAGTGAATTACTGGCCTGAATGGATGAATATAGACAGGGAATTAAAAAAGTAGATTTGTAAGGTTTCAGCATGAACCATTTTCTTGAATTATTTAGGAACAACTTGTACATAACACAACCCTAGTAACAAATATTTGCCTTATACATTTGGCAAGAGAGATATTTCAGAGCTATGACAGAAAATTTGGCTTCTGTGATACAAGAAATGGTTCCATTTCACTTCCATTTTCTTAACAAAAACTTCTAATTTAGTGTAGGATGAAGAATTACTTTTCCTTTCAAAATGATTTTTTCTTTTAAAAACGTCATAGAACTCTGACATATTAGCTAGCTTGATAAATCAGTTTTCTTGCATAAGCCTATGCAAGAGGTACAGTCTCCAAAGGTGTTTAAAATTATTTTCTCCTATTATTATCCCAAAAGGAAAAAAGTAAAGAATAAAAAGCCACTAATAAGGCACAAGTCTCTTGTGTTATGTCAGATGGAAACTGTCAGAGGCTAGTAGAAATCATGCTGGATCACAAATAGAAATATATATGAGAGCTTTTATCTCTTCTACGTAAACATAGTCCCATTAGTAAACATGATGTTAAAAATAAAATATTCGCAATCCCTGAGGAGCTCTTACACCCTTTTTCATTTCCTCTGTTGAGAGCAGCCATGATGAACATGTCATGTACTGCCAAAATGTCAGGTCCAGAGGAGAAAAGTTCCTGTGTGCCACTGCAGCAAATGGTGTCTCCAGTGTCCTCCCAGCAGAGGACCAAGTCCCTCACAGACAACACCTGATCATTTGTGCTATGGCAGCTTGAACAGAGCAAAGTGGACATCTCTACATCTCTGCTGATGGGCCAGCAAAGCCCCTTTTTGACTGTTTGCCCTAAATGCCAGTCAAGGAGTGGCCAAGTGTACCTG
Source organism: Monarcha castaneiventris obscurior (assembly GCA_026261815.1). Taxonomy (NCBI): domain Eukaryota; kingdom Metazoa; phylum Chordata; class Aves; order Passeriformes; family Monarchidae; genus Monarcha; species Monarcha castaneiventris. The sequence continues at coordinate 7,945,203 of JAMPIT010000379.1, read as the reverse complement.
GTCACCTCCAGCACAAACCACATCTGCCAAGTATTTGGGGAATATAAAATCTCAGATCACCAGGGTAAGAGTCATCAAAGGAACTGCCAGAGCCCAAGTAACTCTCAGCAAAAAACTTTATGTTAACAAGGAGCACCATCCAGGAATTAAGTGTTTCACTTGCTGGTTCCTACATGGTATTTGAATCCTAGCTGCTGGTACCAGCATAATTCCTACGGAACTACATCTGTCCAACTTTTCTGGTAATTACTTGGAGGCAGCATGATATCAAAGTAAAAAGAAAGAATAATTGGATTATTTCAGCGAAATTTGCTCTGCATGTAGTCACTGATATGGAAACAGACTCCATTATTATTTCCTATTTGAAATTATCTGACTGATTAGGAACTGAATTGCAATTTAAACTGCAAAAGAGCAAGGTATGCTGCATTTATCCAATTTAAATACAATTTGTGGTTCTTTCAAGACATACTTTAATCTACCGCATGGCATGAACTTTGTGCAATTTCAATTGCTTCTGCTTTCTTAGGAGTATTTCTGCTACATTTACAAAGGTGGTTAATGATAATTCTTCCTTGTTATTCATGAAATTCAACACCAAACAGAAAAGCACAGCTTATCTCCTGACTTGCTTAAATTGTCTCATTAAGTTTGTGGTCTCAAGTAGGGTTAGCAGCATTAGTCCATATGGTAGATCTTTGCAATATTGCAGAGAGCTAAAAATGCATTTTGTGCAGATTACCTGACTGATAAGAATTTGGTTTTTCAAATTCTTTTTCTTTTTGTTCATTAGGGTGCTTATTGGGAAATTTAGATCAGTATCCATACAGAACCCATTTCCACACAGCAATTAAACAGTTGTTAATTTTGCTCTTTTTCTGTCTCTGCTCTGCTGTTACTGTCAATGTGAGAACTCCAGTCATTTTTTACACCACTCAAAAAGCTTACACTTATATAACCTGAAAGTTCTCTTAATCAGTCAAATTCTAGACAGGGAAAATAGAAATAATTGTCTAGAAACAATACCTAAATACAATAAACAAATCTTCTATCAGAGTATTACTATATGAGAATATGCTGCCATAGCCTTTATTAATATATTTTAAAGGTCTTAATGAAGTGACTAGATTGGTTTTTACTTTTAAAAGAAGTTTCCAAGTATAGACTAAAAAATGGAATTTACTACATTTTAAAATTCTGTGTTGCTGATCACATTGCACAATGAGGGAAGAAGAATCTGGAGCTTTTCCTTCATGGTTGCAGATTCTCCCTGGACATATTTAAAGCGGTGAGTGAACCAGTATGCATTGTACCGCTGGGAGCCAGGAAGAAACAAAAGGAAGAAACAACCTGAATGAAAGAATAAGGTGTTCAACAACAGTAAAAATGTTTCCAGGGTTATTTGATTATTTTATTTTTATTTAACTGGGCAACAGAGACTTTAATAAACAGAATAAGAATTAAAAGCAACAACAACAAAAATAAACCCGTCAATGATATTCCCCTCACCACACCCCCGAAGCCCCAAAGTACAAAAAAGTATGATTTATAAAGAATTTTGGAAGGAGGTAGAAAGTAGAAGATTTTGCAAGTGAGCTGAAGTTATTGAGAGATAATTTTATGGTACTGGAAGAAAACAACATATATAGAAGTGCAGCAAATCTGTCGTGGTAGATTCCTGTGACATCCAGAGATAAGGTTCAACAAAGAAGTTTAAATTTTTATTAAAAAAAGCAAGTTAGGCTAAACTGAAGCATTTTTATACTGGAGACATAGCAATGAATTGGAAGTACAATAGTTGAGAAGAAGAAAGGCATGAGGTGATTACAATTAGAGGCCACAAAAGCAGTGTTTGTGGTTGCACATGGCAAACTTACTCCAGAAATCACAGACTCACAGAATGGGTCAGGTTGGAAAGGACCACAGTGGTTCATGTGGTCCAACATCTTTGCTCAAGCAGGTTTATCCTTGAGCACATGGCACAGGATTGTGTCCAGATGCTTCTAGAATATCTCCAGTGAGGGAGACCCCACAGCCTCTCTGGGCAATCTCTTACAGTGCTTGGTTACTGCGGAATAAAGAAGTCCTTCCTCATTCTCAGGTGGAACTTTCTGCTCATCAGTTTCTGCCCATTTCCTCCTGTCCTATTGCCTGGTGCCACCGAGAAGAGCCTGGCCCCATCCTCTTTTCACCCTCACTTCAGATACTGACAGACATTGATGAGGTCGCCTCTCAGTCGTCTCTTCTGGAGGCTGAACAGATCCAACTCTCTTAGACTATCCTTGTAAGAGAGAAGCTTCAGAAATTATTGGAACAAAAGAGAAAAGTACAGTCTGAATAGGTTTTTTCTGCATTTGACTTGATTTATGATCATATAACTGTATTTTCCATGACAGATGCCCCTGGAACGTTGGTACTAGATCTGTATCCCAAGTTACTTGTACTTTGCTTTATTCTTTTAAACACAGGAAGGGGAAAAAACCTCTTTTTAGAGATACAGAAAAGATGTTTTCATGTATTCAATTACTCTTTAGAATTTCTGAATATGAAACAAATAGGTACATACATGAGAAAAAAATTTATCCCCTGCTATGCTGTCGAAGTTTTAAGCAATGCAGAGGAAGCACCATGTTGTTATTTTTCTGAAAGACAGAGTCTTAAATATTATAGTTATCACCAGCTATTTGTTTGGGTATAACTGAATCCAGAAACCTTTCCAATCCACTTCATTTGTAATTCTATCCCTTACTTTCTTTCCTATCACAAGTTTCAAATCATGTCCTTTGTTTGAAAGCAACAAGACTGTTGCCATGGTTTAATTCCATGGTGTATTATTGTAATTAGTGGAAGTGTTTTAGCCCTTTCACCTACACCCTACTGGTGTTAGTAATTCAAACATCTCTCATTTGCACTTTCTTAAGTTTTGGATTTGATTCTATCAATTATTTGTCCTGTTATTTTTTGGGCACTTCTGATATTTCAAGCTCAGCCTTTAACATTGGAACTGTCTGCTGTGATCTAAAAAAATAATGATTTTCATTTTCTGTTTACCTATGTTTCTGTTTCCTATTTTCTTTTCTTGTTGATGGAAAAATACCAGTGCCTAATTCCTGTTTCCACCCATCCCTGGTCTCTGTTGAGGTGCCATGAAACTAATTAATTTTTAATGTGTCATGGTAAGTTTAGCAAAGTATTGTTTCTCTGGATGGAGGGATTTTTTGTTTGTAGAGTAACATTTGTCAGTCTCTGTGTGTTTGTTCCTTAGTCTCTGTTTCATGTCAAGATGGGGAAGAGAGTTGATGAAAACATGAACGCAGTAGAGTGAGTAGCTCTGCTCTGCTCACGAGTGGTTTATAAGGTTAAGACAGGGTCATTTCAGCCCCTTTACCAAATGTACCAGTACAAGGCACGTTAGGGGTTATTTCAGAGACAAAATATCATCTCTGATAAGACATGAGAGGACTTGCATTGTTTCATTATTTCAGGTTTATTTGGGAGATCAGAACTGCAGACCTTCTTTCCCAGAGAGAAGTTAGGAGCTCCGGGCACTGGTGGTCATGTAGTCTGGCATGAGAAGAGTCTTCTGACCAGGAGATATTGGGGTGCAGAAACAAAGACCTTGGTCATACTGGGAGAAGACACAGAACAGTGTGTGAGACGGGCTAGAGAACTCTAGAACTCCAGAACACCTTTCTTGGTCCTGTTTCTAACAGCAATACATTTAGCATGGTTGGTAGAGTATATACTTAAATCACCATTTGTTTCTTTCCAATCTGGAAGAGGTAGAATGATAGAAATCAGATTTTTTATTTGCCCAATTGACTTGACAGGGAGTTTTCACAAACAGCATATCTTCAAGGTATGTGCCGGTGACCAATTGCACTCTATCTTAGAAGCTATGGTTAAAACAAGATCTTGGTTTGGGAAATCTAATCACTGAAGTACAAAGGCTCTGGGCAGTGAGACCGGCTTGACATTTATATATTTTCACCCCTGTTACAAAGCCCATGTGTTATTCCACATCACTACCAAATTTCTGGCTTGAATTTTATGCTATTTTCTCCTTTAAACCCCTAAGAGTCTACATATATGTAGGGCTATCACCTGTGCTATTCTCCTACCTACAATTAGATTTTTGTCTGTAGTGTGGAATTGATTTGATTGAAGTTGCAAAGTCTTCTAATGTGTTAAAAAGTAAAGGAAGAAATACTGTCTAAAATAGCTCTGTTTCTAAGCAGAAATTCTTTTAATACTTTAATACTTAAATACATTAGCTCTTCTTTAATTGTGTGTGTGTGTGTGTTTGTATTTGAAACATCAGATGTAGGATGAAGCATTGAGAGAGTTTAGGAATAATTCATTATCATCTCTGACTTTTTGATGTAGACATTTAATCTTGTGCAAGTTTCAATTTCCCTTTTTTTTTCTTGTGTCAGATGGATACGCTGTATTAGATAATGTGGTATTCTTTTTATACATTTAAGTGCTTTAAAGTTTCTTTGTTTATAAAGTGCTGCTCAGGAGCAGAGCCTTTCCTCATCTCACATACCCAAGTCCCCTCCCCTCCACCTGCTCATTTAGAACAACATAAATGCGTGCTGCTGCACTGAGGCGCAAGAGAGCTCCCATCAGCAGTAATTGTTGACCTACCACAGTTACAGTCAGTGATCAATAGATACTACTTTGCTGCACGGCAACAGCGCAGGGAAATGGTGGACCCCACTGAGAATTTGTTTTTGACATGCAAACCCAGCTGATGGCCTTCCACTGTAACAGATGTCAGAGAGTGACAGGCACCCCAGGGCACCGTGAAAGTAGTGCTGGAACCTGACTGGGGAAGAAAAGGAACGCTCTCAAATTACTAAGTGCGTTTCTAACAAATCACATCAAAGTGGAGAAAAAGCCTGAGCTGAAGAAAATTACTACTTTCATTTTCTCTGTTATCTTTGGCTGCAGCACAGTGTGCTGATGCTATCAGCCGCGGTACTAATGAGCGGCTCAGCTGCAGGAGACAGCGAGGCTCTGGCACTGCTGGCAGAGGGGCTGTGTCACGGGGGGACCTGGGGAGATTAGGGACAACACGCCCTCCTAGCATCATATTAGCTCACTTGTTACTTTGGCGTGTGTAGTTCGTAAATGAATCTTGGCTAATTTTCTCTCCTTACACGACCGTGTGAATTCAATGCAGTCTAAATGCAGATGAACAAGACTAAAACGTGGAATTTTTTTCCCCTTTGTCTGTTGATTATGTGTACAATATTTAGCCCATCTGTTTTGTTTATTTGAAATGCCTTCATTCCTGGAGATGTTAATTCAGAGGTACGGCTTGTCTGAACAGAGTATTTTTAATTCGTTGATAGCTTTGGACAACTCTGGTCATGATCTGTAAAACTGAACATGCATTTAACTAAAAAACTAAACATCCATGGGGTCTATTTAGTCCTAAAAAATACTTCAAGTTCAGTGAGCCAAAAGTATAATAACTGTTGGAGAAACTCTGTCTCCGAAAGGAAAATATAAAGGTAGCTGTCTCTATGTACTTTTTCCTGGGTCTTGAAATGGATTACTACCATTTCGTCAAGTGAAATGTCACCTCATGTCACTGAGGTATATCTTCAATTTCTCTTACCTTTGAAATACCCCACTGTTGCTTATATTTGCGCACAATCTATGCACTCTTCTCACACACGAAGAGTCTCATTTTAGACAATGGAAGTAGTTTTGTACTTCAAAGGAATACTATACTTCTGACAGTGAAATAAAAAATGTATCTAGGAGGATGGTTCAGTCTGCTACATTTGAACCCTAATGGAGCCTGAGGACCATGGAAGAGACCCTCTTCCAAGAGCAGCTTTCTCAATGGAGGTTTAAAATGGAGTTCCATGGTACCCACCTGATCCTCGTAGGTAGGTCTAGGATACACAGAGCTCACCATTTTCCTGGGCTGGGAGTGATCTTTCCTCTGACCAAAGTGAAGAGCATCAATTTTGTGTCTGCAATGTGCCTGGGGAGAGCGTGTACTCACTGAGTTCCCCAAACTGGCAGGGCTGGCCCCTGTTTGTCTGCCTGGGACACTACAAAGTTCTTCAGAAACAGAGGCAAAATATACAGCTGGACTGAAATCTGGAGGGGCAAGTTTCGATTTTCTTAGAAGAATATTAACAGATAATGTAGTGTAAAAATATTTTAGACTGTAGTCCCACACAAACCCACACAGCACTATACCTAGGTTTTCATTATGATACAATGAGAAGACTGCTTGTTTTCTTTATGAGAACAGTCATATTCTCAGAGAAAATGGAATCCTGTCTTGCTCTTTAGAAAAGTTTTGTGAATGATTTCTGCTAATACTTTTGTTATACCTCTTCCAATATTTCTAAGTATGATGTTACAAGAAACTGACAGTGCCAGTCTTGAGTAGCTGCTGCAAGCCCTCTCCTTCTAGATGGCCCTTACACTGTGTCCTTGTATCTCTTTTCAGAGATCATAAGGGCAAGACATACATTTTGCGTGGTCAGAGAGGCAAAATGTCCAACAGGGCAACTGTAATAGAGACGTCATGTTGCTAAGAATTGGCTGATTTGAACTATCATGAGTTGTGCTGTGAAGCAATTACCAGTAAGGAATTCCAACCTAGTTTTTATTTAATAAACTGTGTAGTGTCATGATCAGAACCTTTATTATGGGGAATGCAAACATGCCTTATATAAATAAATACTTAAAAATATGGCATATATATAATTTTATCTATCTGTAAAGCAAAGAATTCCGTGTAGATATAGTGGAAATATTAGGAGTTTAATTCAAGCACCATCATTAGCTTGTGTCTAATTGGACAGAAAAACAAAAATAGTGTAACCAGAATACTGATACAGAAAAATGTCAACAATAGTAATGATACTACTAAATTTACAACAGATGCCTCTACCCCTTTTCCTAAGGTTATGCTCACCCTTCTCCTGCTCCATTGAATCCAAAGGTCAGTGGCTTCGCTCTGGGGTTTGGTGTGTGGAGGGGTGTTAGAAGGCATCACTGGCATCTGGAGTCCTTTTTCAGGAGGACTGTGATGTTCATGTTACTGGTTTCTACTCCCATGACCCTCTTGGGATCCACCATTTGTGTATTTGCTAACACTTCTGTATAGTTCTTTTTCTTCAATGCTCCTCAGTGCCAGATTATATCCAGATTTACTGCACATACAAGGTACTCCTTGCAGGTATTAGATGCTATTTCTTTGTTCTATTTGTTACCCCAAAGACCAGTTCTGTCCAGCTTGAGGTGTTCTTTTTCCTTGTCTTGTATGTTTTGGGGTTTTTTAACTGAAATCTATGGAGACCTGAGCACAGCTGTGGGGTCATCCGTACTGGACCCACCTCTTGCCACATCATGTCAGTATTTGCCACTTCCTGCATCCCCATTTCTCAGGGACTCTGCTCTCAAACCAAGGCTGCATTTTCTGCACTACCACATTGTGGGTGAGTCATAAATATCTCCTTCTGCCAACAGAGGCCTTCCAAACACACTACAAGAATGACATCTGCTGCTAGTAGTGGCAATACGCTATTAGCAGGGCTACACAGGACAGAAATAAAAGGCTCTTTTGAATGCACGTGGGTATTTTAAATGGGGTGCTTATCCTTCTCAAAAGTTCTCGTTGTCATAAAATAACATTGCAGCAAAAAAACCTGCTTTTTGCCAATGAAAGACTTCAATTTACAATACAGAGCAAGAACACTACAACCATATTTAGACATCTTAGGTTGTGGGAAGCTGTTCTGTTTGGAACACCCTCCACCCCCACACACACTCTGATAAACTTTAGCTTTTAAGACTCTCCAGCTGTGCCTCCAGCGATAATTGGGGTCATTAGTCTTTGCCTCCCCAGGCTAATTACCAGCACAATCCAAATGTCATCAGCTAAAGAAATTGAGCTTGCACAGGTTAAATGCTGCAACCACATGCAGGTAGAAATAAAGAGGAAGAGAAAAGATAAGACTGTTTTCTCTGCCTGTTTGTATTTGGTCCTCTATCTTAAGCACCAAGCTGTACTTGCTTCTACAGGCATTGTTTACTTTAACAGGCTCCTAAGTGTTCGTTTGCTGTGAAACAAGCACAGAAAAGATGTTTTTCTCTTGTCTCTGTTCACACTTAAATTATGTTCTCCTTAAGTAGAAATGAAGTCCTTTAATTTTGGTCTGAAGGGCACTGTATTTGAACTGCAGTATCCAGTAACTTTAGTTCTCATATGATGAAAACTAAAACGTTTTCCTAGTTTGACCAAAGTTTAAAATTTTAAACATGGGCTGGAAAAGCCACAAAAAATAGCTAATTCACTATAGTATGAACTCTTCATTTTAAAGTCAAATTTTGAAGCCAATTTATGAATAATTGTATGTAAAAATACAAATTAAGAGAGAGAGATGTAAGATGTATCTTTCTAATATGGAAGTATTCTAATTTGACCTTAAAATATAACATGAACATTAAAATTTTATAAATACATCCTTGAATTCATACTAACATATAGAAAAATCTGTTTAAATGCTTTGCTTTGACAAGTATGCTCTTTTTGACCTCAGCAAAATTGTATGGTGAAGTGCATTTCTCTGATGAATGGAGGAAAAATAAGTTTTCACCTCAGGTCCAGAATTTTGCTCTAAATTGATGGTTGTGGATTGCATAGTAGGTACCTAGTAATGGGGCAAATCAAAGGTTCTTCCAGTTTCTGAAAGCAATTTTGAGGAAGAGTTCATGATATCACCTCATGTTTCAGATAACTTACAGTCATGCCAATAAGTCAAAATGATTCTATGAGGAAAAAATGCAAATTAGTGGGTCTCTAGGGCAAGATTGCAGGTATATTTGCATACCTTTAATTAGGGCATGAGATAGCAAAGTGCTGTATGCAATATGTTTTCCCTAGATAAGTATATACAGGGCTCTGCTGCGTAGCTCTTGCTGGGAGCTGAACTCCAGGGCAAGTTTTTTGTTACTGAGGAGTGGATTTAGTGAAGCTGCTTTAGGACCGTTGACAATTTGCTGCATTTGATCATTCAGAGCTGCAGCTTTTGGAGTATGGGCAGCTTTGTATTGTTGTGTAAGGGAAGGAAAATGGATCTGGCTTTTATGCAGAGTATCTGAGTTTATCCCTGTGTGTCACACAAACAAGAAGAGATCTGAGAGTTAGACTTAGGCCTGCTGTTCAGGCTTGCAAGAAGATGTTTTAGAAGAACGAATTCTCAGGAAATGAAGTTCTGTTCACCTAACTCTAATTTTTAGCAATCTCGCTAGAGAATTACAGAATGGTCTGAGTTGGATGGGACCCACAAGGATCATGGAGTCCAGTTCTTAAGTGAATATCCCATATAGGGATTGAGCCCACGACCTTGGTGATTTTAGCACCATGCTCCAGCCAACCACTTCTCCATTTGCGTTTATAGCTCTTGCCCAAGTTTTGGATATTTTCAGTTCACACAGTTTTGAACACCCTTCAGGCTGGGCTGTCTCTGGAGAAGGGCAACATTATTTAATACAATAGCTGCACAGTTATATGGGAGATATGACAAATTCCCTATCTACTGAGTGCCAGAGCTGGGAATGTACGTAGATTAGGAATAATTTGTAGCTAATGTAGCATATTCACAGCTTGACTGAGTCCTTTATTACAGATTCATGATTACAGCTGAAGCAAACTGCTCTCCTTTGTGATAAACCATTGCATATAACAGCAAGTGCAGACTGTATGGGCAGCAAACACCTGTTTAGGTCCCATCACTGCTCTAGGTGGCTGAATGGTGATGTTTTCTTAGCTGTAAAATTTCTCTAGAAATGGTTTATCAGTAGTTAAAAGGTACCATTTATGACTTGGACGATTGCTGAAGAAGAACAAAATGTGAGCTGGGAGTTAAGGGGCAAGAGAGGGACAGGAGATCTGCAGGCAGAAGATGTGGAGTGAAATGGATGCCTTGTTGTGAGCAAGAGCTTCCTGTATTCCCATTGCTGCAGATTATGGGTCTGGAGTGAAAATTAAAGGAGAAGTTTCAAAGTCCAAGGAATTCCTGAGAAACCAGGAGTGTTTTGCAAAGATGAGGGCTACAGTCCATGTGCCTGTTCCTTGTCTGCGGAGTGGAAAGATTGCAGTGGGTTGAGGGGCCCTGTGAACCTCTGTGGCAATTAGGGGAGGGGGATTCTCCCACAGATGTTTTCAGAAGAAAACTGAAACTGATTAAAAATTTTCTATTGTAATGCTATGCATTAATGCACATTTTCTCAAACTGAAATTTTGATTGAAAATATTGGGTTTTTTCCCCTAAGAACATTGAAAATTAGATTTTCCAGAACTGTGCTGTAGCCGAACTGCAGAGGGAGCAGGACACCTGACTCTGTCTCTTCTATGGCTTGGCTGGGGAAATCATCAGCAAATGTGTGAGGCAAAAGAGCTTTCAGTCTCACTTCTCAAGAAAACACAATGGAATTGACAAAGGTTTCTCAAGGTCAGTCAGCTAGTGAGCTTTGAGTTGTGTGTTGCTTCAGCAACACAGGTATTTATGACTAACCCTGTCTGCAGTATGGTTTACAGTTGTTTGGGGTTTTTTGCTGCTCATGACTCTTTTTGAAAAAACACTGTTTCATTTTAGAACCAGCTGAGATCAAAACTTGCCATGTAGTTCCATGACAAATTATATTCTGTTCATGTTTTAATATCTGACATAACTTACTACGTTTTTTCATAGGTCAATTCATCTGTTTGCCTGAAAAAGCTGTCAGAAAACCTATTTATTTGGTAATGTGCTGTATACGCTTAGGAGTATTTCACATTTCTTGGTAACAAATTACAAAAGTGCATTTTGAAAGCTAAGTGAAATTGTCCGGAAATTCTTTCTTTTCTTTCTGTGTGAATGGAAGTGTGTGCTGAGCTTTGTTTTCCTTCCCTCTTCAGTTTTATTAAATTTAAGTTTGCAAGTCTTTTTCTGGACAAAGTCTTTTCCATAATTGCAAACTTGAGAAGTGCCAGAACTGATGCTGCTGTTCTACCAATTCAGATAAAAATTTCCTGTCCAGGCATCTCTCTGTATTAGTGTGCTCAGAGTATGCCACAAATGATTCATCACCTAGTGAAAATTCAATAGTTTTTAACAAAAATAATTTTATTTACAGGCAAACTGAGAGATTGTTCAACAGAAATAATAAAAGTCTTTTAGTTGACTCACTTGAATAGACTGCAACTGGCTACCGGGCTGCAGTTCTGAATGAAGCTGCAAATGGAATGTAAATTATGAACATAAACACTATTATCCATTTTTCCAGTTCATTTCTCTTGTGTGGTAAATCTGCCTGTTACCCTTTCTGATTTATTATAAGCTCTGTCAAGAGGAAAAATAAATTAGAGATCAACAAATGTACAAGGCCTGTGTATGTGTGTGTGCACGCACATGAGACTGATTTTTTGTGAAGTACTGGACCAGAGCACTGGGCTCTTAAAAAGATACCTATGTCTAAATCCTTTGCTGGATCCTCATGTGACTTCACACCATGAAAACAGCAGACTTTTCAAGAAGAAAGGTTTTTCTGTTGCTTTTATTTTTTACTGCAGATGAAGTCCTGTCTTTTCAGAATAAAATATTCTATTATGGATTTTCCAATGGAGCCGCTACTAAACCCACCACTGACTGCTCCAGGATTCCCTTTTGGTGAAGGACAAACAGTAGAAGACTCCCAAGTTGATATTTCTATTGCCTCTTCTATATCAGTGTAGAAAAATTATATGTGTGTTCCTAAGCTGTGGTAAATATTCCTTGGTAGAAATGACCTTTGAGATTTCTTTTGACTTAAACAAGGGTCTGGATGCAGTTTAGAGTTGAGCCATTACTTTATCTCTCTTGCTCTGTGCTAGTTGTACAGGGTTTGTTAAAAGTACTCTATCTATTATTTTACCACAGCCCGTGGATATGGACTTCAATGAGAGCTACCCCTATTAGCCAAGACTGAAAGGACCAAATCCTCGGTTAGTGAATGGTGATGGTCAGAGTTTGATGAATGAACCGAAATTTCCATGTGGTACCAGCTCTCAGCCAGCAGTACAGTAATGCAGCAGGTTTGGGCTCAGTCCATAACAGCTCCCTTCTGCTGCTCTTTACTCTCCACAGCTTTCCCCTGCTCCAGAATGAACTCTCCATCAGCTGCAGTCATTCAGGAATGTCCATTGACTCCAGTGTGGGTCCCCCAGGGGCTGCAGTGGAATCTGGACCACTTCTCTGGCCTTGGTGTCTTCAGGGCTGTTTCTCAGTTATTCTCACTCCTCTCTCACAGATGCTGTGCAGCATTTTTTACCATCTGAAATCTGTTCCCACAGAGCCAGCAGTGTTGTTGAGGGGCTCAGCTGTGCCCTGCAGTGGGTCTCCTGGAGATGGCTGTGCCTGGCATGGGACAGCCTTGGCCTCTCCTCACAGAGGCCACCTCTGCTGCTCCCCACTGCTGGCACCTGGGCACCTGCAGGCAGTGTGGGAAGCAGCTCAGAGCACACCTGGGATGCATGGGGAATGATCTCCAGATGCCTCCTCTGCCCAGGGTGTCAGGAACATGTCAGGCCCTCCCCTACTGCTGTAGTATGAGTTCTAGAGATAAAATTCAGCTGTTTTCATCTGGCTATTAAAAAAGTGATAATGGCATTTTTAACACAGCTTGTAAGTTCAATGCGTGGCATTGCATTTTTTTGGAAGCTCACAGGTCCCGAAGATCTCTCGAACATGTGAAGAAGTTAGTCAGTAAAAGGATAAATTGAACATTCAACAAGGATAATAAAAATCAGATCAATTTCCTTTCTCCCTTCTATTCTGAAATGGTTTAAAAACAACGCTTTTTTTTCATCCTTTTAGTACCATGAAAACAAGAAAATCTGTACTTCTGCTCTGTAACTACAATTCTTTTTTCCTTCTTCTATTAGTGCTGTGTGAAAAAGCCACAAAATCATATGATATCTTTCCTCTTCAGTTCATTTTAAGGTCCTCTTTGGTGCGTTAACGGCAGTAGTTTAAATGTAATTTTACTCATCTTTCATTTCAGAAGCAATTGTTTCTAAAGTAACCACTAATAAGAGAGTATATCTGGTGAATGTGACTGCTCATTTAGTAGGTCTTCCCAAGGCGCCTCTACTGAGCACGTTATTGATCGCTGGAGTAAAATTAGGGAAATTTATCAAGATTTGTGGAAGATGTTATTTTTTTAAGGCACAAATGCTGTCTTAAATCCCAGTGTTCATGGGCAAAATATATGTTTTGAGGTTTCTTAAAACTACCAGGATGTACTTTACTCTTAAGTACTATTGACAGAGTTTTATTCTTGCACAGATATCTTCCTGTTCCTTCTGAAATTTTTGGGTAAGACTTTGACTCCTATGTGGGATTGATCCAGAGGGCAAGCTGTGCTTTTCCTTGCAGAGGGATGAAGGAGCCTTCTTATTGCACATAAGGTACAAGGTATACAGATATAAGCCCTGTGAAGAGAAATCATAGACATTTTTTTAAGGAACTTGGAAAAATATGTGTTTATCAGAACAAGAAATCATATAGGGTTGACAGATACTCTTTTCTTCTCCCATAATTTGTAAGGCCTGGCTTTAGGAAGTTCCACGTTTTTGTGGAAACAGGAACATATGCTATTTTAGGAGGAAGAAAAAGACCAGTGAGAGTTCTAACTTCCTCTGTTCTTTACCTAGCTGTAGATGACAAACTCAAGCTCCAGAAAATTTTAGTGCAATTAATTTGCAGGACAAGTGTTCATCTCATAGGATGTAAGAGGTATAATTTGCATTTAGCATTCTTTCTAAACTGTTATACTTTGTGAAACTGTTATTTTAGACTATGCTAAAAGACTTTCTAAACACATGCAAGAGAAATGAGAAAAAGCCTACACAAAACACTGGCACAAAATTGATACATGGTTGGACACTGCATAGACCTTTTTAGGTAAGCTTCTCATGTTAACCTGCTGCTGCAGTTGACAGAAGTAAAAGCCCTCCTGGTCTGCAGATCTGACTTATTTTTAGTTGTCTGCTTTAGGAAGAGATGAATCGCTGGCTAGAAGGAATGTATTCACGACATGAACTTCAGAGGGAGCCTGGGGTGACTGGCTCGGATTTAAATGTCTGTGCTATTAGATTAGGGAAGAGAAATCCCATTCCTCTTACCTTATTTCTTCGTGGTGCAAGATGGGGAAATTTGACAGGTAGTTGATTCTGTGTGTAGCCATTGAGAATACCACATTTGTGGGCATAAATGCCTCAATTCTATTCCCAGTAATATTTAACAAACTGCAAATAGAGATCGGTAGCTTGCAGAAAATGCATATGTTCCTGACAAGTCACCTTCAGGGGAATGAGCTTCCTTACAACCTTAGAAAGAAGAATAGTTTAATGATATACTTCTGCTTGACTGGTTTAATATCCTTGCTTTAAAAGAATAAGTATCATTCTCATCTTCTTGAGGCTGTTGTTCAGATTCTGTTTTACATTCTTACATGGCACTTGTAAGTACCACGTATTTATCTGCACAAAATCCCTGAAAGAAATGAAAAAGCTACTTTTCCACTTTCTATAAATGGGAATCTTAAGCACAGTCAGACTTAGCCATAGGCCAAGTCCCATAGCAAATCTATCCCCGATGAGGAGACTTGAATATATCTCTCCCAGGTCCTCAGCTTTAATTAGACCAATCCTTTTCCTCTACAACAGACGTCGATAGGAAACCTCATCTGTATGAAGTATGGGCATGTGATGGTCATAACAGCCCCTTGTTTCTCCTGTCAGGGGATTGATTGTACTAGCATTGATCCAAGTCCTTGCTGATGAAGTTGTGTTTCTTCTGGAATAGGACTCAGTTTATCACTGTGTGCCAGGCCTATAGAAACGTTTTTTGTTTCAGAAGCCATTCACACACCTCTAACATAACACTGAACAGTGAACTGAGTCCTAAAAGGAGCAGCAGGGTAATCCTTAGGTTATTTTTTTCCACAAAGAATTTGTATTTATAGAAGGGCTTGGTTTAATCTGGTTGCAAAGAGACCTTTTAACTTTAATGAGTTAAACCACAGAAAATATTAAAAGACGAGCATATCTACAGAAAAATTCCAGTTGTACTAAATTTTAGCTTCCTGCATGGGTTGGTAATTCAAGAAAAAACCTCAAAGCCATGTTACTGGACTGTATGTGTGCACACATGTATTTTTATACACATGCAGGACTTAGCACAACACTGGAGCTTTCCTGTTTTTAATTTAACTGCCTTGGGCACTGGCTTGGGTGCAGTTGAAAGACCTGGATCAGGTCTGCCTGCAAGACTTGCTAGAGTAGCAGAGAAAGATTTTGGACTTCTGGTGTGCTCTTAGTTCTGTGGCTGAACCTGCAAATATGTTTGAATAAATTAGGTTACACCTGGTTTGTCAATGTTGTGCTGCATCTCAAACCCAGCATGCTTCGGACCAGTACATAGTAAGTAAGGGCAGATAAAGTTTTCTGACAGCACATGGTAATACACAGTGAGGTGGAATTTTTCTCAGACTCACAATTACAGTTACAGTTCTATAGCATCTCTCTGTGTTGATTATGCATGAAGCTGTTTTTGCAGGTAAATGGGAGGTTAAATCCCAAGAAGTTTAGTGTCCAACAGAAAAGAACATATGTCTGTTTGTATGATTATAGTAAAATACTAAATGTCACCATCCTTCCAAGCAAGGAGAAAGAATTCACAGAGTTTGGTTTGTCAATAGAAAGGTGTCTCAGCCATCCTAGAACCTGCTGCTGAGGAGTGATGGTCTGGCATTTTGTGCCTACCACACAGGCATGGAAAAGCATATTGCAAGTACTGATCCAACAGAATGACCACAGCAGTAATGGGTTAACATGGATGTATTTTACTCTTCATCATAACTTAAAATTTTATTTTGGAGGAAGCAGAACTTCTTGTAAAATTCTGTAAAGCAAGTGTAAATTTCCTATTCTTGACCCTACTGAAGTGGCATGTAACTAGTTTTCCTAGGGCAGCAGTGTTGGCCCCAGGAGGAGACCTTTGCTGGACTGTGTGTATTGTGTGAGTGCAATACCAAATACTCCTAACCCCAAGCTTCTGCAGGCAAATCTGTGTGGAAAATTCCATTCCAAGTCTGTAAAAGAAGCAGACACCAGCCAAAACACTCCACCCCTCAGAAAAGGTGCTTTAACAAAAGAAATCAATATGGGTGATGTGAGACTGCGACTGAGCCTCTGTTAAAAAAATTTTCCCACTTGCCAGACAAGTTCTTTAATTTCTAGATTAAAAATTAGACCAGAGTGGAAGTTGCTCCTCTCAGGCCTTCCTCCCTATCCAACATGCAGAGGTACATGTTGTCTGGTAGCCTCAGTGTGGGAGCGTGGCATCTCAGACATTCTCTGACTGCTCCATCTCTTTTTCTGTAGCCCTGGGGATAACTGAGTATTTTATAAAAGGCAGAACACTTCAGCTGAGAACTGGAAGGGGACATGCCTCAGACATGTCTGTGTTTCTGAGAACTGTCAAGTTCTTCACTCCTGTTTTTACTCTCTTCCAGAGTGGCCAGTAAAATGATAACTGACTGAAAGTTTGGTGTAAAAACTCATATATTTTGTCAAAAGTTGCAGTATCCATGCAAAAATTGTTTCCGTGGGGAAAGAAAAGAGAAGAAGGGAGAAGAGGAGAGGAGAGGAGAGGAGAGGAGAGGAGAGGAGAGGAGAGGAGAGGAGAGGAGAGGAGAGGAGAGGGATGGAGAGGAGAGGGAGAAAAAAGAAAAGAAAAGGAAAAAGAAAAGAAAAAAGAAAAGAAAAAAGAAAAGAAAAGAAAAGAAAAAAAGAAAAGAAAAAAGAAAAAAGAAAAGAAAGGAAAAGAAAGAAAAAAAAAAAAGAAAAGAAAAAAGAAAAGAAAAAAAAGAAAAGAAAAGAAAAGGAAAAAAGAAGAAAAGAAAAAAGAAAAGAAAAGAAAAGAAAAGAAAAGAAAAGAAAAGAAAAGAAAAGAAAAGAAAAGAGAAAGGAAAAAAAGAAAAGAAAGAAAAGAAAAGAAAAGAAAAGAAAAGAAAAGAAAAGAAAAGAAAAGAAAAGAAAAGAAAAGAAAAGAAAAGAAAAGAAAAGAAAAGAAAAGAAAAGAATTCCCAGTCATCTCTAATTCCTATGCACACAAGCATTTCCATTAGCTTCTTAGGGATGACTTGTGGGTAAGATCCACTCCCACAATTAACAGTCTTGCAGAACTGAGTCTTAAATCAATGCTTTTTCTTTTCCAACAGCTAGACACCCTGAGGAGTGAGAAAATAGAGCCCGAGGAAAAATTGATAGGATAGATTTCTACACTAGAAACAAATGCTTTAATTTGCTTTTGTACCAAAAATGTGCTGTCTAGTGCAAAGCAGGTTTGTTCATTAATGCTATATCCTCTTGCCAACACCCTCCAGCAAATAAAGACCAGGCTTCCCTTCAGTTTTGAAATGCTTCCAGGCTACCGTTATCTTCCTTTTTGTTTTTTTGTTTTTGTTTTTGCTTTTGCTTTTTTCCTAATAACTGTTAGTACTAGAATTTATTGCCAAAATTAAAGCAAGGTAAATTCTGTAAACCGGGACCTTCTGCAGTTTAAGTGTTATGCTTTCAACTTTCTGGTGCTACTACATGAAGAACAGAATGTACTGCAGTATGTTTTGGGACATAATGTTTTAAAATTTTTTTTTTACCTTATTTTTGTGTGTTCTATTTTTTCCCTCTGAGCTTTATGGATAATATCACTTGTTTCCATATTCTCCTAGATTTTTTTTCCACAAAGTATTCTTGAGACTGTGCTGGGTTTCCTTTCAACAGAGTAGATAATCAAACATGAGACAATGGTCTGAGGTAAAACATATTGTGTCTGTTTGAATTCTTGTTAAATCCTTGTAACGAAACTAGACTGAGGAGTTGAAAAACTTGTGTAGATAGTCAGTGAAATTAAAGATGAGAGGGAAAGCTGAAAAGCAGTGAGAAACTACAGAAATCCTAGCTGTGTTGGATGACTCAGATCCTGCCAGTGTCTCACCAATAGTTGCTTGAGGACCATAACCTGCTGCACTGAAACGGGAGTCCTGAAATCCTGGATCACTACAGAGGGCTCAGGTAGCTGCCATTTCCTCTGCTCAAAGTAGGAGCAGCTGCTAGGAAGTCGTGACCAGTATTCATCTCTGGTGTTACAGAAATGGAGCTAAGGGGTGGTTAACATAAATTACAACATTTTTTCCCCCCCTTTTCTTTCTTTTTCCTTCTCAAGGTAACATTAACAAAAGTCTGGATCTAAATAACACTGTGACAGCTTGAATTTGAAACTGAACTGGTGAGTGGGACCTTGAGACCATGATCTAAAAGCAATCTTTGATGAACAGAGTGTCTGGATCCTCGCCCTGAGAAGAAATGTTCCTTAAACGCTTACAGATGTCTTGGTAGCAGAGGTAGACTTTCTGCCTTAAGAAACAGAGGAAAGTAATCATTCCCTACTAGCTCTCACTGAGAAAACATTAATCAGGCAAATGTTGCAGCTCAGCAGGAGCACAGCATAGATCCTTGAATTAACTTCTAATAAGCATGGGAACAGCTGAGCTTATTAGCTTACGCACCTCACCTTAAAAACATAGTCTTATAGTTTTTGGAATGTGTGACTGGGGGCTTCATGGGGCTGAATTTCATGGTCTGCATGTATTTTCATTCAGCATATGCTCAGAGATTTTTGAACTTTGTCTCTTTATGTGAAATAAAATCCCTAGAGAAATCAGCTATCCTTATTTATCCTGTCCCACTCCCCAGCTGAGTCACCAAAACAGTTTGAAACAAAAAAATTTGGCATGAGGACAGTTCTGCATGTGCAAGGAGCTTAGAGTAGGCATTAGGAAGATAAATGTTATTTTGCTCCCTTATTCTCAGAGGAGAAATACTTTTTTTGTCTCATGGCAGAGCATACAGGGAGATGAAAAATAAATGCATGTAGTGACACTGAATGCTAGTGACACTTTTTTAAAAATTATATTTTCCAGTTGTGGAATAAGCCTGCTAGTCTTGGCTACCAATCTCAGATTCCCAAAGGAAATTCGAATAGGAATTTTGACTAGCAAGTGATAAGGAGAACCTGGTGTACACAGGACAGTAGTTTGTCCCCAGTGTAAGAACCAGAGACTGCAGATATTCTTCAGAAAATGGGGTTCCTGCTGAAGGGTTAAAACATAGGTTTAGAGCTGAAGATTTAAATGGTTGGTCTCATCTTGTGAAATTTAGGTCACTGTGTGTCTTAAGAACCTATTTCCTAAGCAGCTGTTTTTTCAGCATTGTTTTGCTCAGGTGCAGAACAGGTGGGGGCAATTTTAGGAGACACCAGACTCTCCTGGCAGAGGTGAAGGATTCCATCCCAAAAGGCACTCATGCAGCTGTGTGGTGCAGGTAGCTGTGCACTGTCAGATGCAGCTGCTCACTGTAGATTTTGGGCATTAGGGTTACACCCCTCCCTGAGGCCACTGGGTACATGATTAGGATTTCTAAAGAAGTTGTACTTCACATGCACCAGGGAACATTTTCTAAGGTTCCCTTTCAATTTTAATATAACTTATTTCTCCTCTAAGAAGTATTCTGTCCTTGTGACCGAGCATGTTCATGAACACGGTCTGTTGGCAATGTTTGTTCACTGTTATACTCTTATTTATATACTCAGTTTTGCCCACAGGTTGAAAATGTTCAGCTGTACTCCAGAGAATGGCTCAAAGGCCATTGAAGAAATAATTGAGGAGATGAAGCATTCTTGTTCTGTCCACTCAGTCTGTGCAGCAGCTCAGTGGCAATTGAAATGCCACTTGAAACATAGATTTAAATTTTGTACAGGAACTACTAAAGCTGTTCTCATTCCCAGCAATTTGAGAAGTTCAACACAGCAGGCTCCAATCTCTAGTACTGCTTCAAAATGCTGTTTTCTCTTTACTGCTAGCACAATGCTTCAGAAGAGACACCAGTAAAGACTATAGAGAATGAAATGTTATAAAACCTATGGAGAGTCATTAGCATTTGTTGACTTTTTTGCCCTGTTTCACAGTGAATGGCTCCATATTATTCAGCTCATCTAAGTACAATGAAGGAAGGAGCTCAGCTGTTCCTTTTCTATTTCATTTTCTGTCCTTGACTTTCTTCCCGTATGTTAAATGAATAGAGACAGGAAAAATGTCAGTGATGCCATGATCAGTTCCATTATTAACCTTCCCATAAACAGTCATGACTCCCATGCAGTCTCCCTTCATCATTCACAGAGCACCTTGCTAACAAGCTTGGCAAAAAAGACTTGTGCAAACAAAAAATGAGAAATCAATTATCTTAAAACATTTTCCTGAGATGTCTCCTGTTTGCAGTGATTTAAAGGTGCTGCTGGGGAGGGATCCTGCACAGTAAGGACACGTCCAGCCATATACATATACGTATACATATACATACACATATACATATACATATACATATACATACACATATACATAATGTCTCTTTGTTAGAACTGTAAACAGACATGGATGAATCCGAAGCCGTCTAATCTTGTACATGCCATTTCTGAGTTGTGTGACTCCTTAAATTCAAAGATGGATCCTGGTGAGCTGTGGACTAAAGGTGTCTGCAAGCCACCACCTGGCCCTCTGGCAAGGTCAGCCCACTGCCTCCCTTAATGATGTTTCCCTCTATAGTTTGTGCTCCTTTCCATTTGCATGAGGGAAGTAGTGGCCACTTTGGAGGTTAAGCAAATGTAATTAAGGTTTATGTTGCAGTTACTTTAATTCCCATTGGGGTTTGGGTTTTGTTGCTTTTTTTGCAGTACGCTATAAACCTAAGAGGTTTCCAGATCAGTTTCCAGTGAGTAATCATTAGTTATATTATGGAAACATAAAATTTAGGGTTCTAAGCTTATGTTGCTAACCAAGAGATTTCTTCCATTGCAGCTGTATCATGTCTGCAAATAAGATAGTGAGTCTGATTCCCTAATATTATCCCCTCAACTCCCTCCCCCACCAAACAAACAACAACAACAACAAAAAAATCAAAAACAACGAAACCAAAGCCTCAAAACCCAGACTGGCTATTTAATTATTTACAGATGCTTATTCAGAGACCTGAGCTTTGCTCCAGGTATTTCTTTTCAAGTATGTGGTAATATCAGCTTCTGATAATGTATATGGTAGCAATCCAAGTTTTAAATTCTATATATTTTTGTCTTTTCTGCACATTTTAGAATCACACTAGCATCTTCCTAAAGCTTTTCTTATCTAAGCTTCCAGTCTTCCCAGTGTATTATATAAATATTGCAGCCTCTACCCATGGCAGAAAATGATGGGATTTCAGATCCTGGTGGCAGATCTCAGGAAGCTGTGGGCTCTGTAAAGTGATGCTGCTCAATTTGAGACCACATTGCCAACTCCCTTTACCAGGGAGCTCAGGTAAGGTGAACAAGGACTGCTAGGGATCCCTGCAGCCAGGACAGGTTAGTGTAGTTTGAATGGCAGCAACTGTAGCTGGGGAACTAACTGGAACTATACTGACCAGAGATTTAGGTTCCTCTTCTTTTCATGGGGTTGTGTGTGGAGAAGCAATGGAGGCACTCACTGACCACAAAACACATGTAAGATGTACATTTGAAACAACAGAAAATACTGCATAGACTACTGGAGTTATATGAGGATAAAATAGGGCTTAGAAAACAATTGCTGTTTTCAGTTTGGGTTCTGTTGATGAGAAAATCTGTCTAAGTGGTGTTGTCTGATCCCTGTTGCTTCAGAGGTTAAGAGTGAGCAGTCTCCTTCCCAGGAATCTTTTGGCTATCATCCTGCTGCTCCCTTCAGAGCAAGATTTGTGTTCTGCTTTTCTGTTAGCAGAGAAGTTTCTTTCCCTGATGACAATAATGTTGCTTTCATAAGTCACAGGATTGAAAACTTGTTTCTTTTCTTTGACAGGGTCAAAAATGTTGGGAAAGCCAGAGGATTTTTTGGTTTTTCTCTCTAGATTGCAGTTGAAGGGTGTGTGTTCCTGTGTGGGGTGGTTTTGAGCTCAAGACTTCAAACCTGTGTGAAATTTTTTGGCAGTGATGTTTCTGTGACTACCCTCTCTCAAGTGGGACTGTCAGAAATAAACAAGAAGTTGTCAAGGTGGCAAAACTCTTTTAATGTCATTTTCTATCTGTCAGGTATACACTGTACCCATGTCTATGTCCTGGTTCTGGCCAGGGCAAGGTTCATTTTTGCTGTAGCCAGCAGGGGACATAGCTGAGGACCCAGAGTCTATTCTATACCACCTCACTTCATTTTACAGGGCAGGTGGAAGGGGTCTCTCCCAGACTGGGGGAGGGTGGTGACAGTCGGCTCAGGCTCTGCCATGACCATTTGCATGTGAATTGCTTGTCTCTCTCTTGTACACTTCTTTTATTAATATTGCTTCTGTTACTGTTTGCTTTCTTATCTCATTGTTTTTTCCAGTAAATTTTCATATCACAACCCACGATCTTCAGCTTTTCTGCCTCCAGTTCTCCTCTCCATCCAGCTGCAGGGAAGAGGGAGAGGGAGGGAGGAATGAGCAAGCGGTGCATGGTTTGGAATGGTTTCATTTTGAACACCACATTGGGGAGCACCATTTCTAAACCACAACAGTCAGTGGCCATTCTGGTTTAGCCAAGATTCTCAGTTTAGAATACAATATTTATTTCTGTTTTATTTCATCTTCCTACGCTGCAATCCCAGTGGCACAAACAATGCCTTTCAGGCTTTCTGGCAGGAAATGCCTGTGAATGAACCCGTCGGCATAAGGTGCTTATGTGTTGAACGAACGTCATTTTCCCCTTTTCAGAGCCAAGTGTGTCACCTGTGATGTGTCTAATTGCTCTGAAGCCCAGGCTTTGTACTCTTTGGCAGAGCATCTACAATGAAACACATTTTTATGAGCTAAGGCAACTCTGTTATACAGTGCTGTGTATGCCAGTTGGTGCAGAGTAAACACTTTCCTGGGAATCAAAGAGATAACAAAATATTGCTCCAAATACAGGGAAGTACGCCTGGAAGAGTCTGTTGAGGCAATTTATTTCCATTTCAGAAGAGTTTTTTTCTTTCTGTCCTCCATGTGCATCAGTTCATGGCTTATCTGCTACAGAAAGCTAAAAGTAGTTAATAATTTCTTGTGACCCATTTAAAAATTACTGTTGCTGAATCAGTTCTGATTTCCAACTCTACCTTACTAGTGGACTTGCTAACTTTAAGCATTGAAGAATTAGATTAAATTGTATGATTTAAATTAGATTTAAATTATCTGACTGTTGATGAACATATTTTGGATGGTTTTATGTGTTTTCCAATTTTTGAGATTAACATATAACTATGTAATGGCATATAGAATTATGTTCTCAGTTTTTAATTTATAACCAAGAAAATATTTTAGGTATCACTAAAGAAATAGTAATTTGTTTGTGAATTAATGTGGTCACATAATAGGAAATATAAGAAAATTATCATCATCATCATAATTATCATCATCATCATGGGCACCTCTATATTTCTGGGACAAATGAATGATATTGTAGATACTATAAGCCTTGTAGCAAGAAAACTCCAAGGTAAGATTTCTAACTTGCATTTTGCTCATTTAAATGGTCAGTGCAACTGTATCTGCTGCATGTCTGGTCTATAGCAGATATGGCAGTTTGAAAAATACTTCCTATTAAGTCAAAAGTTATAGTCATACTTTGCCAAAATCGTGGTCAAGCTTCTTTTTTTATCTTTAATTGAAAATATTCACAATGCAAAGTAGTTTGAAAATGAGCCTACAATAAAGTATACAAGCTCTATTAAAAAAATTACATTAATTCTATTAATGGTATATTTTTTTACTCTTCTTTTTTGCTGATATGTCCTTCAACTTCTAATTACCACTTTTGGTTTTTGGTTTTTTACTTTAGGATCTGTTGATATAGGAAAAGAATTCTTAATAGAGAATGAAGCTTGCATATATGTTCTTTACTGAATCAAATCTAGATATCCAGGTTTGAGGGCCATTTTTTGTTGTTTATGGGTTTTTTGTGGAAACAAAACCTCTGAAGATAACCCACAATAACAGATTAGTTAGATTAATACAACAGTGTTTTTCAATTTAACTTGGTCACTATTTTTTAATATGAATGAAAAGTTGGAGTAAAGTTAAGGGGTATAGAGTTTTATTTTCTCTATTCTTATGGCTATTTTTCTTTGGGTGGTTGGTTGGTTGGTTTGTTGGTTGGTTGAATTGTTTGGATTGTTCAATGACTATCAAAATGTTCATGGTCTCTGCAGTGCACCTCTTGATTTATTTGGATTTAAAGTCTCTGCAGTCTTTTTTTAAAATCAGATTATGAGGCCTGGGCATGAAAAATCTACTGAGACTGTCATTTTTTACTACCATCTGTGAGTTGTATTTCTTTAAAAACTGCCTTCTCCTGCTTGTTTCAGGTAATGAATCAGGATATTAAATTAGGTGCTACTTGAAGGATTAAGATACTACTGAAACTTGTAATAAATTTACACAGTCACCATGGTGAGAATACTTGGCAAATTTAGAGCTGATCTTGTATTCCTGTTATCTTCAAGGATAATTCCCATATTCCTCTATTCAAGCAGAAAAAGGAGGAGTCTCTCCTCCAAAGATACACTTATGTATGCATGAATAAGTGCTTCCAGGAGCCCAGAAACACTTGTCAGCTTTCTGCATTGACACACAAGTGTTGAGACAGTAGGAAATGGCAGTGCTTTTTATCAGGACAGCACAGGTGGATGGCCTTTGTTAACAATTGACAGTTGGATGTTAGGTGATGTGTTTTCCCTCAATATCTCAGAAATACATTGTTATTTCAGGTTCTGAAAGCAAGTTAGTGGCATAAGCCCTGAGCTTTGGCTAGGCTAATGTATTCTGTGCATAGCCAGATCTCTTACAGCTAAAATATTTCCTTTACATCCGCCCAGTGTTTGTTTTCTTTCCTTACTTAACCTTTCTTCTCAGAGCACAGCTCACCCTGATTTTTATTTTGCTATTGCCTGCTTTATTCCTCAGCTGTTTTCTTTCCTTCATTTCTGTTTGTCTCCTAAGGAAATGACAAACCAGAAACAGTTGAGTGGTCAAGTGTATCAGAAATAAAGCAAGCTGATGCATGTGGCATGGTTCAGTGGATGGAGCACTTCATTCTGCATCTGAAAAAAAGTTCTCTCTCTGCCACTCATCTTTTTTTCTTTTTGTGGAGCTGAACAAGATATTTCATTTTAATTTAGGCAGCAGTGGGACAGGCTATGTGCCTTCTTTTGAGAACTTTGAAATTCAGGTTTTTAACATACTTTTTGGTATTGATGTACCTTTTACTAATTGTGGGAAGAGAGCTGAGTAGGTCTGTTTATGCGTGACTGGCATAAAGTGGAAAGAACAGCTAACAATGCAGTCTATTTTTCTGGAGCCATTTCCCTGTGGAATATATTCTTGTCTTTGATCTGTAATAGCTCAAGTGTGTCATCTTCTTCAGATCGTCTCCCAGAGAACATCTTAAAATACATGATAATTGAGGGTGGAGGTCACGGAGAGTGCAGAACCTTGCACCTGCTGCAGAAGTGCTGTGTTATTCATGCCCTGTTTCCTGCTGTCGGAAGGGCAATCCCATGAGACAAATGCTCTCTACAGGACAGCACTGCAAAACCATGCCAGCACTGGTGCCACCACTGATGCCTGTCCTGCTGTAGCTGGTGGCTTCCCACCAACTTCTGGCAATGCTCCATTTCACGGGCACTGGGCAGAGTGATGCAGCCACATCCAAGTGACCCTACCTGAAGCCAGTGGGCATCTGGATGGGCTTATCCAGCCTGTTCTAGCACAGCATCTGTCATGCCTGACCTGAGCTGGTTTGTGCAGAGCCACTGATGCTCTGGTACTGCCTGGCCCAGCAGTCCCGTGAAGAGAAATGCAATGAGGCCCTGAAGTGACCTGCCGGCAGCCAGTCCAGCAGGGCTTGGTGATTGTAGCAGTTTAGGAGTGACAAGAGCTGCACTGACATGGTGCTCCTCGTGGTCTGGTGAATCCAGCAGGACTGGAGAGCCTCAGCCTGCTTTGGTTTGCAATGAGGGCTGCAGGCAATGAAGTTGATATGTAAGAGACTGTCATCCACAGGTCATTTAAGCTGTCACCACAGTAGCTGTGATACTGAGGGTGCCAACACAACCAAAGTTTGGGGTTTTCTGAGTTTGTTTTTTATTGAGTAGATGCTTGGCTTGGGAAAAATAAAGCAAGCAACAGATGAGTTTTGGGGCAGGGGCCATTGCTCTCCCCTTTCCTCAACCAAAAAAACCCCAATGTCCAAAAACCAAACCCTGTCTCTCCATAGATCCAACATAAAATCTGCTTAGTCAAAAAGATATTATGCTGATAAAGCAGAGTGCTTGAAAGAAACATGTATTCATTATCTTTAGAACAGATGGAGATCAGCAAGAAAGTTTTAATGGACTACAAAACCTGTGAAGTCTTTGGAATTCGTGATTATAGCGTCTTGTAAAATTCATAATTGCCTCAAAGAGTAATGAGTGGGCCTCAAACACATTCACATTGGTAGAACTGTGCACTGAATTTAATAGACCCTGAGTCAGAATTAACTTGGATATGTTGGATTTTAGTGTTAAACAATGCTTCTCATAAAACACTTCAAAAGCAGAAATTTGAAGTCTGAAGAGACAAAGCCACAGAAACAAAGCAGGTCTCTGGTAGCTATTAATTTGCAAGACAGTACTTAGAGAATACTTCCTTGTAGACTCACCATGAAAATAAAGTGAAAAAAATGGACTCAAAGTTGCAGGACTGCAATGTAATGTGCACTATGATTCATAAGTATTGTTATGAAGGTCCTGGAATAAAATAAAGGAACTGAATGTTCTCATTGGAATTCCCTTGATACATGAACAGGCAAACGGTTGTCTAAGTAAAGGATGGTATCAGAAAAGAAATGCAATAAAGCATCAGATCTATTCCACTGAGCCATCCTTTTATCTTGCAGATAGTTAGGAAAAAAGTGAGGTCATACATTAGAAATGTGTTTTTTATTCTGCCTTTGTTCTAAAGGAGGTATCAGCAGGTATAAAATCCAGACTAGTTGTCAATTCTTTTTGTTCCATCTCTAAGTGTCTATGAGAAAGCATTTATCTTATGAAGGATTTTTTCTTTGTTATTTGATACTACCTGGCTTGGGACTTCTGGCACCATTTGCAGATTTTCATGAAAATGGTTGTAAGACTAATTAGCAATTTCTCCTCTTTTCTGAACAAAGGCAGCAACTGGTGAAAGCTGTGCTCAGAGCAGCTGAGGAAGGATGTAGACTTAAAGCTGCTCAGTGGTGCAGCATAAGATATGTCTGGCCACCTGCACACCAGTAAGCAGTAAGTGAATTTTCCTCATGGGAAAGTGGACCATTAGCTTTTGGGAGATGCTTTGCTTATTCTTTTGGTTTGTATTAGCCTCTGCCAGGGCTCTTGAGTCCTGTTTCTGTGACTGTCCGAAGTTGGTGCTCCTGGCCATGTTCTAGGTTGGGAAAGTGCAAGGACATCCTGGCCCTCTTTCTGTTTCCTGTTGGCTGTTAATCAAGGAATCATCAAAAATATTCTGATATGTCTAGATGACTGAATATCTAAAAAAAAAAAAAAGGAAGCTGCCCATGGAGAGGATGATAGGTAATTAGCCTTAGCACAAGCATACCCACCTGAACACTCCATGTGTATTTTTTGACTTTTTGATTTTTATAGAGATGAAAATATGCCAAACTGTTCAAGATAACTTCCATAAACTTGATGATGCTGATATGTGACCACTTCTCAGGGAAGCCTATTCCAGTGCCCAACCACCATCTGGGTGAATAACCTCTCCCTAATATCTAACCTAAACCTTCCCTGACACAGCTTCTTGCCTTTGTTTTGATTAATATGATAGCATGTAAATGATGTATTTACGCAGAACACCTTGTTGAGAGATTTTGGCTTAACAATTCATTTTCCTGATATCTCACAGAATCACAGAGTAATTTAGGTTGAAAAAGACCTTTAAGATTATTTAGTCCAACCACAAACAAAGCACCACTGTGTTCATCACTGAGCCATATCCCCAAGTGCTGCATCCACACGCAGTAGCATCACCGCTTTTAAAGCTTACAGAGCTGACATTTATTTTGATAATTCTGTGTATCTTGGATTGCAGTGAAACACAAAACTGTTCTTTATAAAAAGAAAAAAAATAATGAATAATCTCCTTTAGAATACCTGTAAAACAATTTTCAAATTTCTTAGAGAAGCAGATAAGTCTGTAGGATACTGTGTAAATGGACAGAAGAAAACCAGGTTCTTTAAAGACCAGAAAGAATAGAACAGAGCTGCAAAGATGATCAGTAGGAGGAGGAATTATGTAAGGTTCCTAAAGTAAAAATAAATGACTCTTCTAGGAAAAAATCCTTTGGCTATAATATATAAAGATAGCTGGCAAATTCAATTATAAGGAGAAGGTATTTGGGTATGAGGGACCTGTAAACATTTGAGTGGTTCCTCTCATCAAGAATTCTTAATGTTTCGCATTGGGCATTGCACCAAAAAGCCTGTAATGTGTAGAATGAGATTAACACCACAATTGCTTCAAGTAAATGCAAAGTTCTGCTTTTTAAAATGGGAGATTCTACAGCTGCTGAATGTCCCTGGCCTCCACCAGTATTTCCTTCCCATTGCTTTTTTCATTGCCACCAAGGATAACAACTTTTCTGTTCATTGCCACCAAGGATCACGACTTTTCTGGAAGGCTTTCAGCTTAAACTGCCTCTATCTTAGATTCCACTTTATCCCCTCTAAGAGTTTAGATCAAGCTAGGAACTTAGTGCTCATCTGATATTCATTGTGTAACAAGGAAAACTATTAATGTTGGCTTCTTCCTGCATGTGTTGGTTGGATGTGTGCAATTCAAGTAGCGGTATCAGGATTTTTTCTCCCTGGAAGAGTGAAGAGCTGGTGAACAGGGTGGAGAGAGAATAGAGCTTTGTGGAGCTCACTGGGGAGCCTCTGCGGTGTGTGTATGTCACAAGATGCATGTGGAGAGCAGTGACCCAGAATCATGTTTCTTCCCTCTTGCCTTTGGGGAAAAAATAAAAACAAACACCTTGACATGCCTGTTAGGTCAATTTTATTTTCTGCAGGGATTCAGCCTGCAGCATGTGAGATAAAGCATGAGCTAAAGCATTTGAAAAAACACAGTTCAATGAACTTTGACCGGTCTCTTAAAATCTAAATTTACAAAGTGGATTAGATACAAGAGGAGCAACATAAAATGCAGCCCATTGAAGAGAAAGGATCCTCTCCTTTCTACAAGTTTCATCGTGATATCTTCAGGAATATATTTATATGAGCTGGCAGTAGTGCTGCTAGGATCCCAAGATGCAGCTGCCAAGTAACATCTGCCAAAAAGGGACTTGCTTCATTACTTTCAAACCTTTCCATTGCTCATTAGGTCTCACCAGATGGGGATTCAGTATTTTGAAGTCAGTCACCCTGTATGAAGTCATTTGTTCATGACACTGATGAACAATCATCTACCTGTACAGTTGGGACTTCTATGCTGTATATTTCAACTGAGTGTCAGTACAGGGCACAACTTGAGCATCTGATGATAAAAAAAATTGAAATTCGGAGGGTCAGTTTGGCTGAATGGGCACATGAATCAGATTGAAACTTTTGTATAATAATTCTGTCATTAACTTCCCTGTAACAGAATCCATTGTAATAATCCCTTGTAAGATTTTGCTACATGACTTTATTTATTTTGCTCTTCAAGTACAGGAAAATACTAATTATAAGTTCAAAAATGTTGTTCCGACCCATCCAGTAGAAGATGAACTGCTGCGCATAATAACTGTTGTATTTCTGTTGGTTGATAAATGTTTAATGGTTTGTTAGGAAACTAATTGTCAGTTTAAATCAGGAGAGTGACAATAATAACTCACTTAAATATTCACATTGTCACCTGCAAAGGCAGCTATAAACATAATTCATTCTAATTTCTGTGTACAGTTGATGGGTACAAATATATGGCAATCCCCTTGAAAAAAAATTCCAATTTCTATTGTAATGTTTCTTTTGTGTTTTCTGTTCTTCACAATTCTTGTTATAAATAGAATAAACCAAAATATTGCCCTGTGCATCATGTGAATAACTCACCTGTGGGGTTTTGTATTGATGGGTCTATGCAGCATCAGAATTTAGAAGTGATTAAAACCCTTGAAGGATAATTTAACCCATCTTTGTTTTCCCACATCTTGCAATTAAATCAAACCACATAGGCAAATATGGGAAAACCATGTGTCTATACATGTGCATACACACATATACCTCTGCTTGTACACACACACAAGAAATTCACAGTGGAAATAATAAAAAAAAACAAAAACAAAAACAAAAAACCAAGTTAAAATCATTTCCTCTAATATTAAAAATACTCATATTTCCAGACCAGATGTCTCATTCTCTTTGCTGAATTCTCAGTGAACTATAATTTCTTTGACTTCAACAGGAAAATGCCTCTAAGGAGAGTTTAGAAGATAGCCGTGAACTATCTGAGTCACCATGGGCAGAAGGAGGCAAGCAAGGTTTTCAATGAAAGTGTAGGCAAAACATAATTGTAAACACCATTTTGTAAAATGTGCTGGTGTACTTAATTAGCTGCAGCAGTACACTGAAATTTTTGAGGTCCTTTCTTGCCCACAATGAAGAAACTGGAAGAGGAGACTGTGCCAAAAACTTTCTTATCCCTTCATAGCATGACTGGCCAGCATTTTCTTTCAGTAGTAGAGGGATTTGCACACTCATTTATGCCCCTTTTCAGGAACTTTTCAATTGACTGCATAGGGAAAAGAGGGGTAAGGCTTCCCTTCTCTTACAGTATGATGAGAACTGAGGCTGAAGTATTAAAAATGAAACTGTCAGCTTCCTCCCTTGTTTTCCAAGTAACTTAGAGAACAGAACCTACAATAAAAATCTTGTTTTGCAGTTCTACTCTGAGCACGTGTTCGGTAGAATGTTTTTTCATTTCTTTTTTCCCCCTCTTATATGCTTACCTAACCAACCATGATGCCCCTTCTATTGAAGAACAGATTTTGTGGCCTGAGGGGAAAAAGCAAAATCTCTATTTAAGGTTCTGTAATTAAATAGTTCATTACAAATCTTGGTAATATTAATAAATGTTATTTTCCTTAAGGAACTCTGGAAGGTTTTCAATTTAAATCATCCAGGAACTGTTGGGGGAACACATCTTTCCAGCAAAATTTCACTCTTACAGACAAGGTATTTTGGTATGGTCAGCTAGTATGAGTATATTGCTGCAAACACACAAGAACCTTAAAAGTAATGTTAGAGCAAAGTCTGAATAACTTGACCCTGAACATTTCTCTGAAAAATGATGGAAATTCTTCTCCAGTTTAAGCTTTAAGTCAGCAAGAATTTCCCAGACCTTTCCTGAAGTTCCAAGGTCAACATAGTTCTTAGTATATAATACATAGTATAGTATTAGTATATAAAGTAAAAATAAAAAGGATTGTTTGTCATATCACAGAACCACAGAATCACAGAACCACAGAACCTGCTAAGTTGGAAGGGACCCACAAGGATCACTGACATACATTGGAAGAGACAGATTTACCTCTTTTGCAAATGAAGTAAAAAGAAGTAGCAGCAGAAAAAAATCAGTGTAAATCAGTAGCACAGGAAAAGCACACTGAAGTGGAAAGGAAAAAGATAGTGCAGGTTGACAGATGGCAAGTCTTGCATTGCCTTGCAGTGGGAAAAAGACCAGTGTTTGACAACTCCTAGAGGAACTAGGAGCAAGAACTGTGTGTAATTGCCCCTTACAATTGGCATGTGGACTAAAAGATGATTCTTTAGGCACTGTGTAAACTAAGTGCAAGAAATGCATCTTTCAATCTGCGTGTATTACTCTCAACTCCTTAAGTGTATTATTCTTGGCAGATTATGGCCTTGTAATATTTCCTAAGTGGTGGAGTGACAACTCTTCTGCCTTAATGGTGAGGTCTAGTAAGTTGAGGCCCTGCAGATTACTCATACTGCCTCAGGAGGATACAAGGACTTAATTTCATCACTAGTAGTAACACTTTATAGCTATGCCATTTTAAGGATGGGAGTACAAGCCATAAACTGACTTCCACAAGCATCAAAAAGCAGGATGAGTTATTCCAGGCAAGAAGTGTGTGGTAGTGTATTGGTAATGTCTGTCATTTCAGTTTCTTCTGCACCAGTATGCTTCATTGTTTTTTGGGGGGGGTGGGTGGACATGACTGCAAGACCGAGGTCGAATATAAGAGCTAAATTCAATGTTTCTACAGGCTCTGAATTTCAGTGGATTCTGATGGTTTCTGCTGCAGAACCAACAAATGTGCATTTCAGCATCTATTCTAAAAAAATGTTTATGCCTGTAATGGTAGTAGAATATTTTTGAGTGTGTGTGTTCCCTTTATTCAGAAATAATTTAAAAAATATATGTGCTGGTGCACATTTGAAAACTGACCATCTTGAATAGCAGAGACATCTTGTGCATACTTGCATAAAAGTTGAACATCAGTATTTCTACACTTACTTTTGTTGACAAACCTTATCTAAAACATGGTACTCATTTGGTAGCTCTCAAGGGCTGTTTTACTCAGGTTGCTGAGTACTGTTAGCTTAAGACATGATATTCTCTGTCAAAGGTGAAACAAAAAGCTATTCTTATTTCTCATCTGCATGCCAAAAGTCGTTTATAGTAGCAGTTTAAATTTTTTTTAAACATTTAGCTAAACATTTTTACTTGATTTTTATAATGACATAAAGTATGCCTTGATTAAAATGCAGGCTGTGAGCTCTGGCAATTTTACTAGCAATTTGTGACACTTGCCTTTTTTTCTCCCATGGCTAGACTGTTTCATGTATAATTTACTGTGACAAAACACTGGCCCTACTTATTGTCTATAAATACAGGCCCATTAGAAACACGTCTGAGGTGTAGCTTTTTAATGGCTGCATAATGTTCTCAGACCTGCAGTTAATGGAATAGTAAACAGCATTTTTGGTTGCAAAGGCAGTGAAGTAGAAGTGTTCCTCCATAAAATTAGTTTATTGTAGATGTATGGATATTTCATGACAGGAACAATGATTTGTATCTACTTACAGAAAAATGTGAATTCTTCTCATCTCAGTCATATGAATATTTTTGAAGGTGTTAGGCTCATCTTATGATGAGCATGATTTGTCTGTGTACACTCGCTGCATAAAGAGTAAAGGTTGTCACTGTAGTGAACCTTTTTATGAAACTGTAAGTCGTGTCTGAAGATGTGAATTAGACAGATTTTGATAAATACAGATGGTTTCCTTCCCATACACAGAGCATGGAAAAAAACACCTACAGCTTATGAGTGAGTAGGAGGTAGATAAATATGCAGCACTTGAGAAAAATCCATAGTTTATTAAAAGAATCCAATATAATTTACTGGCTTTTTGCCTTGTCTTAATTACAGACCTGCAAAGTTAAGAAGTGTAAAGTAAGCACAGTGAAGTCAGGTGTGCTAAAGAGATCACTCCAATTGAGGTAACACTTAAAAGGAAGAAAGCGTGGGCTTACTTGCCTTTTAGAAAATATTACAATCAATACAAAAGAAAATCAAATCAGAACATCTTTCGTATCTCTCAAGCATAAATCTCATCAGAAGAATGTTCACCTACTCTCTGTGCTTCTATATGCTTTGAAAACAATTTATCTAGTCTAGATCATAAAATATTAAGTGTTAGAAGGGATATTAAAGATCATTTAGTCACAACCTCACCTGACAGGAGCAGGGACACATTCTCCTAGACCAGGTTGCTTAAGGCCTTATCCAGCCTGGCTTTGAACACTGTCAGGGCTGGGGCATCCACAAGCTCCCTGGGCAACTGGTTCCAGTTTCTCATCACCTTCACGGTAAAGAATTTTTCTTAATACCTAACCTAAATCTGCCCTCTTTCAGTTAGTACTCATTAGTCCTTGTCCTGTCATTACAGCTCCTGAAGAAGAGTCCCTCTCTGGCTTCTCTGTAGGACCTTTTCAGACACTGGACAGTTTCTATGAGGTCTCCACACAACTTCTTCTTCTCCAGGTTGAACAGCCCCAACTGTCTCAGCCTTTCTTTTTAAGGGAGGTGCTCTGGTCCTCTTATCAAATTTTCTGCCTTCCTCTGGACTTGCTCCGCCAGTTCCATGTCCTTCTTCTGGGGACGTCAGAACAGAATGCAACTCTCCAGGCAGGGTCTCACAAGAGCAGACTAGAAGGGAAGAATCACCTCCTTCAACCTGCTTGGCCATGCTCCTTTGGATGTAGCCCAGGATTCCATTGGCTTCCTGGGCCGTGAGTTCATACTGCTGGCTCATGTCAAGTTTTCCACCAACCATCATGCCCACATCCTTCTTCTCAGGGCTGCTCTCAATCACTTCTCTGCCCAGCCTGTAAGTGAGTCTGAGATTGCCACAACCCAGGTGTAGGACCCTGTGCTTTGCTTTGTTGGACTTCATGAGGTTTGCATCAGCCCACCCCTCAAGTGTGTCAAGGTCCCTCTGGATGGCTCCCTTCCCCTCCAGTTTGTGACTTGTTATAATTTTCTGGTTTTGTGATAAAAGCATCAGATGTTTGTGGTTTATTTTGAACTTAAACAGTTGATTATTCCTAAAAAAATGCACTATTCTACACTCCAGTTGCAGGTCCAAAATTTGTGCAACTTCTTGGCAAAGTCTTTAAGTCACGTGATACATCTCCCTACACAGCCATTTCACTGAAATTGGAATTTCTTCTGTTTTCACATCCTCTTCATGCTAATGACACTTAGTTTCATGCTTGCCTTATCGAGCTTTGTACCATTTCAGAAGTTTTTCCACACTTACCTCCCTCAGCCCTGTATTAGAAATGAACAACAATTCACAAAGGGGATGATTACCAGCTTCTGAGTTGGTGAAACTACACAGCTACTGCATCAGCTTGTAGAAGGGCTGTTATTTACAAGCCTTTTCCTTTTGGGCCATCTGCAAGGCTTTGAAAAAAGTCCTCCTTTTGTTATTCAGTGGAATTTAAAGAGCTTGTGATACGTAAATATGTCTAATGTTGCAGTGAAATAGTTTAGTGGGCTGAATAAAGCAGAAACCAAGCAAGATAGGGATCAAATTATCCACCAAAGGAGGTTACATATTGGTTGCCAAGTTTTAACAATCTCACCATCTCCTTCTAAGTCTTCAAGAAGCACTTGAAAATATATCTGTGTTAGGAAGCCTCAGAAGTCAGTTGTTATCAGTGCAATTAACTTCCTTAGCTGACAGCATCACTTTCAATGCTGAAAGTCTTTAGTGCAGCTAATAAAAGTGAGCTGCAAGCATTGCTGCTGAGCTGAACTCATCAGTTCTCCAATTCACTATCTGGTTGTTGAAGAAGACAACTTTTTTTTCTCTGTGACAATACAATTTCAAGGTGGAAATTAATCCATGTGATAAATCGTACTTTATATAAAGAAGTTTCATAAGCATGTTTTTATCATGGCTCTGAAGCTATATGCTAATGTACAAAAATATTAGTGGGACTGGACCTGGGTATAATGAATCCTGTTAGATCTCTGTATAACAGACGACCACAGAACCAATATTCTTGTTCAGAAAAGAGCGTATTTTTATAAGTGTTCTGACTTCTGAAACAATGTAAGACTTTTTTTGGAAAAAGGAAAGTTTCTTTTTGAAAAAAACCTTAATGAATTTTGTCATTTTTATTTATTGTGTGTTAGAAGCACAGCTGCCTTTGAAATATCAGTGAAAAAATTAAGATAATCAAGTTTGGTTTGACAACATTGAATTTTCAAAGGAATTTGGAACTTTTCATGTTCAGCTGGGAATATGCAAAAAAGTACTTTGAGGCTTAGAGGAGAAAGGATATTGGAAGGAGAGTGAAATAGAATTGCACAGAACTTCATGGACACAAATTACATCTGCTGCAATTGAAAAAGGACAAATAACTGAACTATGAAATTGGCAGATTCATCAAGTAATATTCCTTTCAAGCTTTAGCAGATTTGTTTTAGTCTCTTGAAATGTAAAATTTTCTTTCGTTGGCAATAAAAACCCCTGGTGCTTGCAAATACAAATAAGTGCAAAGAATGCACTCTAAGGTGAATTTAATTTATGGTGTGTTTACTTTATTGTTACTGCAATAGCATCAGAGTGGAAAAACAGAATTTTCTTGGCAGTCTAAAAGGTTTAATGGGGCAAAATCAAGGGGACAGGGCTCATTTTGCATTTTATTGTTTGGGGTTTTTTTCTTCCTGTTCCTTTTCTTTCATCAGTTGTGAGCTATGTTTGACTCTAGTAAGATTTGCAGCCAGAACAGGTACCTGGAAGGTATAAATAGAAACATTGTCATTTGACTGTGATAGAGGTACTGTTACTGAAAGCCATCTGAGTAATTATCTACTGAAAACCATAGCTCTATGAAACAGATTTATCCCTCAAAAGAGTGCATTATGCAGCATTAAAATACCACTTAAAATGTATTAATAAAATAGACTTCTATAAAGTACTGTTGCATTGCACTGATTGAAATATTTCCAAACACATTGCTTGAATCTATACTGATATTTCTGAAAATATGTCAGTTAACAAAGATTTGAGGAATGTAAGTTGCAGTTACTTTACATTACATTCTAGTTTAGTACATATGTTGCTTCATTTTCTAGCTTTTGTATCAAGGTGATTACAGTATTTCAGAAAACATCATGTTCTGATGAAGTTAATTGAACTCAAAGTTACCTCTTTTAGTGGTACCACAACTTTGCTTTGCCCCTTTTAATGGTTTTATGTTAATAATTTGGTACTGTGTTGCAGTCAGTTTGAAAACTGTGAAAATAATTTAAATTATTCTGCCAATTCCACATGTATAATTCCTACTGATGCCAAGGACAGTATGAGTTTTTGGTTTAGTCTCTAGTGGGTCCTTTAGTTTCCATTTTAACATTAGACATATTTCAACTGATCCTACTACATTTTAAAAGACCATATAGTGATTTCTGATCTCTGCTGGATGACAAAACAAACCTTGGAATAGTCTCTTCTGACAGAAACATTAATCAGTGCAAGTTGTCTGAACTGATTCACCATGACTGGCAGCTTTTCAAAGCACCAACTTTTCTACAGTTTCAGCTGCAGTAACATACATTTATCATGTGTTTATTGCTTATTGAGATATTTCAGGAGGAAATTATCTCTGAGGATGAAAATGAAGATGGTGTAAATAAAATGATTATAAAATATACATAAATTCTTAATGGAACAGCTATAAATATCTTGTCATAATACTGCATAGTATTCTCTATTACATTTTGCCTCAGCCTTGCTTTAATATATAGTGATTTGTTGACCTCATCTTGAATCAAATTCCTTTCTGTTTTCTGTTTTTACTTTGTTGGGAAAGTATTTAAGTAACGTCTAAACTAGTAGTTATTTCCAAAATTTTTAATTGCCAACCAAAAAACTCTACTAGTTTCCTAAGTATATCCTAAGTGAGGAACTGCCTGGCTGCAAAGATGTTAGGTGATGTTACTGGGGCTATGCAAGGAAGAGACTTTGTTTCCTGGAAGCCCAGCCTTTGCTATCAGTCTGTCAGGCAAGTCTTTTGCTGGGCCCTTCTCTTCAGGCTGGGATGGGTTCAGCCAGAGAAGTTGCCAATGCCCCACCCCTGGAAGTGTTCAAGGCCAGGTGGGATGGGGGCTCTGTGCAACCTGGTCTAGTTGGAAGATGTCCTAACCCATGGAAGGGGAGTCAATAGTTAGTAAAAGATGATCTTTAAGGTCCCTTCCAAGCCAAGACTTTCTATGACTCCATGAATTGGAGTGGGAATATGCTCTGGCAAAATGGGTCCGTGTATGCTGAGTACCTGACTGCCATAAACTCAGGATTATTAATTCCTGTGGTAGTGAACCTCTTTATATATTGTGTAGATCTTCCATAAATAGAGATGCATCAGTTTCTAATGAGACATACAAAAAAATCCTCTTCTTATGTGCTTGAAATCTTTTCTGAAAGGTTTTAATTAAGCTTCTACTTACAAGCTTTGTATGGTTTAAAAAAAAATCATTTCTATTCAGTATATGGAAAGTGGGATGCAGCTAGTTACCTCATATTAAAAAAAAACAAATTCATTGTTCTCTATAAAGAAAAAATAAGACCAAACACTTACAGCTTTTTTTGTTGTTAGCTTTTTTTTTTAACACCTAGGTTTCTTGCTAGAACTTTTTTGAAGTAATGTTAAAATGACACAGATATTTCATATCAGTAACCAAAGCCAGACAGGTCTTAGGATAAGCACTGCATTTTGAATGAGAGGTCATGTTGAAGTTGGTTATCCTTGGTTGAAGTAACCTTGGCATGATATAACTCAGTGTAGTTTTCTTCTGTGCCATGAACAATGTCTTGCTTAGCATGAAAATGAAGTTTTGGGTTTTAAGAATATATTTTTGGAAAAAACAGCAGAAGGACAGCTGAAGTTTGGGGAAAAGAAAAAGGTGGGGATGGTGGGTTCAGGAATATAACTAAACTTATAAACCTGATGGGTATGTTTGCCATCTTCAGAACTGCATCCAGAATAGCAAAACAAATTTAAACAAATTTGTTACTCACTAGTGATACAAGTCTGTTTTTATAGTCCTAGGAAGGTTATTAACTAGTCTCTAGTGGAAATGAGTTTTATTGCCAAGTGGCTAATTTATATTTAATTTCTATTTATTTATTTATAGAAAAGCTGGTTTTTAGAAAAAATGCTGCCATCGTGGTTTCTGGCTAAAGAGCAAAACTGGTTTAACTATCTGTTACAATGTAGTAATTGGATTCAACTCTTGTAATTGGAAAAAAAGGTTCAAATTTATTATAATTGTCTTCATTAATTATTTCTACTTGTGGAGCTTTGTGCATTGCTTTACTTGCAATATGCTGCTGGAGCAGCTGAGAACTGCCCTTTACAGTTCATTGCCTAAGACCTGGTCCAGTGTGCAGCAGTTTTGTAGCCATTAGAAATGTAAAGCCTTCAGGTGGTGCAACTAGAGAAATTACTGAGAAATTGCAGAAGTGATTCATGGGTCATGACCTACCCAAAGGTGCCTTATCTGACCACCTAACCCTGCTTGAGAAAGGCCCAAGTCTTCGGTAAGTCTTTGGTCTGATCTCTTAGTCCTCTGGGAATGCCTGGGATGCTCATAATGGCACTTGTCACCTCTGGTTAGGTATGAGACTCACACTTTGGCTATGTGGGGAAGAGCATCTCTTCAGTGGCTGTATGTAACAAGTTGTATTACAGAAAAGGGGCAATTATAGGATCCACCACAATGAGGATCACCCCAGAGGGTTCCCAGAGGGTTGCGTCTGGTCCCTGAGCAAGTTACTCGCCCATCCATGATGTATGTATCTAGCTCTGTGCTGGACATTTTATCCAGAAAGATACTGTGAGAGGCATTATGGAAAGTTTCGCTGAAACCCATAAACATAACATCAGCTGGCTTCCCTTGATCAGCTAGGTGGGTTGCCTTGTCATAAAAGGAAATCAGCTTTGACAAGCAGGACTTTCCCCTCAGGAAGCTGTTCTGGCTGTGACAAATGACTGTGTTGTCTTCCAGGTGTTTTTCATTACTTCCCATAATAATCTTGTCCAGGCACTGAAGTGAGACTAAAAGGGCTGTAGTTTCTGGGCCCCTCCTTCTAGCCCTTTCAAAAACTGGGACAACATTCACCAGCTTCCAGTCAGCTGGGAACTCTCCAGATTCCCAGGACTGCCCAAAAATCATTAAGAGAGGTTTTTCAATGACATCAGTCAGTTTTTGAGGACTCTTGGATGGACCCCATCAGGCTCCATACATTTTTAGGGATCCATCTGGAGCAACAGATTCCACAAAATTTCAGGGTCAGCTGGGAGCTGATCATTCTTGCAGTCATGGGCAATGCCTTTCGGCTCAGGGCACTGAGATCCCCTTGGTCCATCATCCATGTCAGAAATCACATTGTGCCCTCCTCATGTGCCTTACCATTCCAGATTAGTATTGCTGGATGGTGAAGTAGTGCTCAGTAACGTGACAGTGATCATGCAACTTCAGCCCAGTGATTGCAGGACTGAGTGATAAAAAATAGCTTTATATGGGTAGTAGTGTGTGTCTGTCCTTCACCAACTGTGTGACTCCTGTCCAGATATGCACTGGAAGTCTTTTTCCCTATCTTGAGTCTCTGTGACAGCACTTGTTACACTACAAGAAGTAGAACACCTTTTGCCACGAGAATTTAGGGTGGTTTATTTGTGTTATATATCCCTCAGGCGTTTTCTTAAAACCTTGTGTTGCTACTTCAATATTTACGGCCTCAATTCCCCTGTCTCAAAAGTAATTATTTTGCTTGTTGCTCATGATGAATACTTCTAGCACTATGCTAAAACTATATATAATAGTAAGCCAGCTGCCTTATGTTCAAAAGCTAAACTACTGAAAAATCGATGCTGTCATTAATTACACAAATATGTGCCATTAAAGTTGTTTAATACCCTGCTTTTCTGTGAATTGCATCCTTAATTAGGCATGTAGCCTCAGTGTTCTAACAATGCTAAACATGATGTCTTCTTCAAACTAAAAACGTATTGCCTTATATAATTCCACAAAAATGGTAATTAGTGCTACAGAGTTATGAAGCTTCTAAAAATTTGACATCTACATCTATTTTTTAACTATAACTCTACATATTGAATGATATATTCTGTGAATATGTTTCCGATGGATCTATTCTTCTTTCTGATAGTAATTGTACTGCAGATACCCCCTATCCCTGAAACTGGCAAAATATCACCTAATCATAGAGTGGCTGAGGACAGAATGGACCTCTGAAGACATCTGGTCCAACAGTTCAGGTAGAGCCACCCAGAACCAACTGCCCAAGACCACATCAAGATGGCTTTTGAATATCTCCAAGGATGGAGACTCCACAACCTCTCTGTGCAGCCTGTGTCCATGCCTGGTGACCCTCACACTCACGGAGTGTTTCCTTCCTTTCAGAAAGGACTCCCTGTGTTTCAGTTTGTGCCCGTTGCCTCTTGTCTTGTCAGTGGGCATCACTGAAAAGAGCCTGGCTCTGTTTTCTTTGCCCCTAAATATCTGCAAGTGCTTATATACACTGAGGGGATGCTCCCCTGAGCTTTCTCTTTTCTGGGCTAAATAGTCCCAGTGAACCACAGCTGCTTAAAAGTAATTGCATTGGAATATCTGTCTGAGACAGCATAGCGACTACACAGAATTGCATACTGTATGTGTTTGGTTTGTATGCACGTATGTATAGATGTACAATTGCATATGTATGTATATAAATACATTTTTAACATAACTATATATAAAATAAAATCTATTCAGACATGCATTTCCTCTTTTATGTGAAACTGTAAAGTATGGCTAGAGTTGAGCTTAGAAATCACTTATTTTCCAGAACTCTTGATAAACCAATATGTGATTCAGAATCAATACCTATGATTCTGACTTAGTATTTCTTCACAGTTTTTCATCTTTGATGTTTCTCAATGAATCTTTGGGCTGTCATCTGATATTGTTTCAAGTTAATCCTAGCGGAGCAGCATAGTTCTTTTTTATATTTTTATGTTTAGCATGTTAATTCCTGAGAATCTGTCGTTAGTCAATACATTACTAGTAGTAAGAATTTGTATTATTTTGTACTCCAAATGCAGAGTGAGGTGTCATTTGCTTATTTTCAACTGTAGTGTAGTTTGTTGTTGTTGGCTCCTAAGTACAACCATAACTTTTTAAAAATGATGAATTATTTTTGGGAAAAATATCCATGATGACTGTAGTCACTGAGTAGTCCATATCTAAGTTATGGAGTATATGTTTCTAAATGTCCAAGGTAGTTTTGAAAGTGGAACTAAATTGTTTCCCTAAATTGCTCTAGAAAATTATTTGTTGTCATATGTGCTGGGGAACATACTCCAAAATATAGAAAAATCTTAAATCAAAATTGGTTGTTTACAATCATATTAATCACATAATCTGATAACAATCATCAGAATTATTTAGTTTGGAAAAGACCTTTAGACCACTGAGTCCAGCTCTTGACCAAGCACTGCCAAGTCCTCCACTAAACCATGTCCCCAGGTGCCACATCTACACACCTAAATACCTCCAGGGATGGTGACTCCAGCACTTCCCTGGGCAGCCTGTTCCAATGCTTGATGACCCTTTTGGTGAAGACACTTGACTACATTTTTGCTGAAGAAATTTCCTAACACTCAAGAAAATTGAGATTTTTTAATGATGGACGTTTTGACTATGACACCAAAATTTTACCATACTTTTGTTTTTCTCAGGCTGAGAACTAATCTGTGAAGAAAAGAGAAATTTTCTGAGAGATTTATTTTTTGCTTTGTTTTCTTTTGCTGGTTGAGTATGACTGCCCTCACTATGATGTGCTGTAGCATTCCTAAGAAAGAAAACAGAAAACATAGCAGTCAAAATGAGTTTTATTTCTTAAAATATGTACAAAAATTTCTGTCTATTAGGAAATATATTCAGTGTTCTAGTAAACTTTTAATGACAAAAAACCCCTTTAAAATTATTGCTTATCATTCTTTTATCTCTAAAAAGGAGGTTAAAATTTAGGTTCTGTGGCATTATTTTCTTTTTTTTTTTTTTTTGTCATTGTGATGCCCTGCAAATTGAATAAAATTGTGAAATAGACACAGTCCACACAAACAGAGATGCATTAGTGGCCTGACTCCAGTAATGGTGAAATCTGTCCTGGCTGTCAAGATGCTAAAACATCAGCATCAGAATAACTACATTAAATACCATGGGAAAAGATTGCTTACAAAATGTGTACTGCAAAGTGCAGCTATGGAATCTTTTCTATCTAATAAATATTTTAAGTGAAGGCTGTTTAGATCACATTAGCTTGGACCAACTGCATGTCTCATTTAATGTAAGTACTTTGTTTTCATCATATAGTGGTGTCACATCTATTGTTTTGAAAAATTGATGCTCATTTTTACATAATTCATAGTATCGTGCCTGCTGAGATGAGTAAAAAATGCTTAATACATCCATGGTGCTACTTCTGTAACATTTTCAAGGTCAGACATTTAATTGAAACTTGATTTTTAATTCTATCAGTATCAGTATGCTCATTTAAGAAAAGGGAAATGACAGAGGAAATTTTTTAAAATAACTTTTCACATCTGAAGCATGTACAGAAAACATTGTGGAGGCCTTACACCTGATTTTTATTTAGTCTTCTACATGATGAGAACTGTCGATCATATAATTTGTGTTTTATATTTGGGTTGTGGCATAATTATTAAGAATTTTCAAGGCTGTGCCCAAGGGATCCAAAAATCTGTCCAAAATCAGTTCTGTATATGCATTTGTTTTTATGCTTGCTGAGGTTTGTATTTGGCTGTGCTCAAACGTCTTACAGTCTTTTGAAGTAAGTTTATGAAGATTCTGCTCTCCTGGGAGCAGCCAGGCTAATGGCCAAAGTGAAATGGTTGCATGAAGGGCATCCACAGTCTGGTCACGCAACCTAGTCCCTTAGTTTTCCAAGCATACAGTTCTGTTCATCTGTCCTCAGCTTCCCTACAACCCTTTGGTGTGCTTGGGCAGAATATCCTTATCTCAGTCCACAAGTTACGGAGCTGCTGGACAGCAGGAGCTGTGATACATTCACCTTCAACCATTGATCTCCTTTTCATTGATCAGTGTGACAACAAAATGTTGGGAACTCGGGTTTCACCTAGGGAATCATCTGACTTTCAAGCGCAGAAAAGGGTGAGACATAAGGACAATCAATTAAACCTCTATGCAAACATGGAATTCTTCTGTTTTAACCAACTACCCTAAGGACACCTAAACACAGTGCTGGAGATGCAGATCTCATGAAACACTTTGCAGACACACTCTGTGGACAAAAATTACAGGAATAAATCTGCAAAATGATAAGGCAACAAGCTTAGCTGGGAAATGTCCTGGTGATGCTCAGCAAGGTGTGTATTGTGGGTAGGAAATGTGGAGAAGAGGGATCTAGAAACAGAGAGAGAAATCTTTTGGCATTTTTGCTCTATTGTACACACTGCAAAACTCCACAAGTGCTTGGGAAAATTTCCTATGGCATTTTTCTTGTTATTTTAATTATTGTTTCAACATACACTTGGTCCCCTTAGGACTTGGAAGGAAAAAAAACTGCAGTAACTCATTCTGTTTATTCAACTTATCTGAAATAAGATGATATGTGCTGCCAGTGTAGGACAGACAGTTTGTCTCCTGGGAAGTCTGTG
Source organism: Monarcha castaneiventris obscurior (assembly GCA_026261815.1). Taxonomy (NCBI): domain Eukaryota; kingdom Metazoa; phylum Chordata; class Aves; order Passeriformes; family Monarchidae; genus Monarcha; species Monarcha castaneiventris. The sequence continues at coordinate 7,900,757 of JAMPIT010000379.1, read as the reverse complement.
TCCCTAATCTATGAAGGAGAATTAAAAAACTGAAAGAGAGAGAGAAATGAAGAAAAAATTATTGCTTTATTCTACCAAAAAAAAAAAAAAAGCTACATTTTTGTTTTCTATGTTACTATAAGCTTTGGAGTTCAAACTCCAAATTAAATAAAGGAAAATTATGCACAGGTAGATTTTCTTCCCCTAGATTGAATTGACATTAACTGTGATTTTTTTGCACTGTTATCTCTAAGACTCTGGGAAAAGGAAGTACAAAGTAGATCATAAAAAACAGGGGTAAAGTAGACCTGAAGAAGACAGTCTAGATAGACCATTACCCTGCCTACAGATAACACTGACCCTACCTAAATAGTTCCCAATGAATGTGTGCCTAATCTTTTATTTACAAATCTGCAGTGTTAGATTTTCATCCGTCAATAAATTTGCTGCCTAGGAAAGTGTTTAGTAGTCTTCTTTTTATTTTTTATACTGCTTTTGTTCTGTAAGGGCCAACCTAAATATCTTCTTTGTAAAAAAATTACAGCTAATTCTTACTGACCTATCCGTGGCAGAAGTGCAACATAATTTTCTTGTGTCAGTCTTGAAAGCTATACTGGTGTCCCTTTTTAGGCTTTCCTAGCTGAGATACCTTAAATATCTGTTCATGGACTGTGTTCTTGAAATCCGACTGTTCTTATTGCCCCACTCAGACCTTCTTATTCTGCGTTACCACCTCATGAGCAAAGCCTGAAAGGGAAATGGTGCTCCGGATGGATCTAGGAACTGTGTTGAGGTCTTTCCTCAGTTTGATGATTTGCCCTGGAGGAAAAGTGATCAGGAATATTCTGGACTCTACTTATATGCTGTTTAAACTTGTCTTTTCACAAGTAATTCTTCAGTGTATGGTTCAGCAGTGAAAATGTTCTAGGAACAATTCCCAAGAGAAATGGAGGGAGCATGAAGCCATTCACTTTTGGATGCTAAGGCAGCTCATAAGCATATACTCAGGGTGCTCTAGGTCATTTGGCCTAAGTGTCTGGGAATGTTTCCAACCCCCCTTAATTTATTAGTATGAATCTTATGACTGCCATTGAAGATTTGGCCTTTATAGTAAAATCATATGTTCTGTTTTCATTGAAGTTTTCTAGTTTATTATGAGATTTTATTGTGGTAAAGAAACATTTGTCAGATGACTTCCTGGAAAAAACAAAAGTGTAGCTGTTCTCTTTTTTAAAGTTACTGGTATCTCCACGATGAGTATTCTATTTCATACAGCTTATTGGAGATGCATTAGTTTTTCTTTGTTTGTTTCTTTTAATCCTGTGGTTAAAAACGTTATTTCCTTAGTATAGACTCTTCATGAGAGGTGATACAAAGAAAGGAGGAGACATTTCCGATGTTATAATGGACAAAGTCAGGTGAGGAATTGGAGCACAGATCTCTGTTTTTGAGATCAGTGTACAAACTAATGTGCTGAGTGGTATCTGAGAAATATCTACTTCTTTAATGGTGAACAAATTTTAAGTTAGCTTATCCTCAATAGCCTTCAGATAGTCTTACAAAGAAGATATCTGAACATCCTCTCTTTGAAAAATATGCAAAAGTTCAGAGGAAAAATATGCATAAATTTAGATTCGTCTCCTTCATATTTGAGTGTTTGTTACTGTGGAGAGGAAAAGGCTAAATGATTTACACTCAAATCTTTAGAGATATTTGTTCCACAGATTAATAATTACAGCCTCAACTCAGAGTGGCTCAGTTTTACTCTGGACATTGTTTTTTACAACGGGTTGTGTCTTCTGAGTTACTGATGTGCATTTCCACTCTACCACTTGGTTGGACTCTGATCCTGAAATTTCTTGCTTAATTGAGGTTGGGTGAGACCTACACATGACTAGAATCCTGTGGGTAAGGAAAGAGACAAGAAGCTTTGCAGCCATGCCTTGTTATTTAAAAAGAACAATTGTGAACTTTACTGAATTCTTAGTCCCCCAATTCTTCATTCTGAATTTTTAAAACAAAACCCTATTGTCTGTACATTGAAGATAAGACATTTGAACTTGAAAGGCATGACAGATCATAAGCACATAGAAGGAATTTAAATTTAATTTATTTTCAAAATAATTGTTTTTAAAGTGGCTTTAACAGTATGGGGATGTGCCTAATGGTTTTTGAATGACTGAGATGAGAAGTATGAAAAATAAAGACTATGATGCATAAGTGCGAGTAACATAATAAAAACTGTTCTGTAAAATTGAAAAGCATACAAAGACTAAATCATTGTACGTTGTCAGTATGCGATGACAGGACATTTATTGTATTATTATTCTTCAATGTATTCTTTGTCCGGATGTAAGCTGAAGGTTGAAAGCACTGAGGCATCAAAACTGATAATGAAATCCAGTCCTCAGGGAACTCCCACTCAGGAAACTGAAGCAGAAATGATCTTATTAGAGTGTGTGTGAAAGCAAATGAGAAATGATGCAAATTGTACATCAGTGCACGATTGTGAGATTTTCTGGCATCCATGAATCTTTACATTTCTCTAATCAGATGTAGACATAGATTTGCTGTCCTGTAATTAATTTTCATGGCTTTACATTATTAGAAACCAAAACATTTGAAAGGTGGAGTTCCCCTTTTTGTAGAGTATGAAATACTAAAGGGCTTGGTGGACTTTCTCTGCCTTATCTAGTCCAGGGACTGGAGATTGGACTACTTATCATGGTTCAGTGTCTGCCAGCAAGTTGATACTGTTCAGTCCTGGAAGGTTCTACAGGCATGGGAACTGCTTTTTTTTCTTGAAGCGAATATCTGCAGTGTTATTTTAGGGTTCTCTGCTCCATCTTCTCTTCTATAAGTGTTCAAAATCCAGCCTTGTTGCAAATTTGTGGGATGTTCTGAAGCGGGTATCCCTCAGTCACTGTAGTTATCACAGATCCTTTTGCATAAAAAACCAGAAATAAGGTGAATACGCTTGGTATTCCCAGGTGTCCCAGGGAGAACAAGTGACTGTTCTGTTCCATGACTGTCTCTCTGCTTCTAAGGATTTATCATCATGTAAAGTATGCAAAGTGTGAAATATTTTGAGTGTGTGTATGTGAAAAAATATAAGAAAAAACAAAACAAAACCCCAACAGTAAAGCCAAAAAATGAGGTGTATGAGTATGTTTTACTAATAAGCAACCCCTGGTCAAGGAAAACATGTACAGAATTTGCCTGAATTTCTTTATATTTGACCATTAATTTCTCTTGGCTTTGTGCTACTGCTGCTACTTCTGATCACAGCTGTCAGAATAACTGACAGAGGATGTAAAGATGGCAGCATTTTCCCACCTCTGTCATTAACAGACACCACACAAATATTTTCTTTCTCTGAACTACAGTAGAGCTGCTGGCACTGTAGTGCTGCCAACAGTTTAAATACAGTGCTGCCTCACTGTTACTCCTTGGAGAAAGATTTGTCTGAGCAGATGCAATCCCTGCCCTCATGGCCTTTGAATAAGTGCTCTGCTCAAGATACACAGACACTCAGATATACTGATGCACAAAGAGGAAGAGGGGAAACTCTCATGTCCTTCATTCCTAGTCCTTCCTGAATATATATTTACTTCGGGCTCTATACCCAATAAGTTGTACTTGAGATCTTCACAGGGCAAGAAACCAGAGCAGATTGTTATTGATTGCCCATCAAGTACTTTCACTTCATACTTTTTCCATTTATGAACAGGTTGCCTGGAATTTTTTGACCAAGTTCAAACTCTGTTTCATAACTTGTAAGTTGTTATTTTTGAGAATGCTATGCGTTTGTTGTTTTGTTTCTCAGTCTTGATTAGCAAGAAGTTTCCACAAATAAGACTTCACTCCTTGCTTCTTTATCCATTCTTAGAAGTCATTTGGTGCAACTTTAGGGTTTGACTGTCATCTTGCAGAAAAACTGGTCTGCACTGTGTGTTGCAGCATTTTGTGAAAAAAAAAAAGCAAACATTGATTCACTGCCTATCAGCTCTGTGAGGTAAATGTCTGTTCTTGTCATTAAGTGTGGCATAGGACACTTACTTCCCAATAAGAGATAACCACCCATGAACTGCTCAAATTTTACTGTAGAGTGACCCGCAGAAATCTTGCTTCTGTAGAGTAAACCCGGAGCAGGCAAGTGCAGTAGCTTTTAGTTTATAAGTCCTGAGGCTACTTACTGTGCATGAAACAGCAATTGCAGAAAGGATTCCTTCCAGACACCAGAATTTTGCTACTGCTTATCAGAAGGGTGAATTAGTTTAATGGAAATGTTGAACCTGTAGAGGATCCAGAGTGGGCTGAGTAAAGAGTTGGATTTAACCTCTGATTTTGCTGAGACGAATAAGTGTAAGTTATTTTAAATTGTTCCTACGTAGTAGTACTTCTTTTGAGAGCCTTCATTCACTGGCTTACTTGTTAATTATAATTGTAATTATAAATATTATTAAATGCTAAAAAATAATTTCCTTACGCAGTAAAGTGGCTGTATAGTGTGGAGAAGTAACAGTGAAAAGTCATAAATTTTTTAAGGAGAATCCTCAGGTATATAACTCCAATGTTCTTACTGCAGAGTTATTCACAGTTGCATCTGTTCTGCGCTGGGCTCTCTCCTGGGTGTCTTGGGGCATGACCTGAAGATCACGGTGCTCCCTGCCTTTCTGGATTTTAACCATGGCTTCTCTGCTCAGTCCCTGGGAGGCTGTAGCTCAAAGTTTTAGTTTTAGCCTCTGCCCGAGGGAAGGAAAGGATGGTGGTTGGAGATGGGAAATGTATCCCTGACTCAATCAGTTTCCAGTTAGGCTTATGGTGAGAAACTCAGGTCAGTAACAGGACTCAGTTTCCCCAATGCTTTCAGGATCAGGCACTGGGGATTGCACTAATGTCTCCTGAAGAGGGGAGAAAGGAAGCTATGTATTGCTGTAGATCTTTATAGTATTTTCCCCCTGATAGTTTACTGATAGCTGGCTTAGATGAAGGTGCTTTTTCTTGAAATTTATAGTATCAAAAGCTGACAAGAATAGCACACTTCAGTTCCATTCCTTCTTTCTTGCTTTTGGCACTGAATTTATTATTTTTTCCCTACTTGTTTCCATCAGGCAGTGAAGAGGGAGTACAACTCCCACTGCTGCAGATCTTCACATTTATCTCTAGAATTCATGCAGAGCTCAATACACCATTGACAAATTACAGTGCAATTTCTTAGCAGTTTCTTATATATCATATGGAATCTTTCTAATGGCTATAAAGTGGAAAGCATATCTGAACACTAACCTGGTCTTTAACAGATGTAAAACTGTATGATGTATTGCATTTTGTTTTCTATATTTGACATTGAAAGCTGAGAGGCCATACCTTTGGGATCTAATTATGTAAACACATAAAATTTTTGTGGAAGGGCAGCATCATAGTGAAATCATGCAAGAACCTGAAATGACTACTGAAGTAATTATGATCAGTTAAATAAAAGTATATTTTGTGCCAGCATCAGAAACGCAATGAAGCTCGTGAACTTTTAAACTCCTGATATTTCTTTAAGTCCTTTACTTTACAGCTGGGAACTGCTGTACTTTTATTCTTTTAACTGAATGATGGGATTATTTCAGTTTTTGTATATAAAAAAGAGCATTAAATGAATTGCATTAAAGAAAAGTGACATATTAATAACTCAGAGAGAGCAATTTCATTTCCCAGTGCCTACTTTGGATCCTCATGGTCTAATCTTAATTTCAAAGTAGTTTCTTTGGGATTGAAGAATTGAGCTTAAGTATGACTTTAGCATTAAAAATTGCTTCTGGATTTGGCAATTCCTTACATATATAAGGACAGTTCTCTATGCATTTGTGTCTTCTCTTTTTTTTTAAGCTTTATGGTTGAACTGATTGAATGACCTGATTTTGCGGGTAGTAACGTGAAAATAAATTCTTTGTTAGAATGTTAAATTTACTCAAACATATTTCTATTTCTCAGAGAAATATACAGGCTAAAGGATGAGTGTAATTTCTTTATCAGGTAATGATCTAATGGTTTTAATTTACAACAAAATAGTGTTAAAATCTCCATGTCATAAAGAAAAGAAATAATAATTTATTAGTCAAATTCTTGCTAGAGTATTCATCTTACCTGAAATAGGACTGGGTCCTATGTATTTTCCCATGTTGGAAAAGTCAGAAAAGGGTAGTCATTTTTATTTGTGTATGTACCTATAATGAGTTAAAATTTATATACTGGCCATCAGCTTTTCTTCACAAATATTGATGTGTATTTGAAGACTAGCTTGAGACTACAAACCATAGAAAATCTCATTCCAAGTTAATGACGTGGCTTTCCATCATTAATTTTAAAGTCAGAAAACTTCATCCATTTGCTGTATTGATTTGCTAATGAGAACACTTCTGTGTTCTTTTGTGTATGCTACTTGTTTTGTACATTGTCAGAGCTCAGGACCTGGGGTGATCTGGACATGATAGCTACTCTCAACAGTATTGTTTCTAATTTATTATGCCTGAAATTCCATGTCTGAGTTAGTCTAGAAGATGCAATTTTACTGAAGAATGACTTTTCCTCAGCTTTCTTGGCTTTCTAATAAGGTGAAAGAGAAGTTGAGAGAAAATATGCAACCATTTGCAGACCATCAATTGTGCAATGAGGAAAATAGAGCTTCCGTGACTAGCTGCATCATCAAATTAATGTCCACTTAGCAGAAATCAGTTTAAGACGTCTGTCTTTCAAACCTGGTAATGTCTACAAATCTAGAAAATTTTATTTAATGTAAAGAAAGAAGCTCTTGTCTCTTCATCCCTTCACCTGTAAGTAAGAAAGCACTCTGTGACACTTTTTGATACCCTTGGCTGAAATGCTTATATCAGAAAGGAGGAGATCTTTGAGACAGTGAGTTATGGACAATAAGACTTGATTGATGCAAACATCTGCTTGCACAAGTTGAGTTGATACTTCTCTATGATTTCTAAAGAAAATATATTTTTTAACCCAAATCTGCTTGTAAACCTTTTTTTTTTTTTTTAATATATTTGACTTTTAAAATTTTTCATAAAATAATTGCAGATTATTAACAGTTGTAAAAAAGGATAGAATACAAACATGAAGTTCTATGATTTTTGTAATATCTGATTGTCATATCTCACTGTGTTAAGAAGAAACAAAGACACTTCATTTTGCTGTATTTTCATTTCCAAATATTTTAAGTGGAGAGAAAAAAGTGCATTTGAAACCTCAAGTTAATGATCTTCTCAAAGAAGACTGGGTAAACTCACTGTGATCATACTCATGCATCCCTGCATTAAAATTTGAAACAAAGATTCATGTCAAGATTAAAACCTGAGTCAAAGATCAGTGTTGGTCTTGCTCTGAACGGCTCCAGCCAGGTCTTTGGCGTAGCACTGAGAGGTGCAATACCTGCTCCTGAGCAGCACCCCTGTGCTCACAGCCCTCTCTGCCCTAGCACTCTGCCTTACACCTCCTCTCCCGCTCCTAAAGCTGAAGAAAACCCTGGTAATAAGTACATGGTTCACAAGCCACGTGGTGCACACTAGATCCCTAATAGAGAATTCACCCTGCCGTGCTCTTGATCCCATTAAAATTTCACCCTCCCCTTAGTCTGCTCTGCCAAGATAAAAGAAGACAATCTCCCACAATACTGAAACTTATAAGGACTGAAACTAAGACAAAAACTGTTTGATAAAAATGTGAAGAAACACCATTCTTTATAGCAGAGCAAGTGCCAAAAGTCTCTTTTAAATAGCCATGGTGTTTTTCCTTCTCATAATGCTTGTATTTTCTGTGCTCATGTCTACTGCCAGCCACCTCCTTCTTTATCTCTTCCTGGGGGTATTCCCTGTGTATTCCATTGCTTTTTCCAAATGAGGTCTGCCATAACAAGACCAATTGCTCCAAGCTCCTGAAAAATAAAATTTGGTCAGATTACTTCTCCCTTTTGAGGACATCCTCCTGACTGTGTGGGAATTAGTCACTATTGCATGGTAAAATAAATCAAATACTGCTATCTGGGTGTACTTTTTCTACAGCTTTCTCTCGTTTAAAGCATCTCTGCTGTAAATAGTTTAAGGAGCTGATACAGCAGAACTGAAAAGTATTGCTGTAGGAATTTAGTGCCCATTTATCATGGCTGACCTTCCCGGGATGGGACAGCAGTGCTTGCTGTTGCCTTTGCATTCTTTCAGAACCAATGCATTTTAATAGTCCTGTAGTCAGCAGACTTCTTAAATATCAAAATACAAAAACACATTTCAAAAAAAACCCGAAACAAACCTTTGGATAGGGTGGTAATAACAGAGGGGTCAGGGAATTACAGAAATAGAGATGTCTCAGGACAGCCTTGTAACATTGTGGAAGAAGTGATTTTTTTAAACTCTGAATGCTGGGAGAAAATGCACTAGAATTTTAGCAAGATGGTGCCTCTATCCCTGCTTTAAAGTTTATTCAAAGCATGCTCTTTAAATGTGAATTCTAATTCAAGCTCAAGATATTTCAAATTCCATAGTGTTTTACTTGCTCCTGCTTATGCCATAAACCTTGCTGAATAATGAACCATCTTTCTCATCTGCCACAAACAGAGTATATGGGCAATTAGGTAAAGCTGAAGTGGCCTCAATAACTTCAAAAAGGGGTCACTTTTCTTTCATGTTGACAATCAATACTTTAGCTACATTGTTGCCTTGTGACTTTTTTGGATGTTTTATTACCCTGCATGCCCACTTTTCTTCTCTCTCATTTTTATTCATGCAGCCCTACATGTTTTTGTGTAGTTATTTGAACAAGTTGTGGATTCCAGATAATGGGTTTTGGCATCCTATTATTTTTTTCTTCTGAACATATTCAAAATATAAAGCATGTAAATGACTAAGATCACTCCCTTGAGATTCTATGCATTAATTTTTAAATTTGTTACTTGATGGAATACCCACTGTCTGTGATTCTTCTAGGTCTTCTGTATTAATAGAAGGTGGTGATTTAGAGTTCTTTCTCTACCATAGCATGGGTAGTTTGTGTTTCTCATATTGCTGGACAGAAGCAGATGCTGTTACCTGAAATGGAACTGATATGTGCCCCTTCCTGAATTGCTGGTGGCACAATCATAGTACATACATCAAACTTCCCTTTTATGTGCAAGTGTGAAGCAGGCAAAGTGTCCTGTTACCTTTTTTTTCTTTTTGATCAAAGAAGATGGTATTTTTCTCATAGTTGAAACTAAAAGGAAAGGAAAATATTTATTGAAGCAGTTTACATTAGGCCACTTGATGCTAGGAGATGTTTTTTGGGTCTTATGTGTGAAAATAAATCCAGAGAAAAGAACATGGAATCAAGAGAGATAAACACCTTTTATGGAATTGCCTGGAGAACTATTTAACTCTATTTTGTAAAGCTTTTTGCATTTTTCCCATTAATAAGAAATTTCATGGGAAGAAAAACACCCCAGGGATGCAACAGTTCTGTTATTTGACTGACGATGAGAGTAAAAAAGCCCCCTGTAAACATACTGCTAGCTTGTTCTCAGCAATTACTTTCTCCATAGGAAAAGGTTTCATCTGCCACCTGAACTTGCATCTTTCATGAGACAAGTTAATGTACCCATGAAAAATTTTTTAATTTTATTTTTTTAAATCTGGTATTTTGCTGCTGTAAAATGTGAGTATGCCTGTATGATTAATAGATGGTAATTTCATCCAGTAATAGTAGGGCTGGAGATAAGGAATGGTTACTTTCCACACTGCATTCTGCACCTTTCAAAAACTTCCATTCACATTAATGGTGTTTTCCTGTGACTTGATTTTACACCCCTTTAATCAAAACTTCACTACCTATCCAGATGTATTGCCATTATCAGGAAAAACACACCTGAATTAATTATATAATCCATTCATATGGAGCTGTGCATTGTCTGGATGTATGTAAAGATAAACATGTACAGATGTATGGATAAATGTATATGTATATGTTGATTAGGTCATTAAGCCATGCCAGGTCGATTTTATTATGTCAGATAAATTATTTGAAGACCTGGTAAAATTTTAATTTCATTTATGTTTTCTCTAAAATAAATTTTCATTTTTTAAATAATAGAATTTTGAAACACACTTTCTTATGTTTTCTAGTGATTTTTCAGCCCCTTTATCCTCTTACTTGATTTTTCTGCAGCAAAATATAAAAAGGAAACAAGGAGTTAAGGAATAACAAAGGAACTTAGACATCCCAAATTGTTTTCCCACTAGGAAAAAAAAACCCAAAACATGTCAGCTTTGGTCGATTTTTTTCCTTTTTTTTCCCCCTTTAAATTAGCTCTTTCTAGCATGCATGTAAAATATAGAATTTCCATAGAAAACTTTCATTTTTCTATCTGGAGAGTTGACTAGTTTGTTCAGGTTGGAAAATGGCCAAAGCAGGAATAAATTTGAAGATCATCGTGGCTGTACTAAGTGCTTGCTTGGACATGGGCCATACATCTGCTCTGCTGGAGCAGGGTTGTCTTGTTTACAAATTTACCTGCCTAATTGCTCGTGTTGAAATAAGGCTCATTTAGTGCAGAGGTATTTGGCAGGAGTGGTAGTTCTTCCTGCTCACTTTTACCAGGGTGAGTGCTGGCCTTGGGTGTGAAGAAGCTTAGGAAATTAGTTCTGTGTCTTTCAAACCTGTGTTTGTTCACATGCAGAGCAAATATGAAGTATCTGATATGGATACAGTTCTGTGAGATGCTTGAGTTGGAGAAGGCTTTGGGGAAATCTAATTGCAGTCTCTCAATACTTAAATGGGGTTTAAAAGAAAGATGAAGACAATTTACTACAGCAATCTACAGGGATCTGCAGCAATAGGAAAACAGCAAAATTTAAACTAAAGGAGTGTAGATTCAGACTAAACATCAGGAAGAATTTTTTTACGATAAGGATGCCCAGAGTGTGGGTGACTTATTCCTGAAAACCTTCAAGGTCAGGCTGGATGGTTTTTAGCCAGCTGATCTAGCTGAAGATGTCCCTGGGGGTTTGGAGTAGATGACCTCTAAAGGACCTTCCAACCCAAGACATTTTATGATTCCAAGAAATGATTCAAAACATACACAGGTATGTTTTGAATCATTAGATGACTGTCACAGAAGTTCATGGGTTAATCTTTGACTGACTACTTGTGACCAATATCACAGGTAGACATGATAACCAGAATGTGCCACAGGAATGCATTTTTTTTCTTTTTTGTGTAGTCCAGGTCAGATATGAATAGCTGGTTTTTTCACATTGGACAGTTCTCATGTCTGCCAGTTTTCACACACGGGAGGTGTTCTGTGGTTGCCTTCAGGTTGTTTGTGACCCCTGTGATAGGTCTGGCATCTCACCAATGGCTGACATCAAGTGCTGACAGGGCTGGTGTTGTTAGCAGTCCTGTGACCCTAAAATGTCTGGTAGTGGTGGCTTGATTATCTTGCATGCTGTCACCTCTACAAAGGCTTTTAAAAGTGGCAAGTCATGTTAGATTGCAACTCCTTTGACACATCATTATCCCTATTGCTGCTGAGTGATCCTGTGTAATTTTGGCATAAAATCTTGCAATTAAGTCAATGTTTTCAGAGGAAACACACAGCTTTGATGGAGTTTTCCCCCATGTATTTAGTTTGCTTTGAAATAAGAGGCAAAAGTATGTTTTGTACATATTTCTGAACAGAAGGATATAATATCAGTCAAATGTAGTGGGAATTCTATCATATGACTTCTTTTTTCTCCCACCAGCCTTAAAGCCAGCACACTTTCTCTACCAGGCAGTTCTTATACATGAGAGTAAAATACAAATCTTGTTTGATTTCTGTTGCAAATCTGATTATTGTCTAAAATTCTCCATAATGCCCTTCACCCAGCAATTAGCAGTCTTGCAAGTAAGTTGTCCCAATCTAGGTCAGCCACAGGCAGACTTTTGGCTGGTGCTCACACAAAGAATCCCTCACATGCTGTGCCAAGCATTAAGTGATCATTCTCATGGTGTCTGTGGTCCTGCTGCCTTGTCAACGTGGAGGCTTTTGGATTGTTTAAATAACAACTACTAGTGGCTTTGGCTTCTGAAAATGTCCTAATGAAATAAAAATAAATGCTGTCAGGAAAAGCCTTTCCTGCTACTCCTATCGCTGTCAAGGTTCCAAGACACCAGAAGTTTGAAACAAAAAGTACTCTTTTGTATGCTGCTGCAGTGCTCTTCAGCTGACACCTTGATGATGTGGTCTTAGTATTTCTAATTCCAGTCACTAAGTATATATCAGAGTTGAAAGAGTTAGTTCAATTTGCTAGTAGGGAAAATATATATAGATTTTTAAAATTGGTTTTAAGTGCACATCACAGGTGTTTCGGTGTGAAGATTCCTGTGAAGAAAATAACCACACCATAGTAATCTTCAAATTTAAATGTCTTTTTCACTGCAACTCTGTTGTGATACAGATATAGGATATGGAAAGAATAGATAATACGTACGTGTTTAGTCATCAGAAGCTGAACAAAGCAAAAATTTCCTCTAAGATGCTAATATTCCAAGCCTATTCCCTAACAGCTGGATAATTGAAAATGCAAGTATTTTTACAAGTACTCTAGGCAAAGGCTGCTTTAAAGCATCAGGGAAATTAATGTGTGGTACTTATAGATAGCTTTCAAGTACGCAGATGCCCTAAAACCTATATGCTACTTATTCAGAAATGTACAGTAAACATTGCATGGTTAATTTTCTTTTCTTTTAGAAAGAGTGACAGGCTTGAATTTAGAAGACTGCTTGAAGAAGCTGTACCATTTTTTATAACTATAAAAGAATTAGGTATTTATATCAAAGTTATTATATATGATATGCATTTTCTATTTTTAAAATATAAGTATACTTTTTTGCATAAAATAAGTGCCTCTGTAATTCTGATATTAACTGATTTTTCTTTATTTGAATTGTTAATTTAAAAAAAACATATAAACTGAACCAAACCAAACCAAACCAAAACCACCAACACATGGGGAAAGATAATGAAGCTGTCAGTTAAGACAGTAGCACCTGGACACCCTGACCTTGCAGCTCTGTTCACAGTAGTTATCATTTATGACTACATCAGGTGTTTGAAAATTAGAGTTGTCAAAAGCACTTATGAGTTACCTCTCTATTTGCTCCTTGCATTCATTACTCTAAATGCTGTGGAAGGGCAAGCACTGACTGCTTAAAAATTAATGTAGAACTGACTGTCTGACTTATGAAATATAAATGTGACAAAAGTCTTTCTGAAGCTTTTTTTCTGTTGACATCATCACTTCTGTACAACCATTTTTCATGATTCAGGTGTCTCAGTTTTCCTTTGTAAATCTAGTTACAGATGATACAATGTAGGGTTAACGCTCTTAAACCTGACAGGTCTTTTGAATTGTTTCTAATCTTGCATTAATAGACATTTTCATAACTACAGAAAAGAATACAATTGTGTTTTGACAAATACCAAGTTTCTTATTGAAGACAAAATTTATCAGGAGTGCTATGCACACGAAATGCTGTCAGGAAAGATTTAGAGTACACCTTGGGTTATATGTCTGGTAACTTCTCTCCCTTAAGATAAAAAAAAAATAAAGCAACACAATGTAAAAACTTTTGTTCTGCAAACACTATTTCTTTATTGCTAGCAAATATTCATAGATTACTTTTCGGTAAGGTGGGAAGGCTTCTCTATATGTTTTGTTTAGTCTAGGTTTGTTTCTTTTGATTTTGGGGTTTGTTGGCTGGCAGTTTTTGTTTTACTTTGATTTTTTGGGGGTTTTTTGTGCGTGTTTTTTTAAACTTTGGGGAGTCTTAGCCAGGACTCAATATTCACATCTTAAAATTTCAACACCTTGTCTTATCCCTTCCTACAAAAATTTCAACTGAGCAGTGACCTCCTTCTGACCCATATGGCAACTTATTTCCCATAAAGCCCCTCTGGATTTCTGATTATCTTGGAGGAGTTTTATATTTTATATTCTTCTGTTGTATATTAGAATGTCCTTCTCATACTCTTATGTGCTGTGACACAATACTATCTCAAGTTAGAAAAATATGTTCTCTTGAAATTAAGAGTTAGTTGGCCTCCTAGTTCAAGATTATTCCAGTGAGACTGCTCTCATCTCTTGCTGTTTAAATGGTAATGAAAGAATGGTATCTCATGGATAGAGATGAATTCAGATTTCTTAAATTGGTTTAATAAAAACCTGCTTGTCCTGCAAACAATAACAGGCACTGCGAGGCCTGACATTTTAATGGAAACTGATATTCAGTGAATGAAAACAATCAATAATTTACAAATCAAAGTATATTTCAAGTACACCCCCTCAAAGAAAAAATATGACCCTCCCTGAATATCTTATCACATTAATTTAATTTTTTTTTTTTTTTTGCATTAGATGATCAAAATGTTTAATAGGATGCTTTACTTTATGGGATTTAGAATAAGCTCTTCATTTATCTAAATGACTGCTTCCTTAAATTGCAAACTCACTTCTGACAATGGAATGACTTAATTTGAAGTTAATATGGAAAATCTTTATTAAACTGTATCTGATGTCCTGGCTTGCAAGGAGAGTGTTTTTTATGTTAATTTAGCAGTCAAAATAATAAAAAGCCCCTTTGGAGTCCAGCTAACAAAGATGACAGAAGGCAAAGAGATGGAGGTGGAAGGCTGAATCTGGTGTCTCATCACAGCAAAGATGGCATGAATGGGGTAGGCAGTTTCATTTTGACTTTCTAGGAAATAACATACACTATTGCTTTCAAAATCGTATATGTTCTGCAGTGCCATCTGTTGGGAATAAGCACATGTTTTAGGCAAAAGGGAGTAATCAGTACTTAAATACTTTGGGGGCAGCACCATCTTTTACATAAAATTTTATTTTCCTTCATTAAAAGTATGCTTTTAATGAAAAATAGTTTAATATGCTAATAAAGGTTTTCAGCTACACATGTTTTGTAAGAGGTTTCTAACTAACAAGTAATTATAGACATGGGTATATGTAGGTTATTTATGCATCAGGGATCTTTCTATAGAATTCATGAATTCTGATAGTTGAGCTCCTGCTAGTCCCCAATTCCTGAAAAATCTGTATGATACAGATTCTTCCACTCTACTACTGTCTCATGACACCCAGCCTGGAGCACTGCATTCAGCTCTGGAACCCCTGACATTAGAAGGACCTGTACTTGCTGGGGCAAGGCCAGAGGAGGACCACGAATACAATCAGAGAGATGGAGCACCTCTCCTGTGAGGAAAGGCTGAGACCTGGGGTTGTTCAACCTGGAGCAGTCTCCGGGGAGATCTTTCAGTGACTTCCACTATCTAAAGGAAAGAGCTGGAGAAGACTTCTGACTTGTGCAGGTGATGATAGAACAACAGGAAATGTCTAAACTGGAAGAAGGTAGGGTTACATTAGCTATTAGGAAGAAATTCTTTACTGTGATGGTGGTGTGACACTGGAACAGGTTGCCCAGAGAAGCTGTGGATGCCCCATCCCTGGAGGTGTTCAAGGCCAGGTTGGATGTGTATTCTCCAAGCAACCTGGTCTAGTGGAAGGTGTCCTTGTTCATGGCAGAGGGGTTGGAATGAGATGATCTTTAATGTCCCTACCAACTCAAAACATTCAATGATTTTATGATTTAAAATTATGTTAATTCTTTAAACTGAATTAAGAGCCCTTCGATTTGACAAACTATGACTTAGACAAAAAAAAAAAAGCAAAAAATCCGTTAGTCTTCACTTTTCTAAGTCGTGATTAAATAAGTCAAAACTTCCTTTAATCTACCACTGAAGAAAGTCAAAGACACATATGGCTGAAAATAAAATATGAAATACTCACCTAAAATTATTCAATAATATAAACTAAGGGCCACTATTCTCTGAGAGGAGCACAGTAAAAGTAAATGTAGACAATCCAAAGATATATGTTTTAGAATGCATAACCTTCCAGGTTAATCAGAGACAGACTTTAAATGCAAAGTTCATTGCACAAGTTGACCAAAAGATAAGGTGTTGAATTTTTAAGTAATGCATTAAAAATTTGACTTTGTTTAATTACTCTTATGTCAAAAGACAGCGCCTGCTCAAGTCAGTAAAAATTGTGATGTTCTTGTTTTATAGCATATATTCAAATAATTTAAAAAGGGCAATATATGCTGTTCTCTTTTTTTAATATTATTTTAATCTCAAAATATCAACAAAAAAGTAGTAACCACAGCAGTGTTTTTATGACTGGTAATGAGTGGTTTGAGGAATGGTTTGAGGAAATGAGATCGGAACCACCTTGTATTTGAACGCCCTTAAATTTGAACATTTCCTGTAATTAGCAGGATTACTAGTTTCATGGAGGACTGGAGCAACCCTAAAGTTAGTTTTCTATTTTCTCTTTTCTCCTCAAAATTGAATTTCCATGCTGCACTAATGATTGAGAACTGTGCTGTGTTTATGGGTTATCAGAGTTCATTCTGCCTCTGTTTGAGAAGCATCTCTTGAGATTTGCTCTTCCAGTAGCAGTCAAGTAAGAATAGAAAACTCCAATCTTGTGAAAAATGCAAAAAGCCAACAAGGAAGGGAAAGATACAACCCCTTAATAAGGTGGGTCATTTCTTCATTAATGATTTATCTGAACTCCTTCCCTAGTTCTGCAGCCTGCTAATATCTAAAAACTTATTCACCATATGGATGTTCAGGAGGAGGATGAATTTGAATTCCATACCTTTTGATTAATTCCAAATTTATAGGAACAAAGTGAAGGACATTTCAAAATCAAAGTATGATCCTGTTATATCTTTTACTTTTCTTTAGGATTTAGAAAAAAAGAAATCATAAATTTGTAATTTTATTTGACTTAGCACTAAATGTTCTCCTTCAAACCAAAGATTAGCTGAAACTGTGGAAAGGAGACCTTTATGCAAGCTGTGGCCATGAGCTGTCAGATAAGAAAGTTTAATAGTTACTAGTTTAATCTAAAATGGTTGACATAAAACTGACAATATTTTTTTCTAAATAGTATTTAGGGGATAATGTAATGAATAGCTATCTTTAAAGGCAGTCTGGGCATATGAACAACCCATAAGCCCTAAAGTTTTTACATATCTATCACTTTATTTCATTGCTGTCATTAGTTTTAATCCCAACCGCCATTACAGGCAGCCTAAAAAGTATTCCAGTCTTTCAGTTTGCTGCTCTATTTTGTATGCAGCTAAGTTCAGAGGTGAGGATGAATTAATTTGTTGTGGTGAGCAGCAGGTGCTCTGTGTGGGTGTCCTCACTTGAAAGATGTATGATGAGACTCTATATCATGTTCTTAATATTTTCCTGATTAGAATGGACCTGTTTTATATGTGATATTTCTAAAAAATAACATTTCAAAGTCACTTACTTGTACAGATGGCGGCACAGTAGCATATGTACAGCTGCATTTGAGCACTTGTGAAAGGCAGAGCTTTTATGAAATGAAGAAGAGAAATTTCTGGCAGACAACATGATTTCATTACTTGAATGTGGAATTTCTGTCAGGTGCAGCTGTTTCTTTTTTTTCCTATTCTTTTCATCGGCACATTGTTCTCCATTTTAAGACATTTAAAGTACAAGTACATTACACACTAAAATACCTCACAACTGCTTCCCCTTTTTCCCAGCATTTTCTTATGATGGGAAGATAAGAACAACAATTTCTCATTCTTGTCAAAAAATCTGAAGTTTAACAGGATATGAGAAATCCCTCTAGGTGCCTTAAAGAAACTAGAGGATTTGAGTTCTCTAAGCCTTTAATTCACCATTAGTAGCTATGGTTTGTTCTGCAATTGGCATTTTCATTCACAAAGAATACATACAAAAAATAAATTAATCTCTCTGTTGCCTTTAAGCACATACAAAATATTTATTTATAACACTTGTATCTCGTTTTCCTTATTTCCAATGTGTACATATAAACATAAAGAAAAATAAGGCTAAATTCTTATTTATAAATTGACGAGTTTTCAAGATTTTAGGCAATAACTTTTTCTCCTTCTAAGACTTAATTTAACTTTTAGTGTAGTCACAATGTGCTTGGTTGATTATTTTGCCCTTATAAACATGAATAAATTGCTGTTTCTGGCCTTGTACTGTCCTGAGTAAGTGATGACTAAGAATGAAACACAAACCTCATTTAATGGTCAGCTAGGGATTGCACCAGAGTGCAAGTCCTCAGGGTGTGTTAGCTATGATAATATGTCCCTTAACATCCTCATTCCCTCTGCATCCTCCTTCCCTTAGCATTCTCAGCACGTGCCCCTTATCACAGTGGTCTATTTGCAAAGTCAGCTGGAGGTGAATGAGCTTGAGGCCAGCAAAAAGCAAGACTGGAAAACCTCTCTTAGGTGATAGAATCATAGGATCAGAGAATATCCTAAGCTGAAAGAGACCCACAAGGATCACTGAAGCCCAACTCCTGGCCCTGCACAGGTCAGCCCCAAGGGTCTGTCTTTTCTGTGGTTCCATCTAGTCAGAGAAACCTTAGAAGAATATTGCTGATCCCTTGACCACCTGAGTGAGCTCTGAAAAGTAAAACATTCAGTAGTTCATGGGTTTCCCCCACTTCTCCAGGTTTAAGTTTCCAATGTGAGGGCAAAGTTGTGTGAAGGTTTGGAATAACCCTGTAGTTAAAATGCTTTCAATGGCACTGTGCAAGGAATTGTATGCAAAGATTTCTAGTGCACATTTCAAGTGAACATTCATATTAAAAGAAAGTCTCCTTACACTTGTACATCTTTGAAAATACTTGGCTTTTAGGGCTCTACTCCAAACATTTGCTTCTGACAGCACTACTTCTATCCTTATGAGAAGAAAGCTGTCCTTCTGAATACTGTGTCATGAATGTGATGTTATTTGATCATGGAACAGTTACTTGAGTTTATGCATGAGATTCTTCTGAAGAATGAGAAGTGCTAGAGATAACTGTTCTCAGTAGAGAAAACATCACTTGCTATATCCAAAGTGCACATAAATCCTATTTAAAAAAATTCCAAAATTGCTGTTACTTTAATCCTGTTACATGGAATGAATATTGACAGAGAAACATAAAACAGGAGTCATAAAACTATGTAGTAGCATGCAGTGGTGGAGGTGAGGGGGGAAAGTAGTCTGGAACTGGTGTTAAGTCAACCTTTTTTTTCATTTACAGATTAATAATATCAGAGGAAGCGCACAAATTTTTATATCAGAGGCAGGAACATTACAATTGGAGTTTTGCATAAGTCTAACTGAAAAGCAGAAAAATAATGCAGTTTAGATATAAAAAAGAGCAGGACAGCATCACTGGGAAAAAAAAATCTGAATGGCAGGGTTTTGGCCAGGTGGAATTACTTGAAAATCAGAAATGTAAATATCTGGAGTTTTAGAAGTGGACAAAAAAATGGTTACAAGTATAAAATTTAAGAAGGCAGAGGAAAAGTGGAAGAATGAGTTGCAGGGTAGGAAGGAAAGTTGCAGGGTAGGAAGGAAATAGGATGACTGATTTTAAATATACAGAGAAATAACACATCACCAGACAAATGATAGTGTCTGTTTGCACTGCTTTGGTGAAAACATGCCTGAGGTATTCTTTGATTTCTTCATTCTTGTAAATGACAAATGATAAATGTTGTTACTAAAAATGATTAAGCATCTGTGAGAAATATGTTCTTTGGAAAAAAAAAGATTAAAGATCTTACACATATATAGAGGGGGAAATCTCAGCTGTGTGGCTGAAAACTCAGAATAATTTCTTATTCTTGATTTTCAGGACTTGATCCATGTACAGGCTGCAGCAGTTTCAGAGATTACCTATCCCTGTCCAGCACTCTTCCTTGCTGCAGATCTCCTCTTCCCTGTTTCCCACCCGGCAATGCTGTGTCCTTTGTGGGGTGAGCCAGGATCTGCAGGTCTTGAGAGATGCCTGTCCTGAGACAGAATTTTGCAGTGCCATGCTGGATAACACCTGCTCTTCAAAATGTTGTTGTCTCATAACTGGGAGGTTTTTCACAACTCAAGTTTATTCAAAACCTGCTAAATAAGAAACAGAGGTAAAAACCTAAATAGAAATATTAGTATGTCACTGAGCAAGGCCCTATTGTCCTTCTAAGCTGACCAGTGACTGCAATCCAGTTTACTTACATCCGACAAGACATGATAAAACTGGAGAAGGTGATAAGAAAGGGCAGCAGCCACAGCTCAGAGTATGGAGTGACAGCAGAGAAATGAATAAAGAGAATATGAGGTTTTCACTTGTGGAAAAGAGACAGATGAAGAGAGTTATATGTGCTAGATGTTAAGGAAACTTCCCAGTCTGACGATTCTGGAGACTCTCTGGCAGTCACATTCCCAATGCCAGAGGTTTCCACTGCTGGGACCTCCTTCACAGCAGCTCCAATGAGCTGACAGGTGCCCGTCTACGACTCCCCACACACTCCACTCACATGCAGCCAGACCAGGTTTCCTTACAGTTTTGACCTTGGGTTTCCTATGGCAGAATCACAGGTGACTCATTCCATAAACACATTTATTCATGGCACAGTAACACAGATAGAGCTCGAGCTGGTGCCTTCGAGGAGGACCCTATGGTTTTTATCCCCTCACAGTCCAAGCATGCACAAGCCGCACAAGTCTCACTCTTCCTCCTGAGTCCTCCACTCCTTCTGTGTCTCTCAGTGTCCATCCACCTGGCTGTCACCACCTGTCTTTGTGCTCTTTGTTAACCAAAAGTTTGGCAGTTCTTGGCCTCTTGTCTCGAGTTCCCACTCAGAATTTATTATGCATCTCAATCTGCATTCGGCAAACTGAGCGCCAAATCTTTGCCTCAACACAGAGACCTCTAAAAGTACTGTGAAGAAGGTCATTAAGGAATGAGTTCACTGTTTCTTTTAACAAAAGAGTGAAGGGACATAAAATAAAAGAGGTAATACTTACCACTTGGTTTGGGGTTCATTCTAAGTGGACTTTCAGAGTTTTCACTGCGTGGAAATTAAGCTTGGAACATCTTTCCTCAGTGAGCCAGAGATAACAATAATAATAAATAATAATAATAATAGTAATAATAAGCACATGGATATGAAGAGGAACTAGACAAGTCTACGAAGGAAAACTCTGTGTAAGGTTTTTAAATTCAAACATTATTTTACCTTTGGAAATCCCTGATCCTCCTTGAGGCTCAGCAAGACCTAGGGAAAACCAATATTATGTGATTCTTTGTTCTTAAACTGTTTTCTAGACACTTATTGGTCTCAGAAACAAAATGCAACATTGAATGACCCAATAAGGTCGTTCTTACAGCCTTAATGCCAAGGTCTGGTAGAGTTTTTCTCACTATAAAGCATCCTCTGCTTTCATTAATTAGAAAACAGAGATCAATGCATAGTTTACTGATATCATGCAGCCACATTAAATTTTGTCATGAGTTTTTAAGGTGATACAATAACTCTTTCTTCCTTTTCTCAAATTACTGTTAGCTAGTCACATAGCTTTGTTCTGGAGATGCCTGTATTCAATGTGGGGTGAGTATATATTCCACTGCATTAAATTTGTAAAAGGTTTTGGGATTCTTTGAGATGAAATGAGCTATATAAATGCAAGCTGATATTATGTTTGCAAAATCTGTGTGACTGAGAAGATCAATCTTCCAGAAAAATGTCAGCAGATACAACCACTTTATTATTTCTGAAGGCTGGGAATAAGAAAGTGATAGAAAATAAAATCAGCAGACTGGATAAAAGTGATTTGTTTTGGTTTCTTTTCCTTCATGAAATAAAACAATGGATTCAAGAAAATATCAAAGAACACTTTAGACTTGACCTTTCATAGTTCATATAGCCTATCATCCTTATGTATCACAGCCTCTGTCTTTCCTACATGAAAAATTATGGTAGCTAATAATGAACATAGATATGAGACATAGTCAAAAAATCTGCGATTAAATAATTAAAAGCATTACTTTCAAGTTGCTTTTGTAGAAATCTGTCCAGGTGCTAATGTGCTATAAATTGGTTTTATGCATAGAATAGTTCCTTCATACATATTTCACACAGACACATTTTAAAGATTCAGCGTGACATACTTTTTATAATTCTTGGATACTGAAATTCAAGGAGGAGGTCTAAGTGATAAAGCCAAACTCAAGAAGACTACAAACAACAAAAGAGCAGGAAGAGGCAAGGTCCTCCCTTCCAACCTCTGAGTTGCCAAGACTGTAATTTCTTTTAGCACTGGATCCCTACCTAGTTTTTTTAGGGAAAGAAAAAAAATGTGCAACTGGCAGTGGCTGGCAGGTTCAATAGCTGCTTGTCCACAGCATATCCTTATGTCTTTCTGTCACTGCCATCCTGGACACTTTAGAGACAAAAACTGGTTGTGCCTCATTAGTCTCTGGGTGAATGAAATCTGTGAAAAGCCCTGTTTAAACTGTCAGGTCAAAGTCTTGAGAAATTGAGGCAGATGTAAGCTGAGAAAAGAATGCAAGCAGATCACTGTCATATTCAAAGGTGCTCCGTCTCAGTTGTCTCCAGAAGAAACAGAAGTAAAGGTCTGGGGTTTTTTATCGCATGTAATGATATAGAAAGTGGTGTACTGTATGCACACAATCGCTGCAGCTTGCAGGGCACTGGATCGCCTTTAACTTAGTTAATTGTTCGTTCTTTTTTTAACTTGCAAAGTTGAAAGAACTTTAACAGTCATCAGTGAAACAGACACTGAAATACATTTGCAAGCAAAACTGAAACCAGCTCACTGTGATTCTTCCGATCATTTATTATCCCT
This sequence comes from Monarcha castaneiventris obscurior, assembly GCA_026261815.1. Lineage (NCBI taxonomy): Eukaryota > Metazoa > Chordata > Aves > Passeriformes > Monarchidae > Monarcha > Monarcha castaneiventris. Next base: position 7,877,977 of record JAMPIT010000379.1, on the reverse strand, counting down.
AGCTATTTAGGCAACTGCCAACTATTTGTAAAATGTCCCTGTTTTGGAGAGAATTTCAAATGTAAGTTCAAAGATTGTTTTTGCTCCATAGAAAGCGCAGCCTTCCTTTTAAACTCTTTTCCATTAGATTTTTTGACAACAATTCTTGTTCAGGCCAAAAGACTTTCATCCAACCAAGTTACAGCAAAAATAGGCTCTTATTTTTAAATTCCTCCACACTAAATTGTATGGAAATGTTAATTGTTTATTAAGGAACCATAAGCTGAAAACTAATTTCTCAGAGTGGCTGCTGGAAAGAAACAAATACCACAAAAACAACTTCTGTGGAAATTGGGATAGGCTGAAAACAACTACAAAACTGAATGAAACACCACATAATATTCTCAAAGAAGTCATGCAAGGTTTAATTACCTGAAATGGGACCAGAAGTCTTTATCGATTTCAGATAAGGTTTTTTGTGCTTGACACTCTGCAAATCAACTACTTGAAAATTTTCCATTAAAATCTTACTGCATACAAATTACAGTTTTTGCAAGTCTTCACTTACATGGCATTTTTTAAAAAGCTCATAAAGGAAAAAAGCTCTTAGATGTTACATTTTTCAAATGATCTACTTTCAGCTTGCTGCCAGGTTTTATTATTAGATAGGCTCAATGAAGAAAAATGGATTGTTTTGCTTCACTTGGATCCACACGCCAGAAAGGATGCTCCCTGCGAAGGATTTGGCAAAGGGAGATTAATACCCTGGCCCCAAAAACTAAAAGCCCCAAATATGCCTGAGTGGGGAAGCCACCAATGCTCACCGTGGAAACATGTTACTGCACATTTTGTCTACTTTTTAGACTATCTGATGCTTCTCAGCTAACCCAAGATCCAGCAGGTACAAATACCTCTCCATGCTTTCCATTTCCCTTTCAAAGCAGCCACCAGCTGCAGAACTTTTCCACTGTTGCTAAGGGAAACAAACAAGAACAACACCCTCAAAACCCCCTGGTGGTAGAAACTCTCAGGATAAATTTTGTTTTTCAGGAGAAGAATCTAAGCTATCATCTTGTGGAAGAGTTTTTGTTGAAACAACTCTGATTTCAATATTTTCTTGTGGTTCTGTGTGCAAGATCCCCAAACCTCTTTCTGTGATTGAGAATTCTCTCTGGTCAGGAGATAATAAAAATAGGAATTCTCAAAGCATTTAATGCATTTTTGTTATGCTATTTTATTGCTCTTGTCAACTCCAGGGCCGCATCCGAAAATTATCTGAACTGTCAGTCTTGGTCCTCTATTCTATTGCTTAAGAAGAATCAGCAGATTTTGTCATTTTTGCTTCTATTAAGCTTGCATGGAAACTTGAAATTCAAAGTGAAGACTTTTCAAATTATGTTTGTCAGTGGGTATTTACTTTGTCATCTAGACTATTTCTAGGACTTTGTGATTAATACCTGAACAGTCTTTACCAGTTGTGCTCAGCTTGCATGTGTCAGTCCCATGGGTATTCCTCCAGGCTTGGACTTACGACATTAAAATATTAGTCTATTTATTTTTCTTTTTTTTAATTTCTGTTTTGTTTTGTTTTGTTTTGTTTTTAGGAAGGAAAATATGGGGGGAGGGGGAGTATATTCCTAACAAACTAATAAAGTATAAAACATTAACTTAGTTTTAGAAGTGGGGATCTGAAAATTGGCACAAGTGCAGCTCAAACCTAGAAACTCAAAATATCAGTTGGATGTCTGAATTACTTACCTTTTTACCCTAAGAATTTATCCTAAAATTCATCTATACATTACCTTTGTTTTATCACCTATGAACTTGAACATTTATACTGGAATGAGAGAAAATTGAGCCTCATCTTTGATTGAAAATGCACATTTTCTGGCCAGCATTGACCATTGCTGTACTTCAACAAACATCCATCACTGGCCATCTGCTGCTTGCCTGGGAATGCTCTTTACCTTGTAGAGCTAAGCTGATGTAAACAGTTTGCTGCCACTCAGAAGTGTGGTCCTTTTGACGATTCCTCTCTCCTTTTCTGGGCTTTCCCATTCTTTGTTTTTGGTCAGGATTGGCACTCATTTTCCTGCCACTGACTCCCTCTGCCCTGTTAAGTTCTTGGTTTAACCCTGCAGAAATCTTTTACTGTTCAGTGGAGGGTTAGTCTTGTGCTGCACAAAAAGTGTCTAGATATATTATATATATCTATATCTGTCTATCTATATATATCTATATCTATATATATATATATCTCACTGAAAGGTGCCTAAGGAGTCTGTCTTCTGAGGTAACTCATTTATTCTTACTTTGTATGAACCGCCGTGAAAAATTCCCCTGTTAAAAATTCACAGCAGTGGTTCCCCATAACACTGGAGGGAATGGGGCAGGTGGAGCCCACGCAGGTAACACCAAACTCTTACCTACACTCTAGATACTACAGACAAGTGATGTGGTGCTTACCACTGAGAAGCATTAAGTGTTCTCTAAACCCTATTATCACAACAAAGGTTGTCAAAAGGTTTGTTTTATTTTCTTTTTTTTTTTTAATTTCAACCAGCGTAAGACAACTTTGCGTAAGCCTGCTGCTTTGAATTAAAATAATTTTGAATTTAAAAAAAAAGAAATATTGTCAACATATCAGGGAAGGCCAGCTTATCTTAGCTTTGAGCAATATTAATTCTGTTAGAACTGAATACATTTCAATGAAGGTCAATGTTTGGGCTCTTTTAGAGTCACAAATATAAGATTTTTCTTTGTTTCCTTCATCACAACTGTCTCTGCATCTCAAAATGTCATTATATAATAGAAGTAAACAACATTTCTTTTTACAAGTTGACTGTACTTGTTAAAAGAAAGTAGGATGTTGTTGTCATGAGAGTCTAAGGATATAGCAGAACTTATTCAGGTGGGTAATGTCTTATTTTGCCTAGTGATGCAGCTGGAAAAAATAAACTACTTTACATTTATATGATGCCTTTATGAGGTCACAAATAAGAGGGAGGAGAAAGCTGCACGTAACGAATATAAATTCTTGAGACGGAGGTAGAATATAAAGAGCAGTGAACTGGTAAATTTCATATTTCAAGTCTATACTACTCTAAAGAGAGTATAAAATAATGAGATATATATTGTAGTGGCTCAAGGAGGCAGTTCTTTACTCATGTGACTGAACACTTAAAGCATTTTCCTCACAAAATGCCTACAGAGTTAATGCAGATAAGGGCATACAATTTTACCAGTGTTTAGGCATTTCATGCAAGTTATTCAGTAATTCTGATTGCAAATGTTTTTCATACAAACTCAGAAGAATAGTCAGATTTGTTTATGGAAAGCATAAGTTGAAAATATTGACAGATTTATCAGAGATGTATTTCATTTACTGAATTAAAAATATCGACAGTGAAGTTCAGTTATCAGAAAATTGGATTTAACTAAACCTCAAAAGACATGACTACTAAACTTTCTGTTTCACATGATAACCTTTAGGCTGTGATTTTAGAAAAAGAGTACCCCGCACAAAGCTATGTCTAATGGTACATCCAAGGAAGTCAGATGATTTTAAGAAAATAAATCAGTTTCCTTCCTTTGATTACAAATTTGATCCAGTATAGGAACCCTTTCCCCCTTCTAGTTGGCAGTGTCCAAAAAACTGAAAATCCTTGTATAAGGAGTCAGATGTGTTTCCAAAGTCAGAAGGCAGAAAATCTGTGCTGGCAGGCAGCAGTACTCTGTGGGATGGGAAATAAACCAGGACACATGATGCTACAGGTAGACACTGATAAGTCTAAATGGTAAATAGCTTTTTGTTTATTTGACTGTGGGGGTTACTTTCTCAGTGTATTAAAAAGATAAGAATTTCTATCAAAGGAAAATAACTGCTATCTATTTGCTGCAGGAGTATTTCTACTCCCAGGCTCTTGCACAAACGTGTAAAAGTACACTGCCTTGTCAGGAAGATCCCATCTCTTAAACTAGCAAATTAAAAATGCGCGCAGCAGGGATTTCAGGATCTATTTTTTGCCTAGTTTTCTGATTTTACTGCTGGCAAGCCTTGTTTTTCTACTCCTGTAGTCTGCAAAGACTAGTTATCAAATGAAATCAGCTTCATGTCTTGAAGCAGTCCCCGAAAATACAAGGTCACACTTAAGGTGGTATCTGCAAAGTACTTTGGTTTAGTGTTCTTGCACTTTTGTGAGGAAGCATGTGGAAAATCTCTCTGATTCATATGCTTATATGAGACAATTATATGTGCGTTTAACCCCAGAAAAGTGCTGGCTTTTGGCTGTCAATGTGGTACATGCAAATCTGTACTGTCCTCATATTTGGTAAAAGCTCTAACCTAATCAGTTATTGTGCAGAAAAGTGCATGACATGGGGTCACTTCTACCCGAGCAGATTTAGTAGAGTCCATCAAATAATGCTTTTCTTGATCTGAACCACACATTAAAAAAAAAAATAAAAGGAAAAGGAAAAAGGCCTACAAATGTGACAAGAATAACCATCTAACTCCCATACTGACTCCTTTCATAAGCAGACATACTTCTCCTTTCCCTTCTTCCACCTTCATCCACCACGTGTCTGACTTCTGCATCAAATGAGGGTAAAATCTCTGCAGCAGACGAATTCAAATTAAAACTTAAAAAAAAAAAATTGGAGGGATGCCCTCCCACTACCCTCAATCAAAAATAAGATTTTTTTCTGTCTGGTTTTCACTACATACTAATTGAGGTCAAAATAATCAAAATTTTAATTCTTCTACCTCCTTTCTCTCAGGAGGAGGAGGAGTATTCAGGAATATACAAGTGTTTCACTCTTTATTTTTACTTTTGTTAATCAAACTGAGAGAATGTACTTGTGAAAAATAAACATATAGAAGTACAGATGTATAAATATACATATATGTAATAATTTCTTTTAATACTTCTCATCTTTGCAGATTTGTCCATTAGTAAAACTGGTTATTACTGCATTGAAAAGACACTATTGCAAATATTCCTTTGAATTGTGGGGAACTTTTTGATTCAGCCACTTCCCACAGTTCTTTATGACAGCAGAAGTAGCTACCTATGGAAAAAAGAGACTACCTGTACCAAAATCAATCTTCTTTAAAGTCAGAAGTCATGTTCTATCCAGGGTAGACCCCACATGACATGAAAAGTGAAAAAGGCAAAATTGTATTAGAAAAAAATGGATGATTTGTCTCACTCAATTAAAATTTAGAATAACAAATTGCCAGAAACTGGAATCAATTTTCACGTGATCTACAAACAGTTGGATTGCTCTGACCTTCAGATAAGATAAATTTGCAGCTAATAATTCACTGTGTTCTAACTCTCATTGCATTTACTGCTTTCATAAATCTTCTGTACTTTTTTTTTTCCACTCTTCTCTGCTCAGTTGCTGCTGTTTAAGTGCTCTGAGGATAAAGAGTCTTGGGATGGTGCCAGGTAGTCTGGGCTAATTCCAAGATAGAGGAGTGACTCTTCAGCTATCCCTATTCCTCACTCATTATGGGCTAAACAGGAAAGAAAATACTAAGAATAGAAATGCTTGGGTTTTGTTTTGCTTTGTTTATTTGTTGGGGTTTCTTTTGGTGGGTTGCGGTTTGTTTGTTTTTTTGAAGGATTCAGAAAGATTTTTAAAGAGGTGTAAAAAAAATAAGGTAAGCTTCTCTTTACATCCCACTCTAAGCAAAAGTGGCCACCTGCCAGATCAGGTGCAATTAAGGCACCCAGAAACAAGAGGTGAATTGAACAGTAACATGTGGATATCTGGTTTACAGATCTGAGAACTGAAGCTGGTGATAGCTTGCAGAATATTATATGTGCTGAGAGAGTAAATTGTTTAATCTTTGCTTTACAGTGTTTCTGCTAATCCTTCCCAAAGGGAAGGATAATTGGGCTCAGTTCCCCCGTGTCAGACATTTCATCTCTTTAGAGAACTGGTGCATTTCGGGGTTCAGCTTTTTTGTTGGTTGTTACCAATGATTTTCTTCCTGTATGAAAAACCAGTCTATGAGTTAAAAATAACAAGAAGCTAATCTGAAAAAAAAAAAAAAGGTTAAGGGCCTTCTTTCATTTCACAGACATTTTTGAAGACACTGGTTGCCTGTATAAATCTTACAATGTATATAGGACATCTAACACAGATCCTAAGAAGGCATCATGAATCATTACAAATCACGAACAGTTACAAATAATAATAGTGAATTTTAGATGCCATGAATTGTTCTGTGAATTCAATACTATTTTAACACACTCAGAAACTACACTGGCTGTGTGAGCATCTGTAAACACCTGTGGTAACCTCTGCAAGCACCTCTGATAATAACTGGACACGTTAATAGAAAACCAGGTGTAAGAATAATAAAACAACATACAGTCCGACTGGGTCTCATGGTCTTCAGTCATCCACCTCTGCTATCTGTGTCTTCATAAATGCTGATGGAAAGGAAGGTTCTTATGGACCTAGAGAGCAAACGATTTTGAGAACACAGCATCTCTTCTCTGCACTGCAAGGCTGTCACACAGAAGAAGATGTAAGCCAGGTTAACAGAAAGACCAAGCCATCCTGCTTGTGATGTGTCCTTTCACTGCTTTGAGTCATGCAATTTTCAACTTTTTTAACAGCATTTTATGTATTGTTTATGCTTTTTGGCATAAGATTTTCTATTGTGTCATTGGTAGTTCTGCTCTCATCCTCAGGAGATTTGCATCCCTTTTGACACCTTAACATTTACACAATTTTACATTAGCTTTTTGCTCAGAACTGCTTAATACGAGTTCATTTCAGGTCTCTATATCCTGCTAGAAGTTCATTCTCTTTTTTTTTTTAACTTGAAGTTCATAAAAAATATTGTATTTTATATAATATAATATATAATATTTTGGGGTTTTTTGATTTTTCTTTTTCTGTACCTACATTCAAGTGCCATATCATTTTAACTCAATCTGCTCACTGGGTCTGCTTATCTCCTTCTGTAAGGTTTTGCTTTGTACTTCACCTTATCATCTTATTTTCCTTGTAAGGCATAACATGTGACAGGACAATATTTGCAGCTAGTAAAATGAAATCTCTTTTGTAAAAATTATTACTTTCAATGTACCACACAAATTTCTATGTTTTACTGTCTAGTTTTGATGATAGGATCTTGTTCCATCGTCTACCAATAAAGTGACAAATTTTTTCACTATTTCGAATGAGCTTTGGACCTTCAACATTTTGGAGCAGAGACCTCCTTTGTTCATAAATGTCAAGTATTATGTAAGTGATTTGCATGATTTATAAAAGAAAAAAATTCTTATTGTCAGGCAGTCTTTCTAGTCCAGCTTTCATTTCTTCTAAATATTTCTTACAATAAGAGACTTTACGAATTTAAGGAGAGATTCATAGGTAAAGATATTTTGATCTCTTGACGTGATAAGGGTCTAAGCATTCCTGCCAGCAATCTGGTTGACACCAAAATCATAGAGTTTGTTTAGGGACACAAAATGTACTCTGCACTTGTGAGGCCACACCTTGAATTCTGTATTCAGCTCTAGGTCTCTCACTACAAGAAAGGTATTAAGGTGCTGGAGCATGTCCAGAGAAGGGCAATGGAACTGGGGAAGGGTCTGAAGCACAGATCTGATGAGGAGCACCTGAGGGAAAAAAGGAAGTTCAGGAGAGACATTCTTACTCTCTACAGTTACCTGAAAGGAGGGTGTAGCAAGATGGGAGTTAGTCTCTTCTCTCAGGTAACAATAAATAGGAGCAAAGGAAATCACAGAATCACAGAATATTCTGAGTAGGACGGGACCAACAAGGATCATCGAGTCCAACTCTTAAGTGAAAGGGCCATACAGGGATTAAGGCCATGATCTTGGCCTTATTAGCACCATGCTCTAACCAGCTGAGCTAACCTTAGGGTGTCACTTTCCACTTTCACCAGGGGAGATTTTAGGTTGGATATTAGGAAAAGTTTCTTCATGGCAAGGGTGGACAGCATCGAAACAAGCTGCCCAGGGAAGTTGGACAATCACCATCCCTGGAAATGTTCAGAAAATCTGTAGATGTGGCACTTGGGCACTTCAATGATGAACATGTCAGTGCTGGGTTAACGGTTGGACTCGGTGATCTCAGAGGTCTTTTCCAACCTTAATGATTCTATGATTCTGCCTGGACTTCACTCGGAACATGTCCAATACTCTGTTTTTTCAGTACTTTTATAAAAAGCTGAAAGTTGATCCAAATTAATTTCTAAATGAACTGCCAAATGCATTAGCAGAAATGATAAAATGCACAAATGAAGTACATTATTATAATTAAATTTTACTGCCTGAGGAATAGGGAGTGAAGAAAAACTGGAATGACCTTTTAGTTGATAGTGATTTTGTGACTCTGCCTTTTTTATTTCTTTTTTTTTTTTACTCCAGAAAATTAGTGTATTACTTTGTAATCTTGTGAATGTGATGCAGTTGTTTTCTTAACAGAAGTGTTGTTATTGCCACTGTACAAGACAACCTGATTTTGAACTGTAAATTTTTTCCATATGTCTGTATGAAAGCCAAAATGAGGATATGCAAACATTGGGATTTACCATATGCAACGATTTTTCAAAGCAGCAACAGAAAACAGATCATGTCTGAGTGTGGAAGAATAGAAAATTTCCCTTCTGCCAATTTGAAAAAGAATTTATGAATGTAGAAGTCAACAAAAGTAATTTCCCCATTGCCATATATTTACGGTTCAGCAAATCCATGAAAGAGTTACAAATTATTGCTTGCTTTATTTCACACATTCTTGCTGTCCTGCTGCAAAACAATATTAGTTGCATAAGCAAAAGAACAGCCATTTTTCTCTCCTAACTAATTTGTGTCTAAAGGAGAGAAAGGTTATGCAGAAGCAAAAGGGCACCTCATGCTCTGAGCAGCGCTGGTGGAAGCTGGATGAGATCATTCAGTGTACATCACTGATTTTATATTTTACTCAAGTAGTAGTAGCAGATATTTTAGATGAATCTGAATTCCTTTTTTGCATTTTTTGTTTTTTGATGAAACAGTCTGTGTCCTTTTCAGAGTCGCAATCTCTTGTTGGGGTACTACGTCTCTTTTTTCTCCTTGTATTTTGAGAACATTACCATTTCCGATAGTTCCTTTTAACCAAAGTTCTTCACCTGATTGTCTGCATTCTTACTTTCGCACACTTCAGCTGGTAACAAGACCCACAAATGTTATGAGAGAAGAACCATCCCCTTAAGAATGCAATTTAAATAATCTACCAATTCTTCCTCTCTTTTCCGCTGCACAAAACCCAGTGTTTACCTATGTGGTTATAGTACCTGTAATCTCACTTAAAGGAAATTGAGATAACTTAAGGTAACAGACCATCCAAAGTAGCTGTAGCTTGTAGATTCAGTTGTATCTAAACGTGGTGTTATGGAGGAAAACTTACTTTATACTTTAAAACAGCACAAGAAAAGTGTGTCATAAAAATCAACACTGAGAATAAAATATTTTTGCATTACAGCTGCAATAACATTAATCACTTTTCTCCTGTGATTTTTTCATGTTAAGAGATTAAAAAATATAAGAATTTAAGAAATCTTTCTTGTATAACCAGTGAATTTTGTATTGTTATCACTTATATACAATTATTGAGAGAATTTAATAAATGAAGAAGTCTCTTTTTCAGATTTCCTTTTCTAAATACAGTTGACTGTTCAGCTGGCAGAACAAGCACACCTTTAATCTTTTCTCTTTTGCAAAGGTTCTTGTGTAATTCTTTGAACCTAAGCCACTTTTCCTTTACTGAATCTCCTTTGAACTTTTGCTTTGATTTGGAAACACTTCTCATTTTACATCTCTCTACCTGCAGCTGAGGAAAGTCTTGTTTGTATCAGATTTGATTCAATACTTGTTTGGACTATAGTCATTGAAGTTAATTGTTCTTTGTCCCTTGTTAGGCCTTCTTTTTACAGTGTGATGATTGCATATATCAAAGCACTTCTCATTACAGACAGTTTTCAGGGATCAAATATTAAGCAAAAAACTTGCAAAACACAACTCCTTCATGAAGTTATTCCCGCATTTAATAACAACTCTAGAAGTGGTTATGTTGATATTGAACAAAACCATCTCGGTTTTATTGTGAATTCTGCCTATAGGTCTGAAATCTGATTGTCTTGTTTACAAAACAATGAGGCTGGGGACAAGTCAGGACATTCATCTTCTTCTAAGAGATCTCTTTTGTATTTTTTAATCCTTTTTTTTTCAGTTACTAGAGCTCTGATTGAAGAAGCAAGCCAAATATTCACTTGCTTCATTAGCAGTGGAAAGAAAATTGAAGCTTCTCTCCTTAATAGAACATTAGATTGAGGAACAGAACTGGAGGCAAAAGATACATCTATTTTCTGAGTCTTTAAAAGCCAGAACAAAACACAGAACACATCCTGTCTTAGCCAGGGGCAGAGTAAAGTGAGAAATGAAGAGATACAAAATGTTTTTTACAGGAAAAGCGACCCAGACTTCTCTGAATCTCAGCCTGTCTTTGCCACCAGCTGATGGACTTTGGGAAGCACTTAGAAATCATTGACTGTATGTGGGTGGACATACAGGCTACAGAATTGGTTATACCTTAATTTTGTCTGGTAACCATCTGTCTTGTGGCAGGAAAAAGGAAATTAATCACAAATTCTCTTCCTACAGTCTCACTTGTTTGGCAAGGGAAGAGGGCTCAACAGCTCCCCAGAAGTGCTCTGCACTCATGGGTGCCCAAGGGTGAATACAAACTCCCATCAGGTGGGAAAAGCAGGACATTTCTCCATGAAAATGCTCTGGCTCAGGGCAGGCTAAGTGTGTGTTTAATCACCTGGATGAACTCCAAGCTCTTTAAGCTGTAATTAACAGGGGCAGTTCCCAGCTTCTCTAATTCAGGGAGACTAGTGCAATCTCAGGTGTGTCTGTTTTTTGTTAGCCTATTCACTGATCCTAGGAATGAAATAGACTGCAGTCTCTCAGTCTTTTTGTCATCACCACAGAACTTCATTTGAGTTTTAAACTAGTGCCGTGTGGTATTTGAGTTCCTACTGTGTACCTGAAACAAGGTGACTGGATATTTTCTGAAAGAATATAAGATTAATGGAAGCTCTGATCATTTTTAGGAGAAGTGTCATCAGTTTTCTAGAAAGAAAAAAATAAACAACTTCACCTTCCCAAAACCCAGACCCCTGAACTGAGAGTAAATGAGAATTAAGCTGTTTTATTTTGAAATTTATTTTTCTTTAAGCAGTCAATAGCAAATATTTTTGTATAAGCAGTCAATGTATGTTTGTTCTTAATTCTGATATTAGTTTTACTGTAAGTTAATCACAAACCAGAAAACTGAGGTTGATTTCTCTAAACATCAGTATGTATGATGATAGATACAAGATAAATATGGATACCATCTTACAGAGTGTCATATCAAAGTTTCAACACTTAAAAGTATTGGGCTGCTCTTTTTGTCTCTTCTGCCTTCCTGCAGATTCCCTTCTTCAATATGCTGTAACCTATGTTTTCATAACGAAAAGAAATTATGATCTCCAGAGTGGAACAGGACAAAGGATAGGTTGAAGGTGGGCACACATAATGAGTTTCTTTAGTCAGTAAATTTAGGTATAAAGCTGACGTTTTATGTTTAAACAGCCATCGATCCAAGCACATGCAAAATATAATTGCATATAGGCTGCAGGCAAACAGTAAAGTCTTGCATAGCTTGTTTGCACGTACTCATTAAAAGTAATGCTGACCACCATGGTTTTATTTGGGAAATCTGCTTTTTTGTTTCCTGGTGTCACAGTTGAATATTTCATATCTGTGCTTGAGTTTTTCATCCTATGCCAAAAGCAGGCAGAAATGAAAACTGTGAGACATGTTTTTTGAATACCTATGACATATAAAAGTAAGCATTTATTTTGCTCACTTAGTTTAAATAAAAAGAAGCTTAAAAAAATAATTACTGACTTAATGAGCTGGTGCCAAAATGCAGCAACCTGTTTTGTCACAAGCATTTCTAATATTTTGTTGCTTCTACATTAATACATAAGAACTCTTGGGGTTTTCACAGTGCCACCAGGGGATTTTTGGGGTTTGGTATAACTGTGGACTTCATAGTATCTTATAAATTGTAATTATTTCGGTTGTTCACTATTAATATTTTACATATCTACATGTCTGTATACTCTTGTACTTGCAATTACTTTGCTGAAATTTGAAGGATTAGAATAAACATAATTATAGAAGAAAATGAGGAATTACTGGTTAGGGTATCTGAAAAATAACTTTATTTCATGTCCATTCTGCTTGAATTAGTAAAAAATTGTAATCAAAATTAAAACATTACTGTGATGTTTTTCAATATATCCCTGATTTGCCTTGATGGAGGAATTTAATTTTAATGTTGTACATCATCTTTTTTCCCCACTAAGATTTCTGCTTCTATTGATAAGGATTTTGCCTGTAATTTTCTCTTTGCAATGCTTGTTGAAGCATAGCCCAGATAAACAAAAAATAATCAGTTGGAGCTGAATATTCTAGCATAATTTAAAGTTCTATTTTAAGTGTTCTGAATGAGAAACCAGCTTAGATATTCTTGTGCATTATAATTACAAAACTATGATCCAAAACTGTATTATTGTCTTTTCCACAGATTTCCTAATCCTTCTAATTGTTGATTTTCCTGAACACCACTGGCAGCAGGTACAGTTGGAAACAGGCTTCTTTCAGCCAGCTTCTCTTAAACAGCAGAATTCACATTGCTCTGTTCTCACTTGAGGATATTCAGGTACAGAGTGCATGGCTGCTGTTCTACTGCAGCACAGCTTTAATTTGGTGGGCAGTCATCTTGAAGCTAAGGCAGATCAGCTCACCAGATTCCAGAGCAAGATGGAGCAGACTGTTATTCTTTGCACATGCATTATATGTACATACATACTTTTATTTTATATACATGCATAAATATATAATGGGTGTGAGAGGCTTCTTTGGTGCTGAAATGGGGTCTTGCCTGCTGCCCATCAACTGGAGCGCAGTGGAATCAGTTGTTCTGAGGAATAACCCTAGTGATTCCTTCAGGAGGAAAACACAGTGAATGAATGCATAGCAGGAGTGTACTGACCTTCCAGGAGACTTTACTGCCAAATTTAGAGTCGGCCACTGTGCTTCCACAGCACTGCAAAGCTGCAGAGCTGTGAGCAGTGGTTTCACTCAGAGTCATTCTGTGGTTTAAAGGCTGACCTCCTCCTGCTTGATTTCTTGTGGGGCAGGGAGCTGGCTTGCACTGTCCAGCTCTCACAACAGGCAAACACATTAAAGGAGACAGCGGGGGGTTTGTGATGGCTCTTAGAAATATACAGAGCACAGCGCAGTGAAAGAGGGCAAAAGAGGAAGTGGGGAGGATGGGATAGATCCATGTACAATGGAATAAATTATTTCCTTCGGTGTGACATGAAAAGAGGACGTGAATGCTCTGAAATAATCAGCGCACAAAGCGCTGCTGAAGGAAAGTGGATTGCCTGGGAAAACTATTTTTCTGTACAGATACCACTAGGTACACTAGGTATCTGCTTCTTAAAGAAAAAGCAAATTGATGTGGAAGATATCTTCAAACAACTGTGAAAAATGAATTATCCAGGACTACTTTTTTTTCTTATTTTGTAGAGAGATGAAACAACGATAAAGTTGTCAGATTTAATTCTTGACTATGTTTCTTTTGTATTTTCAGTTACTGTTTTGTAGTATGTGACTACCACCCCTTCGGTCCCTGATGGATACACTTCACATGAACAGGTCATGAACAATAGCTCATTGCTTTTGTTCCTCTCTTTGACTACCCACTCTGCAAATGTGGCTGAGCCAGGGTAAACAGCAATGCCCTTTACATGTCTCATGATGCCTTCAAATATCCATGAAAGTAACCAAGATCCTTGTTTAACACAAGTTGTCATTCTTATTACATGTACCATTGTTTTTATATTTTTACTTTTAAGCAAGTCTGTTCATTAGATTAACCAGCTGCACTCAGTAATAAAATTGAGTCATTAATTCTTAAAACACTAAGAGATGAATGCTATTAGTGTTTGAGATCTGAACTAAAGCTTTTAATGTAAACAGGTCCCGGACTTGAGTCAAAAATACCTGTTGTCTGAGATGGAGCCACAGGCATGGACAAGTTGCCAGCAGATAGGTGTTAATGGCTGTCAGTATCAGTACCCGCAGGTGCTGAAAGGAGCTGATGCCTTCCAACATCTTCGACATGATGCCTCTTGACACCATCATGTGCTGGTAGTGCCTTAATCCCAGGCCACTTTTTTGAATATTGAATGAGAAATAAAGTTGGGTTTTTTTATCAGCACGTCCAAAGTTTGGAGGGTTTATCTCCTGGAAATTAATATTAAATCAATGATTTAGAGATCACTCCTTTAGCTTAAAATCCTGTAGAGGTGAAATGGGTGCAAAGGAAGAGCTCTGAGCTCACATTAGGGACTATATGAAAGCACCATGCAGAAACATGTGGGTTGGGGTGCTTCTTGCCAACATCAGTGGTGGAAACATCTCGACTCTGTTTAAGATGTGCCTGCCTCGGTCTCTTGATTATAGCCTGCTGTTGTAGAATCCCAGGGGTAATGATCTGAAGTCTGTTTCCCATTTCTGAAAGCAAAGATCAGTATTGCAAACATAAAAAACCTAGGCAAGCTCTATCCTACCATTACTATCTTCCCAGCATGTAAAGTGGGATGCCCCCAAGTCCTTTGGTTTGTCTCAGAGCTTCGCTAGGTATTTGCTGGCTTTTACACAGTGGTTGGTGTCAGCAGCTGGAGGATGCAGAGGATTCAACACCTAGCCTGGTTCTATCAGGCAGCACAGTGGGCATGCAGCCAAATGAAAGTTGTCAGTCCTGGAGCGTGAGGCCATGTGTGTGTTGGGAAGGCTTCATATGGGTTCAGCATCAGGAAGGCTGAGTAGAGGCACCTCAACTGTGTTTGCAGGGTGTAAATTTAGGGTTATGATGACATGACTTAATGGTAAGCACAAGAGGTTAACGAATACTGCAGCGTCTTAAAAAGGAGACAGTGTTTTATAAAAAAAATGAGCCCACTAGGTGGGGTTTTTTGTGCAGTTACAGCACTACAGTTGTAGTAAGAGATGTCTTCTGATTGTAACATACTCCAGAAGTGATCAAATACTGGGACCAATTTAGTGCAGCTTTCTGTAACAGAAAATGTGTGTGTAAGAAGGTGGCCAAAACCAGCTGATGGGTAGCTACACCAGCTCTATATCTGGCTTGGTGGGAAAGAAGGCTACTCAGTTTTTTGTTTTCCCAAATAAAGTGATGATTATTTTCTGTAGCTATTTTGTATTCCCATGGATTTTTCAGTTTGTAAACAAGTAGGGAATCTAAATTAAGAATACACATTCCTATTGGGTAATTCAAGAAGAGAGAGTGATGAACAATCTGATGCAAGTGAGTACTTTCCACAGTTTCAGTGGTATCAGTTCTGGACAGCATTTTAATCTTACCAAAAAAAAAAAAAAACCTCTACTACAGAAATATCATTACTTTCATTTGCCATGTAGGAAGTGCAGAGTATTTTCTGTAGCAGATTAATAATTTCAAAATGAAATGTTTATCACTCAAATCCAACTTATTCCTCCCAGAATCGATTTTACCAGCTGACATGAATCTCATTGCAACTATATGAGTCTAATGGTTAGGAAAGAGGTCTCATTAGGAGGAAATAAATAAAAAAACCCTCTTAATTAAAGCATGTTTCTAAAATTTCCAGTGGTTTTAAAAGCATAAATTATGTTAATTGGAAAGATAGATAAAATAATTTTCATACAGGGCTCCACCATGCATGAATAGATTATATGTACTATTACTTTTCTTGTTTTATTTCAGATTAAATATCTTTATTTTTCCATTTTACAGGCTTTTGACTAATAACCAAATTTGAAAGATTTCACAAAATTGCTGCAAATGTGTAACTCAAAATAGAAACCTCTGCTGGATAACCATCAATAGTTAAACTGGGATTTTTAGTCATTAAAAAGAATTTAAAATATATTATTTAAGTACACAACAGCTTATTCACAGCCTGCCATATTTAGTTTATACTTACTGAAAATTGTGCAGTTCAGTAAAAGGTGATTGGACTAATGAACCAATGAGAAATAATTTGTTCCATGTGCTTTATGTCTACTGGTTTAATTTTGAAAAAGGACTGCATAAAGTTATCCTTTCTGCTGATGCTTTCATTGGCTTCCCTTAAAATTTTAATCACTAACCACATCTGCTCTTAGTCATGTTTATATTTTGGGGGAATTTGTGACATTTCATTTCATATCATGAACAAAAGAAAAAATATTATTCAACACAACATTGACATTGAAGTTTCTGTGTAAAAAACCCAACATATTAATTGACTCTGATCAACTTAACATATAAAAACTTTGAGCATTTAAGGTTCTGCCAAACTCTGCTTTAACATTAATGCAATTAACACATTAAATGCGAGAAACATGAACATGTAGAAAAGAGGTTAGTTCAATCTTTTTATGACAGAAAGTTTAATACACTTAACAGCAACAACATATGCACATAGACCAGACAAGGGATTGAAATAATTAAAGATAATTAGCAGGAATTTTGATGGTGTTCTCTTGAACAGGGACAGAGTAAAATGTATACCACAGCTCTTCAAGAATCTAAGACAAAATATAATGTGTTTCCACTATTTCCAAGAATATGTGGAGACCATGAAAGGTATAAAGGTTTTCATGTCCAAAATTCTATTTGAGTGGAAAAAAAGGCTACTTTTAGATCTATACACTAATTGGGCTAATTTCATCATTTCAGAAAGCAGAACTCCTGAAGCAAGGGTTTTAATTGTTGATCTATTAGCGCCTAGGGGATGAGAATAGGTTTTTCAGCTGATAGAGTCCAGCTAATATCTTTCTTGTGACTTCTGTCTGTGGCAGGAGTATTGGATGATGCTTTAACTCTACCCACTATCTTTCACACACTTTCATTGGGTGTTCTTGCAAGCAGCCTATGGAAACAAAATCTAAACAAAGGAACTGACCAATGGTAATAACCACATGGGAAAACCTAACCTTGGCAGCTCTTGGTGGTCAGCAGTTAAGCTGGAAGGACAATGTGAGTGAAATTTATTCTCAGTTCAGCCCGTAGTTAAAGTCAAAGTATTAGTCAGAAAACAGCAGTGAAGTTGTTCCCAAGGCAAGGTATTTATAGATGAAGGCACTGTGAGAAAAAAAAAAAGAATGCATTGTGAATGCAGTTTACTGGAATACTCCTTTGCCTGCTTTACCGTCACAGGACTGAGAATGCAAAAGATTTACCGACCATATCCACACATTATTCAGCAATTCAGACCCGTTTTATCTTACCTCAGCTTCACTGCGGCTTGAATTTGTTACAGTTACAACAGCTCTGCTTGCTCCTGATAATATACAAAACCTGGCTGTTCCATACAGGTCAAATTTTGTCCCTTTCAGCTCAGTACGGCAGAGAACATGCAAATATTCTGCTATATAATGTTTGGTAAATGAACTAATCCAGGCAGAGGAAGAGTAAGACACATGGCTGTACCTGTAAGTTATAAAGCTATTTCAATTTCTGTATATCTGCAGTACACCATGGAAGGCAGAATAGAAAACTACTTTCTGTTATATATTTTCCTGTTACAGCATTGTCTAGACAGAAAGTGTATGGTTAATTTGTTTATTCACAAGGCTCTGAGGAAAACATAAAACAAACCTGCCCACCAAACAGCCACCAGATATAGTGCTATCAATTAAAAAAAAACATTAATGCTGTCACCTTCTCCCCGTGTAATCTTGTTGACTTGACGTACTTCATCTTTACCAGAAAGGTTAGAAATTGACTTCATTCATACAAGTGCTAATCAATGCATTGAAGTTTTCTATTCAGACTTAGCTGTTTTTTATTAGAGTTTAACTTCTGATAGTTCTCACGATATTTTTTACAACTTCCAACAAATAATTTGAAGGCCTGTGGGTTTTTTTTTATGCTTCAGTATTTGCCTTTGTGTGTGTTACAGTATTCATCTAAACCATTAGAGCCTTCAAGATCCATGAAAATTAGGCTGTTTTCTGGCTGTTAAGGGTTTGGATGGATCAATATTTAATTCTGATTTGTCTCCAATTTATATGGTAATCATCTATTTTATACTCAATGTGTATCATATGGATGGTTGATTTAATAAAATCTGTACTTGTTCTCATAAATACAAGTTTTACAGAGTGAAGACATTGTTCAAACTCCCACTATAATTAAAGGAATCTTAAATGAGATGGGTTGACTAGCGATTTGTTGTAGATTTTTATAACACCTATAAACACGTAGCAAACACATCTCAGTTAGAAGACCCTAAAGATTTTTACAACATGTTCTCCCTTATATTTTTCTGCTGTTATTTTTTTAAAATTTGGTCTTTTCCTTCCTTCCTTCCTTCCTTCCTTCCTTCCTTCCTTCCTTCCTTCCTTCCTTCCTTCCTTCCTTCCTTCCTTCCTTCCTCCCTCCCTCTCTCCCTTCCTCCCTCCTTTGAATGCGTAAAGTCCCTGTTTTTATACCAGTTCAAACAATAATTTCTTTGTGATGTTGTTCTAATTCAATTCTTTGGGCTAGCTGGGAGGTATTTATGTTTTTCAATTGTCCACAATCTTAAAGCTGGACTCAGTTCCTATTATAAGCACCCTCTCTAATTTCTCCTTTTGAAATGAGGAGCTCCAGGCACAATCATTGCTTTTGTTCCTCATGCAGTATGAAAAAATAAAAAATTAAAGATTTGCTATAGTTTCAGAGCACACAGAAAGCCCCAGATGCTTGCGCACACCTTGCCACGTACACATAAAGAGTATCTGGATGATGGTATGACATCACTGATGCATGTAGGGAAAACTGGCTCATTGTTATCCTTATGTAGGATAATCTAAAAGAACAATGGAGATTTTGTAAGCTGCTCTGGTGTATGGCAAATCAGACCGCAGTGCTTTCAGTTAAAAGCATGGCTACCTGTCAAATTGCTTTGGAAATTCCTCTTCCCTTAACAGAACCTAGGACAGTTACTTGAGGCTTGTAGGAATAAGGCCTGGAGCTTTTTATTCTCCTGGGACTGTTCCTGAGACAGGTCTGCTCACTGGTTCACACGACAGGTACAATATCTAGAACTGGATGTACCTCCTTGGGAGTGCTGGGGTGCTGATTTATAATTACGTGCCTGAAGCTCACCAAAGCTGCATATTTGGAGCTCAGCAGCAGTTAAAAGACAGGTTTTCAGTCATGATTTTTACAGGTCAGGATATGTCATTGTTATAGTGGAGAGTGTGGGATCACTCATTTCTACAGGTGGACACCAGAGCATGTACTTAGCTGGTGCATAAATATCATGAGAATCCAAACTGCCTGAACACGTGGATGTCTTGTAATACAATGCTCTTTGTGGCTAACCAGCCAGAGGTTCCAGAATGATAGCTTGGTCATGGTGCCTCGTTAGAAGGCAAGTTGCAGTATAAAAACTGTACCTCTGACGAGTACAAAGGCTGAAGCTGGATTAGGATTCCTCCATTGGTCAGCAGTAACATGGTTTAGAGAATTGCTGGATCTACTCCTCCCGCATGATATCCCGTGCACAGGCTAGAGATGACTTGAAGCCTGTTCTCCTGCAGGGATTTTTAATAATAATGTGCAGATGGTGTGCATGGTGAACTGGGCATCATTCAAACATCAGAGGACTGCTTCAGAGGGAGAACAGTCATGTAAAATGCCTTGTGGGTGTGAGCATAATTCACTGTTTTACAGCTTAATTCTGAGCAGAAGCAAGGCCAGCCAAATCAACACAGAGAAAGCCAGGTCAGCATGAGAACAACCACTCATACTTAAACCATGGTTCATTAAAAGCTGTTTTGTCTTTTGTTTAAAAACTGCCGAGGATGGGGGTTCCTTATCCTTAGATTATCTAATCTGGTACTTCTAAGACTACTTTTTGTTTTAGCCACATGAATTAGGAATAAAAATTTATTTTTCCTTTTGGTGATATTTTTCATTTTGTAGGCTAGTAGAGTATCTTTTTTGTTTATTTCTTTTTTCTTCTCATTTTCTTCTGGATTATAACCCCCATATTTTCTAAAAGGATGCATTTTCTAGGCCTCTGGGCCACCAAAGGCCTCTCCTTTGATATTCTTCCCCTGACGTTTTAGAATTTATTTATGTAATACCCTAATTAGGCCTCAGTCATGCTGACTAATGAAGAAGGATTTCTTTGTGTCTCATGTATAGTAGTCCCACTGACATTTCTTCTCAGCACTTTGTGTATACCCTTTATGCCTACTGCTACATAACTGTTCCCACCCAATTGCATCTTTTTATTTCAGTACATTTCTAGAACATGTCAAGAACATTTTGAATTCCAGACTCACATTCCCTCCCTGCTTCCAAAGTAAAAAGCATACTCACAGGAGCTCTGGACGAGGAACAGTTCCTGTACCATCCCTCCAGTACATCCTCTTGTTGATGACCACAGACCATTTCAAGCCAGTACAGTATTGCATCCTTCTCACAGTATTCTTTTCCAGAGCACAGGTCACCCTCACTGTTTCCCTGGAGGAAAGGACCACTTGGGTGGCAAACAAAACTGAAAGATATGTTACTGTATTCATGTTTGTCTCCAAGCTGCTTTTGCATCTCCTCCACATGCATGGAGGAATGTCTCCCCTTTGAAGTGTCTGTGCAGTCCAAGGGGAGAGGAAGAGAAGAGCTTTTCCTGCCCCTCTTATTGGAGCCTTGTGTGCACTATTTACCAGGAAAACCAGAACTTGTGGATTTTTCTCTCTTGGATTCTTGCAAAGTATTTTGGTGACATTACATATAAACAAAAGGGGCTGTATGGTACAAAAGGTCAACTTTTTATCTCCTTCCTCTGCCTCTGTAAGCCCTGGAGCTACTTTTGTTGTGATACCTTGAGAAGAGGAGGTGGTATAGGTGACTCACAGGTTTTGGAGATGAAAATCCAAGGCGGGATGACCTGTTTTTGACCTATCATAGAAGTAGAAATCACTGACAGTAAACTAAATTTAGGAACTGGGAACCTCTGGCTGTATTTATTTACTCTCGACAAGTTAATGTTGGACGTCATGTATTAGTGGGTGTACCTGAGTGAATCTCTGATAGAATTTGGACTTTGATTAATCTTTAACCAGTGAAAAAGTCTAAAACAATGAAAAAGGGTTACATTTTCCTTTAAAATAATTTTTTTGCAATATGAAAAAGCAACTTGGAAAAAAAAGTGAATACTTTATTCCTACTCAAAATCAGGATAAATCATATGAAAATTTGTTTGAGACAATTCAGATAAAGAACTGTTTGTATACAGAGGGGTTTGGACAAATCTGGGCCTTGATTGTTATTAGACAATCACTGTAAAAGAGACTTTCTATTTGAAAAAGTCTTTCTATCAATCAGGTGAAATTCCCAACTCTGATCACCTAATTAATCTTCCTATTTGTGAAAGACAGCTACACCTGGATTTTTTATGCTTTATCTGCTTGTGTGGCTATTAATCTGTTTATGGCAATGAAGAATTAGTATTTGTTCACAGTATGTAAAAAGTAGCAAAAATAAAGTACAAATGTTCCTAATAGGAATCTGTTTACCAACACTTAACACGTGTTTTTATTCTCTTTAGAGTTCACTTCTCAGCATAGAGAATTCTTCACTCCCACCTTAGCACAAAAGAGGAGGGAACCCAGGTGAGAAAGCAGAGCAAAGCCTTTTGATGTAGATAAAAATACAACCACTGAAGCACAAAGGCAAAGCAGCAGAATACAGATTGACTCACTCCCCTTTCATTTACCCTTCCTCCCCCTGAAAAAGTGAATTCCTGAGACATGCTGCTTCCCAATACAAGAAAAGGGAGGGAAGAACCCAGTGGAAGGTTAGGCATGCAACTCTCATGGTATCTGACACAAAGCTAACATTGTGAGGATAGCTTTTGAGCTGCAAAAATGAGAGATTTGAGGAGATTGACAGATTTCTGGAATTATGATACAAGGTTTGCTATTAATGTTCAGAAGTCACAGTGGTTGGCCACAGTAAAAAATGTTATATTATTTTATGATAGGGATTTATGAGTTATTTCATGATAATATTTTGTGTGAGTGTTTGAGAGTACTTTCATGTTTTTAACTGGAATGCTGTCCCAAGAAATGGTAGATCAAGTTTTCCCAGATTATTTTGAATTGAGATTTTTCTTTAAGTAACACATACAGTTCTGGATGTCAGGATGGAACTGACGTATTGTCAGGAATACATCTGGCTGCATTAATTGGGAAAACTTTGTTGCATTTAACTCTTGCTGGCAAAAGACCTTCTACAGGGGATTTAGGAACATGCCTCTGGGGCAAATTATAGGTAGAAGAGCTACAGAAAGGCATCTCCTAACAGGTGCTGAGTGTTCATTTCCCTTGTACAGCAACAGCTGACATCTGAACTGGTGGTACCAGGAACTCTTTACAGGCCATAGAGAAAACCTGGTTTAGAGAAGGCATTAGGGAAACCTCCCTGTGCCATCATTCAGGAGCCACTCTGGCAGTCACACTCACACCACCTGAGCTGGGACCGAGGCCCTTTTACACATAAACCCCCACACTCACACGGTCAGACAAATGAGCATTGAAAGAGGTGAAGGCACTAAAAGCAAAATTATGAGCCCCTGTTGTTGTTTTCTTCCCTCAGAAACTATTTTGAATAATGAGTTGCATTAAACAACTGACTTGTTTTGAAAAATTTTACAAATGAGTAAGTGAATAAAATAAAGTATTGATGCCATGCCATATATATTTCATCACTGGAAAGAATCTAATTTTTCCATAAATACAAATTTATTTGATTACAGGAAAGATAACCATTTGAATAAAAGATAATTGCATCTGACATTAATGGCTTTTATTTTTTTTGGTTGCAATTTATCGCTCCAGTTACCTTTACAAGAATAAAATTCCAACAGTAGATCAACAGGCATTTCCAGAATATCTGTAGCAGATTCAAAACTATTTACTGAAATCTCTGCAACAAAGTTTCCAGAAATTTTATTATTATTATTATCTGGTTCCCTGAAATATGAAAATTTGTATTTTAGGACTGGATAAATTCATTCAGTAAATACAGCCACAGGTTCCATAATTAAAATTTGCTACTGTTATCTAGTTTTAGAAAGATAACAGTCTAGAAAGATAACAGTCTAACCATGGTTTCTACAGAAGGAGGTTGCTGCCCAGTCTTCCTTACCAGTGTAGAAACACCAACAACCACAGCAGAAAACTGCAAAGTAATTTGGCACATGATGCCCAAACAAACCAACAGAACCTTTCTCTATGTGTTCCTCTCCAAAAAACCAAAAAATATTATGTACAGAACTGAACAATAAAAAAAGAAAAGAAACTACAATTAAGAAATTTTATATTCAGTAGAACAAATGCCACTGAAATATGATTTGAGATGTTATTCTGTATTTTTAGCAGTTAATAATTTAATGTTTACCTTTGAAAAGCATTTTGAAAATTAATGATGTCTTTGGGGTTGCAGTCAAAGTAAAGTTTTCATTTTCTGTTGCAAAACTTGAATAAAACCAATTATGATTTCCCATTACAAAAAAATGTTTGTGTTAGCAAAATTAAGTTAACTGCTGAGAATAATATTCTAAGGTCATATCATTACCAAAAGAATAGTTAATAATTTCTCAAATGTTTCTGTGTCATTACTTAATAATGCTACCATGAAAGTCCTCATAACAAGCTATGCTGTAGGGAAAAAACCCATGTTTTCAGTGCATTATTCTTAAAATTCTTTTAAGCTTTACCTCCTAACATCTGCAATACAAATATTTGCTCAACCGCATGTATCTGAGCATGCATCTGAAACACAGACGCAGACACATACAATGGCAACAATGAAAATATGGAAATAATACTTAAAAACTTATTCAAGGCTCATTCTAATGTGTTGCACTTCCTTGTGCCAATCACAAGGCACTGAGCCCTGGCACAAGTAGCCAAGACAGTCTGTGGAGTGGCCAACCTCAGAGATACCCAAAACCCTTCCAGACATAGTCCTGAGCAACTGACTCTAGGTGGCCCTGACTGAGCAGGGGAAGGCTGAACCTGATGTTCTACAGAGATGCCTTCCAACCTTAATTATTCTGTGATTCTGTAAAAAAACACTTACTCTCTGTTGAAAAAAAAATGTTCAATTACAATTTTATTAATAGCTCTAATAAGGGAAAATTATGGGCTCTTGATCACAGCTTCATATCAAGTTGCTCCTTCCTCAGTTTGGCAGTTCCTGCCAAATATAATCATGTTTTGGGGAAAAAAGAAAAAAATTTAATTGTTTAGATGTAACAACCTATGTTTTTTTTTGTAGATAGAGGGTTTTTTTTATTAGATGACTGGTAATGTTAGAAAGAAAGACAAGATTTTGTGTAAGAAAGCATTTATTTTGAATTTAAAGAGAAGCTTCACCTTGCAAAGCTAAGTACACATGAGAATAGTGTCTTAAAATGAAATTAAGTACATAGCAGGTCATCTCTGAGAGAGAAATTGGACCATAAAAAGATATTAAATGAGGAAATGGAGGAAGAAAGAACTGAGTGGTAGTTTCTCTGAGAGGTAGTAAAACGGCATATAACATGGCAATACGACTTTAATACACCCTAAAAATCATTATCACACAGTTGTCATTTAGTCTTTGGTATTTATCAGGGTAAAGAATTATTTTTCTTGGATTTGTTTCACTCTTGTAGATTTTTTGGCATATTTTTTTGGTATGTCTCTTTCTTACTCTTTTGCCACCATCTCTGATATTCATAAATACTTGAGAAGTGCCATTTCCAGGGTACACGATATCATAACTGTAAAAGAATATTTCTGTACTATGAAAATGCAGCCCTTATCAAATTTTTTTGCAAAGATATTTTGCATCTCCTGTAAAGCCAGATCACAATTAAATATTGTAATTAACATTGGTGCCATTCATGTGTTACTTAAAAGGTAGAGATAAGTGAAGAAGATTCTTTGATATAGGGAAGATATCGTAATCAGTCATTCATCGGATTTTTTGTTCCATTGGCAATAAATACAAAATACATATGCCCCTTATTCTCATCAAGGGCTTGGAGTCACAATCAGAGTATACATCTTTCCTGTTCTTTTATTTCAGCTGTCACACTCAGCTTCATACAGACTATGCCTTTGATGCAATTTATTTTTCATTCTCCAACAAGAACTATATCATTTTAGCTTTTTCTTTAATCAGAATATTATTCAAGTCACTGTGATTTTAGGCTTTCTCTTGTCTCCTATCTGAGGCACCCTTTATCCTAGAAAATGCTTCTTTTGAGATTTTTAATCTTGAAACTTTTACTGCAGGTCTTTTGGTTTCTTGGTTTGGATGTTTTTTTCATTCTGTTCCAGTCGCATAATAAGTGATGAATAAAATTTTTAATGGTATATGAATTTCTCAGAAGTGAAGTGACTTTAGAGCTTAGGAGAAAACATTTCCCTGGTACAGCTGAGCATGTATGAGCAGAGAGCAAGGCTGCTTTGCACTTCACCTGTTGCCATGTGAGGAAGAAGCAGAACTGCTCAGAGGTCTCTGGCTCAATGAACTCTAATCACTATTATGAAAGCTGTATCCCTCTTCCCAGTAAGCCAGTTGGTTGCCTCTGGAAGTTGCAATCCTTAGCTCTCAGGCTCTCTCGTTAACTCAGTCCTCTTCCAATGGCCTTGCCTCATCCTTCTGCACACAACACAGTTATTCATAAATCACTCTCTGCCAACTGTCGGTGGAAACTTCTGCCTCTGCTTCTGATTCTGTGTAAGTTTGCATTTGCTTTGCATCCCTCCTGGGATGTAGAGTGCATTTGGAAATGTATCTTTCAGGGCCCTTCTGGAACACCCTGATTGATTTCAATGTTCCTGTAAACTCAATGCAAGCATTATGAGTGGATATCACCCATCATGGAGTGTTTTACTTACTGCTGTATTCTTAAAACACTCAAGAACATAAAAAATATGTTTTGAATCATAGGGATTGTATCTAGAGTAAGTTTTCATATCATTGCTTCACTCTACCACACATGCTTTCCATATTGTTTCAATATACTCTTTCATCTTTGTCTTGACTGAATCCTTGGGATGTATCTCCCTGTGGGTTTATGCAAGGACAAAGTTGAAATTAGTGGCTGCTACTCAAAACACTGGTTTTTTCCACCATTATTTTCTCTCAGTGAGAAAAAGCAGGACTGGTAAGGCCCCTGGTGTGTTTCTACAGTAATTAATCTGGATGAGAAGATTAAAGAACTGTAGTTAAATAGCTTTCATTTTTATGCATAACTCTTTTTTGAAAAAAAAAATATTGTGACCAAACCTTTTTTTAGAGGTGTAGTTTGAAAAACTCTCAAAGGAAATTTGCCACCTTAAAAACCAAGCCTGTTTCAGGAAGGAAAACATGATTAATTTACTTGTTTCAAACTCTTGCTGGCTTTCTAACTAATTAAGCTTCACTTTTCCATACCATAAATTTTTTCTACTTAATCGTACATTTTTATCAGGATTTCACTGAAATTTTGGGTCATGCTGTTTCACCCTTTCATGTACCATCCTCAGAAGAGTATGTTGCTTCATTGCAGCACACTAAAATGAGTCTTATTAACCTTTTTATATAATAGCTGACATTCAGAGGCAGTATCAACTTCAAATTTTAAAACTCTGCCAAAATATTCAAGCTTAGATACAAAGTTTGCTTTGTCAATCTGTAGTAGAAATTTCCAGATCAAAGCAGCCTCATTTGTAGTAGATCGGAGTCTTTGGATATCAAGGTGAAAATATTCTTGTCCTGCCCTTATAGTTAGGAGGTAATTTGTATGTTCTCTCAAAGTCAGAACAGTAACAGTTTTGAATTATTTATGAGGAGACTTCTTGAATATTCATAATTTTTAAAAATTCAAAAAACTGTACCAGTGTCAAAACTTATATAAAATACTCAACTCACCATTGATAAATTTCTCTTGAAGTTTTGATGTTGGTAATCAATAGTAGTCATGGGAGTATGGTTTACTGACTTGTGCATTGCTTTGCATTCTTATGCAAGTTATTTCTCTTGTTCACAGCTGTCTAAATTCTGCCAATATCAAAAATAGTCTGATGATGACTTTTCTCTACAGCCTCCCAATATTAAAATTTTCAACCCCTGAAACCACCTTCCAAAAAATGTTTTCTTCTCTCCCACAAGATCATATCACAGGAGATTTCAGCTGGACTGTGCTTTTTACCTAGTTTATTCTGGTCTTTTTGACTCAGAGAGTTTTTTCTTAGGCAAAACATACATTTAATGTACAATTCAAAACCAGACTAAAAATTGAAAGTGATTTTTTTTCTGCTTTCATGAAAGAAAAATGGCAAATTACTGGGACAGTCATGCTGCTTCAATGTCATCCCAAACATGCTGTTGCTAAGCTAGTCCAGGTCTAAAAGCAGTGAGGAGTGCACTATGTCTACAGGAGCATCTGATTAAAGATGGGAAGTAAATTTGAATATTAGACGTCAGAGTTGCTGGGAGATAATGAAGAGAAAATAAAAACAACTGAAATGGGTTTAATGTCACTAGGAAAGCTGTGTCATTTTTCCCTTTTTTGTCTCTGGCAGTGGGTAGTAGACTGTGGGCATGGGTGCTTCATTTCTAATAAGAGGATGAAAAGTAAGCCAATATTTAAAAGAATTATTAGGAAATTAGGCTCCAAATGACATCTGGAGGGAAAAGTGATTGTAATGCAAATGTTCCATTTTAGCAAGAGAGAGATTTAAAGGAACTTATGTCATGTTACTCTAGAAAGCAAATGCCCTCTTTATTCTAGAAAATAATACACATTAAACAGAAATTCCCACCAATGGCTTAGTTTGGAAATGAGTTGCGTTTGTGAAAAGCTTGTGCCAGGTTTTCTCTCCCAATGGATTCCATCTTCTGCTGCCTATCATCATTGCCACAAGCATTTTTCCATCTATATTGTATCATTCTCTTGCTTTATGCAACTAAAAAAGGTCACCATATATTTTACTGGGCTATTAGAATATGGCACTTAGCCAAGATTGCTGTAACCATTTAGAAAACTTGCACATTATACACGTTGTTTTCATTTCTGAAGTTTTTTGGAACCGCTTGAAATGTTTAATACATTTTTATTTAAGTATTATAAACGGAACAGAAAATAGTTCTCCTTTCCTTTCCCTGTCCAGTTTTTATGAAACAGAAATAATTTTTTTTTCAGCACAGCTCATTAATACCTATCCCTGACCAATGTTTATCCTTCTGGATGAATGAATGCATCAAAAATATCTTGTATAGACTTGTGTATTACAAGTGCTTCTGGAGAGAAAATTATATCAGGATTGCTTTTTCTCACCCGTCTGAACATCAGTGTTGTTAATAATAATCTCAGAATAAACAAGTTCACAAAGCTTTTGACAAGGGCATTGGTTTTCTGTTTTGCCAGAAAGTGTCTTCATTTGCAATTCTAACAGTACAGAACATTAACAATAGACTGTGAGTGTATCTCTATCCTGCTGCAACAATAGTTTTAGAGCCAAAGAAGTGCTTAAAAGTAAGCGTTTCAAGGTAAATGTTATTTTCTTAGTATCATCTGGAGTAAAAAGAGCCTTCACATCTAATCCCTTTACTTTGTAGGGCAATTTTGATTCCCTCACATTTCAAATTTCCTCTTTTTAAAAAACAACTTATAGTGAGAAAAGTATTCTGTAAAAACCTTTTTCTTGGACCATTTATGACTGCAGGTTGTAAAAGAAAAAAAAACAAAACTAGTTCATTTTTCATCCTGAGATTATTCTTCACATACTAACCACCATAATTGTCTTTTTAATTTTTTAAATTTTTTTTTTTTTTCATCACATTTCACAATTTGGCAGTGTTAGTCATGACACTAAGAGGAAAGCAGAAAGGTTGACAGCTCTAGAGCACAACAGGGTTGGAATATTAAATTTAGTGGATTTACCATCCTCGGAGATATTCAAAATCTATTTGGACATAACCTGGGCAATTGGCTCTAGGTGGCCCTGCTTGAGCAGGGACACTGAACCAGATGACCTCCAGAGGTTCCTTTCAATGTCAACCATTCTGTGATACCAAATTCCTCTGAGGGCCAAGCTAAATTCCAAAAATCAAACAATGTCCATTATTATTATTATAGTTATTGCATTAAAAATTCATTTTTTCCAAGCATAATTTTAATTTTACTATGATTTAAATTGGCAAGAGCATATATAGGATTTTTCTGGATTTCAGGCTCAGCTCTGTAGGTGTTGTGCTAGCATCAGAAGCTCTGTTCTGAAAAGCTGGCTGCGAAAGACAGGTGACAGAGTGAAGACAGGTGCACTCAGATATTGCAGAAATGCATACATACATAAAATTATAAAAAGTTGTTTGCTTTAAAGAAGTTGTTTGGGTTTTGTTTTTGAAGACAATATTTTAAGGAAAAAGTATTTCTCTCCTAAAACTAGAACATAAGCAAAATAAGAAGGGCAGCAAGATTACTACTTTTCCAGTGATCAGAGCAGGAGATTGGAAAATAGATATTATGCATTTTAGAGCATAGTACCTGTGCACGCGTGGCACATGAGTGTTAGAAGAGGAGACTTCTGCTAAATCCCGAAATTTAGTTTTCTACCTGTGAAATGGTTATGACCTACCACCTGAGAGCTTGTTACTTTGGGTGAGGCACCAAATGATTTCATTATTCTTCTTTTGATATTCAGCATAATATGCGTCGTGTAGGTACCATATAATAACTATGATTTGCCCCCCCACCACCCCAACCAGAATGTAGCAGTATTAATAAAAGAAATCCACAGGGAATCAGTACAGTAGCTATCAGCAGTTCTCTTATCAAAAATAACTGCTTCTTATTATGCAGAGATAAATTAAGACATCAAGCGGAGTCACCAGAAACAATTCGGAGACAACATAATGAAAAGCAATCTGAAGTTTCCTCTGAATTTTATCCAGCTGTGCTCAGTTTCAAGGAAGAGAAAAATAGCAAAATAATAATACAGTACTCAGCAAACCAACCCACAACACTGTCTGTTTTTATTTTCAACAAAGATGAGAGAAATATTCATTTAAAGTCTAAATTTTCAAGCTTTTGGCCTACACAGTCTGGAGTTAAAGAATAGATATATCAGTTGGAAGGGACCTACAAGGACCATCTAGTCCAGGTGGACCAGTCTAGTCCTGACCAGGACTGCCCAAAAGTTAAAGTGTATTATTAAGGGGGTTGTCTGAATGCCTCTTAAACACTGACAGGCTTGGGGCATCAACCACCTCTCTAGGAAGCTTGTTCCAGCGTTTGAACAGCCTTTCAGTAAAGACGTGGCTCCTGATGTCCAGTCTAAACCATCCCTGGTGCTGTTTTGAATCCTTCCTACATGTCCTATCTCCAGATCGAAGGGAGAAGAGATCAGCAACTCCTTCTTCACCTCTCCTCCTTGGGAAGTTGTAGGGAGCAATGAGGCCACTCCTCAGCCTTCTTTTCTCCAAAACAGACAAACAGAGCCTTCAGCTACTCCTCACAGAGGTTTTCTTCTAGTCCTTGCCCCAGCTTTGTTGCCATCCTCTAGATGTAACTGAGTACCTTCGCATCCTTGTTAAACTGGGGGGCCCAGAACTGCACATGACACTCCAGGTGAGGCTGCACCAATGCTGAGTAAAGCAGGATAATCACCTTTTTTAACCTGCTGGTGATGCTGTGTTTGGAGCATCTTGGGATAGGTTTTGCCCTCTGAGCTACCAGGGCACACACTGCTGACTCACACTGAGCCTGATGCCCACCAGCACCCCCAGGTCCCTTTCTGCACTCCCTTCCCACTGTAATTTTGTCTCCAATATTAATCCATCCTAGGTTCAGAATCTGGCATTTGCAAGCTGTATGTAATTTTGAAAAACTATTTTAGAGATGTGAGTTTTCCCATTATTGACAGGGAAGCATGAAGGCAAACTAATATAAGATGCAACTGTCTTCTCCAGCATGTGAATCTTGTATTCCTGTGTTCATGATGAAGGACAGTCATTGAAAAATCCAAATGCATAGCAGGTGCCACCTGCCAGCACTGTGCCTCAGCATCCTTCTCCACTCCTCCTGCAACAGCACTGTTCACATGCAGCATGCACCACCACCAGGATTAATGCCTTGTGTCCAGCTTTGCAGGGACTGTTTTCACTTAAACCATATACCCAGATTATTGATGGAGAAATCAAAACCAAAAAGTTTAACCTTTTTTATCAGTTTTACCAAGTTGGTACTTAATTGCATACTTCATCTGTTTCTATTATCTGTTTTTTGGATAATAAGCTCTTGTCTTCACAGAGCTCTGGTTTGTTTTGCTAGCTGGTGTTGTTGTAAAGAAAATGCATAATATTAGCTGCAGGTGAGCACTTCTGATGGGGAAAAATTGCACAAGACTGTTTATAAAAATCTGGCAAAATTGATGTATAATTTAGGACTTCTGAAGGAAGGGCATATATCTGTCTCACTCGCATAACCATTGTCACACCTCTGTAAGCTTTACTATTCTTAGTTATACAAAGTCACCTTTGTAATATTGATTATTCCTGTCTCTATGTCTAAGTGTTGGTATCTCTGTCCTACCTGTTTTCTGCCCATGTTGAAAACAGTGTCTTGGGACACTGATGATTTTAAGTAGGGGAATGCTTGCTGACTGAGAGAGGACACTGATTCTCTCCCGGTTCCTTTGAGCCAACCTATTTGCTGCTGGCAGGCTTTATTGAATCAGCATGTGGCTTAAATCCAGAAATGAATTATAATACAAGATTAGAGTTATGGTCTCAAACTAAAAACAATGTTAGTGCACTGACAGCTGTGTTCAAAGTTGTTTTGAGTTCTCTCAGAGGTAGAAATCCCTAGGTGGCAATCAAAGGTTTCATGGTTAGGAATTACAGACAGAATTCATAATATGCTCCAGTCAAAATAAAAAAAGTCAAAGGCTACTATAAACAGAATACTCTCTTGATTAAGAGCTGGGGCCCTGCAGGCTAATTTAAAATCATTTCCTACCCCAAACAGCTTAGTTGCATCCCAAAATTCTATAAAAATGTTATATTAAAAAATAAAAGCTACCTAGACCAGATCAAGCACACATAATTCTTATTTGTTTAATGGCCAAAGCAAAAGTAACATGGGGTTAGTGTTGGTTTATAGAGGGGTAATTCTATAGGCCAGATAAAAATGCTCAATAAACTTTCTGACAAAAATAGATAATTCTTTCTGATGCATAGAAGAAACATGATTCCTACTGCCTAAAATTTGTAGCAATGCCTGCTGAGTCACTGCAGTAACATGACCCAATAAGGCATCTGTGACTACATTTATGCAGAAGAACAACTCCCTGATATGCTGCAAAAGAATGTTAAGATTAAGGGTCTTGGTTTATTTATGTGTAAATTTAGGTGGATTTATTACAAGGACCTGACTGGAGTACAGTATCACACACTGTACTCAGGTTTTCTTGGCCTGAAACAGAGTATTTACTCCTGTGAAGAAGCACATGCACTTCCTGCAGGGATTTGTCTAGGGATATGATGATGGTGTTTCTCAGGTCAAAACATTTGGACCCCTTGGGGAGAGTGTTCTTGGATAGTTTTAAAAATACTTGACATGCTGACAGGTATCTTTGATGCGCTCTGACTTAGCTGGAATGGATCCAGCAGGCAGATTAAGTTGATGGATGATATTCTTCCCATTTCTGTCTCTCCCCACCGTGATGTTCCTTCTCTGAGGTAAAATGCTGGGGCTGAGCAGAAGTGCTGCATGCACAGGTTCAGTGCACGTGAAGTTTCATGGGGTTAAAAAAGGAAGAGGGTGTTGGTGTTGTTTCAACTGCTCCATGGCCACTCTGTTGAAATCCTACATTGATGAGTCTGATCCCACACTGAACAACGTTCTCTGTTGGAGAATGGCAGGGCACAAGGCAAGGGAGAGACCCCATTCCTACTTTTTATCCGTTAAAATGTTCTAATGCCTTGCTAGAAGTTCAGAAATTATGTGTTATTTGGTGATATTGTGTTACTTTTTTGTAAGTTTATATCTTATGTGCCTTGAACGGGTTTTGATAGTCTCTATTCCAGATGGAAAATTGACAGGATGAAAGAAATATTGAGCTGCTTTCCAACCATGTTATTCTGTCTTGATATTGTTCACTGATGGTTCAATCACTCAGAGGTTCATCTGCCTTGTGATAACTTTGAGCTGCTGCAACTTATCGAGAAAATGTCTACAATCAGGAATTACTTTATGCTATTCTGAAAATGCATTGTTATAAATGTTATAAGTTTAAAAAAAAGCACAGAAAATTTTATACTAAAATTAATATTAGAAAGCAGTGATTTTGGTTATTTGTGTGGGTTATGGCCACTTAAATAGTGACATTGAATTACCAGATGACGTGTCACATTAAAGTATCTTACACCGTGCATGTACATACATGCATAGTTTAAAAGAAGGTAATGGAGTAAAACAAGGGAAAAAAGATTCAGGTTCCTAAAATCTCAGGGTAAAATTGTACTTTTAGTGTCATTTATGTCTGGGTATTCTTATTATACTCTATTTTGGTGAAAGAAACATGTAAATGTTCAGTTTTGTCAGTCTACCAGTTGGTGTCATAGTAGCAATGAGACTAAGAAGTCAGAGCCTTCAGATTCTCCTTTCTCAAGCTGCCATGCAGACTGTGACCCCTCCTCCTGAATTCAGACGAGTATTATCTTTTTCATCTGTAAATGGATGGGGTTTCAGGGCTGTCAGGACTCACTCTGAGCCTGATGCCCACCAGCACCCCCAGATCCCTTTCTGCAGGGCTGCCCTTCAGCTCATGCTCTACCAATTTATACTTGTGCCTGGCATTACTCCATCCCAGATGCAGAATCCAACAAAGAGTAGGATTAGTTCTTGCAGATGTAAGATCTAAATGTCACGTTTCACTTTGCATTATTTCAAATTTCTGTGTTTAAAGATTATGAACTTAGTTTTTCGTCTTTCCTGTTCAGTTCTATCATTGTTTCACTGCGTCAATATTTTTTCATGGGGAAAAAAAAAAGGTACACTGCATCTCATAGAAATATTTTTCTATTGATAGCATATTATTTATGAAAATCAAGAAGTTATTTTCAGGTTGTATCTTTTCCTTTCTCCACACCTGGAAATAGTTCATACCTCAAATTTTTCATAGTTGTTCCTCTGGCTCCATAATTACCAAAACTAATGTTCCTAAAGCCCTGTGGTAAATCTTGCCCAGGCAGTTCCCAAATTTAGCCATAATTTGAGCATTTATTTCTAGAGAGCTAGGATTGAGTTCATTATTATCAAGAAATCTTCATAACAAGAAGGATTTTCCCAATGTAATAAAGCAACCAATTGTTACTACTACTTTTGGAAAACTTAAGGAAACCTAATCACATGTAAAAAAAATCCATACATTTTTAAGAAATTTGCAAGTGAGCAAAATTAGAAAATTTATCTGTATTATAAATTTAGTTGTATTACATTTTCAAACTATTTAAGCTTACTGTAATTAAAGTAAGCGACTACATCCTCTGCTAGATCTTTACAAAGTGCTAGATTCAGAGTTGAACACTGGAGAAAACAGAGCATCACATGCTACATCAAAGAATGCTGGATGAGTAGTGCTGCTATCCTGGCAAAAGAGACATTAAGGATTGATATAGCTTGGAATTGCTAATGTCTACTTAGGGTTCTGCTGTCCTGTCAATATGTTAATGTAATTCTTGTTAATACTAATGGAAAATATGTAATTGCCATGAGATTAGGTGTTGAAAAAACATTTTAAGTCCAGTGGAAACCTAAATTATTCAAATAATGACAACCTTAAATTTCCATTATTATATATTTCCTTATGCCTTTATTTCATTTTAGTGTTCCAAAACTCAAAACTGAGTCACTATAAGAGAAGGAAGTGTTATTCTACCAATATTCCAGTGGGAATAGATTTAGTGAAGAATTTACAAAAGTTATATATACACAATAATGTTCCTTAAAGACAAATACTTAGTAAACTAGACAGTGTTGGGATTGAGGAAGCTGTTATGACATTGCTGTTCTGCTACGTATTCATTTCTCAGCTCAAGGAAAGATAAGGGTCAAATGAAAAATTGATTTATTTATCAGAATTTAGTCATAAACTATAGCATCATAGCAAGGTAATATTCATCAGCTCAGATGTGATAAGTGAAAATGCAAACTTCTGCAATGCACCATAATCCTTTTCTTTTGCATGTCTAACTCCTTTGACATAATCTGAGAGCAGAAAAATGGGCAGTTATCATGGTACAACAGATCCAAGGAAACTTGTGATGTGGAAGTGAAATTTTCATGCATCTTTACCCACACTGTCTTAATTTTATGTCTGTTATAGGGGTAATAACACTTCCAAATTCTCAGAATAGATGTATTAAAACCTGTGAATTTCTAAAATTATCTACTTGGAACTGCAAACCATCTGAGAGTGATAGAAATCAGAGTGACCTTATTATCTTGACACATTTCTTTCAGATGCTTTCCAGACGGCATCGTACCAGGATTTGATGAACACCACAAAAAACCCCCAAACTTGTAAAGTTCAAGTCTGTTCAATCGAGTGGTTTTTGATGTTTGTAGACCTGATGAATTAAGTTTTCAATCTCAAGATCAGCCTTATCACTGTGAAATAAATCAAGACATAAATAAACATAACTTTTAGGAAAAGGCTTTTTTCTTATGTGACATTTCTAAGAAAATTTCCATCATATGAGTGGAAGAGTTGTACAGGAAAAAGGATTCTTAAAGATAAATGGTAACTCTACGGAAAATAAATCAGCTACAACAGGTTTGGTTAACCATCTCCTTAAGTGAGGTTGTGCAGTAGAGGGGAAGTGGTCTCTGCCAAGAACTGCCATTCATCTGAACTTTAGGCATATTGAATCTTTATACATTTCCTCAACAGGATTTGATATTTTCCTTAGTATCTTTTCAATTTGGAATCTCAAGGAAGCACTAAGTAAGAATTACCCCATCATACAGGAAGATCTATATTTGTCTGCCTAGAAAAAATGGTGCTTGCAGAGTGAGTTACACAGGAATCCAACGTAAAGAACTCTTCATGCCTCCAAACTGTAAGGAGACAGGTTGTATCTAGCAGCTCTGCAGTGGTGGAGAGAAAACGTGGTTTCCCTGCATCTCTTTCCAGAGCACAGAACAACTGACCTCAATTTAACTTGCTAAAATGGGCAGCACAATTACAGATAATATTTCAGCTGATTTCTTCCATTGGTCTGGAATAAAATACTCTTCATCTTGCTTGGAGGAAGCACAAAGCACAACGAGAAATTATTCCTTTGAGGTGTTGTCTGCACAGACCACTGAGGAAGTATCAGGAGTAAGAATAGCTTTTTCATACCCTGATCCAACAAGACCAAGTGTAGAAGCCAATGGAAGATGTCCCTGCCCGTGGCTGGGGTGTTGGAACTAGATGATCTTTTAATGCCTCATCACAATCCATGTGTTTCTGTGAATACCCCTATTAAATGTTTGTACCCTGGGGCAAACACTTTCAGCTCAAATGCAGTAGAACTTACAGGGAGCTCGCCATCAACATTGTTGTTTAAAAAGAATATTTTTTGTTATGTTTGGTCCATTTCAAACAAGACTTTAATAAAGAATTACCTGTGAGCTAGATCCATGATAAAGGCCAAGTCTTAGAATTAGTGTGGCTGTACTATAAACACATGTTTACATATATGTAGTCAACCAGCTGTTCTGGAGGGAATTCAGGAGTGGCTGATAATTAAATCAAATGCACCAGTTTTTAGTATCAATTGCAGACTTTATTATTTTTGGGTGTGTAGATGTTTTGTGACTGTGCCTTAATAACATTGGCCAACCTAAGAAAATAATAACTACTGCTAACTGGGAGTATTCGAGTAAACTTTAGGGCAGACCTATTGCCTCAATAAAAAGTCACCACAGTTAAATCCTTCTAGTACACTGGCTGCATATATCTTTGGACTTTATGACCGAAAAAAAAAAAATCAGTATTCTGAAATTAACTTCATTGTTTTGGAACCCTTTTTTGGTTTATCTTATTATCCAAACTTTACAGGTAAGCATTTAAAAAGACAGGTATTTGGTATTAGCAAACTCTAAGAGGAGGGATTTTTGAATTTTTTTTTGATTATGCTTCTTTCTTTTTCAGGAGGTGGCCTTTCAATTGTTGTTTCAATTTCCACTGGATATCTTGAAGTAGTTCAATTTTATTCCTTGTGTTAGGTGGTGGTTCTTAGTGGTTTTTAGTTACTCATGTCATGGAGTACATATAGAGATGTTCCAGCTGCTTTTTACTTGAGATTAATCCTAATATCTTTGTGTTAACTTTGCAAATTCAGTAAGTCCTGGATCCTGCTGAGATGATTATGCCCCTACTTGTATGGAGAGTGAAATAACTGCATTAATGCTTTTGGATCTTCTCAGACTGTGGAGTCTATGATTCTGAAAGTAA
This sequence comes from Monarcha castaneiventris obscurior, assembly GCA_026261815.1. NCBI lineage: Eukaryota > Metazoa > Chordata > Aves > Passeriformes > Monarchidae > Monarcha > Monarcha castaneiventris. The sequence continues at coordinate 7,840,310 of JAMPIT010000379.1, read as the reverse complement.
TTTTCTCTTGTTTGTTCTTTGGTTTTGTTTTCTAAAAGAAGTTTTCAGGAGCTGCTTAGTTGAGATTGTGCTATATAAACTGTGCTAATAACAGAACTGGAGGATGATGCATGCTAAACCTTGTTTTTCAATAAAAAGAATATCGAAGCAATGACTCAAATATGATTTTGTGTTTTAACTTCACTTACACAGATATATGGATACAGATAAATAAGTGAGAGATATGTATGGGCAAAAGACTAGGTTATATGAAAAATGATTTAATTTTCTCTCTGATGTGTATGTACTTCAGAAGTGGCTCTTCTTCTTTGACAGTAAAAGAGCCTGAGTACTCCATAGCTGCTAAGTATCTTAATTTTATCCTACCCTCAGTTCCTCCTTCACTATGATAGCGTCTCAAAAGTAATTCTTGTGGAAAGTAGAATCTATGCAGAGCGTAACTATGCAGCCATTGAGCTGCACAAAAGCATGAACATGAATGTGAAATAAACACTTGCCTGTTTATTAATTTCCAATTAAAAAATGTGAAAATACCCAAAGATATTAACAAATTATTTGATTTAGTGTGGGTGAAGGGAATATATTATTTTAAATATATGAAAACTAAATACATAATGTTTGCAACCCAACATCAGTATAACTCAGTGTATGTTTCCATGGCATTTTTCATCCAAAAATAGTCACTTTTTTCATTCTCTAAGCCAACCAGAAGATATGTAGCTGTAGTTAACGGCATGCCTTACTGCATTTTTATGAGGCAGAGAGAAAAAAGAAGGAAAATAAGAGTCAATATCAGAAAATGTCAGATACCAGCTGCATGAGATTAGGAAGTTGTGTCACTTCTGAATTTTTTTCACTAGTGCTTATTACAGAGTTTCTTCTTCCCAAAGCCTGGCACCAGCTGGTGTCTTGAACATGACACAAGAGTGATGAATTATTATCTTGATCATATGAGATGACTTTGAGGCAGGATCAGATGAGCCTACTTTGGTCCTTGAGGTGACTCATCAAGGATATTGTCTTGTGCAGAATGAGCTGAATTTTATCCTGTAATTTCCAAATTTTCCAGATTTCCTGGATTCAGATTAAGCATGCCCCATCCAAACTAAGAGACTGCAAAAACATTTGCTGATGTTATGGTATTGGGAGTCTGTCTGAAGAGTGTGATTTTAATAAGAGCTTAAAATATCTTAGTGTTTATTTTCCATAGCAAAAAGTAGAAAAAAATGTAATTTATTTTGAAAGTTATGAAATTTATTGGAATTATGCAAACCTTCTAAATTTTAATTGAAAAAATTGAAGGTTTCTAAAGCTTTTAATCATAAATTCAATTATGTTCAAGTTAATTTACCTTAAGGTCAGAGATGATTACTAGCAACATTTAATTTAATATCAGCCTATTTTTGTGAATTTTTATGACAGATTAAGGTGACAAGACTACATTTTTATCAACTGATTTTTAAAGTACTTACTCCTTTGTTAGTTTATTAGGACATAAAAATGTTAATTAAAAGTTCTTCTTGAATGCTTCCTCCTCAAGCAACCCTTTCTATTTCCACTCTCATTTCAGTTGAAACATGACCTAAAATTGGGACAGCAATATTTCTGGCATTTTAAACTGCCATAGACCAAGAAAATCATAAATATGAAAGTCTCCATCTTAAAAAGGCTTTTTAAAAAATGAACTAGACATTAAATAATTAAAAATACAGAACAGCATCACTTTGTAGCTCTGAGCAATTTTCTGTCTTTCTAGTCCATGAACAACCACTAGAATGTAGTAAAATTTCTTTTGAACTAATTGATATTTTGTTCAGCCTGCCAAAGGTAGGATATAATCCTAATCCATAATTAACATTAGCGGGTTGCTAAAAATTACATGGATTATGATCACTGAAGTTAACAGCAAATCATGTTATTGAAAATTATATACTAGTGGGGAAGGTTTAAAATAATTTCCATTTCTATGGAAATGGAATTTTTATTTAATAGTATTCAAAATGCCATCAACATTGTTACTAAAACCAATTATAGACTATAGGATACTTTTAAATGGAACTGTTGGAAACATTACTTTGGAGAAAAAAAGTCCATGCTTTGGCATGAAGTACTTGTAGTGATAGGAACAAATGAACAGAGATGCTTTATGTGTCCAAAGGTTGACATATTTTCTTTTTGTATTTTGATACCCAAAATCTTATATTTGAAAACTACAGAAATCACACATTCTTTACTATAACTATGAAAAATGAACACCAAATGCAACCAGGAGTAGACAGCAAATGTGAATTCCCATTAGTGTAACTTCTTGAACAGCTTTCTTTGGTCTTCGGGGCATGTGCAATACGCTGATACACTGGTGTCTGTTATAAAATATGTAAGTAAGAACTCATGAAAACAGGAAATGTATCTTTTAGACTTGAACACTGAATAATACACAGAAGCAGAAGGTACAAACATGCCTTTACCATTTTTGTGCATCCAAGTTACAGGTTATTTTGACCATATTCAACAGTTTTAACACTGCATTCTGTATGGTTTATCTGGACAAATGAGACACATCTTATATGCAAAATCAATAATGTTTTGTTAGGCTAATTAATATCTTGACAGTTTAATCAAAGACTTATTATTAATCCAATTAAAATGACATTAAGGCACATAATTCAAACTACCCCTTTCTTAGAATTTGGCTCTGTAATGAATCTGCTTTAAGATCAGATTTAAGATTTAGTCACCTTATTTTCCTTAACAAACTCTCTTGTAATGCTTTAAGGTCACAATAACAAAACCCCACTAACACACTTTTTTGGAGGTATGTTTTAATAGCTTCTCTACTCTTACCTCTTTCTCCTTCTCCAGAGAATTTTTATTACCTCAGAACTGCAAGACGTATATGCAACCCCAGAGAATACTGGTAATTTCTCATGCTCAACAGAAGGAAATTCTTTGTCTGAGATACATACCCTTGTATACAGATCAAATAAAGGAGAAGCAAGTGGTTCCTATGAATGCTCTTTATTTTTGAAAAGGTCTCTGTCTTTGGTAACTCAACGGCCATAAATTTCACATGTCCTTATGCTTGGGAAAAACAATTGATGCATATAGATGGTTGATTTTTTCTCTAATTTAATTAATTGTAAAGGAAATTAGGCATGAAAAATCCTAGGAATAAATAATGTTGTTTAAAAAATATTTTCTTCAGGGTCTTCAACTTATTTTAAAAATAATGTAAATTGCAGACTTAAGTGAAAGTTTTCCATCTCTTTGAAATGTCCTGGTGTCATAGGGAAATTGTTAAACGGTGTTTTCTCTCAGACGACATTGAAGAGGAAGTAAGGTTTTAAAAAGTTTGTCAAAGAAAATCCCATATTTTCAAGCTGCATTCACTAAACCAAACTGTCTCTAAATTAGGAAATCAAACAGTCATGAAGATTGTTTCATCTTGAATTTATCAATATCAGGTAGAATTTATGCAAATTTTGAAAGTTTGCATAAAAGCTCCAGAAAAAAGGTTATATATTACTTAGAGAAAACCATTCTTTTGTTGCATTTTTTTTAAATCTGGCATAAAAATAATTAAAAAATGAGAAAAATTAATAGATTAAGAAAAATTCTAACTCAGGATTAAGACACTAACTGGAGCATTAACTTTGATGCAGTAAATTCTTCTTTCACTAATAATCATAAATACATGAAAATAACATAGAACTCTGCTAAAGAAAAGTAATATTTTTGAGCGTAAGCATGCGTGAATGAACAGGCATCATCAGAGGCCAAAATACACAAACTAAAAGGAAGGGTTTAGAGAAGACACACAGACCACTGTCATCTTGTTCTTGAAACTCAATATTCCAGATGCATTATACAGCACACAGGGTTTCTTTGCATATTCCACACCCCAGTAACAGAAGGGTGTCTTGAAGAAGTCATTCCTGTACAGCTTTCCTGTTACCCTACAGATCCTCAGAGCAAAGTTTCTGCCCTTTAGCTTCAAATTCTTTCTAATACAGAAAGAATTTCTGTTCTTTCTGAACACAGAGCAGATAACAAAGATATTTTTGCCTTCCATTATATGGAAGCGAACACTCTGTTACTTAGGAGAGTTTTCCTTACATAGCTCATGCCTTTATATACGATGCTGAAATGGTTTTATTCTCTCTTCTTTGCTTTTAAGGTTCCTACTCAATCAGATAACATGGACTGATACAAACATTATAGTGCTGATACAACTGTGAGTTCGTAAGTTTTCGTGGTTTTAACTGGCCAGCTAATACAAATACATTGTGAGAACATACTTGCATCACTCTGGAACAAAATCCCATCCCCTGGAGGAAGGTAGTGCACTCCTAAAATCAACAGAGGGGGTTGACTGCATTGCAAAAGCATTGTAAAAGCAACATAAACTTTTCAGTCTCTTTTGAACAGACCAAACTACTTACCCTGAAAAAGAGAATAAAGAAATTATGTTCTCCCTTCAGGTTGCATATCCAATATTCTTCTCAAGAATATTTATTTCTAATCTAACTGAAATATGCAAAGCTATTTGATCAGCTGGCATGTCCCATTTAAAAATGTCTTTTAAAATATACGGATATTATAAACAAAGTTGTTTAAAGTTACTAATGAAAATGGGTTGTTATGATTAAATATTCATCTTTCATATTCAAGGAAAAGATGAATATGTCTGTAATGCAAAATGTGCAAAGTAAGTCTAGTACTTACTCTTGAATTTAAACTTCTATCAAGTATACTTTTAAATGTGAAGTTTTAGTACTGTTCTTGTTCCAGATGTATGTCTGTTACTTCACAAACACATATGCTTTTTGAAGCATAGTTAGGAAGGTTTTATTATTTTTTTTCTAAATACATATCTACTAAAAAAGAAAAATAAAGCATCCTTGCATTTGCAGCCTCTAAGGGGCTCACTCAGACAATTTACACTCCTGTATCACAGTTAGGCCATATATCCTAACAGGGATGTAATTTCTGAAAAAAAAACCCAAAAAAAACCCAAAACAAAACCAAACAAAAGACTATTCTCTAATGGTTAGATATCCCATATTACTCTTCTTCAAAGTGCCAGAGCAAGTACAAAGAGAATTGCTAAAAACCCATTGAAACCCTATTGTACTGTAAGTAATTTTTAATTTAGCCTCCCAGATAAGGTTGCTTAGTAGGAATGCTTAAAAGCTTTTTGTTTTCAGTAGCTGTCACACTTAGTCAACAAAGAAACAAAGCTATTTTGCCATGAGCTAAACAAACAACGCTCTTAACAAGTAAACAAATCTTCCTCTTGTTTATAATCCCAAACCAAGTGTAATGAGCATAAAATAGTACAAGGGGTGATGACATTAACAAGTCACAGCTGTGTGTTTGACATATGGATTTTCAGTCACAGCTGTGAGTATATGGTATCATACAGGTGTACAACAATGACACCTGTGAATCTTTGTCTTTTTTGATAAAGAATTCTCATACTCTCCAGTTATCCTCATAGATGGTCCTAGTAGGGACAATATTCTGGTGCAGTATCTTTTGACAGTCTGAATGAGGAGCATATGTGACTAATCTGGGAATCAAGACCAACACAGACATATTGTGAAGCTGGAGCTCTTATTTATCCTCTTGTTGTTAGAATGGAGTCAGCCACCCTCTCTCTTAAGCATTAAATGAACGTTATAAACATCTAAGGAAAACAGGAAAATAAGTTGCTCCTTTCTTATGTCACTGGAAGAGGCTAGGAATACTGGGTTACCTGCAGTCAGTTAATCCAAAAATCCATCCAGCCTTGAGTCTTCTCTCTGAGAGTGATTGATAAGGGAAGGTATGCTGGGGCTGGTTGAGATGGATCAGCCCTGTCTCTCAATACCTCCCCCCTGCCAAGGAGCTGGGAGTGGGCAAGGTGCTGGGAGGGGCACACAGCCAGGCCAGCTGGCCCAAATTAACCAAATGGATATTCCATACCGTATGACATCATCTCAGATATAAATGTTAAGGGAGGAAGGAAGAACAGGGAGAATTTTTTATTTGCAGTGTTTGCCTTCTGAAGCAACTGCTCCATGTGCTGAAGCCCTGCTTTCTGGGAAGCGGCAGAACAACACTTGCTGGTGGGAAGTAGAGAATAAACATTTTTTTCCTCTTTGCTTGTAAATGCACAAAATTTTACTTTTGCTTTAGTTAACTGCCTTAAGTTACAAGTTGTTTTCCCTCTTATTTTCCCTCCCTTGGCTAGCTGGGAAGGGGAATGGTAGAGCTGTTTGGTGGTGACCTGTCATCCAGCCAAGGTTAACCCATCACTGAACATTGCAGACCAGATTGAGTACAGAAGACATGGCTCCATCTTCTCTGCTCCATCCCATTAGTATTTATACACATTGGTAAATCTCCCTGAGTTTTCTCCCAGATCTCTCAGTCACTCCTCACATGCTCTAGTGCCTTAATCATCTCTGTGTCCATTTACTGGATTTAGTTCAGTGTGTCCATGTCTTTCTTTTACTGGGTAGCCCAGAACTGGCCTGAGCACTTCAGATGTGGGCTTAGTGCTAAGGAGAGGGGAAGGATCATTTCCTCCTACTGTTTGGCAGCAATCTTCTTAATGCAGCACAGAATACTGTTACTCTTACTTGCTTTGAAGTCACACTGCTTGCTGATATTCAACTTGGTGCCCATGAAGACCCCCCAGAGCCTTTCTATAAAGCTGCTTTCCAGCCATTTGGCCCTCAGCCTGGACTGGCCTATGGGGTTATTCCTAGCTAGGTGCAGGACTCTACGCTTGCCTTTGCTGAATTTCATAAGGATCTTTCTTTATAAGATGTATTTCTCCAGCTATCTAAGGTGCCTCTGGAAGGTGGCATGGCCATCTGCTCTACTGACCACTCCTCACAATTTTGTATTGTCTTCAAAGTTGGTGAGGGTGCACCCTGTCCTATCATCCAGGTCATAAATGAAGAGGTTAAATTGTATTGAATGAAGTTTTGATTCCTCGGATGTCCAAGCAGTGTCAGACCTCCAGCTGGACTTCATGCCTTTGACCATAATCCTTTGAACCCAGAAGTTCATATATTATTAAGTCCCCATCACTGACCACTCATCTGGTCTATGCTTCATCAGTGTTTCAATGAAGATATTGCTAAAATCAAGATGCACAACATCAATTTCTCTTCCCTCACCTGCCAGAGGAATACTTTTTTTTGTTGAAGGCTGCCAGGTTGGTCAGGCATAACAACTCTATTACCTATGTTGAATACACCAAATCAACTTCTTGTTGATATGCATGCAAACAGTTTCCAGGTTTATTTGCTTCATCACCTTCTGGAACGTAAAGGTGAGGCTGATGAGCCTGTAGATCCTTGTATCCTACTTCTTGTCCTTCTTGAAGATAGGAGGGATGTTGGCTTTTTCTAGTCCTCAGGAAATTCTTCTGAGCATCATGGTCTTTCAAAGATAGTTGCGTGGACCTGCAGAGACATCAGCACTTGTGGATACTTCCCACAGACTTGTATGTGTTTGGTTTGTTTAAATGTTCCCTAGTCTGATATTTTTTCCATTTCATTGCTCTGGACTGTCTAACAGATGTCTCCAACACGGGATTTCTTAGGGAACCAACTATTTTGGATCCCTCTTTTGTAAAGACTAGCTTAGATATAACCATCTCTAACCCTCATCCAACATTATGCCATTTTAAGTTGTTATTTTTGAGACAAAAATTAATCCCACATTAACTTAGTATTTCCACCTATTAACCTGTACCCAAATGTTGAGGTCCTTTGCCTGGAAGGCAATTATGGTATATATAATATTGGCATCATTAGAACCTAAAATGCAGTTTCTCAGTTTTAAAACAATATAATAGAAGTCACCATCTGCTTGTCCTTCAACTTACTTTATGGTTTCTTTGCTACTTGTTAAGTATTGTGGTTTTTAATCTTTTTGAGCTGTATCATTAATCAACCAACTGGTGTGAAAAAAACAGCTTTTATTTCCTTCTAAAGCAGATTGCATCTTTTAAAATATTACGGTTTGGGGGTTTTTTGTCATTTTAGCAGATTCTTCATCTCTGTGTCTATGATACTGCTCTATTTTGCTTCTGTAACTGAAGAAAAAGCCTAAAAGATTCCCACTGTAGATTGGCTGAGAAGTGATAAATAAAAAGGAAAAGATTTCTCATTGAGAAGTCCATATCAGTGTGTGAGACAGAGACACTGTTTTTTATGACATAGAATAATTAATATTGTAAATCAGAATTTATTCTCATTATGCATCTTTACAAAGAATGGCAAGGAGGATATTGCTGTGCCTGATTTTAATAAGACTATAAATCTTTATTTATGCGATGAATATAAAAGTTATGTTAATTCTTAACAAGAATTACCAGTGGAAAAGCTTTTTTTTTTTTCCAAGTGACACTATAAATCTTGTCAGACTGAGAGATGTACTTGTGGGATTTTAAACTGGAGAAGGTATGAAAAAGGCAAGTTATCACCAGGATATAAATGCCAAACTCTCTCTATCACCAGGATATAAATGCCAAACTCTCTCTAATTTAAAGGTCATTTCAATTTCCAGTATTTTCCTAGTTTACACAGGGTTTCCTAGGAATTCTAACTGGCTAGTAGCATGAGAGAGATTTTAGTCTCTGCTTTTCCCTTTCAATAGACAACACTAGGTTTTGGTACATGTTTTATGTAGTTCAAATTAATTTTCTAAAACAGGTATTGACATAATATTCAGTGATGGGATTGCTGCTTAGAGAAGAGTCTCATTATATTTGATATATTGCTGTTAAGGAACAGCTCCTGCACAAAATTAGGGTCTTTTGTTTGGGATACCATAATTAACAGTAATTCATTTTATAGGATAGCTCTTATAAGGAAAGAATTATAAATAGTTATTATTCTCCAATGAGTTAAGTCTTTGCAGATAATCTGAATCTTTCTGTACTGTTTTCTTTTTGCTCACAGATATACAAAACTTTCATTAAAGTATATAAATCCAGTCTTGTAGCCATTAACTTTATAAAGATTTTACTCCAGATTCCTAAGGCATAAAATGTGATTACTAGATGGTGTCCATTGCACACTGGCAGAGCAAAAAACCCAAACCACATGACAATTATGTATCCCAGGTTTAAAATGCATAAAATTTCTCTAGTGTACATGAACTCAAATACCAGGAAATTCATGTTAAAAGAACTCAACATTTAAAAGCATTTCACTGTTGCCAAGGCATAAAAATTTGTATGCTAGAAACAGCCATTAGCCCGAGCATCAAAGATCATCATAAGGAAAAACCAATAGAAACCTAAAGTAGTTAAAAAAAAAATTCACATTAAAGTATTCCAGCATCATATCCAGTAAAGAGTTTTATTGCTTTATTTGTGAAGCCATATTTAGCAGACAGGTACTGACATATGCAGGTTACCTGTGTGTGCAGTCATTGAGCATAACTTTGAATTGTTAGACCGAATCTTTCAAGATACATTGAAGACACCAACAAGCTGGATGCACTTTATATTTGCAGAAAAATGATTTTTTGAAACAGAAGAAATGTCTTTGAGAAAAGTTTATTCACAGGTGGTGGATTCATACAGCGCCCATATTTTCTGAAAATAATATTGCTAACATGAACATTTTAAAAGCTATGAGATGAAAGGAATATTCAATTTCATACATTCTTAGACAAAATGTTGCCGTGTTTTGAAATGGAACATCTGGCCCCAAGTAAGCATCCAGTGCATGGAGACAAAAAGATAAAAAACCCAAACCACTAGTAAATTTAAATGTAGGTGTTATGACATGCATTATACTCATGACAGGGAAGATTAACAGCACAGATTCTTTTTCATTCATTCTGTCTGTCGTCTGAGAATTATAGACAAGACTTTAATTTACCAGCCCTATAAATCATGGTGGGTCATTTTGTTCAACACCATTAAGACTTGGAGAAGTAGGTTTAGAGTTCTTTTGCTTTTAATTCATTATTATGGTTGTAAATATGTGCACTTATTTCTGTGCATATTTATTTCTTAATATTAGCATATAGATGAGGGTGAATGTTCTATTCGATGAAGTAATTTATAATTCATTATTTGCTGGGGGGAAAGAAGCTTGTAGCTACAAGGACAAAGCATGTAGTAAGGGAGAGACATGGTCTTCTTATTTGCTGTTTTCCACCATGATTATTTATTCCTTCTTCAATCTGCTTGTTCATCTTGCACTCTTTAAAAAGCTTCTTCTTGCAAAATTGAGTTTTTTATGACATGGCAAACTTGTTCTACTACAAAAGGAAAAACATTTTTCAAAGCTTCCAATCTGCATACTGTTAAGCCCAGCTGCAGCCAGCCATTTTGCCTTTATCCTTCTTCTTCCCCATTTATTTTCTGTGACTTTCTTCTTAGACAAGCAGGATTAGCCATTGGATTTAAGATGAACTGAGAGTCTTTATTACATTTGATGAGGACTGGCTTCAACCCTTTTGGTCCTCCATATTCCTTCCCCTGCCATCACACATCAAAGCCTTTGCTTCTGAATATTTCTTTGGCTGATTTTTGGACAAGCTAATATAGGGAACAGATTATTTTCTAAAAATATAGGAGAAGGAACATTTTGTGTTCATGATTGATATAAATATGGGGTTCCTATATCCTCACAAGGAGCCAGAGCTCTCCTATCTAAGTAAAGCAGAAACAAAGCATCATTCTGCTCATATTTTTCCAGGCGTTTTGAAAAGACCTTAACACTGCTGTGAAAAGCTTCTTTTGGTTTTAGTGACTTTAAGGTGTTTAATGCTTCATTGTTCTTATATGTATGTACACTTTTTAATTATAGCTGCCATAAAATTGTGATATGAAGTTCACTTGAAAGCAGAGCAGAGAACCTAAAACCAGACAATGTTTTGACTTTAGTCCCATTAGGGGTTTTTTCCCACGTTTTACAGTGCAGCCCAAGGGTCAGTTTGTGAATGCCTGGACAAAAAACCAAAAAGATGAAATCAAATTTGCATAAGGTCAGGTTCCTAGTCTGCATAAATTTTGTGCAAGAAAAATAAGGGAAAGTATCATATGTATAAATAATACATTACTGATTATGTTAATGCTTTGCTGCATATGATTAATGTAGCTGAGACACTTAAATTGTGCATGTTTTATTTCTCATTTTATCTTCATGAAGACATAAAGACTTGCTGCATTCAGTAACAGTTACACAATTCTTGCCTAAACATTGCAATACCTAGAATTCTTTGACTCTGTTATTCTGTAGAAGGACTTTATTATCCATTCAAACCGTCTCTTATGCTCTATCAAAAAGCACCAAAGAAGGGAAGGGTCAGCTTCCTCTTATACGGAAGAGCAAAGTTACACATATGCATTTAAAAAAGGAAAATATCATGCTTTTAGTTTAGGTAAGAAAATAAATCCTGGTGTGGAGCATTGCTTTCCAATAGAACATGTTATTAATAAGGAACTTAATACGTTTTTTGAATCTTGTGACGCTATGTAGTGGAACTGATCACAGAATGATTATGTAATTATAATTATTTGTTTAATAAATTATTTTGTATCTAATTTCTCATATATACATTTAGAAGTTAGCAAACTTTCTTCTGTTCTGGCTGGTAAGACTACTTGAAATCTCCATGCAATTCTGAAAAAAAGAGCTGGATTTATAATAAGATCTGATTACACTTTTATAATGCAGATTCTAATTGCTTCCATTAATAATTAGATTTTCCACCAGGTTTTCAGGATGACTGAAGAACAGTTTAATAAGAAGACCACAGGGACTCAGAAAATATAAATTCTTTACATATACTCTTCAACCTTGACTGTGAAAATGGTCCATGTCTTGTGCACTTCTTTCTTTCTCCTTCTCAGTAAGGATTCCTTCCTTTTTTTATGAGATGTTAAGTGGATGGAAAACCCTAAGTAAAAGCAAATATTTTGATTATGTTATTCTACATCTAAACTCTCTTACTGTTCACTGTAGGTGGTGATCTCTCCAAGATGTCACCCAGCAATAAAGCCCATAAGCATTATCAAGTGGCAGCTCGCTAGATCACAAATATTGAAGCACGCAGTGCATGCAGTGCACACAGTGCTTAAAAACCCATCACTTGCTATATAATATGGTCTATAAAAATAAGCTGTTTTATTTTTTCTAGGGATGGAAGGCTGATTTAACAAGTCATTGGATTGAATAGCCTTTCAGTTTCTTCTTTCTTGAACAGGATCCTTTAGTCATGTCAAATATTCATAATTATGAATGAGACCCATTTTGAACTTGACATTAACAAGAGTAATCAAAAAAAATCTATAAAGTCCGTGCTGTTTTTCCTTAATAAATTTACTAAACTGACCTTTTATTTCTCAAAATAAAATATTGTGGAAGTGGTAAAACCATAATTTACCATGTACTAAATAAACAATTTTGAGAATGAGATCTTTTATATATAGCCTCCTAAATCATTAAATACAGAATGATCTATGAGTATAATTTACCATGTTTTTTCTCAGTCCTTCAGTATGCTGTACTAATCTGGCTTCAACATGGTTGATGATGTGTTGTGTTGCCTGCTGAAACCTTACACATCATTCATGAGGCTGAGCAGGGTTTGGAAAAGTATGAGTTGGCATATCAGACTCTGGAGGAAGGTGAAGGTAAGGTTAATCTCACAGCTGAACATGCAGCCCCAAATTAACAGATGACCTTCTTATCTCTTAGGTGGATTTTACAAACATTATTCTTTTACTTTAAATGTTATTCTTTTACTCTATTGTGGTTTTTTTTAGCAAGCGGTAGAGAACATCACTGATGTTCTCTACAATACCGTGAACATCATGATACTGTAAAGAACATCATTGCAAAGGAGAGGAGAGAAAAAGACACTGCCTAGAACAAATATCATGAACGTACCCCAAAACCTCAGGCAGATAAAATTATATAGTCTGTGACTTCTTAAAAACTTGTATCCTTTCTAAAATCTGTTTCCAGCAGAGATTTAACTCTTGTTATCTCTTGCTTACTGATTTCTCTTCTATATCCCATGCACACACTGTGCAGCATTTGATTAAGAACAGCATATTTTTGGGTAAGGAGGGAGTTAGATATTCAAGAACTGAGAACAGCTTGAGCATTGACTTCTTCAGCCTGATAAGTATGGGTGGGTCATCAAGTACAAATGTCTTGGAAAATCATTCTACAATACTTGGAAAATCAAACCTACAATACTTTAGAGTACAAGGAACATCCGGAGGTCATGTAGTGCATTCTAAAGACCAGGTCTAAGCCAACAAGATCATAGGCTGATTTGGCTTTAAATTCTTCATTTGTAATAGTTACTGTTACAGCATTTGGGGGTTTTATGTCTTTGGCTGGTCAGTAAACTTGTCCTGATCTTTGGTATAAGTTATACTTTTAAACTTGTGAAAGTGTCAGAGATATCTGAGGTATATTAATACATACACATTTCTTTGCCACATTTCCATGAAACCATGTTTATCATGATAGCACATAATCATTTTTACAAATAGCAGTGGGAACAACCCTACTGATATACCAAAATTCATAAAGGAGATTTCCACCTGTGAGGAAACTTTTACAATAGTACTGTTTTATAGGATATATATTTAGATAAACTTATAGCTTACTTATTCAGAACTAAGGTAATTTTAATATTTAGATCAAGTGGGATATATTTGATTAAAGAAATAAAGTTTTTAATGCATTTAATGTACCAATAGAAATTTTATCCTCAATTCTGCTGATATGATAAGGGACACTTACAAATTTCTGGTCTAGAATAAATATCAAGGGATAAGAGGAGTTTAAGCTATGGTCATTTGGGGAGAAGGAAAATGATCAGGATTCTAACAGTAGTAGATAAAGAAGTTAGAGGTTGTATGTCTAAAGCACAAATTTCACTTGAAAACTGAAATAAAAATGCTTTAGGATGATGAAACCATCAATCATGCATCTTGATACATATAACAAATGCAGTAAGAACATGCAAATCAAATTCACAGGAGGTAGACAAAAGTTTTCTCCCCTTCAACAATGGCAGGGATTCCCTCTTTTGTGTAATTTACATCATGCTATTTTATGAGAGTTTAATTTCTGTTTTGTCAGCTTCAAGAGTTTCAAACAGCGAAATACCACTGTCAGCTCTCAATTATTCTCTCAAATTTACTATAGACTTCTCTGTGATTTTAAGGAGACAGGACTCAGGTGATAATAAATCGCATAAATACTATGATGGTAATTTGATTGGAAAGACACTCCCATGAAATGTGTTATTTCTCTCATTTTCCTTGATCTTATTTCAACTTGGTTTGGTCATTTGGTGACTCCAAAATGTACCACTAGGCTGTTGTAAATTTTTCTGCATAGCTTTTGAAAAAAACATAGAAGTTTACATTAGCTCATGAGTTGCACTAGATTATTCTGTTTGGCCCAAAACTAAGATAACTGGTATTTAGAGAAGGGTGCCTAAAAGTCCTAAGAGATGTCATTCACATAAAAAAAAAATTTTTATTTTCTGTAAATCTGAATAAAGCTTTGGGGTACAGGGATTAACATCAGTGAGAATTGAGATGATTGATACAAACACTGCATTGCTTTCTCTTTCACCACTTCCCTTAAAATCTGAGAAACCCTTGCAATTGATGTTTTGTTCAGCATAGGATTTGGACTGGCTTAATATGAATTTTATTATGAAATATCTTTTAGGAAAGAATAGAAAGATTTTTGTAAAATGGGCTTTATTTTTTTTTAAGTTTTGTTTATGGACTGTCATTCCAGTTACAAAAATCAGCAAGTTCCTTTGTATATTTTGAGGGCAAAATTACTACCACAAACGGGAAGAGATGAGTGAGTGTGAAGCATGTTGCACACCTACATCTTATGGGCTCCTCTCCTTAATAGTTAATAAAATATTAAGTACCAGGGAAAGTATGACTTAATTCAGGAAAAATAACAGTCCCTGAAAAAGTCATATGAATAGGACCTGCATACATTTAACAACAAACTTTTAAACTCAGTAACATCAATAATGAAATCACAATGCCTGCAAAAGAAGGTACAGACATAGTCTTTGTCTCTCTTTCCACAAACACTTGAGGTTTCAACTGTTAATATTAAACAGAATTAGGCTTGCTAAGGATTCGCTTGCTTATGGAGATCAATACTTCAATCTGAATTTTTATTAGTTTTTTCTGATTTTACTGGTGTCAATATGGAAAATATAAAACAAATAGAAGAATTAATCAGAGTTGGTTGTTACAAAATTAGTTGTTAGTTGTCAGAAAATTAAATATCTGTTAATTGTATTAAAATAGCTATTTTTTGTCTGTGGGATACAGTAATTTTGATGGCTAAAGTCACATAAAAGGAGTTTGCATCTGTCTTCAGATCCTTATATTATTAACCAGATAGAAAAGTACTGCTTTGCAAGTAAACATCTTTTGATGTAAATGTCAAATTAACACAGTAATCTAACTCCTACAGGCATAAAAACAAGTTATGACATATTTCTAACATAGTTGAAAACAGGCATGATTCTGTTGAAAAATCTAAAGATATCGATACATAAATCAGATAATTCGGATCTGCAATTTTCAGGCGCTGTGTACCTGGAAAACCTTCTTTGAAGAACAAAATTTTACATAAAAGGCACGATGGAAAGATGTTTTATACTCAACGTTGATTAATAAGCACATTCATGCTGTTTCCTTCTTAAAACTCACAGGGATAAAAGAAGCAGGTACAATACAGACAAATGGGTATTACACAATAAAAAAAATAACAGTGGAGTTAATTACTGTAGAGTAAAAGTCTAAATTGCTGCTATTGATGCTTGAGGTGGCCACTTAAAACACAGAGACTAGGCAGGAATAAGAGAATAAAAGCAGATATTTATTTGAAGGGCCTTCAAAAGTACACCCTGGGCAGGCAAAAGGCTGCACCCAAGATGGACCCCCAGTCATGGGTTCTTCACACTTTTATGTTTGGTCCATTTGCATATCAGTGTTAATTCTCCAATTATAACCTCAGTTCACGATGTAATTACCCCAAGTTTGCCCCCCCCCCAGAGGCTTTTAGTTTTGGGGCCTCGTGTCCTTGAAGTGCAAACCTAGAGAGGTTTGTCAAGTCTAACCAGCATGAGAGAGCAGCAGCTCACAGGCCAGAGGAAACTTCAGAGTTATACACTAGGCAGTACAGGATTTGAAAAATATAGAAGTTAAAACCTAAGGCATCATTATTTGTACTACAGTTATATCGGTTCTTTTATGAGTCAATAAATAGGTCTTAGCATACTGTATAAAGAATTGTGAAATACATATATAATATAAAGAATCTTTCTCTTCTTGAGTGAAAGAGTTTTGAATTTTAGAAGACAAACTTCAGGGAAAGTTTATCCTTAATTGTGTCTTCATAATTTATGTATTAGCAAACAGATTAGTTTTTCTTTATTCAAAAATTACTGCTCTGATATGGTTCCAAACACGAGACACTTTTTAGTAGGCTGTAATGGATTGGATTGTACTCGACACTTTTCCAAATGTGCTTTAATAATCTCACCATGTGTGCTGATCTCTTTATTCACTCAGTCCTGCAAACTACTTAAAAAAATCTTAATGGCTAAAGGAATCAAAGGGAAATTGTCATATGCTGCTCATGGCTTTGGTTCCCACTGTGTTGTGCTTTTATTTCATATGATTTGCTCTTGGGTGCCCTCAGAGCTGCATTCCTTGTGGTTTAATAGCGAGTCTCCATGGTATACAGATATGTATGAGGAAAGCACTTGATAGTTTGTAAGATATATGTATGATCCAGTGTAGGTTGCTTTGATTTCCAAAACATATTAAACAAGGTTTTCCCTTCAAAATGTCTCAGGAAAACCAGCAGATAAAAAGGAACAATTTCACATGAATTAAAAAAAAACAAAACCAAAAACAAAACCCCCCCCACAACCCTAAAAATAAATAAAACTGAAAGGAAAGCAAAGAGTAAAAATTTTTTCTTCATTCTCAGTGGAAGAAAGTCAATAGTACGTTGTGTGACACTTGTGCTGTTTAACATAAACGTAAATGATCTGTAAGTGGGCGAAGAGTAAGGTGACAAAGTTACCAAGTCCTAAGCTTTCTGAAAGATGACTGAACTTGGAATGACTCCTGTGTAAGGCTAGGCTATAATTATACTGTAGGACTTTCAACAGGATGAATGGGTGCTCAACATTTTTCCAGGCACCAGAGAGTAGTTGGATCTGCTCATGGTGGAGAAATTAAATCAGGCTATGGAATACAAATCTGTGTTAGGAAGTCTCTGAGCTGCAAATTATAGGAGTTTGTAATATGGAGTAGTAACTTTACATTTCTTTTTTCCCAGAAAAGGTCTACTACCCGTCATTTGAAACAAAGCACAAGGTGTGATGGATCTTTGGTTTGACTCAGCCAGAGACTTGTATATGTTTTTGGATGTCAAAGAGAAGGGACTATCAGATGATCAGGTTTTTAAATAGTTTTTGTTGCATTTTTTGTAATGCTTTATACCAGCATTTTTCATAATGCTTATAAATGAAGTTGAGAGTTTCTGTATATCAGAAGTCTGCAAAATATCCTCCTAAAATAAAAAAGGCAAAAGCTACTTTTTTCACATTTAATTTTTACATTGTGCTGCACAGCTACAGTCCTTTGATATTGAAAGGGAGCTAAAAGTAACAGGGAGAGAGAACATGTGTTTTGTTAGATTTCACATATTTCTTATTTGTTTTATCTCTTAGGGTGTTCAGTTTCTCCTAAGGATTATAAAAGTATCCAAGAATGGCTTAATTTCTGTAAGTCCAGATGTCTTATATTCAGAAATAATTTTCTCTGTCCCTCACATGCAGTTTCTTCAGTCTCAGCAAAGCAGAAACCTGTTACCTTCAAAAGCTTGTCAATTATGTCTACTCCATAACAAATATATTGTTTTCTCAAAAAAAAAAAAGCCAAAAAACCAAAAAACAAACAAAACAAAGTTTTCTGGAGTTTTTGTGGGGCTTGTGGGGTTTCTTTTTGTGCTGACACCTTGAACTGATTCCCTTAGCTGATATCAAAATTGCTCTTTATTGCACTACACTGAGGTTTTAGTGCTTTGTGCAATACAGATATAAGTTCTCCAGAAAGATGGGGAATTTGTTTCAGGAAAATAATGAAACAGCAATAAATAATATAATGAAACATGCTGACAACAGCCTATCACCAATAACGTAATCTGAATTACTGAAATAGGGTTATAAAGATTCCTTGTCATCCCCATGAGAATTCTTCTGAGAATTTTATAGCTGAGGTTCATTATCTATCAATAGGAGTTTTTGAAGTTTCTTTATTTTTCTCAGTCATGTTGCTCTTTAAGAATGCAGAAGTGTAATTTCTCGTAAAAAAAATTGAAACTTTTTAAAGGAAGAAATTGTTCAAACTGTGAATTTTTTTCAAGAAAGAGAAAGAGAAGACAAGACAGAGAAACAAGTTATAGCTATTGTGATTTACCCATTCTTTATGTCATCCAGCAGGTTTGACACGCAATTAACTCCAGAAGAAGAAATTTGCTTCCACAGTAAGAATTTTATCTTTGCTCACAGAAATTGCTCAGTTTTGTTCTGCTGACTTCCTGTAACTTTCTAGAACTTGAAGAGCGATACTTTAATATGAATGCTAAAATACTCTTTTTCTCTAAGCAGGCAGCACTGAGCTGAAACCATTCAGATGGTGGGTTTGGACTCTTGTGTGTGTAGGGTGGGGGGTGTATAGGGGGATTTTATTATTGCTAGTGGGGTTTTGTTATTTTTGTGGGGAATTTTTCTGTGTTATTTTTATTTGGTTTTGTTCTTATTTCTGTGATTGCAGTATCTGACACTAATAAAAACCAGAAGACACAATTTTAGTACTTATGAATTTCCAATGTTGCTTCTTCCTATGGTCTCATGACAAGCTAATCTACAGGCTAAACAGGTTCCATACTGTTGCTGCATATTAGTTTGGAGGCACCAAAAATTAGCTTTATTTTTCATCAAATGGTGGTCTTCCGCCATCCATAAAGTCAAGAAAGCAAATACCTCTACTATTTATGACCACTTGGCAAAAGAAACCAGGTTTGTCAGAAAAACAAGGTGTGAAGAAATACGACATTTTCTGAAAAAGAATTATATGTGACATTTTATTATGTCAGTACTTCTGATGGTAAAAAGGATGAAAATAGCTATCATGTTAATCAGTGAAATATGTTTATAAGCATTGCTTTTATCTTGCATTAATTCTACTCCATTGAATTAAATCATCTGTGAATAACAAAAATTTTTGTAAAAAATCAAAAAATTTTTTTGCATGTGTTGTAGACAGGTTTCTAATTTTAAGATCTAAAAGCATGTTTGCATTTTACTTTAAAATTATTACTTCAACTTGAGCTAGCTTCAGCTAGGGTGCCCAGCCTTACTCAGCTGGATGTCTGACTTCCTTGAGTTTTTTGAGTTTAAATCTGTAAGCAGGATCTGAGGTGGTTTAATGTTTCTTTGACTGCTTCTCAGCTTTCTTGACTGCTAAACTTATCCTTTTGTTATTGCTGAGCATTGCTAACACAGAACCAAGGCTTTTTCTGCTTTTCATACTGCCATGTGGACGAGGGAGTTGGGGGTGCATGGGAGACTGGGAGGAGACACAGCCAGGACAGGTGATCCCAAGTGACCAAAGGGATATTCCAGAGCATGTGGTGTCATCCTCTGTATATAAAGTGTGAGGAAGAAGTAGGAAGGGAGGAGCATTTTAAATTATGGTGTTTGTCTTCCAAGTCACCATTACACATGACGGGGCCCTGCTCATCTGGGTATGGCTGAACACCTGCCTGCCCATGGGAAGCAGTGAGTTAAGTGGTTGTTTTGCTTTGCTTGTGTGCGTGGCTCTTGCTTTCTCTATTAAACTGCCTTTATCTCAATGCAGGGGTTCTTTTTTACCCTTCCAACTCTCTCCCTGATCCCACAAGTGGGGAGTGAGTGAGCGGCTGTGTGGGGCTTGGCTGCTGGCTGGGGTTAAACCATGGCACCTGATGATCCAGCTCTGTTGGGTACTGCTCTGCATGCCCCTGCACACAGCCCTTCTGCCACCGCACAGGCAGTCTGTGAAGGCAGGTGATGAGAAGGGACAGGGCTAAGTATGATACTGTGAGGTTAAGCTCATCGTGCAAGCCTTTACAGTAGGTTAAATCTTCCCCTAAAGCATGTGGTGTTGGGCTCCCAGCAATGCTGAAAATTACGATTGCTTTAGAGTAACAAATAAAAGCATTTTTGTGAGTGCTAAAACATGGGGAAAAAAGCTGGTGTTAGAATATAAGTGGGAGCTGATGTATTTCTGCTGATGTCACTGTCATGTGATCCTAGGAATGAACTATATTGTTAATTAAATTCTTTAAATGAAATTTAAATCTATCCCTCTATAAGACATTAATGCTTATGTATTTCTCTATTTCTGTATTTAGTATTTCCTCATTCTTTTGGACCTTGCTTAACATATGATTTGAGTCGTGCCTCCTTTAATTTATACTTTTAACTATGAATGATAAGCACCCGTATTTCTCAAATTTTGTTTGAAGAGTAAGTGTGAGAAGAGTTGTTTTCAGTATTTCTGTAAAAACTTACAACAGGAATTACTAAAGATTTGCTGTTACAGAAAGATCTTATTCTGTGTTATTTATTTTGACTTTATTGTTCTTCAGTTGCAATTCAAAGAGCATTTGCCTTCCATGTTTAAAAGCTGCAGGTTCAGTTTCCTCAAAATGAAATTACAATTGCACTCCGTGAAAAAAAGCCCATCTCTTAATTGGATTTGATCCAGTATTATTCTTCAATTAATTTTAAAAGAATAAAAGGAGACAGAATAATTTTTTTGTGAGCTGAAATAATATGACCTTTTAGAGGATCCTGGGTATTTCCAGTCAAGGCAGATACTAGCATAACAGTGACAATTGTGTGCAAATGTTTTTTGTGGGTACATTACCAGTAATTTCTTCTTAATGTTTTGCCTGTTTCTGGATCAGTAATAAGGCTTTTAAAATAATAAAATTAATGACTTTGTATAGTCATTAATTTAGGTTTGTACCTTTTTTGCCAGCGTATTGTAGAGAGTTACTCAAGATTCCCTTTCAATATATTTACACTGCAGAGGAGTTGAGCCAATGCCACTGATGCTGCATTGTGGAATATTTGACTAAGTCCTCAATATTTCTTCTTTGGGCTGCCAGTCCATTGGCTATAAATAGGATTGACTAAAATTAGGGATGGGCTTACAGGCGAATCTCCAAAAACGTTTGACAAAGGAAGTTTTCCCCTTGTTTTCCCATGGTTACACTTCTTGGTAATTTTTCATGGAACATGAAAGCTTTGTTGCATTAACTTACTTTGGTACAGCAGGCAACAGAGGGCAAGAGCATTGGAGACTGACCATTCTGCATAGGCTGTGCTTTCACAAACAGAAACACACAGTAAGGGAAATCCTGAAAATTATCTTTACCGGGGATTGGAGACAACGTCAATAAGGAATGTAAGAAAGTTTGTGCTTGGATGCAACTTATCTAATTCAGTCACTGGCTACCCAAAGGCTTTGCTGAGTATGGCATGAAAATGTTGGGCAATTACAAAGGCTACAATCCCTAACTAAATGATGGGAATTATTCATACGTTTTCAACAGTTGCTTTTAGCTTTGGTTGAATGCTGATCAACCCCATTCTCCATTGGTTAAATGAAATTCAATTTTACAAAATTGTACTAGTGAAAGGTTCCTCTGAGATATGAGTCACACAAAATTCTTCCTTCTCTCCATTAATTTTCTTAGGATTTTTTAGCCAAGCAGGTGAAACAAAAATTTTTAGTTAATTCTAGGTAAAGCCTTTCTTCTCCCAATTTCCTTAAGTTCCTAAACCCTTTCTATTCTTCTCTCCATCTGACATTTACACATTTTATTTGCTTTCTTTGTTTGGGTGTTCTGCTTACACATTTTTGGTTTTTCTTGTATTCCTTTCTGTGACCCCTGAGGCTTTCTATTTAATTTGTTGTCTTTTGTTTTGTGTCATCCAAAATACATGGATAATGATCTTTAGCCTTACAATATAAAAAAAAAAAAAAGGAAAAGTTACTAATTTATTTAATTAAGGGACAATAGCATGCTTTTTAGCCAGATGCACATAAATATGCATAATTTTATGTATTGATCATGGATTTGGTTGTCCAATTGCCTCTTTACTATCCAGTTTCTTTTTCTGGTATCTTTTAATGTCAGTTTTAATATTAACTTTTAAATTTATCTTTTTAGTAATGAAAGAAGAGTGTTTTGTCTATAATAAAAACAGTTACTGAAACACAATCCAAATATGTAGAGATTTACTGTACTAAAAATTGAGGACCTCTGTCGCAAAATAAAAGCACCTGAAAATATCTTCCTGTAGCAGACAAAAAAAAATAGAGATAAAATCAAGTTTAAACCCAGCTTGTCACAAAAATGAAGATTGGTTTTTCAGTTCAGGGGGCTTGTCAAAGAGAAGGAGAATATAATCATGAAAAGTTCCAAGTAGTTCTGAAATGATTAACAAGGATGTTGTGCAAATTGTTTCTGGGGTTACATTTGTGTATATACAAATACAGTTGCAAGTTTGCTGGGTTATTTGTAGAAAAAAAAGTTGCTGTGGATTAGCAAATTTACTACAAATTAATTCAAATCAAGAAGAGTGAAGCTACCTTCAGCCTTTCCAGAACGTTCATGTGAGATAGATCAGTCTATTAAGATGCTCATTCACTCTTGTGTGTGTTGCAGGGACTGCTAGTAATATTTGTGGAAAACTGACACTTTTGTAAGTGCACAAGCCAAATGAACTTACTGCTCTTGTCAAAACAATCAAGCAAACCTATCATCCATCCTCTAGATACCTTGGAAGGCCTGAAACTGAAATTGGTTTTAGAAGGTAAACAACTGCAGTCAAAGAGAGGAGAAGGCTTCCATCTCAGCTGAAACCTTAAACACTGTCTTGTCATCACAGAAACATCAGATCAGCCTGAGACACCGTAACAGAGCTCTCCCACATGCAAAATTGCATCAGTGCTTGGCATTTCTTATCTGTGATATTTTGAATGTGGTATAAGTTTCAAAAAACATCTTTCCATCTGTCTTTACAAATAAAATGTGTTGACAGGAAAAAACTGCTTGTAAATTTCTCAAATTTTTGAGAAACCACTAAAAGGGGTAGAGAAAATGAAGTTTACCTGTGTATTGAAGATTTTTAAAGCCTGACCTTCATTTCACTATTGCTTCTTATGTCCTTTAGTCAATGTAACTCTTTTCTAATTGAATAGATCTTAATCTTGCAAAAAGTTATGCCATTAAAAATGCATGGCTAGTTTATTTGAAAAATATCATGTCATGATATAATGTTCATATCATATCATATCATGTTCTGGGTTTCTAACATACTTTATGTGTATTTTTGTTGACTATAACACATCCTGAGCATCACCTTTTGGCTCGTACTTATGGTTGAAGTTTTAACTGCTGACACAAGAATGGGACTAGTCTTAATGTGTCTTTTTCTAATTCAGTTATAGCATTTCAAGGATGCAGAATGGTAATTAACTTCATGATACTGTAGTTTTGTCTAAGGAACACTAATTTTATTGTAATTATACTTTATAATTCTAATAACATTTATGATTCCATTATGACTGTGATTAAGGAACTCCACAACTAGACTGAGAGATAAATAGGGGAAAATTACAATTTTAAACAATTTAAACTTCCATAATACTCCTTATACTCAATTGTTACTGTCTGTGTTGCCAGACTAGGCTAAATGTGGATTAAAAATATTGTTGGGGTTTATGGTTTACTGATGTAACAACAAAAGCATAGAGGGAGAGTAGGACAGGACAGAGCAGTGCTGAAAGACAGTCTTAATACAAGACTACAATCTGACTTTAACTGATGCCATTTATCAATCTTTTTTATCTCATGACTTTAAAGGGAAAGCATTTAGCAGCTTTGCACTGATTGATTAAATGGCTTCTTGCCACGAATCAGTAAATTAAGCAGTTTAATTGTCTTTAGTTTAATCTGCAAGTCTTGAATAATATTTGAATTTCTGTGTCGGTTTTTCTGCATTGGAAAGTTTTTCAGAATTCCCTACTCAGTGCAGGCTATAGACTTTAAAAATATTCAGAGTTTTTAAATTTTATTTCATTAAAAGATCTGTCACCTCACATCTGCAGTGGCCATCAGAAGCAGATCCTCTCCATGCTTCCATTCTGCTGCCTGATGTTAAGTTTCTGGTTGTGCTTCCTCAAACCCAGAAATCCTTCAATGTAAAAGTTGCATGCCTGAAATGTTCATAAGAAAATACCAACATCTTTATTTTCAAGTATGCTGGCAGATTGACTATGACTGTATGAAGGATTCTTGGACTGCTGATTAAGCTGGAATGTGAACAGTCTTAGACATGAGGATAAGTGTTCTGGCTGCAGAGAGGGAGTAATATAGCTGAATATAAGTGATTATTTTAATGTTTCGTTTTATGGCCTAAGGACTGGACATTTTCCTGCTGATCTAGTCAGAATTTGTCTTAAAAAAATCTCAAACAGGAGTAAATAGGTTATGAAAATAATACTTCATGCAAAATATACTAAGATTCAGCAGCAAATTTCAGTTTAAATGTTTTGTGTATCCTTCCATATTCCATGGCTTCTTATTATGCCATAAAATGTTGTCACATTAAAGGAGAAAGAAAAAATTACTAAAAAATTCTTATTTTAACCTGAAATTAAGGAGAATTTAGTGGATCCTGAGAGAGGAGAGAGATGGCATATCAGGTTTCCTACTTTGATATTTACTTATTTTAAGTTAGTCTTATTCTGAAAACAGGGATTTTTAATGAGAATATACCATCACTATCATGATATTTTTTTACATCTAGAAGCTTGAGATGTTATGTGCTGCTACCACACTGCTGTGACCAAAAATTTGGAAAGAAATTAATTTTAAAAGCTTTTTATAAGTATCAACACTTGATAATTGAAATATTTCGGTCTTTTCCTTTCTCAAGTGAAGTCAGTTCTGAAAATATAAAGCAAAATGGTGATGCAGAAGGTATGGAACACTATAATGTAGGTGGTAATGAAGACAGGTGTTTTCATTCTAGATTTTTGCATGCTGATGTTTTTAGTTACTAAAAATAAAAACTAGCAAGGTAATAACAAAATTTATTGATGATTGAGATGTGATAACTGGACTTGGAAAATGTGTTTCAATATAAGGTAAGGCAAAATCATATCCAAGGCAAATGTCTAAGGTAATAAAATCTGAGAATTAAATTTAACAAATAAGTGAAAAAAATAATTAACAAGGAAACAAATAATAGCTTTTCTCATATTTGCCTTCTCTGTCTGTTTCTATGCTTGCCTCATTGTCAGTGTTCAATGTGATGTTTAATACTAAGAAAATATCTATAATTAATAATTTTTTTAAACAATTATTTACATACCATTAGCTGATCAGATTTTTTCAATGTAATGCTGGACTATTCATGACTTCAAAATTTACTGTCTATGATTACTGTCCTGTGACAACAACAGTGACAACATCCAGTAAGTAAGCCCAACTCTTAAAAAGCAAACTGTCCTCAGGAATATGTAATATACACGAGACTTCTAAAGATGGATCTAAAAGTCTGGCAAAGCTGCTGCAAAGATCTGCAATATTCTGGAACAGAAGTAGCAGGTGTAATGTCCAAGTCCAAAATAAGAATTTTTTCAAATGCAAGAATTGTTATTTAACATATTCTGTACTAATATTACATATTGGGACAGTATAGATAGTAAAAAGAGGGTGAACTAAATTTTGAATAAGTGAATTTAAATTCAAAATAGATCAGTTTTTTGGTCACATGCCTTGGTAAAAAGGCCTGTTTTGTGCACTTAGGTTACTTTCAGCAATATTGCAAAACCCAAAAATCTTCTAGGTAAAAAAAAAAGTATTTTTGCAAACAGAAAAACTGTCTAAAGTTTCTCCACTAAAGTAAATACCCTGATAGGAACTTTTGGTGTTTATTTCCTTTTAGCATCTTCAAACCAGCCACCTAGTTGAATTTCTTCAAGCATTTACTAAATAAAGAAGGTTGTTTATCACTTACCTAAGTTAATAATTATTGGTTTTTGCAGCTGTCATGATTATATTGTGTATAAGATGGAATGAGCAATTTGTCCTCTGCTGGCAGGTTAGAGGGAGTATAATATATGCAGAACTACAGATGAGTTTTATCCCATGTTAGCACCCCATATTTTGAACCTGGTACCTAGGCTGGATTCTCAAGGCTTTAATACTGTGCAGTTATCTAGTATGCATTTATAGATGTATGCATGTATGTATTTATTTATTTACTTTGGGATAACTCCCACTTGTGTTTTTCTCCCAAGTAAAATTAATCAAACTGGGTTTGAGTTATAAGTCATTACTCTGAATATGAAGCTACTCTGTAAACAAACTGATTGGCATAATAAATATTGTACATAGATTGCAATGGTTGCAATGACCTGTGGCCCACGTTCTATAGAAGAGACAGGAAGAAGGAAAATAGTTCTACAGCTCAAGTAGGATCTGAAAGTCAGCAGAAAGTATCAAGCATGTTGTACTTTAACTTTTGTAGCTCAAAGAGGTAAGAGAAGAAGATTTTGTGGTGAAGCATGTGGTTTTCTTCAAACTATAGCAGCTGACGGAAGCTCCATGACTCATGTAGTTGTGATGGAGTTAGAGAAGTGAACACTGTGCTGAGTTCTGAGGCAGTCCTCACCCCCTGCAATCCTCTTCTGCAGCCAGAAGAGCTTAGAGATATTGTCAAACATTTCCATATTTCTGTATGTTCCCTTTACTTTACAAGAGAATCACTGTTTAAAACAGTCAACCAACAACTGAGGTCAGGCTGAGGGGGCATTAACCTCAGATAGGTTATTAGGTTCTTTATTTCTGTGAATTTCTTAGAGGTTTCCATTATGTCATCCACTATTTGCACATGTGCATGGTTTTTATCTACAGTGTAGTATTTTAGTTTAGACCACATTTTTAACCTATCTTTTATTATAAATCTGCGTGCCTGTTTAGCTTGGTGTTTCTATCTCCATTTGCAATTCTGTCATTCTTAATTTCATCTTAATTAAGGACATCTTAAATGTCCTTAGTCCTGGTATATCTGTTTATGTCCTGTTTACAATATTGGATTCTTGAAAGTTGTTCTGAAACACTAAAAGAAAAGTTTGAAAGGCTTCCTTATGGTATAATGTTAAATATAGCAAACAAACTCAAATGCAAGAATGAAAGCACTTTTATAGCTTAATTGTCTCATTAAAGTTTGCTAAGAGCTGTGAAATTCTGACTTTCTGCAAATGTCTTTGAAGATACTATTTTCATTAATCATGCAGCAGCTTTTAATAGAATGAATTTATTAAGGGAATATTTGGCAAAGTAATAGATTTCATACAATGTAAAAATTCAATTTTCCTTAGTCAGCTACAACCATCAGTGTTGAGAGCACTTCATCTATCCCACAGATACTTGAAAAAAGGAAAACACAGATCTTTCAAATACCTTAGAATCTCAGTTTGAGAACTTAATGCGAAACTTCCATCTGGAAATTGCAAGGCCAGATGGTTGTATAAATCCCAGCAGAAAATATACATCTGTCACTTTTTTTTATAACTGGTTCTATTTGAAGAAGGATTTATTTAATCAGCTTGGCACATCATTTAGTGTGTCAATCGTACATTCTGTAGCCCTCAGCTTTCTTTGTACCAAGTCCTCTTTCATTTGTAGAATGCAGTGGAGGAGGTAATCATTTCTCTAACCAGATGCAGGATGACTGCTGATTTAAATTGTTTTATGCAGAAGCATGATGAAGAAACCCAGATGAAAATAACTGAGTAAAATTTTTTTGGTAAAGATTCTTGCCATCAAGTGTACTTAGCTTATAAATTTGCCTGTCATACCTCTGCTCTCCATCATGAAAAGACACACTCTAGAAAAAGCTTTAACAGGGTGATGGAAATAAGCATATTGACTTAATGGAAATGTGCTTTAGAGTACTATACTACTTCAATAATCCAAAGGAACAAAAAGTACTTCTGAATCCACAATCTTTCAAAATTTAAACTCGTGGAGATATCTTATTGGACTGTCTTCCTAAGAATCCTGTAAGCCAGTACTTTAGAACAGGTTGTCAATGTCTATACTAGTGAGGAGTTGCACAAGGCTTGCGAACCTTAATGTGGAACTTCTTATTATGTATATGACAAGTGATGGAACATAAGGTCTGTTTTTATTCAGGTTTACATTTATGTCAGGTAAACTCTCACATACAGCCATACATCACGTTGAGTTTTACACACTTACTGGAATTTTACTGCTGTTTTTAAACATTGTGTTTGGGTATGATATTACTGCCCAGTCTACCTAGAAATTTTCTTCTGATGTATTTCATTGATACAGATTTAATCTGGAGAACAGAGAAACATGAATCGATCACTTTCTCCTCTTTGCCTTTCACTGCAGCACACAATAGTCTAGTCTGGTCCCTGTCTGAGAAAGTGTAGGTAGGTGACATAACACTTTACAAGAGATATACACTTCAGAGCTACTTCCTTTTCAGCATTTTATTCTGGATCATCATATTTGAAGCTGATCTCCCAGTTGCATCTTATTAATTTGCTTTGGTTCATGTCAGGGAACAGGCTTGTGATGCAGAACCTGTATTTCATTTCGATGAAAAAAGCCCAAAAATGCCAGCCAGGAATGCACAAAATATCTTCAGATCCAGAATGGTTGATTGGACAAGAGTAGAGCTTATTTAAATTTATTTCTTCCTCCTTGAAATTTATTTAAAAATAATTTCCTCTTCAATAGAAACTATTTTCATTTACACATTTGCTCCTACTACTGGGACACATGGTTTTCTAGTCTAGATATAAATTTACCTTTGCCTTGGAAAACTATTTTTACAGTAATTCTTCCTGGAGAGGGCAAATATTTATTGACCTCATTGAGAAAATTTGTCTTTGCTAGAAATTTTTCAGAAAAGTCTACTGGTTTTTTTTCTCCTAATACTTATCTAAACTAAATATAATGAAGATGGCACACAATACTAATATCATATATAAGTTCTTTCCATGCAAAAAGTGTCATTATGTAACAAAACCAGGTCCCAACACACAAATCGTTCTTGGGTTTAAGGTTCACATATTTTTTCAGCCTTTATTAGTGGGTAATAATCAGCAACATAGAATTATTTGAAGATATGCAAGTTAAAAAATTAATATTATTAGAAAATTGAAACCTGTGCATGGACTGAATATGCCACACTTTTGATCAATGGTGACTGTGTTGTCTTTTGATCTATAACGATTAAGTCATCAACACCACAAAAGAATGTTGAAATTTTTGTTTTAATTTTATTCCCCCCCAAGATAATTTTGGATATGTCAGTGCAGTAATAGAAGAAAATAATGAATTTTCTCTCAAGATCGAAATCTGTCATATGTTTAATTGCATTAGATGGCTAAAACTTCCCAAGGAATACTAGCAGAGCTGCCCAGTGGCTTGATTTTTAGAAGAGGATGCTCACTAGGAACTAACAGTACACAATGGAAGCAAATTATATAATATGTTTGTGAGTTGCCAAGTTTATTCTCACAAATAGGCTCAAATTGAAAAAAATGGTAGTTTATTATTGCAAATATTTTAATGAGATTCTCCTGTCAGGAGGCGGAAATAGCTAACTTTAAATTATTCAGTACAATTACAGCTCTTCCATCTAATAGCATACAGAGTAGCCCTTTTAATGATAGAGGTCTTAACCTGCAAACCAAGCTAAAGCTTTCAAATTATCTCAGTTCTTATTTCATTTGTTCTAATCCAATGAAAATGGAAAAAAATCGGTTCCAAATACATTGTACAAATGTCAGCAAACAGAATGAGCAAGCAATTAGAACATTAAGTTAAATCTATTATTTTCAGGAAAGTAGTTAAAATTCAGAATACAGATACTGGCAGCCCTCTGCCATGTGATGTCTATGACTCTGAATGTCACAGTACACATTTTGAGTCTCTTAGATGAGTCAGACCTGAGCAGTTCTCTGTGCTGTAATTGCCTGGTGGTTTCTACTTATTTCTCTTGACTTTAATCACTGAATCTTAATGTAATTTTGGAAAAGTATTTAACACTTCTCCCTTTGTTGATTCCTTCAAATTCTAGGAAAAATCTTAAGAGATGTAGTTCCTGTCACTATTCAGTGTCTCACCAGACCCCCATAACCTATCAGTTTAATTCCAGTGGAAGAAATATCTTAACACACCTGACAGCAATATTTTAAACATGGAGTACCCTGATTTTAGGGACCATGTCACCCAGAGAGATAGAGTGCCTTGTCGTGCCACATAGCATCAATTTTTGTAATAGAAGATGTCTATGGGTAAAGTAATACAGGTCTATGGATACAATAATACATTTACTTATTAATTTTGCAGTTGTGAAGCAAATTTTAAAAAAATAATATGCTCTGTAAGATGCTCTTGCACAACTGTCTGAAGATTCACTGATAAATGCTTTTATTATACTGTAAGCAAATATTAAATGAAAGGTCTAAATAGTTACATATCTGTTCTTTTTTTAATGAAAATCATGGACAAAGGCTGAATGTCATGATTGTATTCATACATCTATTATTATGCACTCCAATTTTTATGCACACTGCTGATCTTACAAGATCTTCTTGCGACAAGAAGCACTGCCGTTATTTCCAGATGTCTTTGAAATTCAACAACTTGTGAATACTAACCCTGGTCTCCTGCTTGTCATTCTGAACAACTGCTGCCAACTTAAACTCATCAGTCTTGTCACTTAGGTCATTGAAGTATATTCTAAAGTTAGCAAGTCAATACTAATAGCAAGTATTGTGTTGGTTCATACATTCATTCTATTTGTGAATTTACTTTCATGCTGTAGAGTATTGGTTTAAACAGAGCATATCTTTTTACTATCTTTTATATCTAAGATGTAACTTATATAAGTGTTGATTTAATCAAGTATTCCTCCACAGTAGTCAAGGTTATTTGCTATTGGAAGTACAATTATGTATTAAAAGTGATTATTTTTGGTCTTATCCAGAAATGGCATTAATCCACCTCAGTTGTTTAAAGACAATAAACTCAGTGTTCTTCCTGAATTAAAACAGCTGTGGTTCCTGTTCATGCTAAAGTAAAGCAAGTTCAGATTAATGCATCGATTCCCAAGATCAGGAGAAGGAAAGGCTGATGTGGGTATGTTATGCAAAACAGCTTGTCTCAGTGAAGCAAGACATAGAATCACTGTTGTTCAAGTGCATTTGCTTTTGCAGTAGCAATCAAATGTAAGTAAAGATAAAAATCTGCAAGACTGTCTCTTTCCAACAAATAAAAGAAACACTAATGCATTTGTTCTCTGAGCTGACCTGAAATGACAACTGAATCTCAGTCTCTAATTACAGCTCCTTTTTTGGATAGGTAACCTGAGATGTTTCTTTTCAGGTATGTTATTGACTGTGACTCTAACCTGGCATTCATAATCCTGATCATCAGGGGCAGTGGAAGGGTTAGATAGGGTTAACAGCTTTCATGGTACATGTTGCAGAAAAAAGCCATTCTGCGTTTCACATTTGCAAAGCATTGCTTCTATCATATCAGGTCTCTAATTTATGTGGTCTAATTTATGTGACATCTTCTTCACTACATGATAGTCAGAAGTAGATTGCAAAGCATAGAGCAAAGTACAGGCACCAGCTGTGTGAAGGGTGCCTGTGGTCCCACCTTTCAAAATGCCTTCAAACTGTTTTGTGCTGTGGAAAGATAATTTCTGGTAGCCGTCCAGAAATATGTAAAATCAAGAAACAGAAAAGGCTAAAGGCAAACAAGAGAAAGCAAACTCAGATTTGCTTTGTGGGATTTGTGGGATTCCAGAGTATTCCCAACATGTGTCATGCAATAATGGCTTCATCCTTAACAGGGTGTGTTCACAGTTAATCTGCTCTTGGGTTGTAGATGCATTCCCAATTCAGACATTTTGTCCTCAGACAAATTATCTGTTACCTGTATGTATATTTTTTTAATAGCTATAATTCTTTGCATAACCTAGAATTCAAGTATCCATTCAAGTACTCTGTAGCATAAATGTCAGCTGCCAGTTCTACAGAAGTGGCACACAGAAACTTAAACTGATCACATTTTTATGAGCAACCCCTTGGCTGTTTTTAGTGCAAAGTAGTTTTGGAAAACACACTTTCTTAACACACTGTTGTGATCCAGTTTTAAGGTTCTTAGAAATGCCTCTGCCTGAATTAAGGTGCAAACGAGACCATATGCCAGTGACAACAGTAAGGGTTTTATTTGATGGTAAATATGAGAGAGAGAGAATGAAGTAGAAAATAGTTGAGGGGGACAGAAAGGGTGTCAGGGACAGAATAAGGAAAATATCACCACTCCGTGGATCCCAACGATGTTCTGTTGATCCTCTCCAGCTGGTCTTCTTGGTGGTGAAGATCCCTCAAAAAGACACAGAATCCAATGGATTTATATACCCTCGAGCCAGGTAGCAACGGGGGGCAGTCTCTCACAGCAGACTATGGGTCTGTTGCACCTCGGGCAGTCATGTGGGGCCAAGCCCCTCACGTGAAAGTCCCGTGGATGTGGCCTGTGGGGTTGGGGGTTCCACAGCTGGGCCAGCTTGTGTAATCAGAGGATGGGTGTTTATTCCCTCTCACCAGAGGTTACACCATGCACCCAACACCTCCTCCCCCCTCAGCTGAGGGGAGTCTGTGTAAACCTGGCCTCTGTGAGCTGTGCTTTCCCCCCATCCCAAACTCAGTGCACATGGTGATTTTGGCCTTCTGTGGATGCATACCTTTCCCTCAGCCTGAGATGACTGAACAATTCATTCCCCTTTATCTAATCAGCAGTTTGACTTTTAGTTTAAAGCCCCAGTCTTCAGAGAGGTTTCTTTGCTTGTAGCTTCTTTATAATGAGCAAAACTTTACATCAATATTTGAGGCATGAATTATTTTCGGTCTCTGACACACACACATTAGACCAGTTTCAAAAGCCAGAAGGAAGTGGTTGGAATTTAAATGCAATTCCTGTCACTCAGATAATTGAAAAAAACCCTATGTCTGCAAAATTAAAGGACTTATTTTGGATTTATTTCAGATTTGATAATCTTTATTCATCAAGATTATTATGATTCCATTTCTGAATAATAAAGGTTATCTCAGAGTCTGTTGTATAATATCTGAAGTTAGAACTGTTTTTCCACGTGTGTAGCTTTATTTATGTACCAGACAACCTACTAAGTCAGTCAATCTCATAATTTCTTTTTTCCAGTTCTTCATAATAAGTATTTACTTTTATTACTGTTCCCTCATTTTCATTAATTTATCTAAATTGTTTAGGAATATATTGAACAATAGGGGCCTTAACAAAGAGAACTGTCAAAGCCCCTCATCTAAAATAAAGACAATTTTCCTTCTGTCTTTGACTTACCTCCTAATTACATATTTATCCCAGGATCTTCCCTTCTTCCCAGTGTCTTAGTAATTTCCCCAGGAGGCTCTGAAGGATTTGGAACACCTTGGAAAAATAATTTGAATCTTCAAGTAGACAAGATTTATCTGATAAATGTTTTCTTAAGATCAGACACCTGACTGATGGATACAAAATAAAAGTCTCTTTATTGTAAATGAAGTAATCTATGTTTTAGGAAATTTGTGCATGGACTATGGTATGTTGGGAATGCTAGAATATCTCTCATTATTTTTGCCAGTGATTCAGATTATATTGTAACAATTCTATGGCCATGTAATTATTAAAAAGAAATGAGGTTTTGAGAGCTTTAATTTGACAAAGAAGTTTGCAAAAACAGGAGAATGCAAAAAAAAAAGGACATTAGAATTTATTTATATACCGAAGAAAAGCACAGAAAATGCTTGAAGAAGATTAAGGCAGGGCATGGGGAGAAGAAAGGTTCATTTAAGAAAGACTTACTTTGAAAGTTATATATGGGAACTTTCTTCAGGCCCTGTTTTTCTCTGGCAATGTCAAGTGAGGTGCAACAAGAAAAATTAATACTACCACATGATTTCTGCCGAAAAGTTAACTGGGCCATAAGCCTGTTTCAGCTTAGCTGGTTGGATTTGTTTTAATTTTTTTTCCTTTCTTTTGCTTTATTCAATAGACACTGTTTCTGGTGCTTGCTTTGCTTTAGTCATGAACCATTTTTTGTTTTCAGTTTAAGGCAATACTACTATCTTCTTGAAATATAGAAAATCTCTTAGCCATGCCTTGCATAAAATGCGACATTTGCTTTGCCAAGGCAAGGTCTGTCAGCACTCAACAAAGCAGAAAAAACTTGTCAGGAAAGGATCCTGCTTCTAAAATCTCAACAATATATTAGCATCATCTCTAATGTAATAGAATTGCATTACATTCCTTTGAAGTTCCAAAGACTTTTCATCTCATGTAAAAACAACATAAATGGATGAATGCTGTTTTGAATTTTCTCCATTTTTAGCTTAATTTTCCCTGTAAAAAGTTTAATTTTCCCATTAAACTTGTCATTCAGATGCAATTTCCCTTTTCCCAGTATTTATTTTTTATTTCACACTAAAAAAAAAAAAACACAACATAAAATGCATCTGAGGGAAAAAGTAGTTGCTGAATGCTGTTCCAGAATTTTCAGTTTACTGCTGAAGTGAAGCTCATGAAGAGCTTTGAAGGATCAGGTTTGTCTTTTTACATGAAACCAGACTTTTCAACTGGATCCATCATTTTTTGGAAAACTACAATTTCCAATTGCATGATTTTCTTCTAGAAGAGTCTACAAATACCCTTGGAGTACTCTAAGTACTGACTTATAGTACTTGGTAAAAAAATAAATTTTATCTGATTCCTTCAAATGTTATTTGAACTGCATATTTTTACTTGCTGCTGCTGCTATCTCCGAGTAAAAGATCAGTCTAAATAATTACATTTTAGAGAATTGTATTTTTGGAAAAGATGTTTATAAAGTGCGTTGAAAACATTATTTTCCTTACTTTGTAATGGTCTGTTTTTATGTACAATAAGAATAAAATTATTCCTATAAACTTAAGGAAATAAAATTTTATGGGACATGATACCTAGTCTGCTGAACTTAAGAAAAACTTCAGTTATGTTCTAGTGCTTATGTTTTACTGCACAATTTGTCTTTTGCAAGAACTAGCAATGAGAACACTTACCTGAAATTGTGCAATAATACATAGTATGTGTTTAATTAGACATGAAAGGACAACTTCGTTTGAAAACCTTCCTCCTTGGCTCATTGATGGAGATTTTGCATTTTTACGGCTCTGTCTGTAGACAGTAATAGTTTGTGCTTTGCAATTCTCTGGAGATTCCTGTTTTAATCTTTTTAAATACCTTTCCTGTGTTTTAATTATTTTTTATGACAATGGACCCCAGATGGTCCTTTAGAAAATGTTTGGTTCAGAGCATTTTAGAAGAAGATGTGATTATTAGTATACTTTTTTCCTGTGGCTACCCCTATCATATTGCCACTTTCTCCCAAGCCAGTTCACACATATGCAAGCTTAATTATTTTTGCTTATTTGAGTGAGTGAGTGATTCTGGGAAAAAAGCTGCATTTCCAAATTCTGACAAGACTGATATTAATTTGGGTGTCATATTTTGTGTAATATCAAAGCACAGCTGATTAAATAAACTTTAATTTTAATAAAAAGAACATCAGAATCAAAAATTATGTCAAGAGTCTGTGAAAAGTGAGATAAGCTCTTCACGCATATCCGTGAAACTGAGCCTGTGAGAGAGTATGAATGAGGTAAATGCTTTAAGGTCTTTGATCTTTGTTCCAATTTTTTTCTCACAGACATTTCTGGGTGCAGGTTACTGAGGTGAGTAAATTGAAACCTCTCCTGAGAGGAGAATACTGTACATGCACAAGTCAACAGCACATAACAAAATGAATTATTCAAGGTTGAAAGTCTTTGGTTGTATATGAAGAAAATACATCAGGGCAACACCAAGCACAAGCTGCAAGGAATATGATTAGCCCCGTGGAGAAAATCTTGTGCATGTTTAGAGAGGAAAAGCTCAGTATGTCTCGGCAATGTGTGCTTGAAAGATGTGGACCTGTTGCAATGAATCCATAAAGAGTCACTAAATTGATACAGGACTGGAGCATCTCTTTATGAAGAAAGGCTGAGAGAGTTGAAGTTGTTCAGCCTAGAGAAGGCTCAAAGGAGACCCTAGAGAAGACTTGCCATACCTAAAGGGGCTGACAAGAAAGCTGGACAGGGACCTTTGACATGGGCATATAGTGACAGGACAAGGGCGAATGGCTTTAAACTGAAGGAGGTAGGTTTAGATTAGATATTAGGAATAAATTTTTTACTGCGTGCATGCCACATCCCTGGAAGTGTTCAAGACCAGGCTGGATGGATCTCCAAGTAACCTGGCCTAGTGGAAGGAGTCCCCGCCCATGGCAGGGGGCTTGGAATTAGATGATCTTTAAGGTGCCTTCTTACCCTAACTATTCCATGATTCTGTGATCTACTGCAACAGTAGTTAGGACCATAGCAGTTACAAACCTTCTCAGTTTTGAATCAAATGGAGTTTGCACAAAATAGGTTTTCACATAGAATTTTTTTGTTATTGTTGCAGCTGAAACTCATGTTATTTTGAATGCGTATAGTAAAATTACCTATGAGCGAAATATGAAATAATATTTCTAAAAAAATCTCTTTTTTTATGCCTGGAAATGAACATCACAGTTTTAATGTGGGTGAATATTTTAATCTTCTTTCTTTTAACTTGCAGTTGATAAGCCATTGGTAGATAATAGACTAGTGCTATAGTCTGCATGCATTGTGCCATGAGTACTCTCTAACACCATAAAGAGCTTAATGCATTCTCTTTGGTAGTTAAACCACACATTAGGAAATGGCTTTTATGGGGCTGGTAATGCAATGCTTGGGAATTAGGTAGGTGAACAGAACTGAATCGTAAATTCCTTGAATGACAACATGCATTCCTGAATCAAAAGCCAGGTCTTTCCCCTCAATTTTCACAGTGCTGTTTCTCCCAGTGGAGATCCAAGTGGAGTATGTCTCTACAATATTCAGTGAATTTAAAGTCTGACAGTTATTGAGAGAAGTATTTCTGATATTTTCTTGGAGGAAGAGATATGCCAAAAGAATTAGCCTTCTGGTGCAGGAAGGCAGGTGCACAAGCCATGTAACTGCCACCTTACTTTGGACATGAAGAGCATAATTTAGAAAGTGTAAATGATTTATTCATTTAGGGTACGTTCCCTATCCTCATCATAATAATAATTTTTCCTTAATCTTTGAATGATTAAGGACAATGTCTTCTCTCAGCTACCATTTTCCCCTTCCCATTTTTGCAACACTCAGTGTCAATACCGGATCTAATCTGTCAGTCTTTGAGAAACACTCCTACTTTGATATGAAAGATCATCAGTCAGACAAAATAAATAGGAAGCTACTATGTGGTGGCTGTTGCCTGTATTTTGAAAGTCTCACGATGCCTGGATGGATAGATAGACAGACAGAGAGTAAAAAGAGACATTAAAGACACTTCAGCTTTTGAAGGAACATCTTATATCACTGAACTACTGGCCCCATGTATAAGAGAATTTTGAAAAGGAATATGCTATTATGTGAATTAATAATGATAAAATTTATAGATGTCTTCATTTGAGCCTGACTTCTTCCAACAGCCCTTTTTTTACTGAAAAGAGAAGGATTTAGTAGTAGAAATTTTCTACATTTGTTCATACAGTTGTTTGCAATAATATATTTAAATTTATGAGGTTTCTGTCTAGTATTTTTCAGAGTTCTTTATCGCACCCACTGTTAGGCTTTCATACTCAGTTGATCTCTTCACTGCATGCTTTGTTTAAATTTCTTAGACTGCTATACTTATTACTTAACACAAAGCAAATTATCATAGTTTCAAAACCTCTCATTTTCCTGAATTGTGTCATAATGTTATGGATATTTTAGCACCATGTTCTATCAATAAATAAATTGGAAATAATAGGTTTAATAACAGGAAGTAGACTCTAACAACATCAATAAAGTAATAATATTTGCTTTCACATTTCTGGTACCCCAATTTTGCACTTGACCTACGGGACCTACCTAACCATCATCCTCTGGAAGAAGAATAACTTAGACTGGAAGAGAATAGGTTTAGCTTAGACATTAGAAAGAAATTCTTTACTCTGAGGTTGGTGAGACTCTGAAACCGGTTGCCCAGAGTTATGGATGCCCCATCCCTGGAAGTGTTCAAGGCCAGTTTGGATCGGGCTCTGAGCAACCTGGTCTAGGGGAAGGTGCCCCTGCCCATGGCAGGAAGCTGTAACTACATGATCTTCAAAGTCCCTTTCAATCTACTCAATTTCATTCTATGATTCTATGAGATAGAATAGTGGCTTTATGACTGTATAAAAGATAGCAAAACAATGGAGTAAATAATTAAGATATCTGTTCATTACTATTGAACTTCAGTTATATCACTACAGGACAGTTGTTGCAGCAGAGACACACAAAGGCTTCTAGAATGTATTTTCAGAACTGTGGCTGAGCATATGTGAATGCATATCTCACGCCTCCTAATCAAAGGCTGGGTTCTGGTCTGTGCTCTGATTTCAGAATACCTACGCAGAGCCTCTCAGTTAACCTCCAATACAACATAACTACCAAAACTGCCTTTTTTTTTTTTTTTTTTATTATGGGGAAGTGCTTCTTCTCTTCTTCAGCTCTTTCTTTCTAGATGTTTCCCATAGTTCACATTTTTCTGTCTATTTTATATCCATCTTCCCAGGATTCTCTGTAAATAACCCTGAAGGGCTACAGTCCATGGCATGAAAGAGGGCTGCAGAAGGCTCTCCTGAGATGTTCTGTCAGGGGCCAAAAATGCCAGTCTACTCAGCAGGTAACAGGGAAAATACCTCCTCCTCTTTCAATCAATTAGTCACCCTTACGTCCATTAGTTACCTGTTGCCTTTCAGCAGAAAGTGTACTTCCTGAGTAATTTTGGGAAAAGCAGAGTTTAATCTTTGCTCTACAACAATGGAGAAAATATTTCTCCTTCATTATTGCTTCTGGGAGAGTGCACTAAGAGGAGAGCATTCAAGCTTTGGTACAAAGTGAGATCCTTTATGAAACAGGTTTCTGCATTCAAAGTGGCTTGAATGGAGACTTGTCTGAGGAAATCCCTCCAACCCTATCATTTTTAATTCTGAGGTTCTCCAGACATTATCTAGTTTAAATGGGGAAGTGGAGGGGGAAAGAATCAGAACAGAAAGTTTCTGAGGAAAAGGTGGCAGCATTTGGCCTAATTCTACATGTGCCTAGCAAAAGTAGTTTTATTAGGGAACTATATGCTTAAATTTAAAAGTTTTCTCAAAAACCTCACTGATCTGGGGACAGTGTGTGCTTTCTTATTCAGGAAATTCTGGAGTTATTTTCATTTTTTAATAAAGCAAAGGCCTTGGGAGACACCTCTCTTACGTGTCTGTGGACGTGGAATTTCTTTTCC
Organism: Monarcha castaneiventris obscurior; assembly: GCA_026261815.1. Classification (NCBI taxonomy): domain Eukaryota; kingdom Metazoa; phylum Chordata; class Aves; order Passeriformes; family Monarchidae; genus Monarcha; species Monarcha castaneiventris. The sequence continues at coordinate 7,800,618 of JAMPIT010000379.1, read as the reverse complement.
TGGCAAACTTCTATTGAAGAACTACATGAAATGCTGCAGTTCCTGGCTTTAACAGACTTGGAAAGAGCTTGAATCCCAGGAACTGAGTTAACTGTAAATATACCAGTTTCCTCTCTAGGAATTTTACAATTTTTTGAGGTAAAATCCACATGAATTTGCATCTTTTCTTTTGCTGTTTGTTTTCAAATTAAAAAAAAATCATATTTCTATTGAAGGAAAAAGAAGATTAAATACTACATCATCACTGAAAACACACTGATGTGCAATTTAATGAGATTTTTCCAGTGACTGAAACAAACCAGGGAAGATAAATTTCATTTGTCTGAAGGCATTATAAGAGAATTCTCTTTTCCCCTCCTGTTTTCTGTTTTCTTTTTTTTCCTACGACTGTTATTCTACAACAAACTCTTCTCAGATGTACATCATCACAGAGAATTTAAAATTGCAAGTTTGGGGTAAATTGTATAAAATAAGGTTATTAAAAGAACAAAGCACTGAGACAAGTGACATGCAATTTACAGATCTTGAATGAGAGTGTAGGTTGAAGATTAGAAAACAGCACACCAGGAGAAAGTGCTCAGATGAATACCACATGAAGAGAAGGAAATTATTTCACCATAAAAAGGAGAAAGGTGTTTCATTGCTCTGATTATTGATATATTTATACAATAGTTACTCTCTGTGCGCAGTCTTGTGTACCCACGCGAACACTTATCAATATAAACATACATTTATCATGAGAGATGTTCTGGAAGACATGCAGACATGCATGGAAACACACAGTGCAGCCACTTGATGATTATCAACAGCAGAAGCATAGATAATGTTGGAAGAAAACCAGACTGAGTTGAGATCCAAATTGGAGACACAAAACCCAATGAAGATGAATGGAATAGAGCTAATGAAATCCTTTCCTCCCTATAACTTTTCAGCAAAATTTCAACAAGATAAAAGCATTAGGGCAACTCAGGTTACACATCAACCTTTGCAGTGACAAAAAATTGAGATAAAAATTTGAGAAAAAAGAGAAATGCTTCAAGAAATTTAGAACAAAAAAAAAAAATCATATTTGAAATTAAATTTCAAATGTATATCTTTTGAAATACTGAGTTCGTAAAGGTCTAAACTACACATCCTTAAGAAATATAGTTGAATTATAGAACCCCCACACTGCAGTAATAATAATTTCCAAAAGTAAGTGTTAAATATTAATCTCAATGTTAATATATTTTGAAATATTGTCCCTTCTTTGCTGAAAGGGAGAAAAGAAACATATCCCTCCTTCACTTTATTTGTCAGAATATATGAACCTTGTTACTTAGTGGTCAGTAAAAATAAGAGATTGGCGCATGAAGAAGCAATTTCTAAATGTATTGAGTAAGAGAAAAAATGCAAATTCATTATAAATAAAATATAACACCTGGAAGCATGAAAAAAAAACTTCACCAAGCCCAAAAAGTGTAAGGACTGAGTATGATTTTTATTTTTGTCCCTTAGTGTACTCACACTTTTCAGCTTTCTGCACATTCAGTATGCAACTGGCAGGCAGTGTTGTAACAGTTGTATATCTGAATGATTGCAATGGTGCAGAAACATATTTTAAACAAACCAAAACAACATTCAATAAGTTTCTTCTCATTTATTCTGTGAAAAGGCTTTATTATATAGGAAGTTGCATTTGTTACCATACTTAGAATATAAATTCTATACCACTTCTAAGTAGTGCTGTGGCAGAAGATGTTGAAGCATAAAACAGCTTGATTTTGCTGTTAACAACACTAAAGTCTGAAAGATAATCCTCTACATTGTGTAGCACACTAAATGGGTATTACTGCTGGGTGGACTCACTTGTCAGTATTTATCCTGTTCCCGTATATTTTCATACAATAACACACCAAAGGGAAATCATTGTAAGAATTTTCAATGAGCCTGAGAGCTATGAGCAGTCTTTACTAACATGCGTTCCTTCAACAATATATGTTTTCTAATCTGTGAAAGAGAGTGGAAATTCTCATTTCAGGGTCTTATTTAAGAAAAACAGGTTTATGTCTCTGAGCCACAGTGCTCTGTCAAATTAGAGCTTCCATCAGAAACCTGTGAGTAGTGCAAATATACCTTTATAGTATTATCAATGCAATATTCTGTGAGCAGAATCCTCAGCTGTACTGACTTCTCAGAAAACAGTATTTGTCTTTGAAGCCCATTAGGATTCCTTCTTACCCAGATATGGGAAACAGTGACGTCTCTTAATGTATTTGCCTTGTATTTGATTGGGCACTGAAGCTTCACCCACCCAGATGAATGAGCTGCCAGTTGTTAGATATGTTGTGGTCCTTTTACTGACATAAATGGACCAGCAATGCTTTTTACCATCTGATCATTCAATCACTTATATTTTCATCTATTTTTAGTAGGTCTTTGTTTGGGGTAAATCTCTTAACTTTTGGCACAGGACCATCTTATAAGTGTAGAGCTGTTGATTATTTTAAACTAGTTATTTTGTTGAGTCAAATTTTTAATTTTTTGTTGAGGTCAGCATCCTTTCTCTCAAAAAAGATTTGTCTGAGGAGAAAGAATGCCTTAAATATATGGTGCTTTGAATGGTTTAATTATTTTATGAAGGGACTATTTAATATATCTTGTGAGATTTCATGGTCATTTCTGTCAAGAAAAAGCTACTTGGCTAACTGGCAACTTTGGACCCTAAACCTGCTTGTTTACAACAGTTACAGTTACAAGTCTCTTATGATCACATTTATTCTTTATGATTTTTCTTTTGCATTAATATTTCAGCTTCAGAGACATTATCCTAAAATTTCTTGAAAGTGACGGGATCATGCCATGCTCCTTATCACCTGTAATGAAGCAGTCACATACAGAGTGAAACTTTATCACTCTTTTTCGATGAACTGTTCATCTTGGAATAGCTACTCTTTATATTTCATCTGGTATGATCACAAGTTCCAGTGACTAAAGGCTGAAATTTTTGAACATGTGCCTGCATCATCAGTCCTCAATGAGGAGGTGTCCAGTTTTGCTTTGGAAATAACACCTGGATACAAGGGTTTACAGGGTATATCAGCTCTGAGACCAACATATTATGTGTTTCAAAAGTCATCTTGTATTCATGGTGTTTGGGACCTTGCTCCCTTTCAACCTGTATGTGTCTCCTCCTGCACTGCCATGATTTTGGGCAAAAAACTGGGACAAAGTCTGTATGTCAGACAGACCCCAATATTGCCTTTTATAAAGTCCTGTGGGAACAGCAGGATGTGCCAAGACAAGTCAGCCCTGGGATATCTCAAGAAACCTGCCTTTGAGTCTCTGAGATCCAGATTGTATGAATGCATGCAGCAAGGTCAGGAAGGGTATGAAGGCATTTTCTTATCCTGGCTCTTAGAAAGTGTCATATGCATATAGACATGGTATTAAAGGTCAGGGAGACAGGGAAATTTCTAGTAAAGTCTGGTCAGAGAGCTGATTTGGCAGTCATGACTCTGAGAGGACTGTCTCATGTAGAATAGTGTAGTATGGGCTTGAATGACTCCTGTTTTTAAGCACTGTGTGAGCTTACTGCAGAGAGGCTGGGATTCAGGTGGCTCATATTCAAATGTTGAAGCCATCCTGAGCTGATAGAAAATTTCAACTCTGAAAAAATGTATATATGCATCAAAGGCATGGTTTCACTTTTTTATTCTGCCTAGCAAGTGGAAATACTGCTGGCTATGAAATGTGTACAAAAATATTTGATTTGAATTTGCATACCGTCAAAATGTTTTCACAATGGTGGGGAACTGCTGCCTAATTATACATAGGTGAGAAACATAATGAAAGAATGTGTCTAAAAGCCCTTTAAAATTCCATATATCTTCCATCATGATATTAAAACACCTGGTATATTACTTTATCAAACTGAGCTGCAAATTTTCTATTATTTTTTTTATTCTGGTCATGAAGCCAGGAAGTAAAGTAAGAGGCAAGGCACATCTTTGAACTTCAGTGTCCAAGCAGCAATTCAAAGTTCTTTTTTAAGTTCAACCACAATTTATTAGGGTTTTCTTTCAACTGCACTGTTCTAAACAAGGGCTCTAGAAAAGATGTATGCAACATATGTTTTTTTTTTCCTTTTTTTTTGTAATTTGTTATTATGAAAAGAAGTTTGATTTAATTTTACAAAGTTCTGTTCTGATTCCCCATTAACTTTATGATTTTTTATTTCTGTAGGAGTCAAAATAGCAAAGTAGCAAAGTTCCTTGAGAAACAATAGTGAGACATATAAAAGTCCATCTTGCCCTTTCTGCATGTGTATTCAAAAGATGATATAGAGTGCATAGGTATAAGCACTCTTGCATGAAAATGAAACATTGACATAAGCAGGTTTTTTCTTTTTGTGTGTGTGTACATCATTCACACACAGAAAAAAACTTCTGTTTGTCCTATCCATAGGCAGAGCATTGAAGTAGAGTCCTTCACAAGTGTCTTTTTTGCAGCTGTGACTGTACATATCAGGTTCTGAAACAGTCTTCTGAAACAGAAGTACTAATTAAGTTTGTAAAAGATGTGGCTTTTAGTCTGTTTACAAAGATTTTATACAGCTATCAGGCTTAGCTAAGACAATCTAAAAGCACTGTGTCCTTTTTTTCCCATAAAGGGCACGATTGTGTATTCTGAAAGTTATATTATTTTAAAGGTTGTGATATGCTTTCAAAAATCAAATGAAATGTTATACCTTTGAAATTCCATATATTATAGTCCCTAAAGTACTTACCCCTATTAATCCACTGACTGTAGTTAAAATGTAAGCAGTTATTCTCAGCCTTGAAAATTTAGTGTTGAAGAATGTTTTTTCAACCTAATGGAAGGGTCTGTGCTTCCAAGATCTCTCCTGTTTTCTCATGGATATCAGCTGGTCTAACAGGAGATATACTACTGTTATTACAACAGTGCTTTTATTATAACCACAGTACATCATCCTTATAATATATGAAGCTTATTGTAAATGACTTTTACTTAGCAAGCCAGTGTGTCAGAAAATTTAGAAATTAATATCTGCAGCCTCAGTGGTACAACTGAGGTACAACTTCAAGCAATGTGAAGAACTACTGTGCTGCATTTGTTGCACCTGGAATGATAAAACCTATGCTGCTTTCCTCCTTAATTTACTGCCTAATCTTTTGTCACCATCTGATTACTACAGTAGACTACTTTGTAAGGGTACAATTAACATAAACAACCTAATTTACTTAACTATTGATGCAGATGCACAAATGCAAAATCATTTAACTGTATTCACAAAACATTCAAAGAAGGTATACCTAGTAAAAAAATCCCCCTCTTGTCATTCAGGACAAGCAGAAAAAGAAAAATGTGATGCACAAGAAGTTGCACTTATATACAACCAACATAGCAATGTCAATATTGCAATCAGAAAGAAAAACCTGTGAAAAACCAAGTTCCTGCTGAACGATACTAAAGAATTCATGTTGAAACTACTGCATACATCTGTATAAAAATACACCACAATTCTGTCATCAGGCATAATATTTTAGATAGGGTTCTCTAAATATTCTTTTTTTATGGTACTGAATGTCGGGTTATGAAACAGACAGAGATTTTATGGTTTACATTGTAAATGTTCATTTCTGTTGTTTTTTATCTTATTGAGGTAGTTTGACAATATTTATTAAAAAATATAACACTCTAAATCTGTATGTCTACAGAATCAATGTGTGTAGAGATGAGTTAGATGTTTTCATAGGTATGACACCTTGAACATGTTAAAGTATATATTTTCTGTATATTATTATTTTTATATCCCATCTACTGTAGAATGGGAGAGATGCAGTATACTCAGTCAATTATCTTTGTAAGAAGTATAATGATTAATGTGGATGTTTTGAACACTTCTTGGGGGGTGGGGGGTTTTGTTGGTTGGTTGGTTGAGTTTATTTTTTAATTGAGCCAAAAGAGGTATCCATTTATTTACTGACATCCTCTTCTGTAATTACAAGAATTTTTAACTGAACAGAATTCATCCAAACAAAGCCTGCCGTGAGTGGAACATAAATGATATGCATAACTTTGACTGGCTCTGTGAATATATTATTAAAAATAAAAAAGGAAAATAAATCATTTCTGTAAAGGAATTTTGATCAGACTGTGACATTTTTCTACACTGGCAAGAATGCCCAAAAGAACCATTACTAGTGCAACTCAAGTAAGCAATTATTTGCAGATCCACATTGATAGAGATGGGGTATAAGGTATGGGAAATACAAAAGTGTGTGGGAGGACATGTGGATTTTTTTTCATGTAGATGGTTTATAATCTGGGAGAATGCTCGACAAAATTTGCAGTCTGTTTGTTTAGTGACTGTATAACCAAAGCTTTTAAAAAAATGGAGGTTAGTGCTATAAAGGCACTCAGGTTCTTCATACCAAAGGAAGAACAGTCTGAACATACTGATTGATGTCATGAAAACATTTCAAGCATACTTGCAACATGACTCCTTAATGTACATCAAATACTGTCTACTGATAATATGCAAGTTATATATTGAATTAATCCAATACATTAACACCTGTAACAAACTTCAGAATTCAATATCCAATATGAATTCAGCAGTCTGGATTGTTCCAAGCATATTCCAAAACTTTAACAAGATATATTTTCAGGGAAAATCAAGAAAAAAATAGTCATAAAAAAGAGTATTTTACTCTATAAGTAAAATAAGGAGCTCTATAAGCTCCTACCATGATTACGAAAAAATGTTTTGTTATGTAGCTTCAAAGAAGCTTTTATTAATGACTCAGTTTCTGTCACTGCAAGCCATTTATTGATGTAAATGTGAAAATTCAGCTCTTAAAAGCAAGATGTCCAAGCAACCAACCATATGTCTATATGCAGTACAAACTCTACAATATACATCTATAAAATTATTTTCCCCGTTACATTTTCTACTTTTACTTTAAGCACTTAATTTCAAATTAGAAGCATTAAAAATTATCATTATTAGGTCATAACTTCAAAAAAGTCTAGTACTAAGGCTGGATAGCAGGGAACATTAAAATGTTGCATTTGTGTGCTTGCACATTTAACGTCTGTTTCATAATATAGCGTGACATCAAGGTATCCACAGATTTTGATTTCATACATGGCTAATTCAGAACTAAATTGAATGTAATCAGTGGACACTAATTACTACAATTTGAAAAGCAATTGGATAAAAGTAATGGAGAAACTTTAAAAAAAAAAGCAAGCAAGCTCAAGAAAAAATTGTGTGTGATAAGTACCTAACTATAATTTTCTTATTTACAGTGTCACTGTAGGCAGCTGTACTTATTTGGGCAGATTCATCCAGAACAAATTTAGATGTTGCATTGAGACAACTGGCCAGTCATCCTGCAGGCAGCTTAACATTTGTGTTTGAAACTGCAGATCCCTCAAAAAACATGGGAAGAAATTTTGAAGAAAAGGATATCAAATAGAAAGACTATGTAAATTTGGAGACATAGTGGTCTGAGCATGACTATCACTGAAAAGCATAGCAGTGTTACTGTTATAGCTTTATATTTAAGTGCTATTTGACAAAATTTGGCAAAACCTTTTTTCAGTGTCGTGTCCATAAAATTTCTTATTTTAAGTGTTTTGCCTCACAACAAATATATTTTCAAATTTTTGGTGGTCCAAAGTATAAATGCTGTGTTTTTCTTGTATCATGAAACTATAGAAAAAAAAAAAAAAAGAATTCTTTAGTTATGTCTCATAGGATTGCTGGGTTTTTTTTTAATTTTGCTTTATATTTTTGCATCAATATCTTCATCAAAGCTCAGTATCCCAGTGATAGCTTCAATTAAAAGAAACATCTTCAAATACAACATTTTAATTGACAAATGTGGCTTTTGAAATCATAGAATCATAGGATGAGGATGGCTTGGTTTGGAATGGACCCTTAAAGACCATCTAGTCTGATGCCTCACAGGTCTCAAGGGAATATTGAAGAGGGGAATCAGAACTGCCCCAAAAAATGTCACTTTGATTTATATTAGGAAAATTATTGACTGCTAACAAAGAGAATTTTCCCTGGGGCTACATTTCTGTTTTTATTAGGTGGGAAGATTAGATGAAAGACCAGAAAATGGTGCAATGACAATAATTAACAGCCCACTGCAGAAAAACCACATGTACCCTGCAGCTGGCTGCAGCATGTTTTTATGGACAGGCAATCTCTTGGGGTGTGTCCACATATAGATGTTTGGGATCGTTAAGGGGGAATTAACTACAGGCATAAAATTGAAACTCAGAAAAAGTTCTAAAACAGGTGTTTGTGTATAGCTATGGGAAATCAGAGGTGTAATTTGGTTTTTTATGGTTGTGACTAGTCACAAGGAAACCAAGAATAGCGAGGGACAACATGAAAATTAAGTATTAAGTACGAATTTATATGCATTCACAAATTAAAATGTATTACTACTAAATTGCGTGGGAGGAAAAGTCAGTACTTTCCTGAACCTCACTGGATTTAAACAAGCACACACATTTAATCACACAGGAAAATACTTTACTAAACATAGTTTCTTTCAGAATTACTTTGGAGTGAAAGATCACACATAAGACAAACAAACTCTCCTGTTTCCTGTCCTGAAATACTTTTTAAATGTCCACCAGAATTATTCTCATTGGAATATAAGTACTACAAGATCAGCTCATGTAATCTTTTCCAACTGGCAACAAATATTAAGAACAGAATGTTAATGTTAAGCGCAACACCTAGTGAACATTATTTTTGTGGTACTTGTAATGGTGTGATTGTGTCTATACTTTTTCTATAACAACTTGTCCTTTCACAATCATTCACAAGCCTGATTTTATTTCCTTGATAAAACCATCTCTCAAAGGACAGTATATACATTTCCAGAGAAGAATCAGAAAAGGCCACAGAGATCGTACAGTCCAAGATGACATAAGAGGAATAAAGCTACTGCTATATCTTCAGTGTAGGTAGCTTGAAACTTCCACTTCTTTGCTACTTTTCCAGTGCAAATCAGGTGGCGTGGGAACTGAATAAATTACTTTGACATGGTGGTTCAAAATTTGGGAAATTAATTCTGTTTTTCTGCAGAACTCAATGGTTAAGTGTAAAAATTCAAAACTTTCCTCACAGCTGAGCCTAACAAGCAGCAATTATGTATCTGAGACATTGATAAGAAATTGTGACAAACATTGGTAGCTTTTTCTTGGCCATAAAATCAGTATCTTCCCAAAAGAATAGCTAATTGAGTAATTTTTTCTAATATCCATGCAATACCTGTTTCAAGGAGAAAGAAAACTTCAATCTCAAGTATCACAATGTCATTTTTAACAATTACTGTTAAACACAATAACAAACCCAAGTGAACTTATACTCTTCAATTAATTATTTCAATCTGCATATATATACGATATAATAAATATTCTAATGAAGTTTATCTATATTTCCGTAGGCCATCTACCACTATATTGCCAAATTTATTATAAGAAAATAGTAGCATGATGAGATCCTGCATCTGTACATGTGTCACCTATTCTGAGTTATGCAAATAATGTTCATAGGTTGGGCAGAAATAATATTTCCCACAAAAGTTATTTTATTTATATGACTGATTCATTGAGTCCTGTAAAGAAAAAGCAATTATATCCCTATATGGGCAGTCTGGGTACAATTTATTTTAAACCATAGGTGTGGAATAGAATAACCCTAAGTAAATAAGAACATGCTTTTATTTTTCTCATTTCTGAGGGATTTTGTTAAAAGAAAAAATCTATAAAAGAACACATTTAGATTTTTTTCATAAAAGTATGGAAATATTTTCATTTGCAAGTGCTATAATACTGAAAGAAGTATTCAAAGAATTGCAGGAAAATTATGAATCAGAGAGATTATCTGTTCCTAAATTCATACATGAGTTTCTGCCTGTTTTCATTTTCCTTACATTTTCAGGACAAAGGCACCCCCCTGCAGTCTGAGATCATAAATAGATTTTAATACCTATTTCAGAAGGATAAAACTCGTAAGAACATATTTTCAATGCGTTGTGGTCTTTATGCAAGGGATGATTCATATAAAGAAAGTTCAATTTAATTCCTGACGATACGAACACATCCTGTAGGAAACCCAAAATAGATCTAGCGCAAATACTGTCAGCCAGAGCCAAGGTAGCATTAATACTGATGAAAAAATCCATCTCCCTTAAGTACCTGTACTGCAGCCAGTTGGAGCTCTCTAAATAGATCTATAAGTTTGTACACAGTTTCTGCAGTTTCTAGGTCTAAACACTGCAGTCATTTAAATAGTTTCCAACCACTGATTTCTTGGACACTGGAATTTTCAGTACACTGAAAACTGCCCTAAAACAAAGGTTTCTACGAACTGTTGCACAAGTAAGATGAGAAGTTATTTGGTTAACTGCTCTTTGCAATGAATTGTGTCTTCTGAAACCTACCCTTCATCCCACTGTGGAAAGTTGTGATTTCACAGATGAGAGAAACCTGAGTATTGTGCCCTCTTTCTCATCCAATGGATGAGGAATTTCAAGGAAAACACATGTTAAATGGGTATTACTAGCCAAAAAAGATTTGATCATGGCCATCCAACCGTGGAAGTTGTATGCTGACAACACACTGCAAAGAACATGAAACGGTTAAAAATCATCAATTCTAGGGCTCTTCAAGTGCCCTAGAAAAGAAAGTGAGGTAAGCTAAATGGATAAAAATAGAAACTGGCTATGATAGTATCAACAGTGCAGTGAATATCTCTGTATCAAATCTTACACTGCTGAAGAAATGTCTTCAAGCTTTGATGGCTTCCTGGAAACCCCCCTCTTGTACTGAGCAAGATGCTACCAAAACTTCTGAGGTTTTGGGTTTTTTTCCCTTAGCTCTTCTGATGCCTTGGGTTTTAACTTTTATATTTTTCAAATTCTGTACTGTTTAGAGTGTAACTCTGAAGTTCCTTGTAGCCTGTAATTGCTGCTCTCTCGTGCAAGATAGACATAACAAAGCCTCTCCAGACTTTGCCTTCAAGGACAGCCAGGCTGTTCTAGGCCCAAAATGTGTAAACCAAAGATTCTAAAGGGGGGCAAGCTGAGGGGAATTACATCATTAAACTGGGGCTTTAATTGGAGAATTAACTGTGGTATGCAAATGAACCAAACCTATAAAGGTGTGAAGAACTCGTGACCTGTCGTCCATCTTGGGGTCCATTTTTTGGAAGCAGCCTCTGGCTCCCTCAGGGTGTACCTTGAAGGCCCTTCAAATAAATATCTATCTTTATTCCCTTACTCCTGTCTAGTCTCTGTTTCTAGGTGGCTGGAGAAGGCATCACTTCTAATGTAAACATTCAAGTTAAATCCAGTAACTCACTCACTGACATCGCTCTGGCATATCTTAGACAATCACATCTTGTCTACTTTTCTGTACACCTGATTTTTCAGAGGAAGAATGGCTGCAAATACAAAATTCAGCATAGGTGTGTCCCAGATACAAATGCTTTCAGCTAGGATAGTGCAGATAAGAAAGCAAAACAATGAAGTAATTAAGTACTTAAGTAACAATGAATTAAGTAAGCAAGCTCAAGTTTCATTTCTGTAATATAGTTTATAGTGGGAGAAAAAGAAACCGAAGGAGTTTATTCTTGCTTGAGAGAAGAGATTAAGAAGAAGGGAAATGGTAAGAAAATTTTTATAGTGTTTGATATTATTTAAGTCAAGATTATTAGTAAGTAAAAAATATTATTATATTTGTATGACAGTAATGCCTAAAGGCACAAATTGTGAGACCAAGGCCTCACTGTGCTCAATACATGCATACTAGAAAATAGTTCCCAAGTCCAAAAGCTAGCAGTATAAATAGCTAAAGTCAGAGAACAAAGAAGTTAAATAATTTCTCTGTGGTAAAATAGTAGAAGAATAGCAAAATTAAGAGGAAAATGCAGGTCTGCTGAATTCTAGTTGAAACTATTTATAGCCATCACTTCACTCAATGGCATTTTAATTAATAGATTTGAGTAACAATATTGCTCTGGGACGCAGATTTTCTGTAAGTGTACTAGGAATTCACTGCAGCTGCACAAAACAGCAATCACAATAAGCAAGATGAGGCTTTCTTTTAAACTCAGATAACCATCTAGCATTTGAAACAAGAAAAAAGTTAACAAGTAATTGCTTTTATTGCTAAACCTTTTAACATTATTCTTTTTACAAGTGACAGCATAGAATTATTTGTGCAGTTAAGATGGTCTCATGCTCATAATAAATGTACTGTGTAACATACCTCTAGTAAAATACAGAAGATTGGGTGCATGTTATAAAACAAATATCCTATTCAGTGCTGAAGTTTAGGCTGTGTGCCAAATACATTTACTGTCTTGTATTAAAGTGCATTATTATAATTAAGCTGGGGGAGGAGGTTATGTATATCATTTGCAGTGGAAGATATTTAGGCTCCATGATGGTGAAATAATGGCTTGGTGAGATCTATTGAAAATAACTACCAAACACAAACACATTATTTATAGTAGAGTGACAGCTATGTTGACAATTTAGAATAACAAAAGCTTAATCTGCAGCTGAAATTATATATCCATTTTCTCAAAGCCTAACATAAGAAATAATTCAATGCCAATTTTATACACTGTCTTGTTTAACATGCTTATGCCACTAGAGTTCCTTGAATCCTTATTGGATGACCTAAACAACTTTCCAAAAAGCTTTTTGACTTTTTCAACTTCTTATATAAGAAGAAAATATGGAAGGAAGTATTATGAGTATATAAATACTTCCTAAGAACATCCCAACAAAGCAGTGTGGTAGATACCCGGGTTGAATCAATACACCAAGTTATGACAGTTTCTGACACTTCCTGCCGTTATTGAGAAATGCCACTTTGAGTGTCTCTGGGCAAAACTGATGAGAACTTTGCCTGAGCAAATTACTTCCCTTGTCACAGAAGACGTGCACATAGATATGTGCATTTGTAAAACCCTGTTAGTGCACCTAAGATGCAAATTAGGTTTAAATAAACATTAGTGTGTGTTCACAACCCTGGTAGCAGGACTACTAATTGCAAGCATAATTTGATGCAAACCTGGGAATGTTCTGGAAAGAATAGCCAGTTCAAGTGCTAAACCAGGCAATCTCATCTTTCACCAGGTTTGAGATGGAAGCTTTGCCTCTTAGCTATATTTTCAAATGCTACTGTCTTTGGATGATTACTAGAGCCATCTGAACAACACAGTGCAACACTGTTCTTAAGTACTTTCCCAGGCAAAAAAGCAACCCACAAAAAATGTAATAGTGTTTTGTCTATCAAGTCCAAGGATATGCTTCAGATGGCAGGCTGAAAAGGAGCCAGCATGGAAATTGTCAGCTGGATGGCTTATCTTGGAACTCTGCTTGCAATATTTGCCTATTTTTGGTGGAAGCCTGCCTTGCTGTCAAATTCTGTAGCATTGCTGTATGAAATCAAAATGAGAACTTTATTTTCTTAAGCAGTATGTTCAGATTTATACTTTTGCAACTGTTTTTATACTGGCAAAATAAGGATCTTCTATCAGTGAAATGTGATATTAAGTGTTTTTAAACGTCATCCTTTAATTTCATTAAGTAACTACAGCGTCAGAGATTTTCATTGCAGAGGTCATCAGAAGCAGTCTCTGATGAAGAGCAAGTAAATATCCTCATTTATTGCATGGATGATGAGGCATAGGATATTCTTAGAGGTTTTCCAGTTAGGACTGGAAAGATGAAGCATGCAACTGTAAAAAAAGAAGTTTAATGAAGTCCAGAAAATGAAACTCAGTGGAACAGCAAGATCTTACCAGGCAAAGCAGTGTCAGTTCTGCTTTTATCACAACAGTGAAGTAAAGCAGAACAACTGGGTAGATTCATCTTAGTCTGGGTTGTATCTGAATGGTCAAGCAGTTCAGTGAAAAGACAATATTGTCTGGGTCAGTTGCTGAGGGAAGCAATCAAGTAAAGAGGTGATTAAAACGTGAAAGAGTGGAATATTAAAAAAGTTAAAAAGACTGAGTCTTCAAAATTATACCTCCTACAGGATTGTATTGTATTGTATCAATATTACAAACTCCATTTCAGACAAAAAAGAAGAAACAGCTTTTTAACGGGAAAATATATTGTAATTTCAAAATTACTTTCAAAATGCAGTTATATTTTATTTTTGCATCTTAAAAGTAATAGAAAATTCAAACAAGATAAAAATTAAATGAGATCTTTAATGGATATGAACTGGCTCTAAAGACAGTGGTCACATTGTTCTCCACTGAATATCTCTCAGGATTTTTTTTTTAAATTACATTTTTCTACTTTCTTCACTAAAATGATGTGCAAAAATCAGAGAAAAATTGGTAAGAAAAGAGTGGTTATTAATTTTAAGTTAACAATATTTTCAGTACAATATGACAGGTTTGCATGAAAGGTTTGCATAAACTAATAGTGTTGACCTCTAGAATGTTAGATTGTGTTTTTGAAATTAGAGTAAATAGAATTAAGGGTGGCTTTAAATCATTAAAGATACCCCAGCAGATCTGGTTTTGCCTCTGTTCTGACTCCTGTCCACATACATCACAATACAGGTAAGAGTTCAAAGAGGAATTGGCAGGAACCCAACACTGAATTAGCGTTACCAAAGAAGAGGAGCAGATCGATGCTTTGCATCCCAGCTTTGTTCCTCAATGCTGTTGTATCACAAAAGATTAGCTAAGCTAGGTTAGAGGGCTTTAAGTATCATGTGCATACACACTGTGTTCTGCAGCTGAGTGGTCTGGACCTGGAAGAACTTGTCACTTCTCCTTTCTCATTCACTGAATTTGACGGAAATCCCACAAAACTCAAAATACGAGAAGGGGTTGACAACATCCATAGCTTTTCTCTCATCCATTAATGTAGTCACTTCATCATAGAAGGCCACTAGGTTGGTCAGGCAGAACTTGCTCCTGGTGAAACCACACAGGTCTTGAATCACCTCCCTCTTCTCCACATGCTTTAGCACAGCTTCCAGGAGGATCTGCTCAGTGATCTTCCCAGGCAGAGAGGTGGGGTTGACAGGTCACAGTTATCTGACTACCATGACTTTTCAAATAGCATGGAGAGTTGCTTGGCTACTACATCAGTCAATTTGCTCAGGACTCTGGGATTCATCTCATCAGGTCCAATAGATTTATGTATATTCAGGTTCCTCAGGTGCTCACAAACCTGATCTTCCCTCACACTGGAAGGGAGTTTTCTGCTCCAGTCTCTGCCTTGTGGTCCTTCCACTCAAGAGGTGTAGGAAGACATTTTGCCAGTGAAGACTGAGCAAAACACTTGTTGAGTACCTCTGCTTTCTTATCCATTACTACCAGCTTGCCAGCCTTGTTTATCATGGAATGTAGGCTCTCCTGGGCCTTCCTTTTCTGGCTAACATACCTGTAGCAGCCCTTAATATTCTCTGCATCCCTTGCCAAGCTCAGCTCCATCTGAGCCTTGGCCTTCCTGTCCTCATCCCTACAGAATTGGACAGAGTCCCTATAGTCTTCCCAGGATACCTGTGCCTGCTTCCACTGCCTGTACATTTCCTTCTTGTGGTTTAGCCTGACCAGCAGGCCTCCACTCAGTCATGCTGGTCTCTTGTTTTCTTTTCCCAGTTTATTACATCTTGAGATTGCTAGGGTTTGTGCTCTATGGAAAGCATCCCTAAAGTTTTTTCTCTGTTGTTCCTGAGGGAAGTTTATCTATTAGTCCTACTGACTAATTTCCTGAAGATCTGGAAGTCTGTCTTCCTAGAGTTCAGGGTCATGACTTTATTCTTCACATGACCCATATCCTTCAGGCCTTTGAACTCCACAAGTGCATGATCTCTGCAGCCCAGTCAGTTTAAAATCCTTACAGAAAGCTGTTTTTTCAGAATATTTCCACAAGAAAAAATGAAAAGGAAATATTTCAGCATGATTAATACATTCTTCTGCGAAAAGGACTTAGTTTTTAACTGCTATAGTTCACTGTTTACACAATATAGGGGCTGCTTTTTATAGACCTGGGTTTGCTGACAGAAATCTATTGTGTAAAACAGGAGTCTATAAATTTAAGTGGAACTTGGACAGTTGTATATATTTTGTAGACTTGCTAAATTTTGTCTCTGATCCTGAAAGATGAATACAGCAGAAATTGTGATCAGTCATCTTCACCACAATGAATCCAACTTGATATTCCTGGCTTTGTCAAGTTTGGAATTTTTAAATCCAATATTATTTGCATGTTATGAGAAAAATTTGTTGCAAATTTGTACTTTTCTTCAGGTAGACAGTCCAGTGAGACTTGGGTAATGATCAAACACTTGTTTTCTTTTTTATAAATGGATCATCTACTTGGCAAGTAGATCACACCTTGGCAAGCTGAAGAACTGAGGCACTCCTGTACATTGCGCCTGTAGCAAAAATAATCCATCTACTTGGCTTTTTCATAATGGCTTTTGTTGTAGTCTTCATAAATAATAATAAATAAATATTGCATACTCCTGAAGATGAAAATGCTTTCTGTAATGCTCTTTTTACTTGTTAGGCCTGTATATCCTTATGCATGCATGAAGCATAGTAAGCAGCATGTAGATTTATAGGTTTTCTGAGCAGAGAGAGTTTGTGCCAGAAGCTACCTACTGTAGCACATTTCTGTTTCATTACCATTGTAAAGGATAGCTACAGACATTTTAATAACTTATGACTCAAGCTGTCTAGAAACAACGACACCATGCATGTTGGTCTGTGGTTTTCTCATTGCCCCATCAATTTCCTTTCCTTAGCATTTTTTATAGGGCTTTTTCCCCCAATTTTTAATTAGTTTAGCCACTATTATTTTTTCCCGTTTTATCTCTTTAGTGTCTCACACTCTATTTTACAATGTCAGCAGGCATTTTCCTAAGATTAGTCCAAGAGGGATAAAGAAACTGATGCTGAGAATAGTAAGATGAGTCATATCCTTATATGGATGGAGGATCTGATAAAAATTCAGAAGAGCTTAAAAGATAAAGGAACTTGAAAAGGCTGTAAGTTAAGCCTTTTGCATTAAGGTGGATTAATTGTTCCTTATTTGTCATTCTTCCAAGACCTGATATCCTTTTGCTTTCTTCAGATGAAAGAATAACCTGCCAAACAGCCAATGAGAGTACAATGCTCATTGTCACCTTTTGCAAGCTGAGTAGCTTCTATGTTTGTGACTATTTGTTCTACATTTTCCATCATAGCCAAAGGGAATCGCCATAAATGCATATTTCAATGGGAATGTGGCTGCACTTGCTGTATGTTTATGTGACTATCGCAGTTTAAAGGAGTTATGTGAGAACTTACTTCATTATCACACAACTTAAATATAAAACCATCATTTGCATCTAGATTTGCATTTGAGCCCCGCTTTTCCACAAGCTCACAAAGCAAGAATTGTTTTTGTAAGACATCAGAACATTTTCAGTCAGAAAACAGGATTGAGTTTGATGTGCTAAGACCCATCATGTGGAATGCTTCCTATCTGAATGCCTTTGCTGTCACAGTTTTTTATGTGAAAATGTACCTCCAAACCTATTCTGTGGTAACTGAATTAATGAGGAGATAGGAATTTATTATGGAAATCGGTGATAATATTGGCAGAGATTCTGCATTAATATGCAGTGATACCAAATTAGTTAGACTTTTACTGAACTAGTAATACATTTCAGGCATATATACGACATCCATATTTATTATACATAATTAAATACATCTTCTGTATATTCTAATTGCATTATTATTATTTATACACACACACACACACACACATATATATATATTATACACATGTAGGCACGTGTAAGGATACAAAAGATGCATCAAACCAGACTGAAAAAATACTGGATTTCACTGTGGATTATTTGTGATTTAATATGACCTCAACATGGCTTCTAGTAATCATGCTGCTTAACAAAATACAGGCATTATTTCCAGTCCCACTGAAGGATACAGAATCTTAACTGTTTTCTACTTGAAATACATGAAAATGAGATAGTCTCTAGTACAGTAGTTGTGGTCTCTCAATATCTTTGAGACATGTGGCAGTGAGGGTTATAAAAGCATTTTCCTGTTAAAAATGCAAACTCCTCTAAACCAAATGAAGGGGAACAAACATTTCAAGCGCGGATACTTTGAGCATTAATGTCTCCAACAACACTGGAAACTGCTCTACATGACTACATATATACATGTAATGTTAGTAATCTCCCCCAAATTTGAATTACTTCATGGAATTACTGATGATGTGTACTTCACACATTTAAAGGGAATGCATCTTTCTTGTTGTCCTGTCATGCAACGAGTTTGTTGAGCATTTGAAAGAAAGAAAGAAAGATGGCCTTGCAAAAGTGAAAGAAATGTCTATACTCTCACAACCCAAAATGTATTCAGTGCCCTCCCAGTAGGGTGCAATATTTCCTAGTGAAAAAAAGGTGACTTAAAGACTCTAAAATGCAGAGATTTTACGTGTACCACTAACCAAATTAAATTTATGATTGAGTGCATTAATTTTCTTTCTTTTTTTCTTCTGTTTTGTTTCTGCTTCTTTTACTTTCTTTATATTCCTTGGAATTTACATAGGATATATATAATTTTCACTTGCACTGTCTACAACTGTTATAAAGTAAAAGAAACGTTTTTGCAAATGCAAAATGATTTTGTAGTCTTAGGCACAGTGGGACTCTTTCCAGTGCTCTTTTCCCTTCACTACTTTTTCCTTTAAAATATATGTTATTAGTTTATCTTAAAATCCTGTGTGATAATGTGCAGTCAGAGCAGAGAAATAAAAGGGAGAGGATGTTATCTGAAAATTGCCTTTATTTGTAACCATTAGGAAGAATATATTTCCCATTGCAATTTGTATTTCCAGATTATATCCTTTGTGCTGTAAAAACAAGGGATGGAAAAAGCATGTTTAGGGTCATCTAGTCCATCTCTCTGCCATTGCAATTATTCCCTGTTGTAAAATTGGAGTGGCTCAACTAATGCAAGTTGGCCAGAATAATGGAAATCTCATTACTTCTCATTGAGAGACAATTCACAAAGTTTAATAGTCCTCACTGTTGGAAAGCACTGTCTTGGTTCTGAATTTTCTTTCTCATAATTTTATCCTATTTATTCCCTAATGTGTTTGCCAACCTGTAGAAAGTTGAACATCCTTCTTCCTTGAACTTCCTCAGTGGACAGATTCCTCTGATGATCTCCCATAAAAGCTGCTTGTCTAAATGACACACATTTGATTATTTTAGTATTCCTCATTAGTCAATCATCACAATTTCTTATTTCAATGTCTTTCTTGGATATAACAATATGTTTTAAAAATTGTTTACATTTAATGATGGCTCTAACTACAATAACACAAAATTACTCTTTTCCCACTATGTGGGAACAGATAAGGTGATCTAAACACACAGTGATGAGTGGCCACGTATGAATTGATATTCCTGCCTTTCCAGCAGCAAGAAAACATCTGTCATCAGTATCTAAAACTCTCTCGGCATTTGATGCTTTTTGGTGTCTTCTGCTTAAGTTTTCCTTGGATAAGATGGAGGGAATATTAAAAACCTATTTGTTCTGGTCTTCAAATTTCTGAACACATTTTATTTTCTGTTTCAAATCCTTTTTTCTCTTTGTGCTGTTTCTCTGTCCTTATCACAACATTTCCCAGTTTATCTGACAGTTTCATTAATGTGTTTTCTATTCCCCCTTGCAGAATGTAAATGAGTATGTCAAAACTAAATTTAACATGAATACTGGAAATATACTCCATTTCAGATTCTCATAACTGAGTGAATTACCATTTATCATTAGCCCCTGTCAAGAGATCTTCAAGTTGCTTCTCACTTCAGTTCCTCAAGCTGATTTGTTTTAAGCTAATTCTGAAGTATGCCTGCAAAACAGAGACAATTTATGTTTGTAGTGACACTAGTGATGGTGCGAGCAGACAAATAATTAATAATAAAATGGAATGCATTTATGTATTCACTGTGCAAGTCACCTGTTGATACTGAGGATGTCCCTGGTATCCCCCTCTCAGACCATAATGCTGTATGGTCTTTCATTGCAGGAATTTCTTATAGACTGTTGAAAGCATCTTGTCACAAATTAAAGTTCACAAAGTAGATGTTCTGTGGGTCCTCTCAAGCTGCCTATTGCATAGTTATATGTAACATCAGAGAAAATAACTCAGCATTTCAGGTATTGCTCCATGCGCCTTTGGGTTAGCACACATTGACATATTTCGATGCCAATATTGCCATTGACTTTATGGAAATAATGCAATTACATGTGGAAATAAGTCAAGCAGGGTAAAAAAGCAAAGGTGGTGCTCCAGGCAAGTGAAGTAAATAAGACATTTTTAATTCATCTCTACATGTCATTTTCTTGTAAGAGGAGTCATAGAGACAGTTCTGTAAATGTGTAAGTGAATGTGCTGATTCTGATATTCCATAATACTGATAGCTTAAAGATCTTCATACCAATAACATAACTTTCATAGACAAACAAATTTAGCTAGATATTCTTCTGTATTCATGGCTTATATAACTATAAAATCGATTGTAATGGATTTTTAAAATGAAATCAATAGCCCAGAGGCAATTATATCAAAGCAGGTGGTATAAAAGCCACATGTTTCATGTACACACAATCTGTTTCCAAACAGCTCCTGAGATGCACAATATCGTGTGCATTACTCAGTGCTCCTGAGCTGAATCATCAAGTAAAATGCAAGGGCTTTGAAGAGGTCTTTTTTGAAAACCAATATTCTTCCTGAGAAAAGCAAATTTAGAGCTTAATTGAGAATGCATGCCTCCCCTTCTGCTTACTTAAAAGGTTTTCTGGCCTGAAATGATAAATGTTTCTGAGTCAGCACCTCTGGAAAAAGTTAGTGTATGGGGACAAAAGAGTAGGCTGCTTTGCAAGAGAAGACAGCTTGCCAGCAAGGCAGGCAGAGGCAGTGTGCTTTTAGGACAGAGGAACAATCCTGCAGTATTGAACAAGAATTGCAGAGCAAGTCCCATGACAGTCATCAGGATCATCCCCAGCCCACAGGGCTGCCCACGGCTTGCTGTCACACAGCAACACTCTCAGAGGGTCTCCGGTTCCACACCTGCACCACCTCAGAGATGGCCTGTGGCAAAGACACAGGTCCCTAAGGGAAAGGGGTGTCAGAGGGGGTGTCAAACTCTGTTAGGTTGCCTTTTTTTTTTTCCTTTTTTCTTTTTTTTTGTTTTTTTTGTTTTGCTTGTATTGTTGTTTGGGGATTTTTAAAGAAACTGTTTTGCTCTGTGAATGCAGAAGCCTCTTCTAACTGAAAAAAAAAGTCCTGATATGTCAGTATCACAAAGAGGAACTACTGATTGCAGAGCTCTTCTTCTCCCTAACATATAATTTTAATGGAAAACAATCTTGCAAGTGGTGCTTGAATGACAGTTCAGAAGAATCAAACCTTCTGTGTATTCACTGAGGAGGGGCAATATTACAGAACCTGTTTAAACAATATTACAGAACCTGTTTAAACAAAAAAGACCACTGTATCAGCCTCAAAATTAATGCACTGTCTTTTGGGCTCAGAGCAATCCAGAGATGTGCCAGTACAATGCATTATTGTTCCACTGGGAGGGCAAATAGAAGTTTTTGTTCATGTAGAAGTTGGGGAATTTTTTAACATCTTGCCAAAAACCTCTGGCTAAAACAAGAAGGTCCCTGAGACACACCTACTGAGTTTGATATCTTATTACCTATTCCAGAAGAGAGAGTAAGTCCCATTGCCAGTGATATCTCTCCATTCAGAAACAAATATGTCCCAGTTCTGTTTTTTCTGTATGACTAAAAAAAGGAAAATCAATCATATGTTTATAAACAACGTGTTGAAACCCACTTTTTCATAAATTGCCCTGGCAACTGTAGCTAACAAGAAGCAAGGAGCATCATGCTTGGAAGTAGTGGCAGAAATTACCATGGCAGGACGGGCCAGGAATATAGATAATTTTCAGTCTCATAGATAATTTGTCACACAATACATATCACCCACCGACTTAGACATTAAAACTTTGAATATGGGATAAAGGGTTGAATTGCTAGAATTTTTAAAAATTGCTTTATTAAGACAATGATCTGGTATCAATAGTGTATATGAAAGCATGGTACATTGCTTTTTTGAGGGACAAATCCATGCTCCCTGCTTCCAGTACCTTCCCATGGTACACTCCAGAAGACTCAAAGGTGGCAGAGAAGTTTCAGGAGCAGATGATACCTGTAAAACTAGAAAAAAATTCATAATTTGGATAGTGGCTTGATAGAAATGATACAGGACGTGTTTGCAGCTCTGTTCATGAGTGTGAGAGACAATCACACTGACGAACTTGTGAGAAAAATATAAAAGGTGTGAAAGAAAAAAAGAGTACAATGATCAAGTGCTGCATAGATACCAATTTACAGAAAAGTCTTCAAATTTCAAGGAAATTTCTGAATTTTCAGCTGGTCTCACTCATACAGAGAGGAATCCTACTTGGAATGAGCAAGCAGAAATGAGCATGAGAAGACTGGCTGTAAGTGAAGAGTTTTCTAAAGCCTTTGCTTATACTGCACAGCAGAGTACTTCTGCACCAGTCTGAAAATTCTGTGAAGGGCTTTAAAAATCAAAGCACATACTCAAGTCTATAGAAAGGAAAACTGAAAATTTCAGACAAGAGACACTTAACTGTCCTTTAAATTGTGTGAGCTTCTTTTCCAGAGTCTGGGAACATCATAACCAAATGGGAATGTAATTTGAAGTGCATTACTTAATCCTTGTTATATTCATCTGTGGAAACACAGTATGTTTAATGAACCCAAGGAATCCTGTAATGGGTATATCCAAAGAAGTATTATTATAGTTTTACTTTTCTTCAGTATACGAGGAAGGGTGGAAAATGGGAAATATTAAATTGTAGATAGCTTTAAAATGCAAGTGCTGATGGGACAGAGCGAAGAAAAATCTTGCAGTAAAATGCTAAAGAGGAAAAAAGTGCAGTGGACCAAGAGAGTAGAGATTAAGAAAACCAGAGCAGTCACAGGACAGCAGCTGCTCTAACAAAAATTCTTGTCTCACTGCGTACTTAATGTTTTTGATTTGTTAAAGTTTCCAATGTAAAATTTTATCAGCAAGACAAGTTTTCTTGAGTGAATTTTATTCCATGCTATATGTTCTAGGGTTGTAGAAGTGTGCATATGTTTGAAAGTTACTATGTTGTTTTGCGTTGATCTGTCAGCTTTGTGGGGTGGCATACTGCGCTGGTTTTATTTTTTTGTTTTTGTTCTCATCTGTAAGGCAGAGATTTATTAAAAAGTAGAAGAGATAACCCATTGATATCCTTTTTTCTGAGTCTTTTAGTAAATCTTTTTTGCTTACTGATATTCTATTGCTGAAATGATATGTATATGTGTATCATCTCAAATAGGATCATAAGTTAGGTCAGAAGAGACCCCACCTCCTTATTATCTTCACAAGCAATTTTTTGTAATGCTGATTCAGGCAGGATCAAGAACTTAGGGGTTTAAGGTCTTAGATTAAGTTTATTTTGTGCAGCACTGATGCATATTACCTGAAGTGGGTAATTTATCACTATGTATCAATTTTTCAGACATTTTAGAATAACTTGATCACTTTTCTTTTTTTTGCTTACTGATTTTCAGAGCCATATTCTTCACTTTCTTTGCTTATTACAATACAGCTCCCAAAGTAACATTCTGAAGTGACATGACTTTTCTGATTCTTGATTCATATAATGAGCCTGGAAGCCCTTTAAGGAGTAAAATGAATTAATTCAATTGTAGTTGGACTGTTACATTCATTGCAAATGTTAGAAGTCTTACTTCAACTCAAACAAGGTAGGTGAAGATTCATTCCTAATTACTGTGCTCATTATTTTAATCTTTAATTGCATATTCATTAATTAAGCAATTCAGTCATATATAATGGTAGCTTTAAAACATGGACCATTAGCTACTGTAACAGTGCATTATGTTTTGCTTATTATGAAAATTATTCCAGAGGTCAGAAGTGGTCACCTATTTCAAAGTACATAGGAAATATGCTGTTCAACTGTGCACAAAACTGGAACAGTTCTGAATTGTGGTTTCTAACAATTCACTCTGAGGTGTAAACAAAAGGAACTAATTTAGTATTTGCTGGTATGGTAGCCACTCACAAGACTGAGGTAACTTAAAATAAGAACCATGTTTGATTTCTTAAATGATAATAATGATGGCTTTTTGCACAGGCTGGCCGTCTCCTGCTTATCTCTGGCAACAAACTGGGTCTTTTTCTATTCATTAGCTGAAGATAAAGGTAAGATTAAGAACTAAATGTCTCTTTATAGCTCTGTGCCTGTCCATCTGTTTGTTTAGTGAAAATAGTGGCCTCATTTGAAATCGGATTCTTAATAGCAACAAAGAAGATATATCATGTATTTGCTTAACAAATTATATTTTTCACTAGAATTATTCTTGCATCTAAAATTTTTAATAGGCCTATTTAGTTTAATGACTTGAGATAATTTTTTAATACATATACTTGATCATTCTATAGTTCTTCAAAACCTAAGAAGACTTGAAGCCACTGAGTTTAGACAAAATCTGCAGGAATTAATTGAGCTAATGACCTGAATATTTTTTGCCATTGGAATCCTACAGATGTCAACGAGATACTCATAATATGTTGTCCTACAGACCGGATTATGCCTTCAGGATTGAATCTAAAGATGATATTTTGGCTGATTCCTTACTAATTGCAATAACACTTGCAAGTTTCTAGTACTTTAAAGGAACAAAAATGGCCTTGACTCTTTAGAACATCTAGAAAATAAAATAAAAATTTTTCAGTATTCTTCTTAGTTAGAGAAACCCATTTGTGTTGTTATGCAACTCCAAAAAAAAGGAAGGGCATATGAAAACAACTTTGCCATCTGCCATCTGACAGCAGTCATCTTGAATGTGAATCTTCTTAGCCAGATCCCCAGTTCTTACCCTGCATCTTCCATGGGCTTCAGGTTTCAGGAAACTTCTCTTACATCCTTCTCAGAAAAATCTCTCTCTGTTATCTCAGAGGTTTTACTCAAATCTCTCAGAACTCTACCAGCCTCATTTCTGCTAGTGGTTCTCTTTTTGCTAGAGCTCTCCAGACTTGGGTTGGAGGAGCTCAGCTCCATCAGCTTTGAGGAAGCATGCAAAGCTCCCCTCCTTCTGGAGGACTCCAGCTGACATGGAGCACCTCAGCCAGGACAAGGCACTACAGAAGCTTTCTTTTATCTTTCTCATTCAAATTCCTTTAGTGGACTAGAGAAGACAGCAAAAAATGAACCACAGGCTAAACCCTGGTTCTGAGAGAGATATTGAAGTTCATGAAAGGGTTGTCAAGAATTGGGAGAAGCTGTTCAGGGCAGACATTGAGGAACCAACCCTGGAGGTTTTAAAAAGATGTGTAGATGTGGCACTTAGGAACTGGTAGACTGGTAGACAGTCTGGCAGTTCAGGGTTAATGGTTGGACTCAATGATCTTAATAGCTTTTTCTATCCTAAATAATTCTATAATTCAAAGGGGAACCAAAACAACTGAAGCTGTTAGAACCCTTGAATTCTGGTTTTATTTTAGCTAAAGTTACTGCAAATTAGTTAAAAAAAAAAAAAAAAGAAAATAAAATTTAGAGTAGTAAGTCAATAGCATTGCTTTTTCTTCCCAAAGGGTGGCAAGAAACTTTTTGCAATTTATCCAGATATCTCTTTCAGTAAGATGGAGGTGTACTATGAAAGTCACCATGGTAATTTTGCAGTGTACTCTACAATTTTATAACACTACTCAGAGGAGACACGTTCACGGACTGAACATAGAGATGGGGGAAAATAGCCAACGAAAGTTAACCAAGATTGGAGATCAGAGGTCACAGTTTCCTGGCAAACAATTTCCAGAGAAAATTAATTGGGCAGCACAAGCTGAGCTTCATTTAGGTTGTTCATGGGTTATAGCCCTCTGAAGCTGATCAGCAGAAAGTTAAAGTTACCTGTTCTCTTCCACCTGACTGCTGGAAATCTTGGAACAGGGAAAAGTTTAGTTTAATCTGGGAGTGACTGGGCAT
Organism: Monarcha castaneiventris obscurior; assembly: GCA_026261815.1. Taxonomy (NCBI): domain Eukaryota; kingdom Metazoa; phylum Chordata; class Aves; order Passeriformes; family Monarchidae; genus Monarcha; species Monarcha castaneiventris. The sequence continues at coordinate 7,774,434 of JAMPIT010000379.1, read as the reverse complement.
GCTTGGGGTGTAAAAGCTTTGACCAGTAGGTTGTGGCTCAGACTCAGGAAGAGGATTGGTGCCTTGCAGGAAAGGCAGAGAACCAGGAAAGAAGACTGCTGGGCAAAAAACCAACCCGCAAACAAAAAAACCAAAAAAAACCCCAAAAAAACAAACCCAAACAAAATCCCCACCACATATATATGCACATTTAGGTTGCGGCGACTTGTACAAATTTACTATGACCTAAATATCTACGTAAATGTCGGTGGACTAAAAACAAGACTGGAAGAAAAGCAGGACTGTCTCTCCAGGGACACCATAGTCTGGAGTTGGGAATCCCGTTTTATATCCCCTCTGTCTCACTGAGGTTTCTCAGTTCCAGTAGCTGTTCTAATAGATGCAGGGGTATAAATCAAAAGTCCTTTTCATTTATTTGTTTAGGTCGTCAGTCTAAGAATAAAAGATGTCCAAGATCTGGTCCTGGTCACACCAAAGACACATGCCAGTGGAGTTAATGGGAAGGAGGCTATTTCCTGATTACTAATGGTGCTACCATAGGAACGGAAACTTTTCCCTTGTTATTTTACTCTTGGGCAGGGGATTCTCATTAGGATTCCCAGTGCAGGAAGAATCTAGGCCTGCCTGTAGATACTCTTTCTTTTTTTAATCCTCATTTAAAAATTACTTCAATACTGCTCAGAATTCTAAATTAGTAAGTATTTAAAAATTCATTATATGCTATAAAGTATATTATATTTTAAGAAATAAAAATAAATACAACATCTGTGTCTTTTTTCTAAGCAAGTCCATTCAGCATTATTTAGAGGAAATACACTTTTGGCCTGCTGAACAGCTAATGTAAGAGTTCCCTAATGATTTCCATTGTCCCTTCAGTTCCTCACCATTCTTTCCACATTCTGCTTCAAATGAAACAGATGTTAGACTTAGATGTTTGTTTTTTCTGGAGGGATGAGATTTTTTGTGTCACTACCTGTTCTAATTCAGGGCAGACTTGTTCTTCAGAGGTACTAAATACTCATGTTAGAATATTAGATACTGGTATATAGTAAGATACTGATGTAGGAGCAGATGATCATATACTCCATGAGTTTCCCTGCTTCCCTGAACACCCTACTTAAGGGATTTTTTTTCTCACTGCTTCATACTCTTGGTATTTCTGAGAAGAGAGCAGGAATTTTACAGATCTTACTCTTTTATCTCATGTTGATATGTGAGAGTTGCCATGGGTCTGCTTGTCAATCTGTTGATTTCCTTATACATGTTTATAGTTCAACATTTTATAAACGTCTAATCAGTCAGACCTCCCTAATCACCAGCATCATAATATCTTACGTGTTAGAAAGTTCCAGAGTTAAGCTTTCTGCCATCCCTTTGTTGCATGGTAGATGAAATGATCTGTTATAGAAAGAGGAGAGATGCTTTTTTTTCCATCATAGAGGATGGAAAACTAAGGATTAATATCACTGCTCTGCATGACCAAAAATTAAAAATTAAAATTCTTTTACAATTAAACCTCCATACCTTTCAGTATAGTGGTTTTTTTCATGCTCCGTGTCAAAACACATTACTTATGCAATCCAGATCCCCTGGGTTTCCCCATTAACCTTAAATTTTTCCTGAACTTTCAATCTTTAATTTCATCTGTTCTGCTGAAGACCCCTGCAAGTGATTTTTCATTGAAGTCAGCAGATCTCTTTCTTGATAGGACTAGGATTCTCTATCTGTTCTCATAATGCATTGTGTGCAGTTGAACCATGGGTTTTGCAGTACTGGTGCAGAGGGATTCTGTTGCCCCCTCCCATTGCCTTCTGCACACAAGCTGGTCCACTCAACCTCTGTGTCTAGCATACTCATTGCAGATGCAACCTGTATGGCCATGTAATGACATCCTCAGGTGCTCAGTTACGATCCTGTGCTGGTCATAGAATTATTCCACAAAATTTTATTTCCCTGCAGTACTCTTTACTCTTAATGTTTGAAAGTTGTGAACTACTGTCGCATTAGGTGGCTGCCCGACATATGGTAACTGCAGTCAGCTCTGCGTGTAATCCTCTCATTTCTAGGGAGCTAATAAAGTTAATTATTCAAAATCACCAAGTATACTATTAGTGTGGTAGATGGCCTTCTGATTTCTTTGATCACTTACTTCACTTAATATCCTGCATATACCCTTTTAAGACTTCTGTTTTATGGTGTTATACATCTGCTCCTTAGTTTCCTCCATTCTGTGATTCTGTGAAAATCTTTATATAAACAGTGCAAGCTAAAACACTCTTTAACCAATTTAAATGCACATTTCATAGGAGGAAATAAATCTTTTCCTGTAAAGCCACACAATATTCACTTTCAAACTTCCCACATATGCATTTATGCAAAACTTTTGCTTTCTAATAATACTCAGTGTTTTTTAGGGCTTTTTTGTTTGTTTTATATTCCCCCCGTATTCTTACTGTTGCTTTCCATTTAAAATAAAAGTTTTATATGATATTTAAATAATGGACAGATGTCAAAATCTGTCCATTTGTTTTATAAACAAAAAGTGTTTGTCATTCAAAGCATTGTGGCTCATTATACACAAATAGTGTACAAAAAAGAGTAAGTAAATTTATAACACTAGTTCTTTGTGACAGGCAGATCTCCTTCATTGCATATGCCTGTACATAAGGCTGCTGGTACAGAGGGGAAAGACCAGTAGGTTTGGGCAGATCAGGTAGAGCCCTTGCTCCCCACCCTCTGCTCTGGAGTTGGCAAGCAGGACAGATGGAAACAAAGCAATGTGCTTTGTTCCACTGAAACCCACCATGTGCTGAGTTGCTGTCTCAAAGTGCAGGTGTCAAAAGAGTTAACAACTCAAGGATCAAACCACTTTACTCTATTTTGCCATTGTGCGGCTCCTGTAACCCAAGGACATTTGCTATGCATAAAGGAGATTTGATATACACTGTGTGTCTGCAGTGTTTGTGTTTCCATGGTTCTTGAGATATCTCTAATTCTGCTGGAGAAAAGGGAAGAACCTGGAGAGTGAAAGCTTTGTTCTTATTATGGTTTCTCCCTGACCTAAGCATTTGAATCTTCTTTTGATCCTGCTTAGGCAAGATAAAAGTGGCTTTAACTTGCCTTAGGGATTACTTTTGTCTTTCCAATTCCTTCAGTAAGTAAAAAATATGTAGTTGTGAGCACGCTATTTCTCAGAAGGGACCATTTTGCTATAATATACAGCAGAACATTTCATTCATTGTCTCCATGTTTGATACCTACAATATATGGTCTTGAATGTTTCTGTGATATAATAAGAGAATTTTCCACTACATGCTTAGCTTAGTTCTGCATTTCATATTCAGGTATTCCCCTAGTGGCACTTAAGAAATTAGATGCTTGAATTTTGGTGGCTTGTGGTCTCCAAGGAAAGCCTTAGAGTGTCAGGAGCTTTCATTTGGTGAAAGAAATATCTTTTCTGATTTTCTGGTTTTTATAACAAAAGGAAAATACGTAACTAAAAGCACTTGGAAGGGAGCCCTTAGCTCCTTTATGGCTCTCAAAAATTCAGTGAAATTCAATGAGTATTGTTTCAGCAGGTGAATGTTCTGGTTGTATTTTTTAACACTATGCAATTTGTTACTATAGAAGTGTTGATTATAATCCACTGGATTCAATGCAATAAACTAGAGTAAATGTAGTGACCTACAGGTCAAGTAATATAACAACTAATTCTTTATGTCTGCTTGGCTATAAAAGGTTTTCAAAAAGGATTTTAGTGGCAGTCCTTGTAACAGAAATGCATATCCCTGTAATTGCTTCTTACCCTCATTAACACTGAGAGAAAACTTCATTCTGGAGCTACACCCCCTAAGCAAATCTCCATTCTTCCTGTTGTATTTTTATGAGAGAGAAGTATAATTACTCTACTACAAACCACTGTACTTAGCAGAAAGTGCAGTACCTAGTTTCAACACTTTCAGAAAACAGAAATAAATACCAGAATACAGAATAGTAGAGAGTATTTTATAAATTCTACAGGTAATTTCTTTTTCAAATATCATAGCTGTCAAGTACCTCTAAGGGTCTATTCACAAATTTCTGTGAAAATACCATCTTGGAAATCCCACCCTACATCCTTAGCAGCTTCAGATGAAAATATCTACAAAATACATGTCAGAGGGAAATCGGTGTATGTCAGAATTTGGATAAGACAAATCTACAAATTTCATATTCTCTCTGGTTTGAGCACTATGGATCATGGCTTAGTGAAAGGCTTCATAAACAAAGATTTTAGGATTTTCATAAGAACAAATTATCTATCTTTTACTTTACAGGTAAAAGGGAAAAGTAGAAAAGTTCTCAGGTGGATTAAATATAAAAAATACAGATTTAAATTGTGATCCAAAGCTGTACTGAAAACATTGAATTTTAGGGTCTAAGGTTCTTGACCTCAATTTGGCTTTTTTGTTGCTGTTGTTGTTCTTTTAAAAGCTATTCACAATTTAATATAATTTTTTTCAGGTCAAAGCAGTATGACAGATGGTTGGGCTTTTGGGCTGCGCTTAAACTTGATACCAACAGCATTCAGTTAACCTCAGCTGCTCTCCATCATTTTGTGATTATTTGGCAGTTCACATGAGTGCCTTCTCCATTCCAACAGACACAACACAAGAACTCTTGATTACTTGGTGACATTTTGTAACAATCAGAACCAGGAACTGCTGTGTCATATCTTCTCTTGGGCATCCTTAGTTTTTAAACTTAGTTTTGAAGTCTCTGGACTTCTATTTGGCACTGGTTTTTTTAAAACAAATATGTGTTTGGTGACTGTTTTCTGAGATAAGAAGGCTCTGATTCTGCTTAAAATTCTGGGATTTAACTTCTTATCTGCTAAAAGAAACATGATTCTTTCTCTATGAATGCCCCAGTCTTAGTGACCCTCTCTTTCTTTTTACATGCTCTCTTAAGTGACTTGTAAAATGGAATCAACATGTGAGAACATACCTGCAACAAATGTTTAAAATATACCCAAGGATATATTCTGTCTTCCTGTTTTGTATCCACCTTTTCTCATGGATTCATAGTTGTCTACTTAGTTGAGGAATCTTCTTTTTTGATAAATAGAGACTTCACTGAGTAGGACTGGAATTTTTTCCGTCTTCAGCAACATTTTAAGTTTTGTCTTGAGAGATTCATAAATGCATTAACGTTCAGCCACAAAAACACAGAGATGATAAAAAGAAATAGCGATTAGAATGACCACTGACCTTTCAAAAGTGTGTATATCTTCAATTCTGAACATTGACAAGACATGTAAAAATGCCTTTCTCTCAAACTTTTCTGATTCAGACATGGGTTCAAGCAAAAAATCACCACCAAACTGGTTGGTGTTACCTGGCTCAGCTTTAATCAAGCATTAGAGCCACAGAGGCTGTAAACACCTCTGTGAAACAGCAGAACACAGATATCAGTCTTGTCTGGGATAGAGCATGGAGGGCAAGAGCCTTCAGGCTGGTGATTCTCTGCAAGAAGCAAGAAATGTGAATTGTTGGCATGCATTTTTAAATATTTCCCCAAACGTAGTTTCTGTTTCTGTATTTTGGACAAAGGAGACCACTATTTATTCTGTCATGTCTTCAATCCCTGTAGTAACTTTGTGCCTGTCCAGCTTTTCTATGAAATATAAAATGTATCTTCTAATAACTAGAAATTAAATCAAGCCATTACAAATTGAAGGAATAACTCAACCCAGGGAGTTATTAGGACTAACCCAGGAGTATAGTGGAAAGAATATTAAAATTTTGACATTCCCAAAACAGCTTTTGACTTCTTTATTCCTATTTTTAATTGTGCCATCTATTGAAACATATGCATAATTTACACCAGCATTATGTAAATTCATACATAATGAATTTAGAGCTTTGATTCCAGAGCTGAATTGCTAGTTAAAAAAACAGTGGCTCACGAACATTACAAGATAAAAGAAACTCTCTTCTCCATCATCAAAGTTTGAAATTGCTGTCTTATGTTTTAAGCGAAAGAAGGAAATTCCCATACCAGAATTATTGGTAATGTTTCACATCACAAAAATGTCCCCAAAACCAAACACAAACAAAAAAACCCCACCAATCCTGCAAATATGATAGCACACGATAAATTTTATTGTCTGTCACGGTCATAAGATCTGAATGAGGAATTAGAGATTTCAGTCACTTTTTCAGTCAGACAGACTATTTTAACAAGTTAAGAAGATGATAAGACGATCAGGGACAGTTTGCAATTCTACTCCCATGTTAGCTGGAACTTTACCATTCAAAACTGAATCTAATGACCATGGCGTGTATGCCAAAATTCACATTAATTTTACAGGTTTTGAACAGGGTTGGAAGTCATGTAATTACAAAGTATCTAGACTGCATCTTTGTCTAGGCCAGAATGAAATTTGTACTGTGATTTTTAGTAGAATACAATGACATTTTGGTCCCAAATCCAAAGCTATTCACCTTGTGTTTCTTAAAAGGAAAGTAACCAATTTTTTATCATCTCTCCACAAAAGAATCTTTGTAAAGATCCTTGTCTCAAAGTTCTGAATATCAGCCAGATTAAAAGAGCACACATATTTTTGGGGAAAGGCAATTTATTTTTATATTAACACCCACCAAAGTAAAACTTCCTTGAAAGCTTCAGAGAGGGCTTGACATTTTATGATTGATGTAAGATTTTACGCATGTGTTTGAGTAGTACAAAGAGAATTTATTACCTTTTTCAAAGTCAGAGAAGGTTGTTAAGTGACCACAATCTTTGTTAAGGTTTAATTTGTGTTTAAATTGTAAATGAAGTGAAAATCTGGAAATGCAAATAACAGTTCTTCCTTTGGGAAACTGCTGAAGTCAATGGTAGTGTTTGTTCATGATATCTGTCAGATGTTCTATCTCTGACTTAGGAACAAAGGTTTGTCCAATTTTATTTTATGATGAGATTTAGCTCTGCAGATTTTTATTTGTAAGTATCTCCATAATTTCATTTAGCACCCTTTTGTAATTTCAAGAAGTGTGGTATTTGAATCAAGTTTGGGGGGAAAAAAACCAAAACACTTGAAAAGAATTTAATAAAATTCAATTTCAAGGGCACAAAAATGTGTCAATTTTTACACTGTAAATCTTTCATTTATAAATCAACTACAAATAATTCACATGCCTCCAGTGAATATACTTACATGTGTTGATGGAAGATACCACCAGGCCAAATGTAACTACAGAATATTTACATATTGTTTTTTCTCCTTAGGAAGTCCTGTAAACAGCACTGAAAACATTAACTGAAAATGCTGATGTATAGCTTATTGTATGACGTGTTGCATGCCCAGTTAAAAATGTATGTGATTGTTAGACAACGCAGTGGAGAGGTCTGCTTCTTTTATTCAAACTTTTAAAGATTTTTGCTTTTAGCTTTGTGGCACTAGCAAAAAGTTTTTGTTAGAGAAGCGTAAGATTTCTCCCTTATTCCCACATAAAAGAACATTTAAAACAAGCCCATGCCCTGATAGCATACAAGCCACCACACTGTCATTCATAAACTATGATTATCCCAATTCCTAATACTGCACAGAGATCACATCAAGAAGCTTCCAATAAGCAAATAAAGTAAAAAGGCAGAGACGCCTAATAGTGCTGCCTATGTTTTTATCACTATCACTTGTATAAAACTATGCTATTGCTAAAATGAGTCAGAAAAGGTTTCAGGGATGGTTATGATATGCAGAATTTGATTTAGACAAAAGGTATGGGGTTTGCTTGAAGAAACATGTGCCTGTAGAAGTTTATGGGCAGATAGAAAGAGACACAAAGTAGATCACAGCACTTGAAAATGTCAATAGTGTTGCAGAACAAGACAGAGATGCAGATATTGTGAAGATGACTTACGGGATCTTACAGTGGTCTGAATCAGAAAAATAAGATGAAGAAATTCAGCAGTCAGGTGAGAAAATTGCAAAGTTTAACAGTTCCATTAGCATTTTATCCATGTAATAGTCTAAGAAATTTCTAAAATACCTCGGATTAAACAGGTAATGCAAAGCACAGTGGTAAATAGAGCAGGAACCTAGAGTAAAATTGTCATATAGTTTTTTTGGTAACATTTTTATTTTTGATAACTTCCATACTCTAGACTAATTTATTTGTTGAACTTTTTGTTCAATCGTCATTTGCTAGACAAAGACATGTAAATGAGCTAGACAAAAACAAATGTAAAACGCTGGACTTCAGGAGAACCTATTTCAGCTTGTTCAGAGCTCTGTTTTGTAGGGTCCCACCAGAGACTGCCCCATAAAGGCAGAGGGTCTGGGACAGTTGCATTATTTTCAAGGCACAAGAGTAGCCCACTCCAATGCACAGGAAATCAAACCAGCACAGCAGAGCACAGCGAGGATGAACCAAGGGCTCCTGACAGAGTTCAAAAGCAAAAGAAAGTGCACAGAAGGTAGGAGTGGGGGCGAGAGCACAGAGACAACTGCACCAGTTAGTGGAACATTAGAGAACACAGCAAGAACACAGTGAATAACAATACACTATGGGTCCTTCCTTCTTCAGGAAAAGTGATTTTCTCTTTGAAAAGTGCTTGCATTCATTATTTTTAAAAAAATAGTGTTTAATCTCATTAATCAACAGAATAAAGCTCCACAGAAACCGAGCACTGAGAATAAACCAATAGGTCTCCCTGTTTGTACTTGTGGTCTTCCTTTCCTTTTTATTTCCTTTACTCTTCTTGTGACTACTGAGAGGTTTTATTTTTCCCAGTGCATGGGTCCCAGCACAAGACCAAGTTAATTTAATACGAATCATTAGCATTTATATGGGGCTTTATGTTCTAAAAGAATTTTTCAAACATTTACTAATCTTTAGGCTATCTCAGTGAAATAGGTATCTAATTATGATCTTAATTTTAGTCATGGGGAAACAGTAAGCAGTAAATTAAAAGCATTATCAGTACCACATAGAAACTGAGTAACAGAGCCAGTAACATAGCTGAGGAGGCCCCCAGCCTCATTTTCCCACTTATTATTTACCTTCCTCTCATCGCAGGATCCATCCAATGTTGAAAGCCAGGGACAGGAACAGGACATGCAGTAATAGAGTGCCTACTCAAAAGTGAAGTTTAATGACATAATAATTGTTCATTAGCATTCTTTCCTAGTATTACACCCTGGAATACTTCTTGGAACTACATGAACATAAAATGTCTTTCACTAGGCGGTTCTTCATGGAACAAGTAGATGCTACCAAGAATACTGGGTTGCTGGAATCTGCTAGCTTTGTAATTCTTGTCTTCTCTTCGGCAGGTAATAGCTTGGGCATGGCTTCACATGCTGCCACATTATTGATCACTTGACAAAAAAAAGGGAAATCTACAACGTCATTCCTTGAAACATTTTTATAAATAATGAACAGTATGTTGCAAATTCATAAATATTTAAACAAATATCAGCATATCTATGAATCTGTAACCAAAGCAGAAGTTGAAATTTGATACCACACCCATGTGTGGCCCAGATGTTGTTTTTAAGAGTTTTTAAGATGGTGATAACAATAGTCAAAAATTCATGGCTGAAAAATATCACTGAATTGTTAAAGTTAGAAAAGACAACTAAGATCAAGTCAAGCTCTTAACCTAGCACTGCCATGTTCACCAGTAAACTCTGTCCTGAAGTGCAATATCTATACATCTTCATCATCCAAGTTATTTTTGTTTTGAGTGAATTTATGGTTCTTTATAGATACTTTACACTGAAAAATTAATAGGTTTGAATTTTGTCATCTACTTCAGAAATATAGCAATGATTTAATTTTAAATGATTATTAAGAAAGAATCCAGCAAGTATTTATACTCTCTAAAATTGAGAATATTGTTCTTAAAATCATAGTCAGGAAACATTGTCCACATGGTTTTATATTGTCTATGTATATGCCTTTTGAATTAAGCCTTTTGCAATAAGGACAATGGGATTGTATCAGTAATATCCCTGAAGCCACAACATCTATAAATAAAATGAGATTTGGTTGATTTGCATTAATGCAAAAGCTACATCTCCCATATTTTTTTCTAAGAAGCCTGTTTCTTCAAGTAATGAAAAAGGTATCATAAAACTGTCAAGAAATAGGTTTTTTATTATTATTTGAAGGATAAATTCTAGCATTAACTGCAGTAGTTGTAAGAGTAGTAGATAAAGACATAGGCATGCCACAGTGTTCTATTTTAATGACTGGTTTTTAGGTTCTAAGCTTAGAAAAAACCTACCATAAAGCAATTCTTCATACATATAATTAATTTAGTACTTTCTTTTCTTTTAAAATGTTTTTGAGTTTTGTTTGTGTATTTTTACATTTTTCCTATGTAGTCTTTCTATTTTTAAACAAAAACACTCTATAACTTGCTGTTGATTTGAAGATCTACCGTGTTTTGACTTCTGTGATCATTAGAATCTTAATGTCTTAACTAAGCCTTTATCCCTCTCACTGTGCACCTTATTTATTAGATTTGGTTTTGTTTGTTTTCACAAATGACCAGATAACCTCTCAGCATTCTACATATATTTTATCTTCCCTGAAAAACAATAACACTGAAAGATGACCTGAATATTCAGAAACTCCTGTAGTATTCTTCCATCTCATTCTGATTTCAGTCATGACAATAGTATTTATCTCAAGAAGTGTTTAACCCTTAACTGGTTTCTACCATTGAAATGTTAAACAGAGAATTAATTTTTTCTTATGTGATCTCCTAGCTGGACAATTGCATTTTATTTACTTAGAATAAAATGTTTTGCTAAAACCACCTTGTATTAGAAAAAAAATAGTAATTTTAAATAGTGTATTATTTATGTAATGTATTGGTCACTCAAATCTCTGTGGTGTTTGATTCAGAGGTGGAGAAAAAAGTTAAGGGAAGAGGTCTCAGTCCTCTTTAAATATGATGTTTAAAAATCTCGTCATGGTCTCTGTAATCTTTGCAAAGTTTCACTGCAGTTTACTACCATTACCGATAAAACCTACATTATTTTTATTCCTTGGCTTATTGAATCATAGAGGTTCACATTCATCTTTACTGTCATATTCCAGTGCCCTCTTACGAGAAATGTAAAGAGGCAGCTGTAATAGCTGGTGGATGTCAGTAGCGGTTCTTTGTTTTCCCATCAGACTCAGAAAATCTACAAAGAATGCTGGCAAGCCAAATCTGTGGAGCCAAATTATTATTGAATAGTCTCATAGCAAAAGGACATCTCTTAAGGCATTCCTTTGGGGAATCAAAAACTGATACAGAGCGCTACAAGTATTTTGCTGGCAGCTTTGAAATATATTTCCAAGCTATTCTAGTCTTGTCAGTTCACCCCTTCTTCCATCAGGTAGAGGCATTTTTTCATCTTCTTTTCAAAAAGAAATATCTTAAATCAAGTGTTTCTTGTTACTGTCATAAAATTTTAAAAATTATGTCATTTAAAGAGCCATGACAGGTTAATAATGTGAGGGTGTGCTTGTCATCTGAGGGCACTGAATAAGGTAAGAATACTCTGAAATTAGGTACCTCACAGAACAAAGTTCTCCAAAATAATTCTGAGACATGCCTGACAAAGCTTTGCTTTTGGGACAATATCTTGAGATTTTTCACTCCTGGCTTCACATTTCCTGACCTAAGTCAATGGATTTATGGTAAGTTTGTATCATTTTGTGAAAACTGGACTAATTGTTTTATTTTTTATCATGGTGTAGTTAAGCCATTTCCAAGAACACTTTTTATTCCAAATGCCTCATAGGTTTTGCCTCTTACTTTATTTATTTATTTATTTTGGAATGAGACTTTGTAAATGATACGTGAATAACACACTGATTTATCAACATAGAAAAATGCACCAACACATCTTCCCCCTTGCACTTTTACATGAGAATTTTCGGACATCTTTCATTCAGAGTTATTAATCAGGTTTCCTGACCTACACCCCAAATGTAAGTGTACACCTTAGGTGCTTTAATGGTACATTTGCTTGTCTCTAAGACAGCCAGACCTAACAGCAAACTAACATGACAGATTAGTTCCTCTTCTTAAAAAGGGAACTGTCTTGTATGATGAGGTCTACCAGCAAGATGACCCTTCTTAAACACTGGTTTTCTCCCATGTGTCTACATCTGTAAACTTAGGTGTAGAGATGTCCCTCTGCCTTGCTTCTATTTCCCTGCCTATATGTAAACAACAGGACAAATTCCTACATGCATGCTAAACTCATATATTTATGCTGCTGGTGTCTTATCAGACAGCTCAGTTTTGAACTGATTAAGTTAAACTTGTAAACAGTCTTTGTGCCTAAGATTTGACTAGTGCTGTATTTAGTCTCTCTGCCTAGCTGCTAATTTCTGAAAAATTTTTAGATCCTTGCACAAAATCTGCCCAAGTTTGGTGATATTTTCATTCTTTTTTAAATCTTTGACAAAGCTTGAATGAATTCTGCAGGATTTAATAGTTAAAACTCATGAATATTTTTACAAAATTTTTCTATTACACACACTAGTGGAAACATTGCACAACATGTACATAACTACACTTTTCTACATTTAGCAGTCTGTAGTATAAATATGGTTACAGAAACAAAACTATAGATGCAAAATATATAGAGAACATCAGTGTTTATTCATAGTAATTAGCTGAAAATTCGTCTTCATCAGATGACTGGTTAAGAAATTCTTCAATTTCTTTGTAAAAACTGTTTAAAATACTACCTTTCCTTCAAGCAGGTGCACACACAGCTAACTGTTTTCCAGCTAATGTACTGGTCATCTTACATGTCAATTGAAGAATCAGGGTTTCCATTTAAAATTTAGGATTAGGAAAAAGCATTTAATTTTCTGTTGTTTTGCTCTTACTGCATGTAAGTTTTAAGTCAGGGTGCTAAAATTATTTTTCACTATTTTTGAAGGTTAAACAAACGTTTTCAAGTAACTTTGGTAACAAATAAGAGTGTTAGCATACTTTTGTGATAGATTGTTACAGTATCTTGCACCTCATAGTATTTAACCAGGAGACAATCAGGAGATGCATCAGGAAAAATCCTATGGCCAGTAAAATAACATCTGACATGATTCCATGCATTTCTGCATTTTTTTTTTTCTTAGAAATGATCCATAGTAGAGAAGATGCATTTATTAGTTTTATTTTCAGTGTGTTATTATATTTTTAAACAATAATTTTAATTTTTTTCCCCTTAATTTTACCCAAGTTTTGAAAGAGACAAGTATAAACTTCTTGCCATTCTACTCATGCGTATCTCCATTAAGACTCACAATAAGGAGTGAATATAGTAATGAATAAATTTGTTTAAAAATAATTTTTCATTATAAAAATATGGGGACTAATTTTCAGAAAAACTGACCTTCGATTAATTTTTAAATTACTCTTCTCAAAATGTTTTTTATTTCATGTGAAAAGTAGGACAATCAACACCTTTCTTCCTAGAAAAGCAATCAGGTACACTAACAGAAACCTAGTATGACACTTTCCTCTTGAAAGTAATGAAATATGCATGACAGTAGTATTTTTCCAACTTTAAAATTTTGTTTCTTTCAACTGAATTAAATAATATGCGAGAATTCTTCTTTACTACTTTCTTTGAACCAGTGGGGTGTGCAGCTCTTTAAAGCTGATTTTTGTTTAATAAATCCATTGGCAATAATATCAATGCTCATTCCTCCTTCCTTTGAAAAATCTGAAACTAATATTTTCAATTTAATTTTAGAACTCTATTATAAGCAATGGCTTGGGGCAATACATATTTAGTGTCAGATGGTGCCTGCCATTCTGGTAGTAGGAAAGAGATTGTATAAGGCTGAAATGACGTTTTGCCATTTCAGATAACCAGAAAGAACTAGAATGGAAATAACATGTGGTACCCTTGTGAGAAAGATTTCTTTTTTGACAGCAAAAAAAGAAAAAATGGTGCCATTGATTATATATCAAAATGTGCCTTTGCGAAAAGAATTTTTCAATAAGAAAATATACACTGTTTTACAATTACTTCTCATTTTAACAGTAGAAAAGATTTGTTGTGTTTGCTTGAATTACCATAAAATTGAAATTTTAATTTTGAGCTTTTAGCAGATCAATTAGAGACTCATCCATTCACTGCAGATAATATTTCTTCCAACTTGCATGCTGAGCATAGATTATATAGAAACATTGCTTGTAAAAAAATAATTTTTGCAATTAATTACCTTATTGGCATTTTCACTGATCTTTTGCTCTCACTAATGTTTATGAGATCTATAAAAGAGACTCTATTTGTTTTGTTTGCTAATAGTTGCTATTTTAATACTCAAGTTTTTAAGTTACAATTATAGTTGGAAATATGCTCATTCCTTAATTTGGCATTTAAATTTCATAGATATCAATCTGTTTTCAAGAGATCTACAGTGTGAGAAAAAACCACATTGTATTTTTTAATACAGTGTCATTACCCTGGGCCTCTACTTACTCTGGCAAGGATCTAACACCAATGGAATCACTCAGCAACAGTATGACCCCAATGCAAAACACCTAAGTATTTTTTTCCTATAGGACCATCTGGTTCCAAATAATTTTAGCTCTTTTTCCTGACTATTATCTTGGCATGCTTAACTGTTGGATGTTCTCTCATGGTGAATTTGCTAAAATGGACAGCTGAGGGTCAGGCAGATGATTCCCTCTCTTGCATGTCCAAACATCATTTTTGTGTGATAGGATCTTCTGTGTTAATAGCTTTTCTTTGATTGATATGTTAAAAATAGTTTGGAAAAGGAGTATTTATAAGATATTTGCTATCAAGACTTTAGTTCTCTTTAACCATCTTTATCAGAAGGAACTGTCAGCACTATATCTTCTATGTTTTGGAGCACAAAACACAATTAAGACAATTCATTATTATACTAAGAATTAGTGTGTAGGTGTATTTTGTCACTGAATTAGTATGTACTGCAAAATGCTAAATGCAGTAGATACGTCTCTAAGGAGAGTATTCACTGCAAATATTTTCATGTCTACCTTTGTGAAAGCAAAATTATAGCTTGATTCTGAAGTCTCATTGCGTTGACTGTAAATTTAAGTGCTTTCCTTTGATGGAAATCAAATCACAGTCATCTTCACAGTAGGCCTAAAGTAATGCATTTGTTTTGAAAACCTCAAAATGCATAACCTTTTCTTTGTCAACAGCATTTCATGTTGCTTGGATCAGAAATTTTGAAATTATTTTCTCTCAGTTGCTACTGGCATTGCTTTTATCTGCTTTTGTAAAACCCAGAGGTCACTGCCCCAGTATTGGGCAGTGTAAAGGCGTGTTGTACTACACAGTCTGTGTTCTGACGCACCGAGGACTGAAAAGACAAGGAACACAGGGTTCAGGGGAAATTTCAGACTGATGTTAAACATGGATAGTGATCTTATTAACTTCTTTTTTCTCCTAGCTGCATGGAAAGCAGTACTATGAAAAAGTATGGTAATACATGCTAGCAAGACAAGAATGTCATCTTCCATGTGCATATGCCATATATATACTTAAATGTGTATTCGTGTATATGCATGTACACATGAGCTTAATATATACACATTTATATACACAGATATACAAATATGTTAAACCTATTGTCATATTTAGTAGAGTTCAGAAAAAAAACACAGGTATAAGTGTTTGGAAATCTTTCACAAAATGATTCTTGAAATAATATTTAATAGAAAACAGAAAGCGAGCCTCAGGAAATTGTTTGTGAAAGGAATTAATTCAATTCTCAGTGGATACTGTGATGGATAACAGGTGTTTGTGAAGAGGGAAATCAGGCTCCTAGCCTTGTACCACCGTATAATTCAAGAGTTTTAAGGCAGAGAATAGAACTTCAAAGAGTGATCTGAAAGCGAAGGAAATAAGTTTGGGTTATAAAAGGAACACAGAAATGATAGGTCTGCATTCAGATTGACAAAGTGTGGTAAGTGTGACTACTATATAAGATTAGGGTTTTTTTCTTTGTTAGTGGCTAATGGATCTGAGCAATAAAAGGAGCCCTAGATGAGAAGAGGTTGCAGCACCTGAAACTGGAGACCTAATCTTCATATCTGTGGGATTTTTATAACATTATTTTGATGCATTTTAATAGAAAAAATTTGGTCTGCTCAGGACTAGAGAAAGAACAAAAGGTGAACAGACACAGACTGCAGAAGCAAAGGTGAACTACAGAAACAGAACCAATGTTCAGGAAGACAGTTCATATTGGAAAGAAGGCACAAGAAATAGAAAGAATGGCTTGGTGATGTATATTGCCCAGGATTCAAAACAGTGGTACAGAAGAATAAAAGCAATTGCAAGAGCTCAGCCACAATCTCTTTAGACATTCAAGAGACATGTTTTCTGACCCAGCTGCTGGGAAGGGGGAAAATGGATAAACCTAAGGTCTTGCAAAGGTGGCTTGTTGGGCCTTCAGCTGTTGACAGAGGAGACAAGAGCCATCATCAGACTGGATACTAGAGACAGAATCTGACCAATATTAACCTATAAAGGAAGTTAGAGAGGTCATAAACTGATAACCTGGAAATGAAGGTGAAGGAAGAGGACCAGAACAATGGAGTTGATGGGAAAGCCATTCTATCATTTGGTTACAGAAAGAGACATGTTTCAGTGACACAAGATGGTCACAGATAGAAGCTGAAGCAATGCAGACTAGTGAAATTTGTTATTTTTTGCTATTTTTTGTTCTAAGGGATTATGTGTTCAAGTCACCAGTTTTACAGAAGTGACACCCATCTTCACTTGGGACTATCAGTGTAAGAATAATAAAGGACTGTCTTGGGTTGACTCTATGATGTCTATCCCCTATTGCTGATCTATGCCCAGAAATTAATTTTGTGCCTTTCTGCACCTTTAAACTGAGCCTGAGAGGGGGGAAAGGAGAAAAAAACCGAGCGAACTTCTCAAAACGGTTGTTCAAGGACACAGATCCACACTCCTCTGCTTCTGCAGCAGCAAGAGCAGAGGAAACACCCTTCTTGCTTTTCAGCCAGCTTTCGGCTCCTTTTCTTTGGAGGGAGACAGAGAGTTGAACTTTGTTTTCCTGGAACTTCGGTTTTTCCCTTCTTCCCTTCTGGACTGTTTCAACAACATCAGAACACATCAGGAGAATTTTCCACCGAGGCCCTGGAGGTGGGCACACCCCGACCCAGATAAGAGGAGGAGGAGAGAGACCACACCTACAGAAGGACTCTGAAATCTTCCCAGGTTTCTCTCCACAGCAAGGGGTTTCATTATTTAGCATTATTATTCTTCTCCTGTGTGTTTGTCAAATAAATAGTTTTTAGCTCTTTCATTTTGCTCCGAGGAAAATTTCTTTTTTCCCGAACCTGGTGGGGGAGAGGTGGTTGTAACCTGCCTTCTGTCAGAAGATATTTTCGTCCAAATTTGTCCAAACTGGCACAAGGACCTTCTTTTTGTCTAAACAGTTATCTATTTGGATACTACTGCTGTAAAAAGGAGACCTTTCCTGCAGAGCCTACAACTAACTCCTTGAAGTATTTCAGCAGAGAAAGCATTAAGTTCTAGCAGTTACTCTGTTGCTTCTCACACTGTGACCCATCTGTACATGTTCTTTGCTCTGTGAAACCGCTTCTTTCTTATTGACATGTCATTTGGTGATGTTGAAAGGATACTTGATATGATTGTCTTATACATTTCTTTTGCCTTCAACAAATTTCTTTACTCTCTTTTCTCTCTCAATAAATCAACTTTCTTCCATTCACAAATACACAATGGAAAAAATTGCCAAATTGAAATTAAGAAAAATACACATTTAAAAACACAGATACTTGAAAATACATATACCTATTTTACAAGGTTGTTCTGTGTCATAATTCAGCTGTGGTTTTTGAAAAGGCAGGTAAAAGCAATTAAAGTAAGTGTTGTCAAAGAAATCTAAGTTTTCTTCATAAAGCCAACAGGGGGGGAAATGAGTGGATTTGTCTGAGATATTGAACAAGATGTCCCATTAAATCACAATTAATAATGCTAAGATAGGAGGCTGGATGAATTACGAAATAGCTTGTTGACAGCTTTATTGAAGTTGTTAATGGAGCTGTAAAATGGGCTAGTCCTAACGCTTAAGGAGTTCCTCTTCTTTCCCAGCTCAATAGATTATACAATGAGTTTCTGTGTTTCCGGAGGCTGTAGATGATGCACATACTGGTGAAGCAGACACTCTGAATAATGCAACACTTGGAAGAATTTAATTGCCTGATTAAACGGCTGTAATAAAACATTATGTGTCTTAATACAAGCAGAAGTTGAGAAATTATCTTCCCACTGAGTACAGCACTGGTAAAACTACCACCAGAGCAACATTATTAGCCCCATTTCATGGAAGTTTCACATTCAAAAATGATGCAAGCACTGGAAAATAAGTCTTATAACCAAGGTTTATGCAGTGCAGTTGGTTTTGCTCATTAACAAAGAGAGTGAATGTTAACTTGTAGCTACTTACACAAGGGAATTATATCCCAGACTAGGAAAATGGTTTTTTTTCTTTTTTTTTTTTAATCCAAGTCATATAAACTGAAACTGGGCAACTACCATCTGCAACAAGGTCAAAGTACCCTATTAATGGAGGTAATTAATACTAGAGCAGTTTGGAAAAGCTGTTGCGGGAGGTTTCTCCATTACTACCTCAAAAACAATCCTAATTTTCCGATAACTGAAGGTAAACTTGGCTTCTATGAGGAATTCCATATCTTCTCTTATCATTAGAGGGGACAGACATTCAGGGGGACTTCTTTTTGTCTCTGTTGATTCACAGCCTTAGCCCTACACTACTGAACTACTTCTATTTGATACTTTCTCTGTACACACTCTTGATTCTTCAAATGATGGAGAAAAATCAAAAGCTGAAAAAAGAAAAGAAAAATCATCCTAAAATCAGCTTCTGTGGATAACTCTACCTATCCCCTTCCTTTAAAGTAAGATACTTGGTATCACTCTTATTTTTATAGTGCTGGCAAATCTATTAAGATAATGATTAAAGTAAAATCCCATGGTTTAGAACTTCGGCTAGTCATACCTTAATGGTCAGGAAGGGTTTTTCCTCTGTCTGGCTATCTATTTTATTCAGTTTAGACCCTCCTTCCTCTGAACATGATAGTAACATTAAGGATCCACTGTAAAATCTAACAGACAAGGGGGAACATCTGTATCTGAGGCCACTACAGCCCTTCAGCCCTATCCTCCAAGCACAGGTGTAGGAGCATCCATTGCAATACAGCATTGAAAGGTAATCATCCATAGTTTAGGTAAGCTGCAAAATTCTTTGCTTGTAAATGTGGCAGTTTAAAAGCTGGTGAGCAAACAGGTCAGGCATCCTTGTGTGGAGGGCAGAGGGGACAACAGTGAGAGTAACCTCGTTAGCTAGCACAGGCAAACAACCCCCACTCATCAGACGCCTGTCAATTCCTAGCTGGCGTGTTCTGCTCCCAGGGTAGGGGTCAGCTGATTGCTGGACTTGGGGTCAAGGTGAAATAATCTATTGCCACTTGAGGCTGATGGTATTTTTCTTCAGAAAACAACAAGCAAAAAAGACCCTTTTGTTTCCATTCTCCTTCAGAGAATAAAAAATATAGTAGCATGCGAGCTTTTTAGAATTATCCCCAGGAAATTTCTCTTTACTTTATATAGTTCTGGAGATAGTAGGTTTGTGCTTATTTTTAACTAGATAATTTATGCTATTAACATATTTAATTAGAATCAGATGACTTTTATAAGATAAAAGTCAAAGACACTGCAAATTTTTCAGTATGTGTTCAGGATAAGTCAGATGGTAGAAATGTTTAAAGCATCAGCAATAAAATTTTGTTTGAAAAGTTCATTATTATTATTATTATGCCAGGAAATACAGCCAGGTGTACAAAGGATTGGATTTGTAGTGCAGAAAAATATTCTCCTTTAGTCTTTCAAATTCTTTTTTTGAGAGAAAAAGCTTAATTCCCTGTTTTCACCATCTTTCAAGACTATATTACAAGCACCTACTCTGGTTTACAAGTTTTTTCTGAAAAGAAATTAGAGTTATCTCCGAACTCTTGCACTATTTAAATGAGTTTATCCAGTGTTAAGTATCCTATCTGATTTCCAATTTTACTTTGAAATCACCTATTCAAACCCAAGGATAATAATTATTTTCTTGTAAATTTGTTTTTCAGTATCAAGTGTTACAGATATCTTTGGGACCTGCAGCAGGCATAAGCTAGCATTCATCACATCTGTTGGGAATAATACTGAAGATTTTAATTATAAAATATTTGTGTTTCCCAGCCAAACCCACAGTTCTTACTAGAACCAAATCATATGGCCCAAACATATGAATGACACATAAAATTTTGTAACAATACTCTTCACAGGCCAAGCATTACATTAGAAATATTTAATCAGTCCTTGATTACTTAATGGAATTCAGAGTCATTTTTTCCCTACCGTGTTGGAAATGATAGCTCCTTAATTATGTACTTACCCAATCCTCTGCATTTTAAACAATTTCATAATTAAGCATCTTCCTGGTATTCAACAGCTCCTCTTGTAAGGAATATTTTCATCAAATCCATAATTAAAGTCTTTTAAATACATAACCATATAAATAATTTGAATGAAGGGTCTCACGAAGACTTTAAAAGAAGAGAAATCTTCTTCACACACCTCCAGCCGGAAGTCCAAATTTATTTAAGGATATGATTCCTTCCTTCCAGGGATGTCCTATTTGAAAAGACAATCCGAGGTGGAAGAACAGCTGTGCAGGGCTGGAAGGGCGTGAGCTTTCTATCATGCTGTAATAGCACGGTGTCTTATGACTGGAATTTGTGGTGAGGAGGAGGAGGGGAAGAGAACAGGATTAGTAATTAACTTCCAAATAGTACCAAATGGAACTGAGGGGAGGATATAACACATACACAGTCCTGCTACTGCCGGGGATAAAGATGTTGGGGAAGTAAATGCAGAAATAAGTAGCTCAGATTTTACTGAAAACCATGCAGCTGTGTATGCATGTACGCCTGTTTTAATTTTTAATGGTGATCTTTAGTTATGCTTTCTCCAGTTTGTACTAATTTCTTCACGCTTGATATTGGAAGTGTGTGGTTTTTTTTTTTGGACATAATAGTAGTAAATTGCCTTAACAGAAAAGCAGAATCTAAATGAATTTCATAAGTAATAAAAAGTGTATACTTAGTGATTGTCTTCTGCCAGAAGATAAATCAGGTTGAAAATTATTTGAGATTTCATGTTTAACTATGGAGAAAGAATGAGTTTTAAAATTCATTTAGAAGTTAAAGTTCTGAGAAAAGGCCTTGCTGAAAACAAAAGCTGCTACTGATTTGAAATGAACCTCATCATTTATGTAAATGAAGTCTGCAGGAGTTTCAGCATCACCCTCTGGTGCCTTCTGTTTAATTCCCTTCAGCGGGAGATAAGTGCCTAGATACCCTGAGGACCTGAGTGTCAGCAACTTGTACAATCAGACACTGCTTCTGAATCTTTGAAGCTTACGAGGGCTGTCTCACTGTGGCATTTATGCATATAAGTTTCTACTGATATCAGTGCATTTGGGAGCTTACTTTTAAATAGACTACAGCGTGGATGTATATGTCTAACTAAGCCAGTCATACTGGGCTCCTGTGGCGAGAAGCTGGGCCCTTCCAATGTACCTCACATGAAAATTGACACAAAAAACTCTTCCGTGTATCACATTCTGAGTTTACCTGTCAATGAGTGTGGGAGTTTCCTTGTAGGTTCTACTTAACTTGCTTTAGTGGTTAGGATTGTTCAGAAGGAGCAACTGTAGAAAGAAGTAAATACCTTCACCTATGGAGATCCTCATCCTTTTCTCAGAGTAAAACTAAGACTTTCATACCTGTGTGTTTTGTTTGATATCAGTTTTTATTGCCTTATTTTAATTATTATTTTGCCTTCCAAACATCCACATTTACCTCATATCTTCAGCATGCACCAGAGGAAAAGATAGGATTAAAAATGAAAACCACTTTGGGAAAAGAGGAACATTGTAATATTGGACTTGCTAGTTTAAAGTGCCAATGTAAATTTCTTCCCTTTGTCTGTTTATTCCAACTGTGATGTCAGGATATCATTCATGTCACAGATCAGTATGTCTCTTTCTCAACAGTACATACATATTTTTTTCTCTGTATATAGATACACAGAAGAGATGTAGAGGCAAAAAATTGAGGTAAGTGAATTTATTTTCAGTTTTTCATTATGCCACTGCTCCTTTTCCCAGCTTGCACAGCGGACAATCTAGTGTGAATGACAGAAGTAGAAGCATATTCTGCATTATAGAAATCCAAATGAAAAAGTACCCTTAACAACATGCACTTTGCCAGTCAAGACATCCAGAAAATTTGCAGGACACAAAGACAAAATTTGCAGGTATCAAGAAGTTCAACAAAGCAACAAATTTGTTCCCTCTTTCAACACTTGTACCATGTAAGGACTTAAAGAAAGTTGGGATTTTTCTTAATCTTTTTCATTCTTCATGTGGTCCAGTTTGCAATTACCTCCTAGTTTTGTTCTCATCAATTTTCTTTATTTTTTTAAAGTATTTTTGTTTGTTTCCAGAATTCTAGCATATTTCTACATTGATTTTCAGACATAATATAGTTCTTATATTATATCATACTCATACTCACTCAGTTCTTAATGTTTTTTCTCCTGTGTGGGAACTTCAAAGTGTTACTTTTGGGGAAGGTTTTGCTTATTATTATTTTTCAACAAATTTGAACAACACATGTTACTCATGGGGAATAACAGCCCAGAGACAATGTTTCCATATTGTGGTATCTAAAATAAAAAAAAAAGAACCCAAATCTTTTACAATTTTTTTTCCGTAATTGATTTGGTTTTCAATGTTTATAGCTTCTGTGGTGTTCTGAGGTACATCTTAGATATCTTGAAGCTAAGAATCAGAGAGAGGAATTTCTTCCATGATAGCAGAATTCCCAACCTTCCTGCCAACCATAGACAGATAATAGAAAGTGATGTTGGTAACCACAGTTTCTGTGTTTTCTGGTGACAATGTCTAAATCTGGGGGTCTTCTATCTTATAATGTGAAGTGCTGGAAAAAATTAGGTTCCTTCAGTGTTGGGAGCATTGGTTAAGCTTCAAGCATTCCCTGCTTCTCGTCAGGTTTTAGAGGATCCTAGCTGGTTTTATTCCAAATTTTTACCTTTAGCTGCTGGCTCATACTGATGATCTTTCATTTCTCCATCAAATGGAAGAGAAGGTTCCAGAACAGGGAAAACCTGGTTGTTTGCTGTTGACAAGACTAATGTTACCTGTGTGGTTTTCACAGTGTTTCATGTTTTTACTTTTGTAGTAAAAGTTCTCATGCTCTTTCTATAAACATAGCTCTTGTTTTTCTAACCGGCTAAGAATGTTTACTGAACTTTTAGATAGTTGACCATTCCTTTCTCCAAGGTGGAGAAGGTGTGTGTGTTTTTGTTGTGGGTGTTTTTGTTGTTGTTTGGGGTTGTGTGTTGGTGGGTGGTTTTGGTTGTGTGGTTGTTGTTGTGTTTGGTGGTGTTGTGTGTGGGTTAATAACAGGTTTAGAAATTGGACTAAAATGGATAATACTAATGGTACCTGCTCTGCCCTACACCCTGCCCATATGTTCTTCTACTAACACTGATTTCAGGTTATGTGCAGTGAGTGATGCTAAACACTTATTTCTATCACAATATATATCCATTATCTTTCTGGTGCCTGAACCAGGTTAATTCCTTTCAGATGACAAATTTGCGTCACGTTTAGAATGAACTTAGGTAAGCAGGAAATGCTGTCCTAGGCAGTTGTTGGCAAAGACAAGATTGGTGAAATAGAGAACAGAGAAAAAAGTATGAACATTAAAATTCAGTGGCTATAAGAGGGTTGAATTTTCCTGAAAGAAGGCTTTGTAATCTTTTAACAGCATTTTCTAACGACCACCACCAGAGAGATAAGTAAATGTAACTAATAGGCGTGCAGGTAGCCATGTTGTAAAATGAAATTATAGCTGATTTTAAGTGACTGTAAGTAATTTGTTTCAGGTTTTTTAGTCAGCGGCAACTGTACTGATTATATTTTGAAAATTGGGATCAAATATTTTAAAGAGGTATTCCAGAGGCATCAATTAAAAAAAAAAAAGAGATTTTGCTGTTACTATTAGAAAAGGTCATTTGCTTGACTCTCTGGACTAGCCAGACATGGTGGACTTTTCTCTAGGGCTGGTTCTGAAGAGGTGAGAATGGAACAGCATCTCCCTTGTAGGCAGCATGGTAATTATTTTCCTTTAGTTCAAGAATACACTATAGTTTTAGCTCAATGGCAATCACTTTGTGATGTACCCCAGTAATGAAACCACTTCAAAATCATCATCGAGGTTTCCAGGATGATTATTTGCCCTTTAATTACATGACCTGTTACTGAAGTGCTTTATTGCCATTACACATCCCATTGTGGTTACCTAAAAGGCTGCCCAATTTATTAATAGCGTTAATGGAAAAAAGATTCCTAAGTAATTGCAAAATGCTCTTAACTATTTATCTTAGTGCCGCTTAGTGTAGCATTTACCCTCGTATTTTTGAAACTAATTCTATGTTGGTTTTTCTTGATAATGATATAGGTAGAAAATAGATATATCAGGTTTGCTTTTTAAAGGAGAGTGAAAATGTTTATGCAGTTTGAATCTTATGAATCATTTGCTCTGCTTGACCTTCACTTAGAAAAGGACATCACCTCTCTGGAGAATTTTGCTATTTCTAGAGCATGCCACGAGATGTCACTGTTTCAGAATATTACTTTTGTCACAATCTGCTATTAAAAGCTCTGTTCTCTGCATTGTTTAAGGTTCAATGGCTGGCAGCAAATTTTTATATTTTTGGATTAAAATATAAACTGTTTGATTCTCTCCCAAGTAGAAATGGAAAATAAATATTTTTGAAAAATAAATAAAATAAGAATAAAGGAAAATTGAAAGAACAAAACAAAACTAAATATTCAAATGTTCCTTTAGAACCACATTTTATTCCTTTCACCAAAAATGGCACCTTGAGCAAATCTTTGTGGGTTTGGTCTGTAGTGGATATTTAGTCACTGACGGGGTCTTGGTTTGTTTTGGATTGGGCTTTTTTCAGTAGAAATTACAAACAGCACTGCAGCTCCTGCGTTTAGTGTAAGACAGAAGTTAAGTCAAGCCCAAGTCTGACACTGCATATCTCAAGCAAGAACAGATTTGAAATCTGGATGTTTAGAGTTGTGGAATTTATTTCCTTAAGCTGATAAAGCACAGTAATTAGCAACACAGTACTTCAATTATCTGAATGGAAAAGTTTTATGTCATTGAGGTGGAGGGAAAAAAGGGCAGTGAGTGAACAGGTGGTAATACAGTCTTTCTAAGGTCTTGGTTAAAATTGAAATATGTATTTTTTTGAGAAAAATGGTATTAAGTATTTTTCCCTCAGGGTTTAGTGGCCTTTGTCTTCAGCTCTAAACTATCTTCCTGAAGGTGAAAATACACTCTGAAATGTTCCAGTTTGAGAGTAATTTCCCAGGTAGGTATACTATTAGTAAGTAGATAAAGCTGTCACACAAGCTGTAAAGAATTGGGAACACTGACTTTAAGATATGCTCTTATTAGAGCAGAGGCACAAATTTTTTTCAAAGGGAATATAAAATTCTTACTGTCATCTAGCAACTAGAGTGCATAAAAACAGATTAGTGTATATGGCATATGATATACATGGAATGCATCTTTCAGTATTTATGAAAAAAATAGTGAAAAAACCGACAATATTGCCAAACATGAGTCTAACATTATAAACCAAAAGCATTAAAGGCAGTTTACATTTCATATTCTGGAAATAAAAGAAGTATATTCAGTTAGAGCTAGCTCTGGTAACATCATCAAGGCAAAGACACATTGGCTTTTAATAGAGGAGGGTTTTTAATGCACATCATTTAGTATATATTCTTTTCCACTGCCAAAAAGGCTGAAACCATTTTTTAAAAAGGAAAAGTGAAATGAAAAATTTTTCTCTCTGGTAATGATGTAAGGACTCCAAGTCATAAGTCTAATGCCCTAAGGTTTACACCATTTCTTCTTATGAAATAAGTACCACTACCTTCTGCAGAATATTCTCATTTGCAGTTTCCACTTACCACTACACTTCCTCAGTGTAGATTTTTAAATGGCTCGTCTAAGGGGAGAGTGCTTGCCCAAAGTGCACAGTGCTCACCCAGTGACATCAAGTGAGGTGCTGCTCCTCTTGGACCTGCATTTTCTACAGGCACCTTCTGGATTTTGAGTCCACAATATCACTTTCTTCCTCCTGAAATGATAACTCAGTTGTGAATACACATGGAAGGCATCTAAGGGGAGAGTGCTTGCCCAAAGTGCACAGTGCTCACCCAGTGACATCAAGTGAGGTGCTGCTCCTCTTGGACCTGCATTTTCTACAGGCACCTTCTGGATTTTGAGTCCACAATATCACTTTCTTCCTTCTGAAATGATAACTCAGTTGTGAATACACATGGAAGGAAAAGAAATAGTGAAGAGGAAAGGGATTAAATATAAGATATAATTGTTATATAAATATAAATTCTATGTGTACATACTTTAATTTCAAAATAACCGTTTATCTTATGTGTCTGTCTCTTCAAGTAACTGTTGCCAGGAAGAAATGCTTTAAATTAATCTCTCTATATATATTTCTTTTTCTAAGAAATGCACTGACAAAGATGTCCTGAGAGGAAGCAGAATGTTTCTGTATTCTACTCTCACAGAAAAGAAAACAACAATAAGTAATTCAGCAGACTTTGAAGCATGCAAAGGTGCTGTGTGCTCCAGCACAGAGACGAATATATGACTAATTCAGCTTATTTGCTGCTTACCCTGATCTGCTGTTGATCTAACATGCAAAAGAAAATTAGGTTGAGATAGCCACCGTTGTTTGGATTTGCATCAAAAGTTTTCTTATCCAAACGTTATTAAAAAAGATTTTGACATGAGTCAGTTTATTCTCTGGAGCAAGTTCGCTACTTCCACTGCTCACCAACAACTGGAGGTTTTCATGCTCTATGTTTTCTATCAAAATAGTCAACACAACTTAACCACACAACATGTCATACATGGCTGTACAATTTGACTGTTTCAATCAACAACTGGAAGATATTGCACTTGAGGGAAACCATGATTTTCACAAAGGCACTGCTAATATTACAATAACAGGAGAGCAATAAGGAAACAAGTAATTTCAACATGCACCTCTGACTTACACATACAAAAACACACATATAGACATATGTATATACATTTATAACACTCTTTTTCCTACACTAGAATGATCCTCACAAGGATTTTGGATCATTTATATCAGGTGCCTCCTGATTTGCAAGAATTTTTTTTTTCTAGAAGAAAAGATCTTAAAACACCTGAAAATAAGAAAAATTTCTTTGATTTTTCTCACTTCCCCCCCCCTCCTTTTTTACCTGAATTGACCTGATATGATTGGACTCCCTCTTGGCAGAAAAGGATTACTCTTCAAACATATAATATCCTGTGGAGCCCTAAGCAAGCAATGTTCAGTGAACTGCTTCTGCCCTAAAGCTCAGGGGGAAAAGTTACTTGGACTCGAAACGCTCATGCATTTTTGGCATCCTTTTGAGGAGCACCGTATTCAGCAAGAGCGCTGGTCTGACCTCTGTGGTAGCTGTGAAACCTCAGCATGTCATAGTTGCATGTCCTGAGGCTATGAAGGGCCACTGGTGTGCAGTGGGTTCTCACCTCAGACACAGCACACATGTATTGGGAAATTTTGCATAATGGCCCTTGACCTGAAGTGCTGTACTCCAATGTGCTATTTGGAAAAGGTTTTCCGATAAACAAAGAGCAGTCTTCACCTGGACACATGAGCTGTAGATGTGTCTGCTAAGTAGGGCAGCTGAAAGATAGCCTGTGACTTCCAAATTAAGCTCCAGCCCCACCACCTTTCTGGTGTTAACACTGAATATTCATGATACCAAACCTTGATGGCTCCTTCCCATGGGACCTGCTTGCTGAATCTCAGCACTTAGACTGAAACGGCACAGGCTCAGAAGCAGGACTTGAAGCACTTTTTCAACTTTATCCCTATACTGGGTAATTTGTAGCTTTCATCTACTGCCTACACTTATCTCTGTGGAGGTAAAGCTGCGGCCATTTTCCATGCAGGAATTCAAAGTGTCCTGTCCTGCCACTGCTATGC
Organism: Monarcha castaneiventris obscurior; assembly: GCA_026261815.1. Lineage (NCBI taxonomy): Eukaryota > Metazoa > Chordata > Aves > Passeriformes > Monarchidae > Monarcha > Monarcha castaneiventris. The sequence continues at coordinate 7,746,134 of JAMPIT010000379.1, read as the reverse complement.
TTTCATTACTACATTGGTAATGGCCAAGCTATAAATATATATAAAATGTGAGTTTGCAACCTTATGGTGTATTTTGGGAAAAGAATTTGCAGCCAAGATAATAAGCCATAAAATACAGAAAAAAAAATTAATAAGGCAATAGAAATTAGTTTAAAAAAATGAAATAAATATTTCTTATTAAAATAAAAATAGCAAGTATAAAATGTTAGAAGGGTGAGAAATGAGAAATGAGAAAACCAATAAAGCTTAAATTAATTATTTCTTCTGTGTGTTTGAGCAAGTTTACAAATTCCTGTAGCCTTTCTTATCACAGTCAAGGGAAACTGCAAAGTATTCCCATAACCTGGAGAGAACATTAACAAGGATGTTCAGTCATTAGCAAGTGATGATAGAAACAGTCACCTCTACAGCTTTCTTGCAGCGTAGTGTCTTCTGTATTTGGTGGGCAAACATTGTGTCTGAATTAAAAGGATTTATATTCCCCAGATGTTTCATGTTTTAGGAATAGGATTTTGAATTCAGTTGTGATATAAAGAACAAAGCTGTGCTCTCTCCAAGCTTCACTGTTTTCTTACTTCAGTTGAAAGACAACTCACTATCCTGTAAATATATCACCTACAAGTTATAGAATTATCATGCTATAGATTAAATACTATCTTATAATTAAAATACAAGTATTCCAAATGTTTTCCTACCATGTCTATATAGACCAAAACCCAAAGGGGTTTTTTTCACAGATAAAATGAGCAATTGGCTACTCTAGTTCTAATACTACCCTTCAGGAGGATGCCTACTTATGTGTCAAGAGTCCATCTTCTATATTTATCACTGAATTTGAGAATGATGTTGACTCTTATCTGCAAAGGAGAGACTTTAGGAATGATAGTGGAAATCCATATTAAGAAATGCATATAAAGAAAGTTCAGTACTCTCAGATATATAATAATTTGAAGCAATAAATTAAATCTGGTATCTTTCTCAGCTTGAAAGTATTTCTGTTACCAAGAAAGCTTGAGAAGTATTTCTGTTACCAAGGTTCACCACCATATAACAACCTTCATTATAAGTAAGTTTAAAAGTCTACGACCCTTTCTGTTACAAACTCTGTAAAGTTTTAAAATTCAGCTATAAAATTTCAGAAATAGACAAGCTGGTTCACAAGGTCGCAGGCAGCAGGCATCTTTTTTCTATGTTTTTAAATAAGATAATTTATGCACTTTTAATTTTAAAAGCACCATTGTTGGCCTGCTGCTGCTGAAACCTATTTTTAATGCTGACACAGAGGTGCATCTTGGAGTGATGTGGGATGAAAAAGCAGACCACAAGGAGAACAAGAAGAAAGAGAGAGTCTGTTCTTTTGAAATAAGAGGTCATATTCCTAACCTATTATTCTGCTGTTAATTGAGGCCAATAATGTGAGTATTATTTAATGCTTTAAGAGCAAAAGCTATGTGACAAATATTTGACATTGTAAATTGCATCCTCTGTATACAAAGGAGTAATTGTACTCATTTGTGTTATTGTAGTTAGTTATGACTAATTTTAGAATCATAGGATCTTCAAGGTTGGAAGAGGCCTACAAGATCATCTAGTCCAACCACCCAGCCAGCTCTGTCACTGAAACCCCTAAACCACTTAATCACATCACCCAGATCCAGATGCCTTTTGAGCACCTCCAGGGATGGTGACTCCACCATCACCCTGGGCAACCTATTCCAATGCCTGACCACTGTGACAATGAAAAATTTTTTTCTAATGTCTAATCTGAACCTCCCTTGTCTGATCTTAAGGCCATTTCCTCTGGTCACCTCGCTGCAGGCACGGCAAAAGAGACTAAACACCACCTCACTACAACCTCCTTTCAGGGAGTTGTAGAGAGCAGTGAAGTCCTCCTTGAGCCTCATTTTCTCCAGGTTAAACAACTCCAGCTCCTTCAGCCATTCCTCATAAGACATGTTTTATAGACCCTTCACAAGCCTATTGACATTTTCAGAAGAACATGGCTTATTTCTCTCACTCTTCATGAGTATGAGCTTCATAATATACCTGGAAGATATAAAGTACAAATCTAACTGATGTGAGCTTTGGCAGTGATATCAAGACATCTTCATCAGCTTAGAAGTGTGCAACACGAAAAACCAAAGCAACTCAACGCCGGCTGTTTCAGCATCCATAAACAATGGGTTTCTTCACTCACCTTGGTGAATTTGCCTCCTGTTTGCACTGGGAAAGTTCTGCACTGGAGCTACAGCTTAGCCAGAATGCTGTGCATAACTGATGCACATCTACCCTTTTCACTTATCCCTACAGATAGGGATAAGAAAAAAGCCTCCAAAGTAGGTTACTGGACTTTTTAAAACAACCTTTTAATACTGCTTTATCATTTTACTGCACTAATTCCTAGAAGTCTCCAATATACTTTGCCACCCCAAAAGGATAAGGGTACACTACAGGCTGTGGGAAACTATTCAAGTAGACAAGAATGGAGAGATGTGGTGAAGACACCAGTCATACCAGATAGTTTTAATAAGCACTTAGGAGAGATGAGCTTTGAAGCCAGCTTTGAAAGAGTAGGCTATTGATAAGGCAAATCAGTGAAGGGATTAAGGAAGGGGCAACATGAAGCTCAGAGGTTGTACCTCCTCAGTGCCAGTGTACTTAACTCTAGTAAATAATTGCACGATGTCTTACAATCCATATGTTTTACCATGACAAGCTGTGATCAGATACATTTTGTTTTATCTTTTAAAATAGCTGTCAGAAAACTAAACTAATTTGGATTAGTAAATAAGCTTTTCAAAATCATGTTGAGGATTACTGTCAGAAGGATTATTCTTTTCTTTCAATAAGGTAAGCAGTCACATCCTGTTCAGACATCGAACTCAAATACACCCATGTGTTGCTCCTACACTAGTAATCAACTTTCTCTAACCCCCCTGTAATGCAAATTTCTAAGACTCAATCTGAGAAGACATCATGGGAAGAAACTCTTAAAGCTTCTGTATCAATAATTTGTTACACTTTATTATTTGCTATGTTCATTTACATTTTCAGTTGGGCTTTTTTTTTGAGGAGGGTATGAAGATATTTTGTTTTAATTTGGAGTTGGTTTGAATTACAGCTCTACTTCTATATTTACTATACAATTGCTATTCTAGAACTCAATTAATATATTTTAAAGTATGTTTTCTGTTTCATAACTCCAGGCACAGTAGAGATTAATAGATAATAGTTTTATATTTTTTTTAATTAAGGTCAGTCTAACAACTTGGTACAGATCCATGCATAGAAAGACAATATTAACAATTTTTATAATTTTCTCTGTCAAAGCTTATTTGTAGGTGACTATTTCTATATTTTCTACTCCTGTGAGGAAAAAATATTAGAGAAGAATTGAGCTCCTTGACAAAGATGTTAGAAGCCCACACAAATACGATAGGAATTATTGCCATCATATAGGCATTGTTGTAAATTTGGTGGGTGACATCTGCCCTGTGGTAACTGTCCTGCACATGATTCATCTCTGTCAGATATGCCTGGTAGCATATCCCTTCATGACAGATATGCAAACATCTTCAAATTATCATCACACACACACAAAAAGGCTAAATTGTAATTTAGCACTACTTTGTTATGTATTCAAAGTAACATTGCTGTAAATTTTTTAGCATTTAAATAAGCGTCTTTCAGTTGAATAGGGTGTTTTCACTGTGTTTGTTCCCTAATCAGCTTTACCACTCCCATGACTAAAGCAGCAGGGAAATTAAAAGGCCAGTGACACACATGGAATTTGAGGAGAGTGATTTTACTTCTTTTGATTTTTAACGTAAGTTGAAAAGTTGGCTTGTCACCTCTCAAACTCTACATCTATCCCCTCCTCAAAACAACTGAAAAACAGTGGAACAAAATGTGATAATGAAACATCAGTAAGATTGTGCATGAACTGCCAAAACCAAACAATGCAATAGTGAGATATCATGCTTTAAGTATTTCAATGTCCATAAATTAAATAAATAAAAATTTGGAATCACCATCCCTAGATGTGCTGAAGAAATTTGTAGATGTGACACTTGGGGACACAGTTTAGTAGTGAACATGGTGGTATTCGTTTAATGCTATGACTCAATGATCTTAAAGGTCTTTTCAAACCTAAAAAATTCTATGAATATATGATTCTTCCATATTTTCTTTCCTGGTATTTCACCAGTGGCGGCAAATGAGAAAAGGGCACTCTTAGCCTTCTTAAAATAGTGTTATGTTCCCCACAAATTTCAGTGAGGTTTAATACCAACCATAGCAACATTCTAAGCACTATATGAATGAACGAAAATAGCAGCCAGAAAAAATAACTCTGGGTTTCTTCATAGCCTTGTAGAATATTTCTCTTTCTTTTCTGCTCTTTATTAATATTTTCAGTTTTGGATTTCTTTTAAAACTGGTCATGCCACATTTCAATGACTGTTTTTCTCTGATTTCTTTTTTAGCATGGGTAATACCAAATAAGCTCACATCAGAAACATTTGTGCTTTGCCTGAGTTTAATTTTTTCTACCAATTATTATTTTGTTGGCTATGATAGTCCATTCCAGGAATGTTTATATGCACATTCTAAAGAAATTTTGAGTAATTCCTCAGGTCTTCAAGCAAATTGAAATTGCTGTAAGATTTAACTTCATTTTACTTGAAATTAATTTAATTCACACTCCTAATTTAAAGATACAGCAGAGAATTTAGTTGAGAGATTTTAAAGACCCTGACTACCTTAAGAGTTTCTCCTTGTGACCTTACATGAGTTATTTAAGTGTGTTGTGCAACTTCCTTATCTTGTGCTCAGGGTGGTGCCTTGTGCAGAACAAGATTTTTCTCAAGAAAGGATAATGGTTCTCTCGGGAGAGGAAATGGTTGGTCCCTGTTTTCAACATGATTCATGTCAGATACAGCTATTACAAAGACAACAATAAAGCTTTCATCTGAAGCGAGGAAGAGTTTTACTGCCCTTGGGAATATGCTGCACTATGCTCAATGTTTTCTAAAGCCTTTCTCTTTTCATTTATACATCCATTAAAAAATATCTAATAGGATTGAGAATCTTAATCAAGTAAGAAGCTCTAAGCGAGCTGTATAGTCTCTCTCTTTCAGTGATATGCCATGTGTGTCCCTCTCCCCAGCAACTGATTTTGTCTAGCACCTTCACTCTCCAGCAATGGCTGTGCCTTGCTCCTTCAACTTAGAAGAGCTGACATGATTACCATGTCAAAAAAATTGATATCTCTATGTGCTTCTTTAACACTCTACACCAGCCTGTGATACAAGTGAGCGTGTGATGCAGGGATTAAAACATGATTCAAATCATCTTACTGTTGCTAGAGCATCTAAGAGCATGCACACATTTTCAGGGATTCATCTTGTATTCTGTGGCATTTCAGGTAACAGTGAGCTGGGTCCATATGTATTTTGCATTGGTTACTTCTATAAGAAAGATTCAGACTTTGTGAAGCACAGCTTTTGTGGGGTAGTAGGAGCACAGCAGTTTACTTTCTAGTAGCCTGTGAAGAAATTCACTATGAAATGTTTATGTGTGACAGAGGAGATAACAGTTTTTAAACCTGACTCTTATTATGTGAATTAAGGCAGCCAGGGAATATATATCAGCCATCCTGTCCACAACTCATGTACCATACCTTAATCAGAAATACAGAATCAGAACTGGAATATGTAAGTTTTTCCTTTGTTTAAGATCATCTATATTTCTCAGTTATCTGTATTTTGTGCCAATGTGCTGCTTATTTTCATGACATGGCACTTGAATGATCGTCCCACAAAATTAACAACTGAAAATCACAAGGTGAGTGAGGATTCAAATTTTTGATACAAACTTTCTACAGAGATAGGATACACTTTACAAAATAACACAATTTAAGAAATTACCATTTGAATGCTGCTTTGATGAAAAAAATCTTTATGCAGTTCAGATTCTTATTTTGCATAATTCACTTTGACAAAAAAAAAGCTTTTCCTTTAGCTTAGTCTTCTTGCTCAGAACCAGTGTCTACAGTAGGCTGCCAAATTCACATTACTTTTAGTTTTTTAATCTCAAACTATTACTATGTTTAATATACATGGGTATAAAGACTGAAAGGAATTTCTGGGATCATTTGGTCCAATATTCCACATTTGAAGCCTTTTATATCATAATATTTCTCATAAACTTTGCAAGCTTCATATAAAACGAGTTTCCTTTTGGCCCCCAAAACTCCCAACAGAAAGATTTCCAGACCCTCTTTTCTCTGATAGTTCAACCTAAGTGTATTCATGACCACTGAATATGCATCTGCTTTTCTGACAGCATTTTTCTTTGTTTTGAATAGTTTTTTTCCCTCTCTGCAATTTTCCCATACGAATGTATTTATAGAAAACAATTATATCAGTCCTCACAGTCTTTGTTTTACTGGGCTAAATTCTTATGCCTTTGAGATCTCCTAGACTCTTCTCATATAAAAGGCTCTCTTGGTCACAAGTTATTATATAAATTTATTTGATTTTTTTTCTAAAAATTCTCATAAGAACACAGGGTTTTTCGCAGAGAAGGTGTTTAGACCTGGAGGTTTATAAAACTTTTCTACCTCTGTGAGAAGTACTTGTCTGATAAGGTATATCACTGCATCTGCATTTTATACTTGGCTCAGAATCAAGAAAATATTGTGATCTTATGCTTAGTCAGTTCAGTTGATGGCAGACAGATTATTACAGATAATCTCTTGATTAGTCCCTTCTGATAAGTCATCTCTATCACAAAACTATCTAATTTTTCATTTTCAGCTTAAATGCATGACGTGCACACTAACTAAAAAAAAACCAAAAAACCTAAGTGGTCTTGATCCTTGATATTTCCAAATCTTTTTGTGTGGAATCCCATTTTCCCTCATTGTGGTTATGCCTGTGAGAGAACAGGAACACTGCAGCCATGCACTCCACCACAGGACAACCCTCTCCTACTTTGGCCTTGACCAAGGTTTACGAAAAGGCAAACTCCTTTTCTCAGCTCTACTGCTACATCTGGCAGCTCCAATGAGCTGTGTTGAAAGGTCTTTATCAGGGATCATGGAATGTGACAATTGAACATTGTCCTCACATCCTCAAATCCCAGTCTGGCCTCCATCTGCCTCTGACCAGAATATACCTCTCATTCTCACAACTTTTCTTTAGATGGTGTTAATGGCACTTCATATAAAAATAATATCATTGTGTGCCTACATATATACGTACCTGAATATGAAAAGTAACACAAGGCTTCTGGATGCAATTACCTTTCAGTCTTTCAGGTTAATTCATGCACTGTTTCAGTTATCTTTTCACTGCCCCTTCCTCTCCTCTACCATCAAAGCAAAACACAAAATCTGTAAACCCTGGATGCAGACCTTATTCCACACTTTACTGAGCTTTCTGGGAATGCAGCTTGCAAATGACGTTAAGCCTTTTGCCAGGCTCTAGGTGATAAACCATTGGTTAGCCATGAAGAAGGAGGCTGCCTTGTTGTCATGTACACATTAAAAAAAAAAAATATCTCGTTTATGGCTTAAAGGTCTACTTTTAATCAGATCAACTTTGGATGTCACAGTTTTTACTTCTGCCTTTCAAATTTGAGATTTTGAAATGGATTCTTTGAAACTAAAGTTACAAAAGAAAATTCTACTGATGACTACACATTACCTTACCTAAGTTTATTCAATTTGTTGATCTGCACCACTGCTTATATCTATATTTGTTCTTACTCTGGTTTGATTTAGCTGAAAGTGACTCACTCTAGATTTAAAGCTAACCGTAATGATACACTGTATCACTTAGGAAAAAGAGAATTTCATTTAAATCACCTGTCTTAGAGTCAATAAGTGGGGCAATGCACTCCTCTTATTACTCATGTTTAGTTTTCTATAATCATCACTGATTAGAAGAGACACACCAGCATTTAACCTAATCATGTACTCTTTTCCTAATGCCTGGTTCCTTATGGTTTTGGGAAATAGAGACAGAGAGGGTAAAAGCCTTGAAAGTTTCACAAAACTATGATGCATTAGGAATAGTTCAAAACAGAGTCCAAAAGTGGTGACCAAAGTGCAGAACAAAGAGCAGAAGAGCAAAGATTCTCTGTAGCTGACAATTCCTTTGAATTCTCCCCACAGTAAAACAGACTTTAAAGGAGAGTGCACAGTTCAGGAATTGCTGTATTTTCCCTACAACTGAAGCCTTACAAAAACTGCCACAGCCAACAGACGTTTATTTAATCCTGTGCTCATTGCTCATTACTGACAGGATTGATAGATAAGTTAAGGCTATTTTTCTCCTGTGTTTGCTCATCACCTGGTAAGAAGAGCAGTTAGCTGATGGACAGAATTCAGGCAAGTAATCCATAAAGTGAGAGCATGGGTGATTTAAGAAACAACATCTGTAAATAAAAAGAGATGGTTTGTGCTAAGATAAGGTGTGTATTTGCAAGGCTTGGACACTGTAACTTTTTCTTGGATAGATGGGCATTGATCAATTCTGAGTCACAGTGACAAGTTCCATCAGCGCAGGTACAGCTGGCAGATCTCCTAACACAGGAGAAATCGTTTTTGTGAGAAGGTCACTTAGTGGTTTCTGTGTCAAAAGAGCAAAGCCACTGTTGGGAATAATAAAAAGACCATTATGTGGCAGAGCTCTGCAAGCTTCAGAAAGGTTTGAAATCTCAAATTAGGGAAGCCGCCCTAAGCCTTTTCAGTCCTATGGAAGAAAAAGGTATCCTGTAAATTTGTACTCTGATACCAACTGCACTGGAAGGCAAACTCACCATGTGAGATGGCCTAAGAAGAGAGTTTGCGGCTGTTAGAGGCAACCTTGAATGTTTAAACAGAGAGATCATGAAAGCAGTCAGAGATGAAGTTCAGTCCTCTCTGTCCGCATTAGGACTGGATAAATCAGCTCATCTGATGGGTGCAGAGCAAGGTTGTTTCACCTAAGATTTCTGTGATGCATGTTCAAAACACAAGGATATAGCATGCTCAGAAAAGTTGGAGGTTAGACCGAACAATGTCTGGGAATTGCATCTCTTGTGGTTTTACATGGAAATAGAAATGAAAACATCAAAAATAGATCTGTTGTAGAACTCAAAAAAGTAAAGTTTCCTGGAATAGGATGGGAAATTCAGACTGAGCCACTGCATCAGGTCTTGAAAAGCTCATATTTAATGAATCCTAGAGACAAAAAGGCAAGTCATCCTGGGAATCTCTTAATGTCCAGACCTTAAGCAGAGAATTGGATTTGGATGGATCTTGTCTGCCATGTTAGGCCGTCACCAGCTTGTAAAGTTTCAGACTCGCAGGCTGAATATTGGAATAGAGTGATGGAAAGATTTAAAAGAAGTGATGCTGGCAAGGAAATAAACAGAAAAACACATTTTCTTACATGAGGTGATCTGAGAGTTTAAAAAAATAGACGGAAGACAGAATGACTCTGCAATCAAAAAGATATATTTTTAACGTGCTTTTACATAACAACAAAGCCTATTTAAATTAGAAGACATAAATAACTCAGGGCTACAACAAACAGATGAAACTGGAGTATAATAAGTCACAAATAAAAACTAATGATACATCTATAAATGGATTTAATCTCTTTCAGACAGAATGGAAACAAAAAGAAAACAAGTCTTGTGAAAAGAGATTTGAAACATAAAGTACAAATAATTTTGTCAAATCCATTTTAAAGTGCTTTTGTTAAAGAGAAAAAAGGGAAGAATAAGCAGTGGATAGGATTAGACGGAAGAGAATAATCACCACAGATATTTGCTGTATTTTTGTCTTGTTTTTTTAACATTTTTTGGCTTCAGGTTTTAGCTTGTAGCTTTCAATATTGTGTGGAATGCCCAAGAGACTTAGTAAACTGAAGTTGATGAACAGCTTTCCCACAAGTGGGTTTTAACAAAAAAATCTTTGTGGCTAATAATCCCTTCAAAAAGAAGAGATTTCAAAAATATTCAAGATCTTCCTCTCTTGGGACTTTTCATGATTGGGAAAGCGTTTTCCTTGTGAGAAGTATTTTGTATTTCCCTTTCATTCTCAGGTTGGAAAATCTGCTAAGAAGTTCAAAGCAAACTCCATGGGGTTTTTTTGAAACAATATTATGGAAAACACTCCCCTTTTTTCACATAATGTTTTTAATGCCTGGATGTTGAAGATACTGTTGATTACAACCACTTATAAAAGCAGTTCTGAAAAAAATTTTGAAAATGTAATCATTTTACATCAATCAAATTGGGATTTAGTTTGATTTTCAAGCAGTTATTTGGCTTTTTGCTGAAAGCAGTTATTTGGCAGGAAAAACCATGCAATTTAGATGTTCATATTTGTTTCAGTAAATTTTTTAACTATTTTTTTCATATGCTTGCATATTTTCATTAACTTTTTCTTCATGTATGACATTATAACATTATGAATCGATTCTGATAGTTACTTAATTACAGTCAGCAAATGTGGACTTACAGAACATGATCTTCACCAAATATGCCTCCTCAGCTCTTGTTAAAAAGCAGAAGCCCTGAATTTTTTAGTTAGTAGATTTGTCTACTGACAAAAGATGACAGAAGAAAGCGCCTGCCAGTTCAAATTGTCCAAGTGACAATATGTCCCACTGGCAAGTAATTGCTGTCTTACAGCCACCTCTTCCCCACTTTTTAAAAATTGCTTGAGCTTGAAAATCCAGGTTTTAGTCTAAATCCATGGGTTGTGCACATAAAACCACCATGTTTATATCTCAGATTTTTCACCAATAAATCTACTGTTTCCTGTTTTCCTGAGAATAAGAAAGCAATTACATTTGTAATATGGTTAATCTCAGAGGCTTAAAATAGGTGAAAATTGGAAATAATTGAAGACTGTGCTCTGTCTGTATTACATTGTAGAAGCTTAACTTACTTTCAGAACCACACAGAAATCTTTATCTGAGTGAGGAAGAGCTGGTAGATGCCCTGACGCTGTCCTGAGGAACTGGGAAGAGGAATAAGTATAGACCAAAATTAGAAATTAGATCAAAAGCAACCACACCTGTCAAAGTCAGACTTTGACACGCTCTGATGTTATTCTTTGTTAAAAGATCTGGTTTTTTATACAGATAAAATGCATAAGATTTATTAGTGTTGTCATGCAACAAATAATTTTTTTCTGGGTATTAGTATAAGAACTACAAGAACGAGAAATAGACACAAGCATAGTTTGTGTTGATAGTACAGTAGAAAGCTATTCAAATATTTGTACATTTGTGGGGATATATCTTCTATATTATTTTTGTTAATGGCTGTGGTGGAAAAAAATGCAAATTTTGTAATGAAATATGTTAATTGCACAACCGTGGTCTCCTTAAAACTGAGTTGGATTTCTTCCTATGCTTCTTCCTATGTCCTTGGAATAAAATATACAATATTAATAAAAGAGTGATCAGTAATCGATGCAAAGCAAAAAGGATGATTTTTAATAACAAGACTTTTAGATGCAGACTTGGAGCTCACTGCATGTAAGCAGATGAATAGGAATTAGACTTGTTTGATTAAGTGCTTATGGAGCAACTGTTGGCTGTAAAAGCACATGGCTTTAAAAAAGGCAATTGTTTTAAGCTGGGCAACATACATCCAGAAAAGATACGGAAAAAAAATAAAATTCTCTTTATGGAAGGCTGATATAATTCCATCTGAAAGAAACTATTTTATTCTGATGTCATCACCCATCTTCAAAAATGTTTAAGGCTGAAACAGATTCAGAGGAAGATATCTAAGCACTGCAACTAGAGAACTTATTTTTAGATCCAAGAAGAATACTGCTTTATTTGTATGGCTGAGATAGATGATGACTAAGAGAGGAAAGGGTTCCTTGGGTTTTGTTCTAGAAAAATGTGGAATTTATGCACCCATCCACCACATTCACAATCAGATTTTATTTTTAAAATCTCTGTTGGCAGCTGAGGTCTGCAAGAGAAGATTTTATTCTGGTATTTTGCCTTCACATAAAATTCATTCAGTGTCATGATAACCTCTGCCTTTCCTACACTCTGGTTCATCTGTTTCTGATTCTGTTGTCATGTAACTGCAATAATGGACTGCCCATAACTGTACCTACAAATGGTCTTTATCATTCAAGATTCCTTAATTTTATTTTGTAGTTAGGTTCCCTAAGGAGGTAATATTTTCTGAAATGCAGGTGGTAGATTTTGGGGTGAGTTCCTGTATGCATCAGGTACTACAAGCTGACAGATCTTTGTAGAATGGTGAGATAAAACTTTCAGAAATGTGATGGGAAGGTACTGCTATGTCTACAGTCTTCCCTCAAGTGCCTTGCATTTTTGTGATCCTAAAAAAAGATTATTTTTATGGGAGACCTGCTATTATAAAATTTCTTGGGGATTCCAGGCACAGTTCTCATGCTGTAGCTCCTAAGATTGGTTAATAATGCAGATGCGATTTCACCCTTGGCTGAAATATTTGAAGTTCATGACCTTCAGTGTAAGCAAGTTAACACCTTGCTGCCATCATTGGTCTGTTTGTAATTGGATTTTCAGACTTCACAGAACAGTGGGTTATGTCTGGTCCCAGTGCATTTTCAAAACAACGTTGCAGTCCTGCAGTCTAAATTACTATATTCTCTTCTTATGCAATGCATAAGCACAAGCATTGACAAAGACCACTTGCTGCCATGGTGATAGAAGGATTTTCCCCCTCTCTGCTCCCACAGTTTATAAACATTCTGCTTCTGCTTCTTGAGATTTAGGCTCTTTAAAACATCACCAGCAAAACAAAAAAAAAAAAAAAACTATCATATTTTGTAAAATAATATTTATATACCATCTGAAAATATTCTAGGGCATCCTGAAACTTAAATTAGTGGCGTAATTAAGTTGCTTTCACTAAAGCCTAAAAGTAAGTATAAAATAAAAAGATGTTGGATTGAAAGAAATTAAAATCTCAGTGCAGTCATGAGCCTAGAGACCTATAGGTTTGATTAATAAAACATTTCAAGGACGATCTGATAAATAAAGTAAACATTTTCATTTAATTATACTAGAAAACCAAAATGTTTGAAACATAATATATTTCACTCAATGCAAACAATTAACTCCTTCCTAGCAGATTCTCTACTACATCTTTGCCCTAAAGTACAGCAACCAATGAGAAATGTTTTCATGTCTGCTGATTTAGAGTGATGCCAGGGAACACAATACATACAAAAAGCAAGCTTAGAATATTAATGTCTCTTTGAGTATGATTGTCTTCACTTTGATGAAACATACTGCTAACTTTATAGATGTAGCACTTGACCAGCAAACGTTTTATGTACAATTCTTTTTGTACATTCTTTCTAGCTCACCTGTAGCAGCCAGAATACATAAGGAATAGAGAAACTACCTAGAGCTGTTAACTCAGATGTTAAGCACATTAATGTACATTGAACAGAATTATAAATGGTGTCTCTAAAGTTCTTTGCTCAAAGACTGTTGGTAAAATGAGGGATTATAAAAACACACCTTAAATAAAGTCTTTTTTCCATCAGCTTCATGTTATTCAGTGTCACAAATGCTCATTTATTCTGTTTATATTCCTAGGTTTAGATTCAACCAAGACTGAAGCTTACAATTACTCTATATGAATTTCACTTATTCAAAATGTTCAGTAGATGCATCTGAACAAGTATACGTCCTGTTCAGTTATAATTCTGAATCCTAGGTATTCAGAAAGCTTTTCATTTTCACTTGACACTTTCCACAGTTTCTGAACAACAAAATACTTTATTCTGATGAATTTTTTTCTCTGGAGCTGTATAATTCAAAGGCAAGGTTCCTAATGTGAAAGCAACCTTCCAAGACAAAGCTTTGCAGCAATGTTCCTTAATAAGAAATACTAATATACTTTAACAAAAATCTTGTTTTTCTGTACTCTGACCATGGTGTTTATTCTGAAGTTCAATGTGTGTCCTGAACCCTCTTTTGAAGCACTCAGTAGGTTCTCAATTTCTTTCACAGGACAAGAACTCTTTCTGTTCTCCCATAGCTCATTACTGTACAAATTCTGTATCTTCAAGGCTAATTTTGAATTTGCAGTGGTTTGGTGATTGTATTGGTCCAGTGTTGGCTACTAGGTGGTCTGTTATCCTGGAGGCAGCTGTGCTGCAAGATCATTTCCTCTGTTCTACCAGTAACATATTTTCATAAAATTAATTAGTCTACAGTTTTGTAAAAAAGTACTTCCGATCTACTTCACATACATGTGGAACACTCTATTTATCTGTTTTTTTGAAATACTACATAATTCTTACTGCCAAAGATATCTAAGAGCAGTCATGACAAAAACAGCAGTCATGACCTACTCTACCAGCCAGCTGTCTCTTAAAAGGATTGTGAGTTAGGAACCAAAAGTACTTCTTACTTTTCAGAAGTAAATATTCAGTAAAGATAAATTAATTCAGCCATAATGTAATCTCAGTTACCCTATGGCTCCCCCACAACTGACGACAGATAGAAGCTAGGGGAAGTTGGAGCATAATGCAGCTTCCTCACTGAAGTGAATAAATTATGGCAATGAGTTTGTACAACCAGGGGGTTTAGAATCTGTTAGTGTGAGAAATAAGTTTTACTGCTAATTGTCTACCTATTAAGTTACAGATTCCTAAGAAGGCAGTTATAGTTCAGTCTTCTTGACTTCACAGCCTTCTAAGAAGACCTAAATCTAGTTGTCATCACACCTTTTTTAAGTTATTTCCAGAGCAGTGTTTTGATTAGTTTATTCTTCCATTCTTGTGTTTATTCTCCACTTGTGTTTATTCTCCACTTTCTTGTGTTTATTCTCCACTTTCTTCTTGGACTACTCAGTTTCAAGAATTCCTGAGGTGCTGAAAAGACATTTATTTTGGTTAGTGAAAGAATTGTTCAGTAACAGAATTGGCTTTTTAGAACACCTTTCTTACAGTTTATTTGGCCTAGTAGGCTGCAACTGTGAAAAACTGCAACTCTGCAGGACTAAGGTATAGATCAATCCTATGATCTGAGCCATAAAAATAAATATTATCAGTCCAGGGGAATTTTTAAACTGTAATCCAGACCACGATCATATTGTGGTATGTCACTATGTTGCAGGGAGACTGCATCTAGAAGAAAGTGAAAGACAAATCCCAAGTTCTGCCAAATGATTGATGAACTCTACTAAAATTAATCCTTGTTTGCAGAAGTAATCAACACTTCAGACAGGCCTTCACTTGTATTAACTACTTTGCAAGGAAGAAATTATTCTGAATAGTCTCTACACACTATCAAAACACGTGGTGTTTTTTTAATGAAAAAATCACTATGCCATCCTGCTTTACATCTGTTCTACAGTTATATCTCTGTCTCAGTTTATGCCCTGGAAATATACACATTTCAGTCACACAATGAATATATACAGGAGAGAAAAGTGCAAGCAGTTGGGAACCATGTCGCAACAAATATTTCATAAATATGACTTGTCTTCTATTATAAATGTGTTTAACAATGTTCATAAATAGACACAGGGGAAGAAAAAAGAAAAAGAATAAAAAGAAAAAGGAAAAAAAGGAAGAAAAAATGAAAGGAAAAAAATAATAAAAAGAAGAAGAAGAAAAAAAAGTAATGAGAATTTTTACCAGTTAGTATCTTGGTTAATTGGGCTTGTATAAGCATGGAGAAGCAAGGTGGACTTTAAATTGCCCTGCGACCAAATATTTGCTTATAGAGGTCATTTATTTTGCATGTTTGAAGTATTTTTTACGGAAATACATGAATCACAAAGAATAATTAGAAATACTAGTTCCTATATAGAGAAATTATTTTACAGTTATGTTTAAAGAACAATACAACCAACTCACCATTCTCCCCTCCCCTCTCTCTCTTTTGTGCCCTGTAGAGATTATTTTAGTTGACTTTGATGTCACCTTGATTGTTGCCTTAGAGATTTTAAAGCATCCACACATTTATGGGATTATTCATACAGTTGTTTTTAGACAGATTTAGATAGATTCTGAGGCTAAAAGCACACATATTGAAAATATGTTTCATACTTTACTATTACAGCTGTACATATTGGATGCACATTATTTGGTAATTCCATCAGGGATTTTAGTGTAGAAGATTCTTCTAAACATTAGTGTTATATCAACCACACAAAGAGAAAAGTCCTGTTAGAAAAAAATGTAACAAAAAAGTAAAGCAAATTAATTTGAACAAAGTCTTGAAAAATTTCAGTATATAATGAATATAACTGTGCAAAATCATGTCTATTTACTGTTGATAATATCTGGAGACTGCAGTATACAAAAAGTGAGCTGCATGAGAAAAGTAACTCTTGGTCTGAATAACAAGGGAAAAGAACATTCCATCTAATATAAAGTGAATGTCAAGGCATTTGCATACGAGGGAGAAGGGTCTGAACTTTTTATTGTGCTATTTAAAACATGACCTTTGCTTCTATGCTGCAATTGTTAATGTAGGTGGCAAAGCAGCTTACTAGCAGAGACTCCAAATCGCACAGGACAAACCTTCTGAGACTAACAACATATTTTACCTTCAAAGTCTGTTATGCATTTCCTCAGACCTCCATTACCGGAGTAATCTGCTACACAGAGAAAGGAAGAAGTCATAATTTCTCTTTGTTTGCAGACCTAATGAACACTGTTGTATTCCCAAGTGTTGAACCCTCTGTTAGTCTCAGTTTGGTGGCTAAAGATTTATATTTGAGGTATATTAAAATGAATTAAAATGTCCTCTATTCCCCCAATCATTATTTGGATAAAACAAAGAATCTTGTGAAATGAGTTAAAGAAAAATCTCTTCCATAGAAAAAGAAGAAGAAATTATGTTTGTATTCATATTCACACATTCATATTATCTATTGACCATGCACATATTTAATCTAGTATGAAAAAATACGTGAAAGAACACAGTGATATTGGCATGAAAGTTTACGTGGATGAATGGATCAGCTCAATGTCTGATTTTGAGCCATCAAATGTTCTTTTTACTCATCACATAAAGACCCAAATACCTTATACTTTTTGTGCATATAGAAATTTTGTGCCCCTGGCTCATTGCATTAGTCTTCCATAAACATAAAATCATAAAAAGGATACATTTAGAGTGTTTAAGGAATTTTATTGTTTCAACATAAAAATTCTGCGAGAATAGTTCAACTGTTTTCCTGCTTTTTTACTTTTATTTTTTCTACTATGATGTACTGTGATAGTGGGCTTTTTGGAGCAAGAATTGAACATTAAAAGCATAACTGATATTATATTTTAATTCCTAGCTATAAGTTTCCAAAATGCTTTTCCTTCAAAGTGATTACCATGTTCTATCATCTCTGTATGTATCCTATAATGCTCTGCGACCCCTAATTATTGAGCAGATAAAGACCATGCTTATGCAAAAATAGTTTTTCCTGAATAACTAAAATCCTTAAGGGGAAAGTAGGGATACTTTAGGATCTTTAAATCAATAGTTTTTTCTGAATAAATAAAATCCTTAAGGGGAAAGCAGGGATACAATAGGATCTTTAAATCAAGGTAAATCTGTTCGTAATCCCGACATAAATTTCTGTTCCATTTGGAGGTAACTTTTTCCTGGAACAACTGCTCATTTACCCAAAGGTATATCAAGGCAGCTAAAACCTGTGCTTTGTCTTGAAGTTCTTTTTCTTACAGCACCATTTTAAATTTAGCTATGACAATAACAGTTGTTTTAACAGAATCCATTGTCAGTTTTGTAGGCACACGCTGTGATGAGGAAAATCTTTTGAGTAATTGATATAATGCAAGATGTTTCTAAAGCTTAGATATACTCCATAAAAATAAACACTGTTAGATGTTATATCTATACTAAAGCTTAGTAAAGCATGTCCTGTGCCTGTATCTCACTGTATTCAATAACAAAATCGACCAAGAGAAAAGTACCTGTGTTAATGCTTTCAGAGTCTTCCTAATTGCAGGTAATCCACCTTAGTCCAAACTGGTTAAATCTCAAATGAAGAGCAGGAAATAATGTCCTCTAAAACTTGATTAAAGAGTCAGATTTTAATTATTTGAGAAGGACATAAATATCTTTCCTTTCTTTGGCTTAAAAGAGGATCCAAGAAATAATAGGCCCATCAGCCTTATTTCAGTATCTGGGAAAGTTATGGAATGAATCCTCCTGGGTCAGGCACAAGTCAGATGAACCACATGATTGGGAAAAACCAGCATGGGTTCAGCAAAGATAAATATATTTGACAAACCTGATTGCCTTCTCTGACAAAGTAACCTGTTCACTTGTGTATTGGTTTGGCACGGCCTGATTTTAGGTAGCAGGGGGGCCACAAAGACGGCTCCTGTGAGGAAGCTCCTGGAAGCTTCCACCATTATCTGGCAGAGCCAATGGCTCATGGTTCTGAAGATGGACATGGTGCTGGCCAAAGCTGGGCCAAAGAGAGAGGTTGGTAACACCTCTGCAATTACATATTTAAGAAGAAAATCAAAACAAAGTCACAAGATTTTGGATTCTAGTCAGAGAAGAGGAGGAGGTAAGAACACATGAGGGACAACATGGTGACACCAAGGTCAGTGGAGAAGGAGGGGGAGAAGGTGCTCCAGGCACCGGAGCTGAGATTCCTCTGCAGGCTGTGGTGAAGACCGTGGTGAAGCAGCTGGGCCCCTGCAGCCCATGGGTCCATGTGGGATGCAGAGATCCACCCACAGCCTGTGGGGGAGGTGCTCACCCGAGTGGGTGGATGCCTGGAAGAGGCTGTGTTGCAGTGGAAGACCTGGTGGACAGAGAGGGCCCCTGCTTCCAGGCTGGAGCAGCCTGTCCTTGGAGGGCTGCACCCTGTGGAAAAGAGACCCATGGCACAGCAGTTTTGGGAGGGCTGTGTGCCTGTGGGAGGGGCTCACGCTGCAGCAGGGGTGGTGTGGCTGCTGCTCCTGAGAGTGGACCCATGTCAGGGAAGTCCAGGAGAACTTCTCCCGTGGGAGGGACCCCACAGTCTCACAGGGGAAGGACTCCTCTCCTGGAACAGAGGAAGGAAATCTTGGTGATGGACTGACCAAACCCCTATGTCCTGTCTCCCTGTGCTGTCAGTGGGAAGGAGGGAGGGGCTGGGAGGAAAAGGTGTTGTAAGGGCTTATTTTACTTCTCATTATCCTCCTCTGATTCTGTTAGTAATAAATTCACTTTGCAAGTTTTGTTGAGCCTGTTTCACCCTTGAAGTGTTTTTCCTGGTCCCTATCTCAACTCATGAAGCGTTTGTTAATTTTCTTTTCATTTTCCCTCCTCTGCCCAGCTGTGGCAGGGGAGGGTGAGTGAGCAGCTCTTGTGGGTGGGCATTGGGCCAGTGTCAAACCACAACAACTTGATCTGGGGTGAGATGGACACTGCCTGCCTGGATTTCTCCAAGGCTTTTGGCATGGTTTCCCACAGCCTCCTTCTGGAGAAGGTGATGCGTTATGATCCAGACATGTGGTCCATGTGGTGGGTGGGGATCTGGCTGACAGGGTGCACCCAGAGGGCAGTGGTGAACAGCTCCTTTTCAAACCGGAACCTGACAGAAGTGGGACCTCCAGGGATCTGTGTGGGGCCCAGCATTGTTTAATATCTTGATAAAGGATCTGGATAATGGGATTGACTGCACCCTGATAAAGCCAATGATATCAAACTGTTTGGGGAAGTAGACACTTCAGAAGGGAGAGCCACCCAGCAAGAAGACATGAATAGAGGAATAATGCAGGATGTGGGTACACAAAGAGTGAGTTAACAAAAACTTCATGAAATTCAACAAGGACAAGTGTAAGATCTTGCCTATGGGAAAATATAATCCAGAAATGTAGCACAGTCAAGGATCCACCTAGTCTTTAGAAGGGAACCTAGGGGTCCTGGTGGACAGCAAGCTCAATATGAGTAAGCACTGTGCTGTTCCAGCACTGAAAGCCAACAGGATGCTGGGCTGCACCAACACGAGTGTTACCAGCAGAGATGCACTCTACTCACCACTTGTCAGGCCCCACCTGGAATAGTATATTTGGTTTTAGTCCTGACAATACAAAAAGGATGCAGACAGGGTGGAGAGGGTCCAGAAAAGGGTCACAAAGGTGATCAAAAGACTGGGAAGCTCAAAATATAAGGAAAGAGTAAAAGAACTGGGTTTATTCAACCTTGAGAAAAGACTTAGGGGAGACCTTATTATCATGTTCCTGTGTGAAAGGTGGCTATAAAGAAGATAAAAGACTTCCTTTTTACAAAGAGTCACATGGAAAAGACAAAGAATGGGTACAAGGCACTCCTGTAGAGATTCCAAGCAGACACAAAGGGTAAATATTTCGCAATGAAAACAATCAGCCAGTAGAATAATCTCCCCAGGGAAGTGGTGGATTCCCCATATTGGTTGCTTTTAAGATTCATCTGGACAGGATGCTGGGCCATCTTGTGTAGACTGTGCTTTTGCCAAGACAATTTGGACTAGATGATCCTTGAGGTCCCCTCCAGCCTGGTATTCTATGATTTCAAGGACATAATTTAGTGAACCGTCAGAAAGAAAACTATAAAGAACAAGTGTGTGCTGTTTTGTGTAAGTTTTATTGGATTACTGTCTATCAGCTAGTCTGTAATTCTGGTTATAAATTATTTGAAATTTATGTCTGTTCTGTATGATTCATCATCTTTTATTACTTGAATTCAATCAGACCAAAAATCGCTATTCTAGCAACAAATTTGCCAATAATGCAATACAATAATTGCACTTCACTGAATCAAAGCCATGTGCTTTATACTGGAGTGGCAGATTTAAATAATAAGGTTAATCAAAGAAGATCCAGTACACATGATGTACTTCTTAGTGTCGTGTACTATTATTCTGGTCCAGTTCACATAAAATAGATGATATGTATAGTATACAAAGATATTTACTGGATTGTTTGATGGGAAATAATTTTATTCTGGAATTCCTGAAAACATGCGCATTCAAAACAAATTCATGCTAGACCAAATCTTAATGAAAATGCATTGTAAAGGATCATTAAGACTACTGGCTTAGTCGTGTGAAGCTTTTTGTATGCTCTAGAGGAGGATATAATACCTAAGGCAGAACAGACACATTCATTAATGGTGCTTCTTTTATTATTAAAGAGACAATGAACAGAGGCAATTAATAAACAATGGTTTACTGAAGACCTTTCAACAGCAATTAACATTTTTAATAATTTATAAGGTAGTATCAGAGATAATAGTATTGTGTTTCATCTAAAGTTGGTGTTGAAACTTGTCTTCAAATTAACTTCTCTTTTCAGCATATGACACATCAAAGTTTAAAACTCAGTTTACAGAAGATATTGCTTAGTGATTTCTGCAAAGGGAAATCTTCTCAAGTTAGACAGGAAGGAAAGATATAGGTAGTGTGGAATAATTTCAGAGTGATAACACGTGGGAAGGGACACTCAGAACTCAAGATACAGATATCATAAAGAAGTTTTCTTGTTCTGATCACAGGATAATGGAATAACAAAAAAGAAGATCCTGTTTTATAAGGTTTTTTTTGCTATTGACTGTATTGTCACTTTAACTTCTGACCGATGACAGTGTGTTAGACATTAAATGTATTAAATCTGTTCTTTTATGCAATAGGACAGGCTGAATGTATGCAAAATGCTATCCCACCCAAAAAACCAAACGAAACAACCCAGAAAAAAACAAGCAATCAACCAACCAATCAACCATCTAACCTAGCAACAACAACAGCAACAAGGACCATAACTTGTGGTCAAGCCTGAATGCAGTCACCTTCTGCATGCAGTTTCATTGATGCCACAGTGCTCGGGGTGTCATCCCAGGTACATCAACATCACCTGACATGAACAACAGCCGTAACAATGAAGACAGACTATTGACCTTGGTGGTGAATGACAATCCATACAACAGAAAGAACTGATAGGAAGTTTTGATGTCATGGAAATGAGTAACTTTTGTTCTTAACACTGATTTCTGCAGTTCCTGTATGTTTCATTTCTCACAGCAACGTCACCTGAACAAGGACAACAGAGAATTGTATGTTAAGGGAACTTTGCTGTCATTTACTTCCTCTGCTCATAAAAAACTAATGCCTTTCTTTCCTCTAACCTTACTAAGCCACATTTTTTTATGTGTCTTGTTTTGGTCATTCACTAACTCAGTTTTTGCTTTGGATGATGCTTTTTGAAACTCCAGCTCATGACTGTGAGCAGTGCACAGCAGTTGTCAGTGCTGACTGATCTACTGCTTTTTTCATTGGGAATGCTTCAGATTTAAAGATTTAAAGGTGGACAGTGTCTTTTATGCTATTTTTCTAATTTTTTTCTTTAAAATCTGCTATTTCCATTACGGATTTAATTTATGTTTCAGATGAGTAGAGCTGTTGCCTTTCCTTACAAAGGCCTTTCAGCCATCAGAATAATAATAATTTAAAAAATCAAATAATTATGGAAAAAGCTCTTAAAAAGTCTTCACAAACATGTCCATAACATTTGGGATTACTGCTTAACCACACTTAAGCAGGTCTCTGCCTTAGTTTCAAGAATTTACCCACTCATGATGATCTGGAGTTAGAATTTCTGATTCCTCTCCACTCTACCATATTACTCTTTATTTTTCCTGCCGGCAATGACTGCCTAATACTTAGACAACTTCAGTAGGCATTAATGTTGCTTATGGCATCTTGTTACTATGCTAGAACTGAAGACAGAAGGAAATGTATTATAGTTCTTTATATTTTTTTCCTAGAGCTTTCATTGACAAGGGTTGAGCCAAATGTATGTCACCTCTGATATGTCTGACAGTTAACTTCTGTTTAGCTACTTTTCTTGTAAGGTTTCTACAACAGGTGTATTGGGCCTGAGTAGAAAGGATGGCTCAGCAGCTAAGCCGCTGATCTAAGACTATGGAATCCTGGGTAAACCAGTTCTGTGTCTTAATATTCCAACCTTCAGGTGGGAAATAATATTTTCTAATCTTATGACTATTCTGTAAGAAGACAATTTATAGAGGTATTAATTATTAAAGAATAATGATTAAGTGAATCACATTATGCCATCAGAAGGTTGTCATTTCATCTTTTCTATCTTTTCCATCAGATTCATATGACAACTCCAATTCATTTCTCTTGATTTAATGAAAAAATGGTTAGAATAGCACATTTTCAATGAAGTTCACTTTATAGCTGCTTTAGAGTACACGAAAGTCAGGTATGAAAAAGATACAATTCTTTTGTTGACCTAATCTTTCTTCATCACCAGGACAATTGTGGAGGGAAACTACTGTGCATAAGTAAAGAAAATTAGTTTGTTGAAAACCAGATCATCAGAAGAACACCAGAAGAAGCTGGCCTTATTCCGTGGTCAGGGATTTCCTTTTTCTTCTTGTTGCCAGAACATGCTTTAATTTTTCATATATCAGATGTACTTTTAGAGGCTTTATACAATCTCAAGTGTGTGTGTAAGTATAGTCTTTATTTAAACAATTTATCTGACCCTTCATTTTGAGACTGGACAAATAAATAGCAATCACAAAAGGCTGCTTTTCTCTCTCTCTAAAACCATTTATCTACAGTTTAATCTTGAAGAAACTTGTCTGCATCAGACTGTTACAGCTACATTGCCTGGCTTCAATAATGGATTTTTTTTACTAAGCTTAGCATATTTTTAATAGCATAAAGCACTTCTTCGAGTTGCTGATCATGCTCTGTGCAAAAATGTCTACCTCAAGGCTTTTCCTAAACTAGAAAAAGAACACAGAGAAATATTTCACAACATACTACATTAAAAACTGGATATTTTCTTTCTGAAAGAGGAATATTTTCTTAAACTGAAGACATTTATGAAAGATTTATTTGCAGTATAAGCCTTCCAAGCTGTCTGTTTTGCAGCAGGTCACAGATAGAAAACTGATGAGGACCCTTAGGCCAGAGGAGTACCTAATTTTATTGCAAGAGGTTCTATTCGAATTTTACCAAAACAAAGATGATTAAAAAATACTTTTATTTGTTTGTTTGTGGTCAGAATGTCATCAGCTAAAAAAAAAATTAATGAGCATAAATATTTTAAGACAAATGCAATGGTTCAGTCAACAGTGAAACATACAGGGAATAATTAAGGGATGACAGAAGAAGGGAACATTTTCCACAAGCCATGAATAGTCCAATGCATCAGGAGCATTTGCCTCTTTATATCAAGAACAAAAAATGAATTTCATCCATAAGCCTTACTGTGTGTCCAACACCATGGCTGTATAAACCATTTCAAACACTGAAGTATCACATAATTGAAAGAGATTTTCTGGAGAAAGAAGGTGGGGGCAGGGTGATGCCTTAGGTTTCAACTTTTATATTTTTCAAATTCTGTACTGTTTAGAGTGTAACTCTGAAGTTCCTTGTAGCCTGTTAATTTCTGCTCTCTCATGCAAGGTAGACATAACAAAGCCTCTCCAGGCTTTGCCTTCAGGGGCAGCCAGGCTCTTCTAGGCCCAAAATGTGTAAACCAAAGACTCTAAGTGGGGGGGCAAGCTGAGGGGAATTACATCATTAAACTGGGGCTTTAATTGGAGAATTAACCCTGATACACAAATGAACCAAAACTATAAAAGTGTGAAGAACTTGTGACCTGTCGTCCATCTTGGGGTCCACTTTTGGAAGCAGCCTCTGGCTCCCCCAGGGTGTACCCTGAAGGCCCTTCAAATAAATACCTATCTTTATTCCTTTACTCTTGTCTAGTCTCTGTTTCTAGGTGGCTGGATAAGGCATCAAGGGAACTCCATTCAAGAAGGCTGGGGTAAGTTTTCTTCTTTTTTGGCTTGTCATCTGAACCCATCTAATTTCTGCTTCAGAAAGAAACATCCCTTACTGACAGAGAGCAGGTGTTATTCACCCAACCTGGTTCACCATGTGCAAGAAGTATCCATAGAATGTTCCTCCTGCTGAGCAATGGGTTCAGGTTGCTGCATTGCACAGAATTTAACTTTGTTGGGAGTCATTATAGCCCATACAGCTTTAGTACAATATCATTTTCTATGCCACTTATGAAATACAAAGTATTTGTGTTTTGTACCCAATCACACTTGGGTAAACAAATTGTATGGCATGCTTATAAGTTTCATACGAATTTCGAATTTTCTAGCTTCTCAGTGCTGGATTTTACAACTAACCTTTTTTTTTTTTTAATTTAATTTTGAAGCTTATATAAACACTTTGTATTTGTTATGTGAGGTGAATTCTATGAAAGGTGCAAAATGATGAGATTTGTTTAGTAGGACAATGATTTCCTGATTCAAAAAGAATGACACCAAGATCGGGTCTTATAAAAAAGAATTTTCAATAAACAGCATAGGAACAACAAGGTTCATACCGTCATCTTTTTTGACAGCTAAAATTCTGAAGCAAGTTAATCTTATTCCTCTAAAAATATTTTTTTATGATGTTTGAAGCTCTCAGCAAAACTCCAGGGGGAAAATCCTGTACTTCAGGTCCTTTAAGGCAAGTCCACTCATTTTTTTGGCTTTTCTTCTTCCCTTTCTGTTGCCCAAGATTCTTTCCATCAGGGCATTTGACTAGATATCAGAAGTGACATTTTGATTTCATGTTCAGGGTTATAGCAAGGAGCAGAACATCATCATACTGATAAGCAAACTGGTAAGGCTTAATTGACCAGCAACTGGATTGTGCAAGCTTTTTGTTCAGTTAAGTCCCTGCTGCTTTGGGTTTTTCTGGGTTTTTTGTTAAAACGAATGTCTGTTTTCAGCATTTTTGGTTTACATTTTCAAGAAGAAAGATAGGAAAGAGTTCACATTTTTCCCTGCAATATACTTCTGAAAAATCTAAAGTTAATTCCCCTTTTTATCTTGCTCTGTCCCATTAAGTCTTGAGAATGCAAATACCTTAACACTTGTCATGTGTTTTACCCATGCTAATTGTACACAATATGTGGCAAATGCATACTGAAATTAGTTATTTTGAATAGCACAGCAGTTTATAATATAATATGTAGCTAGGCATCTTAGTCTTACAGCAACTCCATATGGGTCTCACAATTTTTATTTGCATTTTAAAATTTTAGCAACATCCTCCAATGAGTGTATTAAGGTATTTATATATGTTGCTTGACTTTGGAAGAAGGTTCTCAGCTGAATGCTTCACATAGACACCTGTCACATGTGTCTCTCAGGTGACAGAAATGCTCCTGTACAGTAGCCCTCACTGGATATTTTGGAAGCTATTCCTATGTTCACAGAGTTGGGCACATGGCAGTTTAGACTGAGCACAAAAAGCAGCATGTGGCCTAAAAAATGGGAAAATTATAGGATCCTTGAAAAGAAGATTACAATTTTTCCTCTTATTCAACATGTAACAGCTGTCTTTTCTTTCTAGTATTGACTTGCTAGAGAATGACCTATACCATCCCTGCTTTCTATGATATTATTCTTTAAAAACTCTTCTGAGCTATGCCATTGCTGTGTGACATTGTTACGACAAGATGAAGTTTTTATGAAGCTCTCGTGGGTATACACCCCACTGGCCACAAAAATATATACTATATATATATTTATATCCATATATAGATATATACTGCGTATGTAGACACATATAAGCAAAGATAATTTTGGCATGGATTCAGCTGTTAGATTTGCACTCCATGCTGACAATAGCTCTGTTTTCTTGTCATGAATTTAGTAAATGTGTTTTGCATGTACTCTGGTCTCAGGTTGAGGGCTTACAGTAATATATATACTAAATATACAGTCCCTAAACCTTTTGTACATTACTGGGATCTTTTTTATCTTGCAAAGCAGTCATTTTATTGCTCCTTGGAGATAACAAGCATTTAATTCTGTTTCAGTTTAAAAGCTGCTGCGCAGAGGTGATCTAACTTCTGTTTCACTTGCCTTTTAAAATTTTTTTATTTCTCCAATACAGTGTCAAAGTGAAGGGGGCTCAATTGCTTACTTGACACCCTTCATAGCCATTTTCTTAAAAGGAGTGAGGAGGGGTGCTGGAGAAAAATCACTCATGTACACTTTATAAAAAATCTGTTATTTAAAACAAATTAGCAGTACATGTTCTTTCCAAAAATTTTATTCCATTTTCCTCCTTTAGGCTGCAATTTCATGAATGATTTAGCCAATTCAAATGTGGGTTGAGAGTAATAGAAAAAGATAACTCCGCTCTTTTTCTCCTGCAACACAGGCACTTTTTTTCTTATTTCACATCAGGTTAGGTTTTTTTCAGGGCTAGCTACCTCAAGCCATTTCCTCAATGTAACTTTTTAAGCAACCAATTATTTAAGAAAACATAGTTGTATTTACATCTAACCTGTTCCTGCAGAGCAATCCCATGTATGCTGACTTTTTTAGTCCCTGCTGTTGCAATTTTCATCAACTTTTCTTTAGACTCTAACATTTGAAATTGTATTGTCATTAAGCCTGGAGCATTCAGCATAAATGCCTATTTTGATTTTATGTAAAGGTTGATTTCCATTAAAATAGCCTTAAAGACTTTTAGTGACAAAGGACCAGCTTTCAACGTCAGTAAATTCTGCTAAATTTCTGGTCTTTCTCTTTTTCAACCTCAAAGCAGCACTTTTTGCCTATGGTAATCAAAATTTTATAGTCATATTGTGCAATCCTACCTATGCCTTTAACATTATATTGTTCAACTTTTAACTGCTCTCATAGCACTACAGTTTTCTTCATTTTATGAGTTAAACTCTAAAGTTAAACTCAAAACTCCACAAAGTTTGTTTTCAGTGTTTCTTTTGTCTTTCTCTTCACTAAAGAATGACCAAATCAGTCTTGATCACGCTTGTGATTTTTTCATTACCCTTGCTTTAGAGAGTCCACTGCTGACCTATGGCCGCACGGCACTCCCTGTTTTATTTAACTGTGTCATCTTTATTTAATAAGATGTTATACTCTGTCCACACTCTTGTGATGGTTATCCAGTTCAGGTACACAGCTAATTATGACTGAATAGGAATAGGAATTGACTTTCTTTGCTGTCTTCTGTGTGTTTGTATTGTTTCTTCAAGGCACACTGATGCTCTAACTTTTATGTCTATTTTGGCTTGGGGATTAAAAAAAATTATGTGACTGAGTAATAACGGCTTTGGTATTCTTTCTATATGTTTTCTGTTTTTTCCACTTGCTTTTAAAAATGCCTCATCTGAGAATGCTCTTCGCTATACTTAATTCCTTTCTTGTCCTTAATCCATCTTGCTTTTTTTCCCTAGTATAAGCCTCTGCAATATGAAATTTATTTCTTTTCCTTTTCCTATTTTTTACTGAAAGCTGTAACTTATAATTCATTTTCCACTTAGTGAGTCTT
Organism: Monarcha castaneiventris obscurior; assembly: GCA_026261815.1. NCBI lineage: Eukaryota > Metazoa > Chordata > Aves > Passeriformes > Monarchidae > Monarcha > Monarcha castaneiventris. Next base: position 7,717,748 of record JAMPIT010000379.1, on the reverse strand, counting down.
GCTTTGAACCCTAGGAAATCCTTTGGTTAGCATTCCTCCAGGGAACCACTGGCCTTGACACAATTCAGTCCATTGACGGAATGCTCACTCCAAGTCCTTCATGAACTATCAGAGAAAGAAATCTGCAAAAGAAACCATCCCAAGAACCACACTCCAAATCATGCCAATGAAATATTGTCTTCTCCTGGCAAGTTCACCCCTTCCAAGAGTTAAGGTTTGCTGAACTTCCTCTATGCACCTATCTTGGGATCAGAAGTGTCACTTGTGGGGATTTATTCATATAGTCTGAGAGACAGAGAAATATACAGCTGGTAAACAGTTGGATAAAAAGTAGCCAGCACATCTATCCAGCTAGCAGCTTGAATTCAGATTGTTGGCCACAACCTATTTGGTATTCCTTATACATTCACACAATATACTACACATTTGCTAGCTGGCTACAGATCTTATATATGTATTTTGCATGTATGCACAGTAATCATTGTGCTACAGGCATGTTTATTTTTTCATGCAAAAATTCTAGTCTCTGTGTGAGGCCATTCCAGATTATTCATATAATCAGTTGTAGCTGCAATGTATTCAGGTTTGATTGCCAGAATGTGTTTTCCTTTTCCTTTTAGCCTGGCAGCATCATCAGGAGAACACAGAAGCTCAGTTGAAGACTTTAAAAACACAATAAAAATTAAACAACTCAGCAAGTGGCAAAAGATAAACTGAAGTTTTCAGATTTCATGCTTAAAACTGCGGCAATTGTCATTTGAGGAGATGTAAGGGAGCCTGAACTGAGAACTTGATTTATCCTTTGTCTAGAGTCCAAAGAACTCTTATAATACTTGTTTCTCTTAAACATTCAAATCTTCATAAAGATTAAAATAAAACTTAACCTGTTATCAGAAGAGATTAACTTGTCCTTGTAAGTGCCTTCCTTCTAAAGAAGGAAACACTGAAATATGTATTTTTTAAATTTCTTCATAAATCTAAAATTATGGACATTAATAATTAATTTACACCAAGACCTGATATTTGTAGCATATTCCCAGGAAAAAAATGTTGACAGAATTTTTTTTTAAAAATTTCCAATTAAGAAATTTGAGATGCAGCATGATATATGCCATTGAGATGACCAGTAACTTAGACAATTTGAAAAAAGTTTTTAATTCAAACACTTTTGTCACAAAATAAGGAAGGTATTATTAAATTATTGGGGATTTTTTTTTGTTACCCCAGGTAGTTCATTTTTTGCATACAGGGGAGATTGTGGGTTATGAGGTAAACTACCACATTCACCTTAAATAGCTGGTTTCTGGCATGGGAATAGAAAGGTACAATCACAATTTAGACTACAAATAGGTGGATATTTTATTTATAAGTTCTTTTTTCTAAATCCTAGCTGTTAGGAAAAAAAAAGCAACTTTGGAATAAACTTTTTGTCCTTAATGTGACCAGCAAGTGGAAAATGTACAATTTAAAATACTTATGTCTTAAGGATAAAATGATTCATTCTCCAAAAATGCAAACCGTTGTTTTTAACAGGTCTAAATTTAGCTAATGGTTTGGAGGTTTAGAGAATTTTTTTTTTTTGGTTGAAAGAATGTACAACACTGTACAGTATGGGACAGGAAAAGTATAGTGCATGGAAAGGGAGATTCTTTTTATTTTTAGTGAGTAGTCAGTGTGTGTGCAGAGATCCACAGCAAAACTAACATTTCTGATAAAAAAACCCTGTATTATTTGTTTCCAAGCATCCTCTCTATGTGTATTTTTACTTGCATTGCACAACAATGATACTCTGAACTCCCTTGGGACTGGCTACCACCTGTGTCTCGTTGCTGATTCTTAAAAGCTTTTCTAAAATATGTTCCCTTTTTTTCTCACAAAGTAAAATTACACTTTTTGTCTTCACTCCATCAAAACAATAAGCATAATATTTCAGCCTAAGAAAATGATATTCAGTTGAGTTTTCTCAGTAGGAAAAAACATTGTCATTTCACCTCTCATTGTCTGCTAAGGTACCTTTGCTACCATTCATTCATACTCACTTGGAAGCAGAATACAATTCAAATGTGGGGAATTATTTTTATTTATTTTCCTGTGTAGGTCACTCTTTTGAAGCCACACCTGATGTTACATAAGTGTAGGTGATATATTTTAGATTCTGCCTGTTGTGGTTTAGGGTAGCTGGGAATTGTAGTTGAAGAAGGCTGCACCGGCCAGGAAGTGATTCCTTGCAAAAAGGTGCTTTCAGCTTCCTCTAGACCCAATCAACTGGCCAGGTTGAATATTGACAACTTTCTAAACCACTTAGAGAGCTTGACACGCCTCTGTGAATCACATTTTAAGAAACAGAAGAGCCCGGGAAGCCCTCTCTTGCCTCCGGTGGCTGAACAGGTAACTGGTGGGGGGTGGCCGGGCCAGGCCGGGCTCTGCCGGCCGGGCCTGGCCCGGGTCGGCCGGGGGGTGGCTTGGCTGAGATTGCAGTCACTTCAGCTCGCCAGACACCCCCCCCGCCAGAGGCCAGGATGGCCCTCACCTCACCTCCAGAGCAGCTGAAATTCCCCTGAGACTGCCGTCCGGCAGGATCACGTGGCCAAGAGATAAGCAAACTCCAAACTCCAGCTGCAAGCCCAGAGGAGATTAACTCTTTTAGTGCTGTTAAGATTTTTTTCCAGACCAGATGAAGCCTGCAGAGACTAATCATCTCCCTGATCAGATGGAGAGAGGAAAGTAAAGGCTTGTGAAGGAAACACTATAAAGATGCCCAAGTCAGTGAGGAAGGAAAACCTGAGACCTCGTGGAAAGAGATTGAGGAGATGCTGTAATCCTAGAAGCTGAAATTCTGTTGGGAAAAAACCATGGTGATGGACTATGATATATTAGACTACCCATTGTAATTTCTTGAAAGCATTAGGGGGGATTTGAAGCGTTCAAACTGCAACTGTGAGCAAAAGTGCTTGTACTAGAACAGGCAAACGCTGAAGTAGCTGTAACTTGCTGTTAGCAACTGTACTTGTGCTGCAATGCTGAAGTACCTGTGATTTGATGAGAAACTTGAGCAGAGATCGCACCAGAGAGAAAGACCTCTGTTCCCAGACCATGTGGCTACTCCCAGAGAGGGTCCTTATGCCTTTCTCCGATAAGTGGAGAAAACTTCTGTTTCTGAACTGCTCATCCTTAAAAATAGTACCCCCTTTGCTAAAGAAACCCTTGAAGCAGCTGTGGGGAAAGCTGTAGTCGGGGGATGGGACATTCACATGCAAGCAGAAAACCATTCCGGGCGGCTGCTTTTGCTGTGACACTGAAGCTGCACGAGATTATTTCGTGTGGAGATGTTTCCATGGTTTTGACCAAGAGAGACTCCTCTCCCTAAGTGAACTGAAAACCAGAAATTATTATATAGGTGGTGAACTGACTAGAATCCTCAAGGGTTGTGTTTTTCTTTTACGTTGGTGGTAAAAGGGAGCAGAGGTGGGGGGAGAGAAGTGTTCTGAAGGTTTAGTCTGACTTTTTTTTCCCTCTTTTAACTCTGGTAATAAACTTGTTAATATTCTTTAAGTTTTTGTGCCTGCTTTGTTTTTTCCTCCTAGTGCTTATCTCACAGAAGAGACATCAGGGGGCTACTGCCCGAGTTAACCCTTAAACCACTACACAAATTGGTGTTTCCGCCCGGTTACCAAACTCAACCCGCTACACTGCCTTAGTCCACATTACTGTGAAATGTAGAAAGATTTTTTAAGAAGCTGACTGAATAGTACAAGCACAGCTTCAGCAACAATAGGGCAAACTGAATAAGGTGGACTGAAAGAATCTGACATCTTGGCTAAAAAGGGAATATATGAATCAAATTACTTACCACCTGGAGAAAAATAAAGAAGTCTACTTTTTGTTTCCTTCCTCTTCTAGTGTCATATTTATAAGGAATAAACAGTGCCTTCAATTTCATCGAAACAAAATCCCATGTATTCAGGTGGTATAAATATCTGCAGCACTCTTGACTGTGAGTCTTTGCAGTAACACCCATTTTCTCTTAGATGATTTTAAACTATTTAAAAATATTAGTAATCACTGAGAAGTCCGTGATCTTGGAACGGATGTGGATCAAGTGGGAATGATTCTCTATTGTGTCTATATAAAGTAAGGAGAGTCACTGGAAAAATTCTGGAATGTTACACTGATCTGCTCCATCCTGGTTCTGATGGAGGTGTGTAACTGAGAGCTGGAGGCTGATGTAGGAACCTCTGGTGGTTTAACCCCAGGCAGCCACCAAGCCCCATGCAGCCACTCATTCACACCCCCACCAGCAGGATCGGAGAGAGAACTGAAAGAGTAAACGTAGAAAACTCATGGGCTGAGATAAAAGTGGACTCATAGGGAAAGCAAAAGCCATGCACACAAACAAAGAAAAACAAGGAATTAATTCACTGCTCCCATGAGCAGGCAGGTGTTCAGCCATCTCCAGGAGAGGAGGGCCCCAGCCCATGTAACAGTGACTTGGCAAGACAAATGCCATCACTCCAAATGGTCACCTCTTCCTCCTTCTCCCTCCCACTTTATATAGAGAGCATGATGTCATATAACATGGAAAATCCCTTTGGTCAGTTGGGGTCAGCTGCCCCAGCTGTGTCTCCGCCCAGTCTCCCATGCACCTCCAACTTTCTTGTCTGCCTGGCAGTATGGAAAGCAGACAAGGCCCTGGCTCTGTGTAAGCCCTGCTCAGCAATAACAAAAACATCTCTGTATTATCAACCCCATGCTCAGCATGACTCCAAAACACAGCCCCACACCAGCCATTGGGAAGAAAATTAGCTCTACCCCAACCAGAGCCAGCACAGACCCCAAAAGCTTCATCCCTGCAAATGGTAGCAAGGACAGGGTGAGAGCTTGTAGAAGAGTAAATTATACTTCCCCTGAACTCTGAGGAAAGCTGGATCAATTCTTTTTTGCCTAATCCAGTTGTGTAGTCCAACCATGTAACTGACTGGAGTGACATAGATATATGTCAGGCTGGTTGAACAAGTCCTGGTATTCAAAGAAAATAAAGTCCCACCTTTAATTTCTACGAATAGATTATTTAGATTCTTTTCCCACCATCCTGTTAGGATCCTGATTTCCAGCTGCTTAAGATGGTATAAGCCACTTTCTGATGTTGCCTACCATTTTTATTTGTCTCGAAGAACAGCTTTGCAATGTGGCAGTTTCCAATCTGTTGAAGATTGCAAAACTTGTGTGCATTTCTGTCTTTCCTGAAACAACATGAGCTCTCTTGAGCAGTTAATTTAGCATCTGAAAGGCTGCTCTTTTTTTATTGTTATTTCTTTCCTACCAGAAAGGCTCTGCATGCTACAAGTCATTATGCCTTCAAGACAAAGAACTTGTTCTAATAGCACAGACTTTTTTAATATTTAGCTTTGTCTTGTTCTTTTTTAGAGTTTAGGAAAACACTCAGCTATTTTTTCAAAGAACAAAAGAGGAGGAAAAATGGGTGGGATAAAATAATTAATCCTAGTTCAAAACATTTGAATATGTAAGAGCTCATAGAAGCCACATTTGACAAAAATAGGTACTTAGATGCTGATTCATTCAGTTAAATGGAGAACTGTCCATCAGATTGGCACTTTTTTGTGTAGTAAAATACAAAATAACATGATGACAGGAAATTAAAGTAAAATTAGTTTGATAATAGATAGCAAAATCTTTTTCTTCTCTTAAAAAGAAAGGAAGAAAAAAAGCGACGTACAGTTTAGACAAAAGATTAATATTACCAGTCTTCCTTGACAATCACTTTTTTAAAAAGTATCTTGAGTCTTCATCTTGTGGTATGTCATATACTTATTTACTCCTGGCCTACTTGACAAAGAAATGACAGCAAGGTAGCGAAGTAACGTAGAAATTTAAATACTACTCAGAAGAGGACATCAGAGCAGTATTGTCAAATACATCTACAAAAAACCCATGCATATATAATAAAAAACATTTTTGATAATCTTTTGGATTTTAGAGCATCTATTTTTTCATGAAGACAAATGTTGGCATGGAGATGTTCTTTACCTGAGAATTTCTGTCTCAGAGGAATAACAATCTCAGTGCTTTTTCTTAGTTCATTCAAAACAAAGACAAGCCTGTGGTGCTTAGGATTCAAACTGAAACAAGTTTTACATTCAATTAAGCTTGACATTTCAAGGGTCAAAAGTGAATTTTGCTCAAGTCAAATGAAATACAGGAAAGATTTACAGTCCACATAGTAACCCTAAATGCTTTGCTCTTCGCAACTGTTGATTGAACATTCTCTGCATCAGACACCATGGTCATGGTCACTTCTTCCCACCATCACAGTTTTCCTCTTTCTTTAAGGATATAAACACAAGTGCAAATCTGTAGCTGTTGTACCATTCACTGTACATCAAGCACCCACCATTCGATGTAGGGAGAACCTCTGTTTCCACAACAGAGGTGAGCAGAACAAAATCCTGGTAAAGCAAAAGATAGCATAAAATTATTAAAATGTTTCTGTGATTGGTGTTTGGCTGTGTATGAGAGCTCAGAACTCCAGGTAATTTCTGGCATTTGAACTTAGGGCCAGCAGTTTTATTCCAGCAGTTGAACTGATTTGGCTGTCACTGACTGGTTCCAGTTTACTGATCTTTCCACCTCTTTTTTATTTTTTAACTATTGAACTGATGTATAAAGCAAAACAGCTTTGTACTATCAGTTTGTTTCTCTTTCCCATTTTCACTGGAATTTGCCTATTCACTGGGAATTAAGATAGCATCTGGAAATATAAGGTGACAAAATGAATTCATAGAGTTTTTCACAAGAAAGCCAAAACAGATCATTAGGGCTTTTTGTTACCTGAAACATGAGCTGATGGTATTCTGAAGGATAAGAAAAAAACTACAATAACTAGCCTTACTCAGCTAAATATGGGGATATTTAACGAGACATCCAATCTCTTTTTACCTCCAGGCTGCATTGATTTAACAGATCTTCCTTCCTTAGTGAATGAGCATAAAATATAACACCTGTGATTCCATAGCACTTTGACACTTTGTTCCTCTTCAGCACTCAACTCGGAGCAGTGCTGTCTCTGTTGTTTCAAGAGAGAGCAGTCCAAAAGCTCAGTGCCTGATATACCTCTGCCATCAATATCATTTCAAACAGGCAAGGTTTAAAATTGCAGTTTGCTGTGTTTAAATGTCATCTGCATTCTGTGATTGAATGAATGCCTGCACACACACAAAAAAAAAGAAGAGATTCTATATGCCAGGAGCTTTTGTTATTGTGTTTGGAGTTTGTTTTTTTTTTTCACTGCATGTGAATTACTGATCTTGGAGGACCCATCCTCTAGGTTATAACTCTGCATTTGCAAAGTATTTAAGCGCATTCTCCCAACAATATATTTATAATTTCTTTCCTTTTTTAAAAATATCAGGCAATGTACCTCCTAAGATTTCTCTGGAGCAAAGCATTTTTTATTAGTAGTGATTGTATCCAGTGTTCTAACAGCAGTTAATTTCCCTCAACAGTCACGTGTCTATTTACGGTCACATATAAATCAAGATAATTGTTTTCTTGCAATTTATAACAGAAAAAAGTTGGAAAACAAGACAGCAGAGAAAAAGCCAATAGATTTTTAGAAGCTCTGCCATCTGGTGTATTATAAAATGAATCCAATTATCTGGAAAATGTGTGTCTATAAGCAAAATGTATGCATATATGAATAGAGGCATTCAGAACTGAAGTCCACTTATATGCACCTGTGGCCAGTGCATATTAATTGTTCAGTTTTACGACATGAGGAAGTTTTAAACATGATAGCAAAAGTGACAACAACCAGATGCCGTCTTCTGTAACTTACTATCTTCTGGTTTTAAATCAGTAAACTTTTTTCTTACTATCACAGGGCGTGGAATTAAAATGGGAACAGGTGAAGAAGTGGCCTGTTAGATAATGAGCATAATAGACAGTCTACTTGGCAAAAGAAAATTGAAATATTTTGGAAGAAAAAGCCTTGGAAGAAATAGACTTATTGTAATTGTATTACAATTGTATTATGTAATTGTAATACTTATTGTATTGTATTAGGGAGTAAATGCTGGAGAATTAATACTTGAGCAAAAAGGTAATGCTGGGGCCAGAACTGATGAGTGTAAGCTGAGCAGACAGCAGAGGAGGTGTTCAACACCAGGCTGGATGGAGCTCTGAGCAAGCTGGTCTAGTGGAAGGTGACCTTTCCCATGTCAGGGGGTTGGAATAGGTGATCTTTAAGGTCCCTTCCAACCCAAACCATTCTGTAATTCTGTGATTCTACAATTCTGTCATATCTATCCTAGAGAAGGATAAGCTTCTGGAACAGTTTTCTAAAAGCTGTGGAGACAAAAATATAACTCATTTTAAAACTGAAACTTAATGCATTTATGGGAAGAATCATATGACAGTTTCCTTTTATAGCAAGAGTTTGGAGCTGATGACTTAGCAAATCCCTTCAACTCTTCTGTTGTTTTTCATGATATTTTTATGCTATGGTTTTCAACACTTTGCAGATTGCCATCTGAAGCACTTCATAGATTTGCCTTTACAGCAACTAAATTGATTTTTGTCATTCTAGCAAAGTAAGTCTGATAATCAAGAATTTGTTTCACAACAAACCTTTGAAAAATGCATCACAACAATTAATTTTACTGGTTTTCTTTCTCTTTAAAAATGAAAAACTGATAATAATTTATTTTTAGTGTATTGTATGGCTACATCAGTTACACTCAGTTGTATCTGGAGTCCTGGGAATTAATCTGACAATCATATTACACTTTACAGCCATTTCCTAGGTAACTAAAAGAGCCACATACATGCAATACAGACATTAGAAAATTTTTCTTTTCCCTAGTGACTTCTCTTTTATTTTTCAACTCTTCCATATGCACTAAACTTTTTGTAATGGTAGACAGATGTGAAGTGCGTTAATGAGCTGTGAGTGAGAAAAAGAACAAGGGAGACTGAAATGTCATGAAAAATGAAAGGGACAGAGTCCAATCTGGGGATAAAAATAGCATCTGTGAAAAATAATCAGTCAAAATTTGAATGCTTGTTGGAATTTACTTTTATTTCGAAGAGAAAGAGTTGGTAGTAAAAACTTTTTATCATATTTATTTAATATGTCAGTTCATCAAAATTTTACTTTACATGGAGAGTGGAGCTCCTGAAGAGAAAATATCTTTAATTAAGATATGAAAAAACAGGCTCACCTAAGGAACTTAGTGTAAGCCAAAGGGCAAGAACGACCATGGCAGGAGTATGGGTGACTAAGAGCATATTTTCTTGATTTACTCTGGTTTTGCCCTTGCAAACTTTGTGTTTATCCATGTACTCTATTGATTTGTCTCTTTTTGGAAATGTGGAAAAAATTGGACTTGTGGATTATTTTAAAAGGTCATTGAGATCTTCTTTTTTTTTTTTTTTTGGCTTCCACACAAAATATGAATATTTTGTCTCTTTTTACCTTTGAAATGGCCTTTTTTTTCCTTTGAAAGTTGAAGTCAGCATTCCAGTACTGTGTAAATGGTCAGTCTTGAAGTTTTGTTTCTCTACTTAAAGAATGCTGTTGGGGTAACCAGTAGTTTTCCAGACCTCCAATAGTAAGAGGACAGAGGAATGGTCTACTTTCTAGGGGGCCAGATGGAAGAGGGTAAGTTTAACTTCAGTTTTTTACCAAGCTGGAACAATTTCAGGGCAGAGGAGTTGGAGATATCTGGGGCAGCAGCAAGGCATCACTTGTTCAAGTTGACTTCCTACTGTTTGATAGTGAAGAAGCCCAGAGTTTGGAGGGAATTTCTGTGTAGCAAGAGGCCTTTTTGTGTTCTGCAGTTGACTATTATACCTATTTGGGCTGACAGCCTTTTACTGTTGGCAGCAGTAAGATGCAGATGTTCACTCTGGATATTAGCATTGATGATTGTGGTCCATTTTCCTTCTGTACATGTGCTGAAACTTCAAGTAAATGACAGGAAAACAGCATATATTGTGTTTATATGACAGTTTGTATACACCTTTTTATTATTATGTATTTTTATTTATGTCAAAACACACAAAATACCTCTTGTGGGATTGTGAAGATCTTCACTAGCACCCCAAATGAATACAAAAACATCATATTTTATCTTCATCCTTTTTTAGAGAATGGAGATAGGTTCTTGGCTTGAGATCACTCACTTCCATCCAGGTGGCAGTGCTGAACCGTATTTAACAGTTCCATAAAGTCTGCACATTCACATTTACAAACTTCAAGGAAATGTCAGAATGCAATACCATCAATGCACGACATTTGAAGTGGAGGCGGCCAGAATTCCGGTGTTTCTTCACTAGGTACATGATGATAGGAGGCTTTCACTGTTACTTGTCTTAGTGTGAACAGCAATGAAGTCACATGACATGTGGGAGAATGTGCCAAGCAAGATAACAACTTCCTACCTCACACAAGCCAATAATAATTTGGGGGAGAGAGAAGAGAAGAGAAGAGTTTGTTTCGAGCTGCTTCACTACTCTACAGGAAATGACTCCAGTGAAAATTGTTCCTTTATCTATCACTTCTTTCTTTTCCCTATCAAGTACTGGCTTTGGGAAACATTAAATTTAATTTCGAAGTGATTTTTCCCTCATTGAGAATGGGGTATCCTTGCAGTTATTTTTCAAACTTTTTGTGTTTTGGATATAACAAAAATGCTTTTCCATCAGATGTGTTCACATTTCTTCTAAACACACTCAGCTAACAAGTGCCATTGAATTGGTATGGCTACAGTTTTACTGAAGGATCAGAGGGCATTTTCACATTGTTGGATTGTGTGCTCTGGATATGACTTCCAATGCATGCCAAAATGAAACCTGGGAACATAGCATCATTCCTAGTGCCTTGCTTTCTGCTGGAAGACACTCTTGTCTGCAGAGTGGTGATATGCATGACAGTGCATTCACCCTGTCACAAGAAGCAGCTGTCAGGGCTGAACTTGCATTGCCAAGTCCACCTAGCTGACAGATTGTAAACAGGCAATAAGTGCTGCTTGAAAGATTTAAAACTAAATCTCCCTACCATTTTTTCAGTAAGTTGAAGAGAAGAAAATATAACAGATGAAACTAGGTAGTGAGAGCTATGAAAAGAACTGTTGTCATATGCAATTTTCACATGTCCTCTTATGGGATTGTTTTTATGGAAGAGCATGGGGGCAAAGTGAAAAGGAGGTGTGTTCAGCAGAATTAGTCTCTCACACGAGACTGAGCGTAGTTACCATATAATCATAAAATGGATAGGGTTGGAAGGGACGTTTTGTACATCAATCCTGCTGTGATGGGCAGAGACATCAGCCCTTAAAGACCCATCAAACCTGGCCTTGAGCTCTTCCAGGGATGAGGCATCCACAGGCTTTCTGGGGAACCGGTTCTAATGAATCACCATCCTCATAGTAAAAAATATTTTTGTTACGTCCAGCCTAAACCTACCTTTTTTAAAAACCATTGCCCCTTGCCCATTACAACAGGCCCTACTAAACAATACGTCTCTCTATGTCTTATAAGCCCCCTTTAAATATGGAAAGACTTCACTAAGGTCTCCCTGGAGCCTTTTGCAGACTGAACACCACTATCTCAGCCTTTCTGCATAGAAGAGGTGCTCCAGCCACCTGATCATTGTTTTGGCTCTATTCTGGACTCACTTCAACAGGGCAATGGCTTTCCTGTGCTGGGTACCCCAGAGCTGGATGCAGCACTCCAGGTGAGACCTTACAAGAACATTGTAGAGGAGAGAATCACATAAGAGGGCATGTGAGAATTGCATATGAAGACAGGTTTGATTGATGAGATCAAATAAACTGTTGCTGTTTTCTGAATTCACATATAATGAGACAAATATCTTGAAAAATTTGGGAAGGGGGTATTCAAGAAGATACTCTCTTTAGGAATAGGAAGCAGAACAGAATTACAAGCCTTGCATGGAATTCCTGTCAATTCAGCAATGACTTTCTTATCAGATCCTTACAGGATGGACAGATCCTGTTACTGATTGAAGTGTGTGTGTTTCCAGTTTTGAATGCAAGACTAACCCAGCACTCTCATCTTTTCTGTGTGCAAACAGTGCAGTGCTGCTGGTCATGTCAGCGTTGTACACTATATTTCTGTGCTGACATCATGTTCCTCATAGTCCAAATTCTGAAGTGGTATGGGTTAATATTTTTATCTTGAGTCTTACAGGCTTTATTCCTGTTGAAGCCAAGCCTGAGAGGATACCATTGTGATGATATTAGATTATTTCTAAAGAGATGAGAACTAGTCTATACTTTTCACAGCAAGTAAGATGACTGACATATTTTTGCATATAGTGAAGCTGGCAGATGTTGGCCTTTGCTACAGCACACATTTTTCTGAAATTTAACTTCTTCCTTCATGTCAGATTGCTGGTGTCATGACATGATTTGCTGGAAATTCTCAAATCATTTGATTGAGATTTAGTTTTGACATTAAAGATAGCTCTATTGATCACAACATCATCTATGACTAATGGCAATTTCTGTTTTCTGGTGTGAGCCAGTGGGTTTTTTTCTTTCAGAAGACATAAGACTTGATACAAAAGCTATGAATAATTTTTTTCATGGGGTTTGAAGCATGGCATAAATATCCTGCATACAAATTTCAAAATTCTTATCTACCCTTTGAATTAGTAAGGTTTTAAAGTGGAACAGTCCTTTAAGAGACCAGTGAAATATTAATTCACAGCATAGGGAATATTTCTTCTTTGTACCACTGCATTTTGAGGAGAACTAGCAACAATTGATTATTTTCTCTGTGATATATTACATGATTTTAGAGTCAAGACAACCAACTACTGCCATAAATATTAAAACCTGAATAAATTCTTTACATTGTAAAATTTAGTTTAATTCTTACTTGGTTCATTATTTTCAGTGTACGCCCTTAAAATGGTGAATTTGGGACAAATGACACCTCTCAAATAACTTTAAAGAAAAAAGGGACCACAGATATAACACATTCAAGCAACTAACACTCTGAAATCTGTGGAATCATGAAGAGGTGGTACAAAAAAAGATTCTACAAAGAAACAATGCTATTGAAACCACAGTGTGCCTAAATATCACTATTTCAACCAAGCATTGAAAAACTCAGACATTCACAAAGTAGGACTAGATTGAACTGAGAGCTGTAGTCAGTCTTGCTGAATAAGACTTTCAATGAAAGCAAAAATGCTGGTGCAAGAAAGATTTCAGTGAAAGATTCTTTATGATTCCATTGTGGATTTCATAAATTTGATGAAAGTTTGTTCAATAGCTATATGAGTTTATATTACCACTGGTTGGAGAATGTTTTGAATTTTGGATTGTTTATATTTAGCTTGAATAATCATTTAAAAATTGCTGGTAAATTCTGTGAAACATTCAAAGAGAACACAGGAAAAAAACACAATTCTGGCAATATTTGAATGATTTGACATAGTGAGATGAAAATACAAACTGGTTTTGTGCTATATTGGAGAGTTATTTCCCTGATACTAAAAAGAAAAAAAAAAATCAACCAGGAGCTAACTCTAAACACGTTAGTGGCACAGAAGTGCATTTCTTGATTGCATCTTAAATATAATAGGCTAACTAGTAAGACATCTTTTTTATCGCAATAAACCTGACGAAGATCTTCAACAAATTGTAGTCCTTGTCATATTTCAGTTAAGCATATTTTCATACCTCATGCTCTCTTAGTGTGTCTTTGACTGGTGTTGACAAGTGACTAACTAACAAACTGACACTGGAGGTGTTTATGTATGCACAAATAGAAAAGAAAAAAAAAACCCCAACATTTAAACAACAACTACCAAAACCCAAACAAGTTTGATCTAAAAATTGCCTTTAAGAAAAGGAGTTCATGTTAGACTTGCTAAGAACAGTGAGCAATGATTTTGATCCCTTTCAGTCCTCCATTTGTTTCTCTGTTTGCTTGAAAACATTTTAAGTTATTTTCTGTCTTGTTTGTGAGACTGAAATGAATGCAATGGTCAAATTGATTTTATTAGTTACCATAGGACAACCTAGAACACGAATTATGCCGTTTGTTTGTCTGCAACTTTTGCAGTTTGGTAACCAGTAGTGTTAGCAATGTAACTCTAGATAATTCATCTTCCATTTCAAAGCTGCTGAAGTTACTTACATTTATCATGGGTCTAAAGATCATGCCCAAGTGTGACTGTAAAACTGTCATCTCAGGTAGTTCATATTTTTGTCCAAACCCTTGGATTCCTGAATCAATTTATAAATGGTACTTTCATCTTGCAATCACATAGCTGTATTTTGAATAATGATGATTGCTTTAAAATTTTATGTCACTATCAAAGTAGAGGGATTAGTAGCATTTTATGAACTTCTACATTTCTTTTTTTTGAAGTTGCATTTTTTATTTATTATGTTTCGAGGAAAGACAGGGTCTTAAAAAACCACGTGTTCTGAACAGAATATGGCAAATACATTGAGCCAAGCCATATTATTGGAAGATTTTCACAGCATGTAATGTCTTCTAATCAATGCATCTTGAATCCCCCATCTCCCAAGGACATCCCCAAAGTAGACTGCTCCTTTTACTGGGAGTAAGGCGTCAGAAAATACCCCTCAGTTTACTGAAGGTCTTGATATAGGAGAATAAGACCATCATGAGAAGAAGGAAGCTGCTTATTGTAGCTAAGGTGTCACTTCTTAACAGAAGTTGTTTCCTAGTGTAAGGGGTTTGTAATGAAAGAAAACCCAGGTAAAATACTGTGAATTAAATTAAGGACACAAGGTCAAATTTGTGTTGGTAAAAGAGTTTCTGCTGTGAGATCTTAAGGAATGTTCCTTTATGAATAGTTCTTTGTAATTTATTTCTTTTTATTTCTTAGTATTAAACTTCTACCCACAAAAATGAGATAACTGTAGCCTGAAGAAGAAATGTAGCTAAGACAAATTCTAAAGTGACTCAGGATTAATAATATTCTCTTAGGTGTAATGCTTCATTCCTGTGAAATTTGTGCTTTGCTGGTTTCTGAAAGCTTCTTACAAAGCTATTGTTTTTTCACTGTTGATCAGACTTTGCTCAGAGCAGCTTGAATAGTAACCTAAAATGAAATCAAACTAAAAACTCAGCAAATCACTGCTCTGCCATTATGTTGTTCTTTCTTTAAATATATTTCAGAAATTATAGATTTTGTGTCTAAAAAGTCTGTAAGCAAGAAGTGATTGATGCCACATGATAAACAGTACTGTGAATTTTACTCAGTCCTGCTAAGAATGTGTTGAAATCAATAGATAACTCCCACAAAGAAAAAGGTCTTCAAAAGAAATGTTAAGAGCTAAAGTGTTTTTGAAGTTTTTAAATATGTAAAATTTAATGGCTAAATGGCTGAAGAATATAATCAAATGGCTAAAGAATATACCTGGAAAAGATTGGAAATGAGCCCTAAGAGCACAGTTCTCAGCTCCAGTGTGAAGAAGTGTTCAAGGTGCATCTATACAATAAGTCACAGTCACAGAAAGAGAAATGTAAGAAGTGCAAACCACAGAGTTGTATCAGCTTGGGTTTATCACCCAACTACTGGTTCCACAGAGAAATAGGGGTAAAAATTCTGGGCTTGGCTTTACAATGGCAAGTTTTGATTACTTTCGAAACCTGAACAAAGCCCTTTCCAGTCCTCTGTGCCATAGTCAATTGGACAATCTGATCATCAAGAGACACCTGTCCCTGGTATCTCTCCACCCTTTACATGTACATGTACATGTACTAAGCTGTTGCTAAGACAAGTGAAGGCAGAATAGGGAAGCAATAACCTCCCCAGCCTGCTAGAAATTTCAGGGATGAAGCACAAAATTGTTGCTGGAAATAGTAATGAATTTAAAAAAATAATTTAAAAAATAATTTTGGTGAGAAATTCTTCTGCTGTGGAGAAGAACATTTTCTGTTAAAATGAATTCTTTTCCTGTGTAGGTCACTCTTTTGAAGCCACACCTTACTCATTTTCAAAAAGTAACTTAAAAAGTTACTTTAAAGCCAGCAAAACTTACTTTACTACCATTTAAAAGGATTGCTAGTCTACTTCAACTTTACTCTCAACAGAGCAAATTATGGTTAATCACAAAAAATTTTGGTAGTTAATGTTGGAGCTTGTTTCTGAAGTAATCTCTCTTTCTGGCTGTAGTTGTCATTCATATTAGAAATAATTACTGTACAACTATATACCTGGGGTTCAAAAAGTATACCCAGTGCATTAAAAATGCATGAAGATTATTGATTGGTGGCATATTTAAACTTGAGAAAAAATAGGCCACTTTTATATCCCTTTGTTCATACTGAAATCAATCAGATGCTTAGAAGAGTGAAGCGTAGTTAGCATAATATTATTGGACTCTGGACCTTCATAATAGAATTTGACCATATGTTTTATGATGGTTAGCTTTTTCAAGAAGTGCAGTCTCTCTGCAAATTATGAAAAAAAAAAAAATTGGAGTTCTTCCAAACTAATCTGCCATTTGATTTATTATGAGATAATTTAGTTCATGTCTGTACCACCAGAGCAATTGGCTCCATGATGGCTATATTCAGAAGTGAAAATTCAGGAAAATGCAATGCAACTCTTTTGTGCAGAGTTTATTGGCCTGGACACAGAATCCCATAAGCTATATTCTTTCCCAATGTGTTCTGGCACCTGCCCCAGTACTACACTCTGTTACAAGTATTCACCAAATCACTTTAGCTGTAGCTTGGATAGTTCTGCATTGCTGTTCAATATCAATATCACTTGACTGAATTATATGTAGACTCTTTATAAGTCTTAATTATGAATATAAAATGTCCAAAGGTTGTTGAGGTAAGATATTGGTTGGAAGGAGAATTTTCCAAAATAGAAATGTGTCATAAACATGCAAAAAGAACTAGAAGATGATGATAACACTAAGGCCATCATGAAGGCCATCATTAAGGAAGACAAGAAGTTGAGATTACATTTATGTCCTTTGATATTATTTCTTGCTGGGATCATTTGTACAAGTAAGACTTGGTAATATATTCTGGGTAAGTGAGTCCAGATGGAATATGAAAATGAAGAAAGCAGATTCAGTTCCCATATTAGCGAATTTCTGCACTTGACCTATTTCTCATAAAGACAAGAATAAGCAAAGTTTGAAATGCAGCTCACTCAAGGCAAAAACTCAAGAGTTTTAAGCTGAAGGCATGCAGTACAAGAGATTATTAAAGGATATTTAAAGATTCAGCAGAAAGTAAGTCACAGCAATTCCTACTGATTGTCAGAATACTTGTATTCTATTTTACATGAATCAAGGTTTTCCTTAAAAACATGAAAAATAATAATTTTTAGTCTTGTTCACAGTAAGATTTACAAAGAAAAATTTAGAAAACTCATCATTTAACAGTAATAGAATTTCTTACCCTTTCAGCAACAACTGCAGACTACTAGTAGAAATAGAAGTAGATATAAAAAGTCATAACCCAGATATGTGAATTTTATGTCTGTCCTATTATTGTGTTTAAGTAGTGGTGGAATACAAGTTGTAGGCTCACATTTATGATGTACTTAATGTACTCATGAAGTTCCCATGTACTTATTTGTACAAGCTGCATACCTAGAAGATGCACAGGAATGCAATGTAACAATTTTTCATTTCTGGCTTAGAAAAGGTGAATTCTTGATTTACCCTTCTTTCCCATGGGTGCTTCAGAAAATTCTCTCTTTTTTTTTTTATTTTTTTTACTGACTGCACCTGGTAATCTGTACACAAAATAACAAGAAGTAACTAGTAGGAAAAGCTTCATAAACTGACAAACAACAAATTTAATACTGGCAGCTGATCCCAGCTTCATTTTGGCACATCCTTTGTAGAAAGCCCTGGTGATCTGCAACAGTCAAACAGCAATAATTTTATATATATGACTGTGAAAGGAAGAAAAAAACCACAAAAACATCAACCACCCCTCCCAAAAGAAACATCAAACAACAAAAACCCCAAATGCACAATAAGATCCTATTTACATAATTTAATTACTCTACTGCTGCTATTATTAATGTATGAGCATTTGAATAAGCAAAACAATCCTTCTTGAAAATATTGTTACAGTGAGGTACAAAGAAGAAATAGAATTTCTCCTCTGACTTGTTAAAAGTATTAATAGATAGTTTCTCCCTCTAGTCATAATATCCTAATTGGAATGATCTTTATCACATCTTTACTTCTCTTCAAATTCATTGAGTGGAGATGAAATCAAAAGCACAAGTACTGAAACAGAGCCAGTTGTTAGCATGGTGCTTTTCTTGCACAAAGAAATCGGGGGTGCAAATAGGCTCATCTTATTTCCAGACCAGTTATTTAAAATGGCACTGTTTTCTTCTTACATGATCAAGAATGATTTAAAAAAATATGATTTCACCAAATATTATAAAATCAGGGACAAATTTCAGAATAACCTCTTTCCTCCTGAAACGAATTTTAGAAGGATTTCAGCTGTGACCACAGACAGAACTAGATTCAGTCATCAGAAGCTCTGAAATGGAAAAATATATTTCTGTTACAAACATATTATTTTGTTCTAAGATACATGTCTTTTATTGTTATATTGATCCCAGAATTTGACCATGTTTGAGACATGTGGGACACGGTGGGGGAGAGGAAGTAATAATTTGTGCTTTATTATTTTGCCCTTTAATTAATGTATCCACTTGATAGATTTTCCTTGAAACCACAGAACTACAAATCCTTAGAACTTACTAATAACTTTGCGTGTCATCACTGCGGAGTGCCATGCCCTTGGAGACTGACAAAGGCATTGAAGAGGATCTCCCACTGCCATCTCAGACGTTCCTGACAATACCTCCCATTCAGTTTCCAATGTCTGTTTGAAGAGGCTCCCGCTTCACCATTTTCAGAGTTTAATTTTTCAGGCTGCCTGATTCCAAATCCAATTGCATTTCAGACTGTCTTGGGCAAGATCCTATGCTTTGCTGTGGGGTCCTGTCCCTTCTGTCACTGACTTCAAAGTAAGAGCAAAAGGTAAGTGTCAGCATCAGAGCTGCAGCTGATTCATCTGAGTACTCTTGGCTGTCACAAAGTGAGTTTCACCAAACTCCTTTTCTCACAGGCAGTACCTAGCTTCCCTAATTCTCAAAAAATACGACATGCTTGCTAAGGAAGCCTGAAAAAAGTACTACACTTCATTGGAGAAAAGTTTTATTTCTTCTTAGGATTCAAGCATACCTCTTCTAGAATTTAATTATAATAAATAAATTCAGATAAACATCATGATACTATAATGTTTGGATGAAGATTACTAGAAAAGTGTTAATTTTATTGCATTAGAATGATTATCATTACAGTCCATTAATGTAGTTCAATATTGCATTCGACTACTACTTTTTCATTAGTATCTCCTTGTTTGGACACTCTTGTCTGAATAATTGGAGTCTGTATGTCGCAAAATATCACCAGCTGAATACTAGTTGAAGTGTTCTACAGAAATATATAACCCAAAGTGTAATAGAAAGGTTACTGCATGAACTAAATGAAAAACATTTATGAATTGCTTTTAATATATTTGAATTCTTATTTACTTTTAAAATTAATTTTACATTGCTTTTACCTGAAGTATCTTTTCTGGAAATTTCTCACATTTGACTGAATACTACACCATAGTTCCTCCTCAACAATATCCAAATTCTAATTCTCAATTTTGAAACTAAGGAAACTTTCCAGTTGTTTTCAGAAATGTCTGTGATGCATTCTTCACGTAGACTTTATTGAAAAAATATTTACTCATTAAGCACATGGAAGCATAGAGAAATTAATTAATACTCAAAGCACTTGAGTATTATTCCTAAAAGTCTGGGTAGCTATATTAAAACTGCTGCCAGGTGTCTAAGTGTTCACCTCAGCTGCAGGTAGATGGATAAGGAGATATTCAGAAATGAGAAAATAAAACCTCCTAAAATACCATAGTTGTAATTTATTTATAATTTTGACCACTGCTCACTGCTGGAAATTGTTGAGTTGCTGGACAAATACAGGAAGATTATAAAACTTTCTTTTCTTTTTTTAATGTTTTGTGGAATTAATTTACAAATACTGCTGATTTGTGAAGTGTGTTTGTGTATCCATTTTGCTAAAAACAAAAAACAAGTTCAATGCATATTCATCATAAAATGGTATTTGAAAGCCATTAAGTCTCAGAGGATTTTAATCCTAAATTGTGTAACCAGAGCAAAAAGTTATTCATTAAACTGTTGGTCATGGATATGAGAATTAGAAAGCAGTGACAAAGGATAGAGGGATAGAGGAGATGTTCAAAAACTTTAGGGTGGAAAATGCAGGAAAATGAGACTTTCAGAGGAAGGCCTACTTCTTTTCAGGAGTGTTTAAGACTGAAGAGTACAAGTACTGTCAATAAGACTTGTAATTCCAAATGCAGGCACATGGTTTCTAAATTGGAGTTCTGAGCTTGTGTCTCAGATCCCTAAAGCTAATGAGGAAATGGCAGAGACAAAATATTACTCCTTTTTGTACCAGTCTTCATGCTGCATGCTAAGAATTTTAGCATTTTTTGGAACCTATACAGGTTTGGGGTTTTTTTATGAATGTGTGGGGGTTTTGCTTATAATTATTTCTCCCCACTGGACATTCATTAAACTTCCTGAGAGAAAGAATCTCGAGTCAAGAGTGTCCACTTGGATAAGCATCTGATGACCAAAAAGCTGTTGAAAGAGGGATGACTCTAGAGAAGAGAGCACCTGATTTATGTAGTCTGATCTCAGGTGAATGTGCTGAACAGAAGAGACCTTGTTTCTTGGTGGGTTTCTAGTGATATCTGCATGCAGGTAAGGATATATTAGAACAGAGTATCTTAAAATCCATAGGTTAAACTGGGGTGTTGAACCATGTATTTTTATCTCTGTTTAGCAAGAAAGATGAACAAATAACACATAGCCTTTTCTGGTAGCTGTCAGGTTAGGGATTCTGTGCCACCACAGAAAAATTAAATTTGGAAATGAAATAACATAAAGGTGCTATGAATAGAGTTTAACCTCCTAAAGTCTGTCACTGTGTTGAGAAAACTTGGCTTTTCTAACTCTTTAACCTTTATTTAAAATAAGGCCATGATGTCTTAAACATTTTCTCTAGAGTGCTAAATTATGCCCTTTACAGGTGGAATAGATTAGAAGTAGTTTAAGAAGTTGTGTTGACCTCAGCTCTGTGTAATACCTTGATAATTTCCAGATGAGTTAAGTTGGTGAAGTTGACTTACACATTTCATTTTGAGCCTCGTTTTTTCTTCTGGTTTTTTCCTCTCTTTTCTCTATTAGGTACGTGCAAGCTGTAACATGATGTGCAGACTTAGAGCACTGCTTTATTATTTGGCATCAACAAATGATATATTAGATATAATTTACTTTTAAGTTGTTACAAATCCATGAGAAATCAAGACATAGTGTAATAAACCATTTAAATCATTTTAAGATGTGTCAGCAGTACTCACTGAAGGTCAGAACCAAGAGCTGTAGTAACATCTGTTGTACGGTAAAGGTGATTATGTTCTGACTTTGTAATGTACTATTAGCCGTGTGACCACTGTTACTAAGTATCTTACTGTCTGCTAAGCTGGCACTATACCCCCATGTGATCTATTCAGACATATTTATTATACGAAGATGAAAATAGAAATGGACATTCTAAGTATATCAGTAATCATGAACCCCTTAATGAAACCCTTATGAACTTTTGATTCATGAACTTTGAGGAATAAATATATATTTTAGCAACCAAATAAATGCTCATGAATATTTTCTGAAGGGTGCCTGAACATTTATTTGTGATTTATTGAAGATATATGAATCAAAGAGCATTTTCTTTGGTCAACCCTCCCCCCCCCCCAAAAAAAAAGTAGCATATGATTAAAATTTTTTGTTTGCTTTGCTTTGGTTTGCTTTTTAATGTAGGTGATTCTATCTGTACTGCAATGCCATGTGCAACTAAAATCGAAAAATATAACTATTCTAAATGTTTTTCTTATATAAATTCTTTCAGTGATAGAATACAAGATCAAGGTATTCCAAACAGATGCAGTGTAGGAATATTTCAAAATCTAAAATGAAAAATTCTGGCTTTTTTACCTACCAGATGTCAGAAAAGAAAAATAAATTGGTAGGATATACAAGTTCCAGACCAATAGTGCTGATTCCTCCACAAACCTTCAGAAGTTCCTTTGAAGCATTTTTCAGAAAAGAACGTTTTAAGTTGGTGTAAAGTGGTGCAATGCACAAAGACAAAAAGTTTTTCTCAAAAACCTTGAAAGATTTTTTTTTTTTGTTCAGTCCTGTTTATGTCATTGCAGCACATTTAGGGAATAAGAAAATGACCATTTATACAAACTATGTGGGTTTAAAGTCAAATGCACTTATCTTTGTACAGACACCACTTCAATAAGTGTATAGGGAAGGAAAAAAGAATGAAAATAGAAATACTTCTAATCTCCTAAAACTTGCAGCATGAATTCAAGCTGTTGCCTTGCTGATTGAAATTTTATCTGAAGGTTTTTCAGATATTGCTGAAGCTTTCATCAGGCAGTAGTGTTTGAATTCAAATTCTTTATGAATAAATGCTCTGGATTTTCATGCATTTTAACACAGCATTCATTTTTTCAGAGCCCTTATAGGCTCTCTTTTATATTTATATACCTACTAAATATTATGTTCCTGTTTTATCTTGAAGGTTTTCTTTTCCTCTAAAGGAGCATTGCATTTGTACCTTCAAATTATAATTTAGCTTGTTTACTTTTTTTATACCTGCTACTGCTGATCAGACAATTCTATACTTCAAATTAATGTACGGTTGTTCTATGGACAAGAGAGATTACCTAAATCTCTGAGTTTGCAGCAGCTTTTAAAATAAGCAGTGCTTCAATCCCATATACAGGAAGCCTTTGAGAAGATGTTGCATTCAAGCAGTTGGTGACCCTGGGCCAGATGTGTCTGCTCTATCAGGTGAAAAAGTTCTTGTGTTGGCATGAGCAGCTGCTGTAAGGAAATGCATTGAAGTGCCTTGTTTCATCCTACACTGCACACTGCTGGATTAAAAGAAGATAGACAGTTTTGGGTTTTATCCAAGATGATATGGAAAGGTATGGGAAGCAGGCTCAACCACTGCATGGATGGGATCTGTGCAGCATGCCATGGGAAAATCCATCAGATCTGGTCAATGCTGCACAAAACTTGGATTTGTATCATACACAGAGGCATGATTTCCTTCTGGTCTATATTACTCTTTTCACTCTATTTTTATGCCGTTGGTTGTCAGTTCTGTCCTACTGAGATTCAAAGTAGCCCCGCACAACATCTCTGTTTGGGGGTGACTTTATGATGTGTATCCCCTATCGCTGCTCTATGTCCAGAAATTAATTTTATGCCTTTCTGTGCCT
The DNA here is from genome assembly GCA_026261815.1 of Monarcha castaneiventris obscurior. NCBI lineage: Eukaryota > Metazoa > Chordata > Aves > Passeriformes > Monarchidae > Monarcha > Monarcha castaneiventris. Next base: position 7,694,267 of record JAMPIT010000379.1, on the reverse strand, counting down.
TTAAACTGAGCCTGAGAGGGGAGAGAGGAAAAAAACAGTGAACTTTTCAAAGCAGTTGTTCAAGAACACAGATACACACTCCTCTGTGTCCTGCTGCGGCGAGAGGAGCAGAGGAAGCACCTTTTTGCTTTTCAGCCAGCTTTCGACTCCTTTTCTCCAGAGGGAGACAGAGAGTTGAACTTTGTTTTCCTGGGACTTTGGGTTTTCCCTTCTTCCCTTCTGGACTGTTTCAACAACATCAGAACACATCAGGAGAATTTTCCACCGAGGCCTTGGAGGTGGGCTCACAACCCAGCTTCGAGAAGGAGGGGAGACACCACACGTACAGAAGGACTCTGAAATCTTCCCAGGTTTCTCTCCACAGCGAGGGGTTTCGTTATTTAGCATTATTATCCTTTTCCTGTGTGTTCATTAAATAAAGAGATTTTATCTCTTTCACTTTGTTCTGAGGAAAATTTCTTTTTTTCCTGAACCGGGTGGGGGAGGGGTGGTTGTAACCTGCCTTCTATCAGAGGATATTTTTCCTCCAAATTTGTCCAAACCGGCACAATCCCGCTCTCTTTTCCCTGTGCCCCCTTGCAGAACACCGTGTGCCTGACAGGAAAATGCAGTCATTACCATTTTCTGCAAACTACAAGCCAGAATATTATGCAGCACTTTCTGGTTTAAAATTATCCCAAAGGAGTATAAATAAGTTAGTTCTCTCATTGATGTCATGTTCAATTATTGTTCTCAAAGAGTAATTGAGAGGCTTAAATGAAATTCTCCATTGGCTTCAAATGCTAATACTTGAAAAAAATCCCACAAAACCTTAAAAACCAAAGAGATGAAACCCCCAAACCCCTGCAGTAGGGAACTATTGCTGGTTTAGTTCGATCAACTTACTTTATCTTTTCAGAAGTGTTTTCTTTCCTATTCTTTTGTTTATCTTGCTCTTCTCCTTCCTTTATTTGTAGTTGCAACAAATGAAAGTGAGTTTATCTTTTCTAGGACATTATTAGCAACCTAAGGGATTATTAAAAAAACAAAGGAAATTTATTTGGTTACTTTTTTTTAGCCATAATGAGCAGAATTTGAGTTGAAATTTGAATAGAAAAATCTTCAGGGGCTTTTTTGAGGTTATTCAGAGTTCTTTCAACAAAGTGTTTAAGTAGAAACACTTAGGGAATATGGCGTGTAAAATTTTTTGGTTTATTTTTTTTGCATCTTTGAATCTCTGAAACCTGGTGGGGATTTTATACAAAGCCCTAAAATACTTTAAGGATGTAAGTAGTCAAGTATTAGAATTGAGGGCAAAGGTGCTGGAAATCAATGCAAGTCTGAATGATTTTTTTCTTCCCCACTTCTTCCCCCATCTAGCCTGAAAGCTACCTATCAGGTTTCAGTTTTCATATACTCATCATATTAGAATACATCTTTATCTTCCCTTAGAAAAAAAATTAAAGCAGAAAACAACGGGCTTTTCAGATAAAAACACAAAATCTTTTTTGGAAGTAATGAAGACCGAAAGGCTGCTAACTCTGTGTTGTGCTATCCCATCTAACATTTAAAAGTTTCCATGCATAAGGCATCACAAAAATACTGGAAAAGGTACTGTCATGAGAGGGAAGAGTGGGAAGGAAATGTTAACTCTTCTTATGCACACTAAGGATTTTTTGGGATCGTTAAAAGATATGTGCACGCTCTCTCCATCTCTCCTTCTACCTCACTAAGTGTTCAAATTATTCCTTTCAGCACAGAACTTCAGCTGGATGAACTGAAATGACCTACGTGAGTATTTTATATATAGTTGGCTACAGCAAAAGAGATAAGTGTCTTGCCGTGTAAACACCTTTAAAGAAAGGTAATTGTTTAAAAGGAGTACTTCCTCCTTCATTTTGAGAAATCACTTATCTATTTCATGCACATGGAAAACAGGATTAGTGATTGACATTCTAATAAAAATGAGTATTGCTTCCACCCTGGAACTCTATGTTATTTTTCTTCATTTCTTACCTCAGCCCTCAACTATTTGCTTATTTACTTAGCTGCTTTCTCCAGTAAGCTGATTTAAACAAATTCAAAGAACACCAGAAATTAATTGAAAAAAGCACACTTACTCCTAAAATTAGTAAGCCTTTTAAAATAGTTTTAAAACTGTAGCTCTGTACCACTTTCAGATTGTGTAATATTTATATCTTGGTTTACAGTGAGTATTTTTTTCCCCAAATCTGTGTATGTCAATGAAGTAGAGCCCCTTTTGGCAGGCACCTAGTGTCTACTTGGAAAGTGAAAACTATCTGCTTGGAGTGACCACATTAGCATTTCCAGGTCCTTCATTTTTGGCAACTTAAGCTAATACATTCAATTTTATTTTCAGACTAGAGCTGCTCAGCCAGTCAATTAGTGTTCCTCAGCTGGAAGCCTTTACTGGTAGGCTGAGGGGCAATACGGATGGTCTTCCTACAGTCCCTGAATCTTCTCTGCAATTCTCTGACCACCCATGTCCTGCTCTATTTATAGCTGCACAGTAACACTGATGTGTTCAGAAATTAGGAAGTCGCTCTGCAAAAATACAGATCCCCTAAAAGTCTATTTATGCTATATCCAAACTCACTATTACCTTGACCTCAAGTATTTTCTGTATGCAATTTCAAACATATAAATTTCAGTTTCAGAAAGGGCTAAGGTAACAGAGCTACACATTCCAAATTTAATTCAAATTAACAAAGGCACTTGCTGGAGACCTAGCAATATATTGACAAAAAACATAAAGTCTGCCCTCTAAAATTCTTCATAATGTCTTGCAAGTCCATCCCTGCTGCTCAGAAAATAAAATAATAGCTCATAGAACATTGACAGGAGGAGAAAATCACATCTAAAGGGCTTTAAAGGTTTGAGAACTAGATCTGAACACACGGTGCAAATGAAAGGCTTGACTTCTTCAAGTCTGTGTCTATGCTCCAGTGATCAGGAAATGTGCTTGACTAAGCAATCTTACATGAGGTTAGTATATACTGATGTACTGTCAGAAAAACTACTCTGGCTTCTGTGGAGAGCTTGATAACTCCTGAATAATAATGATTCTTGTTATCTAATGCTAGAATTAGTCATATTCTGCTGCAGGGAACAGCTTATATTTTCCTCTTAGGGAGAGGAAGAGAGCTCCAATAATGACATCATAAGAAAACAAAGAGACCTCCTACGTTTTCCTGACCCAGAAATCATATAGAAGGAAAGTTTATTTCAGTCCATCTTTCTTATCCAACAATTAAAATTTTCTACTTTATTTCTTAGCCATATTATGCTCTTTTTTGGGGGCAGGTATCTATTTATGTTGTTTGCAAACTTGTATATTGCTATGTAATTCTGTTGCATGTCCCCATCTCCCAACTGAAATTCAAGCCCTAAATTTTCTTATAGTTCTGTGTGAGCAGGTTCATTCCTTAGCATGGGAACTGCAGCCATCAATCTTTACTTCTTCAGAAATTTAATATTTTGGAGACTTTCTTTCATATTTTTGCTACCAGGGACTAAAATGTCATGTGAATTTTTGATGTACACTTACTTTGGACTGTATTATGCACTCTATAAGTTTTTACTAATCTTTTAAAGTAGATCATATTTCAGCCTCTAAAGAAAACCTTTCATTTATTCTTTTATTACGTAGGTTAAACCTCAATTATAGTGAATTCAGTGGCAAAGCACACATCAGTTTTACTGAAGCTATAATTCTATCTTGATACATCATCTAAACTATCTGAAAAAAAATTGTTTTAAACTTCTCTATCCTGCAAAATACTTCCTTTTTTTTCTCTAAAATTGTCCTTTCTAGATATAATAATGTAAACAGAGAAGAGAATATATTCTTACTAATAAATAATGAAATACTTTCTTGTCATTGATTTTACAACTTAAAATCTTGTAAAATTAAAATTCCTGGTTTTTTCTTATTATGTAAAGATTCAGCAGTGTAAATCCACATTACAAAGTAAATCATTTCCTTTAGACAAAATAAATTTTCTACAAATTACTTACTGATATGCACCAAGAAATAGATGAAAGATCATGTAACAACCAGTTTTTGGAAAGTTTGATGTCAATATTGAATAAGCTACTCTGGTCTGGCAATGTATAGCAATGAATTAAATTTGGAAATACTGAGCATTACGATGATACCAACACTGAAGTATTTTATATGACTTAGAATAGAAGAATAGCATAAAAAACATAGAAATGGATAATGGAAACAATGGTTGCACATTGCTGAGATTCTTGTGTTTATTAGTCCTAAGTCACTCAAAATGCATCACAGCCATCTTCTGTGATATAACTGTAACGTTTTTATTATTATTTAATTTATTTTTACTTAAAATTATAGATCTTTTTGCATGTGGCCTAGACTACACTGACTGTGAACTGAAATGAGCAGTAGTTCCCCATGGTTCTAGGAAACTGCATTTGTTTACACCTAAAGCTTCAGTTGTGCAGGAAGCACCAGCTGTTTTTCAGCTCTGTATACTGTAATAGGCGTTTGAAGCCTAAACTGTGTGCAAAATGGAGCAATTCTTTAAATCCAGAGAATGAAAGCACATCTGTAAGCTCTAAGAAAAGAAATTAGTTGTTGAGTATAGCGTTTTTCATGAAGGGCCAGCCAAGAAGTCACCTTCCTGCTGGGCTGCAAGCCAGTAGGAGCCAAATAATAGTGCCCAAGCAAGAGAATCATAGTAGACCCCTTAAAAGCTCTGTTTTGGAAACTTAGATTTAACAACAAAGAGCTAAAAAGGAAATTCTTGATGTTCTATGTTTTCCTTCAGCAGAGACAGAGTAAAGAAGATTTTCCTGAGGAGCCTAAGGCAGTACTTACAGATGTCTGTCATTTGTCTGGGGACGTCTGCCTTGCTTGAACAAGTCAGCAAAGGCTGAAGGAGAGAACAGTGAACCAGGGAATGTTTGAAAGTGTCACACTTCTCAGTCCAGAGACCAAGGGGGAGCTGCTGGATGCATAATTTCTAAGGGCAGCTAACGTTGGCAGGGATATGGGTTGCTTGAAAGTCCAACAACAGAAAAGTTAAATACTGAACAAAGTATACTTCAGTTGCACATGATGCAATATATAATGCATAGAACCCATGCTGTTTAAGATTTGTAATATCCAGGCATATCTTTGTTCAGATCAGTGGGTTCCAGGATTATCTACTCTCCAAGTAAAACAGAGTGCTGGATGGCTCCACACATTAACTTCCAGTCATCAGGATCTCACCTGATGTCTGCTTGCATGGCATGGCATGACATATAGCTAGGCCTTACGACATACAGGATGGTGTGCCTGGCTCAAAATTCTCTTCATAGCACAGATTGTATCTATTTTGTCAGCAGTTCCTAAAAAGAAGACAGATCCCATGGGCAATGGATTTACTTTCCTGAAGATGATTAAAAATAGATCTTTGACCTTTTCTCTACCTAGACGAAAAAGTAAAAGGTTTACAACAGACATGCTGTTAACAAAAAAAAAAAAAAAAAAAAAATTCTAATGGTGTTGAGTAGGAAAAAACCAATACCAGAATGTATATCTTAACTACTCTGTGTCATTTTGTCCTGTTCTGAATGGAGGTATTTTGTGACATTTACTTATATATAAAGGCTCTGGTTTTGTGGTGAGAGTAGACATCCTGACTGAGCTTTCCTGGTTGTAGTTTCCTCTGTGTGATGAAGTAATTTTGATGGAGGATGGAAGCCTCTGTCCCTCTCCTAGGCTGTTTTCCAGTTTATCAGTGGTAATCATGACAGAAGAGCAGAGAGAAGTTATTTCGACTTCTATTTGTTAAAAAATGACCACATCTATATCTGTTACACCAATATAAAATTTAAATGAGTGTGTACCTAAATGTAAAACATAGCCAGTATTTCCAATATAATCAGGTAGGATATTGAAATATTTTCTTCAATCCAATTTTAGTTCAATTATGTTTAAAAAAGTTCAAAAGTCATTCTAAGTTCTGTTGTCTGCTACAAATAATATTTTTAAGTACAATTCTATTATATATGTAGGTTCAGGATTCATCTTTTATGCAATCCACAATTGCAATTGTCGCACATAAGAGATGTATTCCACTGCTTTGATCACAACCCAAATATTGACATCAGATTTTTCAGTTTCAGAGACAAAAAATAAACAAATCTTCGGTTCTGTATTTAAACACAAATTTGGATTTCACTATTAACCATGCTATGAATGAGAAATAAATTAAATAAACTGATACGGGTTGCTAGTTAGATTAATGCTAATTTTGGAAACATAAATTTATGTAAAAATATGTAATATTTTCAAGAAACAAAGAATATATTTAAGCCACAGCTATGAGAAAATTCCAGGCTTGTCATAATTTCACAAAATTATTGGGGAGCTAAAAACCCTTTGCCACTTCAAGTCTTCAGAAAACAGAGATAAATAAATAAATTAACTGTACTGTGAAGAAAGCTAACTCTACCCCAGCCAAAACCAGCAAATTCAGTCTAATTAGAAGAATAATCCAGAAATTATAATGCTTTTTTCCAAAAACATGGTAATAATCTTATGATAATTGGAAGCATTTGATTTTTGGTGATCCACATAATCTTTTTAATTACTATTGTTTATTGGAAAATTAATTTCAAAAATTCTCAGATTACTAATCATTGAAATAAAAAAAAAACAAAAAAAAATACCACAAGCAGCAAACAAACATCCTTACAAAAAAAAAAAAAGTTATTTGCAAAATCCTTGTGCGATCGTGGTTTTTCTGGTTCTTTCATTTTTATAGATGGATAATCTCAGATTTACCTGGTGATAAAATGCAAAGACCACCTAATAGATGAAAATAAACACTTGTTGCTTTAAAGCATAAAATAATGATGCTATTTAAGTAGTCCAAATATTAGTCTAAGAATAATTTCTTTTCGTTGCTGTTGTGGTATAACATTAATATTCAATTTTAAACTTTAATGTGTGTGTGAGAAAAAAGTGTGGTTTTCATAAAATCAGCTGAGAAAGACTACCAGGACCAAGGGCCAAGAGAGAAAAAATTATATTTTTGAACCTCAATATGCCAAAAAAATTTGTACTGGAAAACAGCAGTGTGTCCAGGTGGCCAAGAAGGCCAATGGCATCCTGGCCTGTATCAGAAATAGTGTGGCCAGCAGGACCAGGGCAGGGATTGTCCCCCTGTACTCAGCACTGGTGAGGCCACACCTCGAATCCTGTGTTCAGTTCTGGGCTTCACTCCAAGAAGGACTTTGAGGTGGTGGGGCATGTCCAGGGACGGGCAATGGAGCTGTGGAAGAGTCTGGAGCACAAATCCTCTGAAGAGTGACTGAGGCACCTGGGGTTGTTTAGCCAAAGGAGGATCAGAGAGGGCCTTATCACTCTCCACAAGTACCTAGAGGGAGGTTGTAGAGAGGTGGGCATCAGTCCTTTGTCCCAGGTAGGAAGATGATGAGAGGAAATGGCCTCAGGTTGTGCCAGGGAAGGTTTAGATTGGATATTAGGGGGAAAAAAATCGTGGAAATCACTGTAAATCATTGGAACAGACTGCCCAGAAGGTAGTGGTGGAGTCACCATCCCTGGAAGTGTTCAAAGAACCTGTGGATATGGCATTAAGGACATGGTTTAAAGGTGAATATGGTAAGGGTTCAAGGTTGATGACTGAACGTGGTAATCTTGACAGTTTTCTGCCCTTAATGATTCCATGATTCTGTGAACTAGATAAGGTGCATTACGTTTTTGAAAACACCATGTTGAATCAGGCTTTTTTTCCTTTAATTTATTGAATTCAATTTCTGTTTTTTAATTTTCTTCAAAATCTAAGCCATTTACAAAATATTTGGAAACTCAAAGGAAGTAAAAGTTCCTTTAGACTTTTAGACTGGTGAATGAAGATTGAGGTTAACCTTCAAAAACATTAAAGAATTTTGAACCTTGAAGAATGCCTATTAAAGGATAAACATAACATGCATCCAGAAGCATATAATTAAAAACATATTTGTCAATATTAAAATTTCATAGCTAATTATGTTTTTCCATAACATCTAATCATGAGCTACTTACTCTGAGTTGGCTGTGCCATTGCAATTGACAGTCACAGTATTCACTACTTAAAGGGGATAGATTTATGGAGACATGGTGGCTTTGGACTAGGGAGCTCTGGACATTACTTTGAAGTGCAATTTGCCATTATACAACCTTATTAAAAAATGTTCGTTAGTGTTGTCCAAGGCACTGTGGTTCAACAACAGGAAATTTTGTGCTTCTCTCCATGATGTTGAATTATCCACTTCAGCTCCTGGAGGTGTTACCCTGCTAATAACCACACTAATTGCGACCTCAGAATGTGACACATCTAATCCTTGCCCAGTCCCAGCTAGGGTGATAAAGTCATTTTCTGGCTGGAATGATGGCAATAATTAATGCCACAAGTACAGCATGAAACCTGACAATTTGTCACCACAGAATTAGCTATTTTGTGGTGCTTTGCTTCTGTAAAATCACATCTTGCTCCAAGAGCACTGAACTCAAGTGTGACTGACTGAACTTTATAACATGAGTCAGAATATTATGACCATGGCTGGAATCTGTCATTTTGATTATCTGCCCCATTCTGCATATTTTGTCACAACATATTTATCTTTTGCCATCAACACGCTGTACTTGAAAACTTTGAATTATCCTCTATTCATTACACTATATCCACTAAT